>JAQPPZ010017218.1:8750000-10000000 GCA_028583015.1 Wollemia nobilis
GTGAGGAAAATCACACAAAAGCTATGGCAAAAAAGGGATTGAATGCAGCTGGCAGAGTAGAGGCACCATTTACCCTGATAATGTTGAAAAACACTTTTGTCACTTGTATATTTATTATTATTTTATTATATATATATTTTCAATGGTATTAATGAAATTGTTTGTTGTTGCAGTTGAGTGACATAGAGCCTCGACATCAGTTTTCTCCTCTCATTCCTAGGATGAGGAAGAAGTTAACGGATAATGACTAGGATTTGTTTTGGAAGGTGGTCCTGGAGGGTGTGGTGAGGCTTGATGTTGTGAGGGCCAATGAGGGGTAAATCTCTACTTTGATGGAGAGATAGGATCCGGATAGGGGGACATTTCAGCTACCGACTGGGGAGGCTACTATTACACTTGAGGATGTATACCATATTCTCAAGGTATCGATAGAAGGGGAAAAGGTGGTGGTTGGCCAAGACAAGAAGGCCGAGATGGAGAGGATGTTTAGAGATCAGTGGTGGGAGGCCCATATGGGATATGGCAGGATATGTTATTTGAGCATGTACAAGGAAAATGAGTTGGATGCACTCCCAGCTTTGATTATGTTCATGTAAGTGAACATAGTGCTACCTAATAGCACTGGCTATAGGTTCCCTTGGAACCTATTGGGTTTAGTGAGTGATTTACTCATCGACCCAAAGGAGTATGCATGGGATCCTACCTTGTTGGTACAATTGTATCGGGAGCTATATGAGGTGATTCAGAGGGAGAGGAAGGGGATTGGGTGTATCTTCTCCCTATAGTGTTGGTCTTGGGAGAATTTTGTGGTATATTGGCCTGAGGGGTTGCCATGTGAGTCATGGAAGGTGGGGGAGCCCTATGCTAGGTGATGGGAGGTGGCTAAGGAGGTTCAGATGAGTCAAGAGGTGCACACTGGTCAATGGTACTAGGACATGTGGTCAAGATTGACTCAAGAAGATGTGGTATGGAGGCCATAGTGAGGAGCCCAATGGGATGGATATGGGGAGCAACTACGTCGGGTGAGGTAGGCTCGATGGTTGGTTGGACAAAGGGATGAGGATGTAGAGTACATCTAGTACTTGTGGGTGTTGAGGCAATTTGGATTACCGTAGGGTGTGCCAGTTGAGCCGATGTTGTATTGGAATCGACAAGATGAGGGGATTTTTCCATGTGCAGAGCCATGGCGAGTGGTGATTGAGGATGACGAGGAGATGAAGATCCCCAATGTATATGATGTCAAGGTGAATCTGAAGTATGCAGCATGGTTTGGTGTCAAACCAGTATAGGTACCAAAGGTGGTTGGGTATGATGCAAAAACATCAAGGTCAAGGATGACTCCAAAGTGGACGAGGCCTCAGCGATCGACGGGTCAAAGGTAGTTTAGGGGATCAGCCCAGTAGACTCTAGAGGTGGGGTTGGCAAAGGGAGAGAGGGAGGGTGATGAGGATATGGGAGAGATCTCTAAGGTGGTTAGGCTACGAGTAGATTTGGAGAAACTTTGCAAGGAGTGTGAGACCATGCTTGAGACTCATAGGGAGTCTTTGGCTACTATAGCTCAGTTAGAGGTAGAGCAGGCAATGGTTGTGGCTAGTGATTAGGTGATGATCACGAGGCTCCAAGAAAATATTTTCGTGAAGGAGCGACGACATCAGATGGATTTGAAGCGTCCTTGAGCTAGTGAGGTATATGTACATTCCTTGGAGGATGTGTGTATGCAACACCATATTACATTGTTGGATCCTCCTTCCTCTTCTATGGCCAATAAATCTAGGCATAAGGAGTCTAGGTAGAGTTCTAGGCTGAGGGCTTCCAACTAGGTCTCATGAGTCTTTTATGGACAATAGACTTAGTGCTTAGATGCACTATTTTGTATATATGAGCCTTGGTGCTCCATTGTAGCCTTTTGGCATTGATTGTATATGTGATATTTATATATATATATATACATGGATTTTTCATATATGTGTGTTATCTCTTGTGTGGATGCTTTTATGTTTTATGCAATTCCTATTTTATGTTTTGATGATGAATGCAAGCTAACCATGATGTGTATGCCTAAGGTTTGTATGGATGATGTATGCAAGCTATATGATGTGCTATGGATGTTTATATGAAATATGTATGTAGGTAAATGAATCTAAACTATATGAGAGGAATGCATGTTGTTCACATGATATTTTACAGTTCAAAAATTTTATTGACCAATTTTGTTGTCCATTGTTTGGCAACCGAGGGTACCGTATTTGGTGGTGCTATGCAACTTGACTATGGAAGACATGGATGTTGACATGAAAGAAGGTATGGATGTTGATATGGAAGAAGATATGGATGTTGATATGGGATGAGTACTATAGTATTTTCAAAGACTCAAACATACTAGTATTATCAATCAAACTCACTAGGGTTGTCTAACTTTCTTTAGGACCAATGTGTGTGCAAGTCAGGTTCATATACCAAATCTTGAGTGTGACAATGACCCTATCCAATCAAGAACCAATGTGTGTGCATGTGAAGTTCATTGACCCATTATGAGTAAATTGGGAATGACCTATTATGGATATGACCTGAAGCTAACATGTCCTTATGTGCAGTCAGAGGTCTTCCTATTTGCCAAGGAGACATGTCGTCCCACATGAGCTTACTCCACTGCCAGTCAGGCGTCTATATCCACATTGAAGGTTCACTCCATAGTCCAATTGGGATTGATATTTTGGGCCTTGGGGATGATTACCCATCCTTGTCATGGATGTGTAGTATGATCCTTACAACTCTAGGGATCAAGGGTGTTTGGGATTTTATTTATTAATTTTGTATAGAGTTTTGGGGAATCGAATTCTCAACCGAAGTATGATGAGAATTTTGGCCCTATCCTTACTACTCTATGTTTTTATGTTTATGTTCAAATAGTAATTGTGGTAGTGGTAAGAACCATTGTTTTTTCTTTGGACTATGGTGCATGATGGGACAAGCGAGGATTATCCCTTTTCACTTCAATGTACTACCCAATTATGGTACTAACCCTCCTTGGCTCATAATGTTTTTAAGATGTGATGGAATGTGCTTGGTTCAATATTGTATTTGGGATAAATTGGTGATGCTCAAGAATTTCTTAGTGTGTAAATTGTGTTTTTGGTCTTAAAGAAAATTGGACATCCATTTGGCGGTTTTTTGTTACCCTAGTAATGGCTGAGTGACTAAAAATCTAGGATTTTGTGCCACCTAATGTTGTTGACATATGAATTTTGTTAAATTTGCATGAAGGTTTCAAACTAGGTACCCCAATCATTATAACTTGACTTTTTGTTTCATGGTCATATCATCATTACTTTACCATATCATTGAACATGGGATGGGATGGATGCAAATGTATATGTCTATTGATATGCAAATGGAAAGTGTACAATGCCATGGAATATGTATGATTTAATGAAACAATGCATGAGTGCAAAAAAAAAGTGAATATGTATGTTAAATGCCTAAATGTAAATGGGATGTATGCAATGTAGATATGCCTATGTGGATGATGATTGATTTACTTATTTATTTTTAAAAAAATATCCATGTATATAGACATATAATGTGTCACTTTTAATAATGAAATACCTTTAAATTAAGAACATTAAGTGGTTCAATTTCCTCTATTCCCTCTACATCAGCAAGTTTATAAGTACCATTACCCACTTTTATAGTTATTATGTATGGACCTAACCAATTTGCTGTGAATTTGTCACAAAGGTGTGGCAAAGCATTGGTGTTTTGTTGGTTCTCTTTGAGTATCATATACCCTACTTGAAATTCTTGAAGATGGACTTTAACATTGTAAGAACGCTTGAGGCGGTCTTGATAAACTCATAAATTTTCTAATGCATCGACTTGCTTTTCGTTTAGGAGTGTTAGTTGGTCAAGTCATGCTTGTATAGTTGTATCATCATCTATGAATTATTGCAAGGAAACTCATAAGGAAGGAATCTCAAGCTCAAGAGGCATAATAAATTTAGCTACATAGACCAGAGAGAATGGTGTTGCTCCTGTTGGCGTTCGAATGCTTGTTTGATAAGCCCAAAGTTCCAATGGAATTTGTGTATGCCAATATTTACGGTTTTCTTTGACAAGTTTCTTAAGAATGGCAATCAAGGTCTTATTGGTAGCTTCAGCTTGTCCATTTGCTTTTGGGTAATAAGGAGTTGAGAAACTATGTTGGATATTATACTTCTCACAGAGTGCTCGAACATCCTTGTTCTTAAAAGACTTTCCATTATCTAAAATGATTTTAGAGGGAATGCCAAAGTGACAGATGATATTATGGAGTATGAAATCTATGATTCGAGGTCTTGTCATACTGGTTAGAGGTATTGTCTCAACCAAATTTGTGAAGTATTTTGTGGTGGTTATGATTAATGTGTGTTGTCTCGAAGAGGAGGGTGAAATATTGCCAATTAGGTCAATGTCCCATTATGAAAAGGGCCAGAGACTTTGTATTGGTTGTAAAGCTTGTGATGGTACATGAGTTAAATTGGCATGTGTTTGACATTGTTTGCAATTTTTGATATATGTGCAGCAGTCATGTTCCATTGTGGGTCAATTATAACCCATGAGTAATAAGTACTTTGCAATGGCCATTCCACTAAAATTACCACCACAAGTACCATCATGGGATTCCTCAATGACCCTTTCAGCCTCCCCAGGTTCGATGCATCGAAGCAGAATTCTATCATAACCCCGTTTATACAACACGTCACCCAAGAGAATGAAATAGGATACCCTTTTCTTGAAAGCACGTTTGGTAGACTGAGACAAGTCTGATGGGAGTGTTCCAAATTTTAATAAGGCTACAATGGGGATTGAAAAAGACTCACATAATTTCATGTGTATGAAGCAAACACCTTTTCCATCTTTAGGATCAGCACGAACAACAACCGCTTTAGATATTGTTGAGATTATTAGGGGTTGCACCTCTCCTAAGTCATTCTTTGTAATTAAGGATTGAAGAGAGGCCATTGCATCTGCAAACCTATTAGTTGAATGAAGTAAGTTTTTGATTTCATACCATTTGAATGTTGAGAGCAATTTCATTGCTACTTCATGATAAATCTTAATGGTAGGTTCTTTGCATTGGTATTCTCTAGTTACATGTTTTACTACAATTTGAGAATACCAAAATATTCGGATACACTTAATACCAATAGCTATAGATGATTGAAGACCTATGATTAAGGCTTTGTACTCTATTGTATTTTTTGTACATGAGAAGTCTAACTTTAATGATAAGGGGATAGGAATCCCCTGTGGTGTATGAAAGACAACTCCTGCACCTTGACCTTTTTTACACTTAGATCTATCAAAGAATAATGTGATATCGACATCTTCCTAGGGAATGACATCATTGTCCACTTCAGTGATGGAAAATACCGAATCATTTGGGAGCTCAATAATCAAGGGATGATCACTAGGTAGTGGAGCTTTTGTAAGTTGATCAGAAATAACATGACCTTTAATGGATTTTTGGCTAACAAACTCAAGATCAAAATCTATAAGGAGCATCATCCATTTAGCGGTATGGGTGTTGTTATACGTGTGAGACATCATATAGTATAGAGGATTTTCTCTAGCTATGACATAGGTTTTTTGGCTTAGCATATGATGTCGAAGTTTCTTAGTGGCTAAAACCACCACTAATCATAATTTTTCTATATAAGCATATCTTGTTTCATAACTTACCAATGTTAGACTAATGTAATAGATTGCTTGTTCTCGATTTTGTTCATTTTTCTATGCAAGAATTTTCCCTAAAGTGGATTCTGTAGCTAAGACATAAAGATGAAAAGGGACCCCCGGCCTAGGTGGAGTTAATACTGGTGGTGAAGTTAGATAGTGCTTGACATCATAAAATACTTTTTTACATTCATCTGTCCATATGAATGCTACCCCATTTTGTAGCAAGTGATTAAATGGCCTGCATTTATCAAAAAGTTGCGCAATGAAGCATTTGATCGATTGAATTTTTTCTTGAAAGCTACACAATTCCTTGAGGTTAGTTGGGGGTTGAATTTCTATGATGGACTTAACCTTATTTGGGTCCACTTCAATGCCTCTTTTGGATACAATGAATCCTAAAATTTTACTAGAGGTAACGCCAAAGACACTATTTTGGATTTAATCTCACCTTGTATTCTAACAGCCGATCAAAAATATTTTCCAAGACATCAATATGTTGTTGTTGGGTTTTAGATTTAGCCAAGAGATCATCTACATAGTATTCAATGATTTTGTGCATCTAATCATGAAAGATGTAAGTCATGGCTCTTTGATAAGTAGCTCCTACATTTTTGAGGCCAAAGGGCATAACCCTAAAATAAAATGTTCCCCAAGGTGTTGTGAATGCTATTTTATGTTGGTCATCAAGATTTATTCAAATTTGGTTGTATCCTAAAAAATTGTCCATGAAGGAAAGCATTTTTTGGCCTGCACAGGTATCAACAAGAGTATCAATGTTTGGTAGAGGGAAGTCATCCTTGGGACACACTTTATTTAGATCTTGAAAGTCACTGCAAACGCATATCACTCCATTAGACTTGCAAATGGGTACCATGTTTCACAGCCACTCAAGATAGTCAATAGGAACAATAAAATGTACGTCTAACAAATTTTGTATTTCCTCTTTGAGTATGAGGGCTACGGTAGGATGCATTCTCC
This sequence comes from Wollemia nobilis, assembly GCA_028583015.1. NCBI lineage: Eukaryota > Viridiplantae > Streptophyta > Pinopsida > Araucariales > Araucariaceae > Wollemia > Wollemia nobilis. The sequence continues at coordinate 8,756,697 of JAQPPZ010017218.1, forward strand.
TAAGTTTTTTTTGACCGGATTGGTTTTAGGACACAAGGTGAGATTGTGGACAACAAGGTCAGGATCAAGGCCATGCATATCCTTGTAGGACCATGTGAACACCTCTTTATTTTTCTTTATGAGAACAATGAATTGCTCTTGTTCATTGGGTGTTAAAATTTTTCCAATTTTGAAAATTTGAGGATTATCAGGATTCGAACTAAGGTTCACATCGATGGTATCTTCAATGGACATATGTGAACCTTCCTCAAGTTGATGTGGTGTTGGGATAATATTAAAGTCATCTAAGATATTTTCTAACTTTTCTTGCTTATCATTGTCTAACTCTGCCTGAAATACCTCAGGACCGTTAGTGGAAGCTGATTGAGGCGAAGATGGCAGTGAAGAAGGAATGTAGTGGACCAAAGCTTTTAGAAATTCCTCGAATAGGGTGAACTTCTAAGAGGAGGGTGTGGAGGAAATATGGTCCAAGTCAATAAGGCTAATGTCAATTAGAATTGGCCTAGCCGGATTGTATGGATTACGAAGTGAGGTAAATAAGTCAATAGGATTCATATTGACCTCGCGAAAGGTAGGATGGTTTGGCCTAATGGGTAGCTAGAACAATTGAATCGAAACTGATGTTGAGGCGTGGTATCCTTGTAATAGTGAATGTGAAGTCATCATAGCAACATTTTTTTTTAAATATGTACATATGTTACAATTATTGGCTCATGTGGGTGGCTCAATGCAGATTACCAGGTGGATCATCTTGTTCTTTTGGAAGAAGCAAGCGGAATATGGGATGATGGATGGGGAACATTCGAAGATAAAACTCTTCCTGTTGGGTTATGAGGACAATGGGTTGTGAATCCTCTTCAAAAATTTTAAAAGCGTTTGACATGAATTCAAATTCTTCATAACTTTCATCATCGAAATCAAAGACAAGATAGGTGAAATTGATGGGATCATCTTTGTCTACTTCATCCATGCAAATTTATTGAAGGGCTTGTTCAAGAGAAGATTTTGAGGGTAATGAGTGGATGGGGTGATCTTCATCATTGATTCTAAGCTTTTTGAAGGCTTTCTCAAGAGAAGCAATGGAATATAATGAGGTATAGCCTAACCTGAAATGATCATGGGCACCTCTATATGGGACATCTAAGATATCATGCAACCCTTGCTCATGGGAACCTAGACCTTGACCTTACCAATGGAACATATTAAAGTATCAAGCTGGAAACTCCTTTATGTTAGGTATATTGGCACGCCTAGGCTCTTTTGGTTCTTTAGGTGGATTTGCCCTAGTTGAGCAATCCAACCCTTCATAACAAAATTTAATACTATTTGGAGTGGCACTCATGTCATAAAAAGTGCCTATGTATAAAGGATGGTCTCAAGGACGTCCAAAATCCTTAGCTCTGGGAATTGCTAGGGGTGTAATGGTGACGTCTTGGGCCACATACTCACCAATGCTTGAATTAGTGATATCAACTTTGACTTGGATTGATGAGGTGGATGGTGAAGTATCAAGTGGCTCTGGATTGGTTGTGGATGGTGGCAAGTTAAATATGGCACAATCTGAAAGTTTGACTTGTGACACATCAGCTGATGGAGTGGGATTGGATGGTGGTGTGGCATGAGGAGATGGTGATGTGGAATGATGATATGGAATAGAAGAAGTAGTTGTAGAAGAAGGGGTATATGTTATGTACAATGTGCTAACAGTAGACACGACACTTAAATACTAATAGGAAATCAAATAACACAATAAAACACAATATTGCATAAATGGATGTATTCAATAAAATAGGGGGAAGCCAATGAACTCCTTTATTACAATAAATACTCAATGTGAGTATTTGATATAATGATTTACAATGGCACTAGGGTTCTCCAAAACCCTAGCAATAACTACAAATTGTCTTCATATTTGGTGTGTCATTGCTTCCAATAGGTTGAGTAGGCTTTGAGTATCTAGTGTGGGGCCACTTCAGCTTCAACAGTCATTCAACAATATGTGAAATTTGTAGATATGCATACACAAAAATAGAGAAAGAGATTAATAACACTTGTGAGGGCTCCACAATGTGATACCCTCAGACATCAGTAAATCCTAACTAAAAATATATCAAATGACATGAAAAATCCACAAATTATGTAACAAAATAAAATAAAATAAAGATATGCCTTGCTTGTGATATTTCTTCACTTCATTGTTTCAGTTTGACAGTAGATGGCATGATGCAGTAGGCTTTGATTCACGTTCTATGGTTGCAGTAGGCTCAAAAACACACTTGGCAGGCTCTGATGTGAGCTTCACAAGCTTTGGTGTGCACCTACGGGATACAAAAGGCTCTAGAGAGTGCCTATGGAATACAACAGCCTCTGGTGAGCGCTTTGCAGGCTCTACAATGAGCTTCGCAAGCTCAAGAGTGCACTTGTGGATAAGGATGGATCCATAGAAGTAGATCATGGGGTATACGATGAATGTGGTAGATAGATGAGGGTTGTGATGGTGATGGAGGATGAATGGGAGATGTCTAGAATAGCAGAAGTCTTGTTGGCTTATGTAGGGCTTTGGATATTCAAACTCTATCTCTCTCTACTTTGCTAGAGTTTCAAGAATGACTCCTCCAAGGTGGAAATTCTAATCTCAAGGTTCCAGGGTTTGAGCATTTGCAAATTCCTTTATTTATAATCCAACCTAGGGTTTTCTTAGGGTTTTAGCCTTACACTTTGGATCATGTGTCTAATATTAAATTAGATCCTAAGGTTGAGATTACTTTTTGAATGTGACATGGATTAATGAATATGGATGGTGGAGATTAGAATGGATCATACGGTTATGTTTTTTTTTTTGTTTTTTTTTTAATTTACATGGTGGAATCGGTAGCCGCCATGAATCCGGGCAAGCTGTCCAACTTTTATGGCCGCCACAGTATTCTGCATTGTCTACCCCAGAAGCCGCCACACAGATCTTCATGCAGTCTGCCCCTATAACCACCATGCCACAATCATTTTAAACCTTTTATGCCATTGAAAGCACCAAGAAAGGGACAAGCGTTCAGTCTGGCAAGGCCCGAGATTTGAACCTTGGACCTCTACCCCTCTTATGGGGATTGTATGGTTATGGTTAATTGAGTTTATAAATATATATTTTATAATAAATATATTATAATATAATATAAAATATTATATTAAATATTTAATAATATAAAATAATATTAAAATAATCCCAATTAGGCTAGGAAATGGTCATAAAGGGCTAAAATGGGCCTCTTGAGGGCGGTCAAGGTGTAATTGGGCTTTTTGAAGGCAGTAAAGGTGGAATTGGACCAAATAATTGGCAGGAAAGGTGTATGGTGTACAAGTGGGTGGTGGGATGGTTAGGATGGAGGATTAGTGGTTGTATTTTGGTGTCTACATTGATATTGTTTATTAGTGGGCTAGTGATCTTGAGGTTGTTGGTATTGAAGAGGTAACTATTGGTATTGTGTAGGGGATTATTAGGTAGGTGGGTGTTGGTATTTTTGATGAGTGAATTATTAGTGTAGAGGTTGTTGATATTAAAAAGGTGTTTGATGTTATTAAGGAGTGGATAGAGGTTACTGGTGTTGCAAAGGTAGTTTTTGGTATTAATGAGTGTATGGAGGCTACTGGTACTGAGGAGTGGGTGGAGGTTGTTGGTGATGCAGAGGTGGTTGTTGGTATTGATGAGTGGATGAAGGCTACTAGTACTAAGGAGTGGATGGAGGTTGTTTGTGTTGCAAAGATAGTTGTTGATATTGATGAGTGGATGGAGGTTTGTTATATACCTTTGAATCTAGAGGTGGTTGCATAGATGCTAAAGGGGTTTGGTAGTAATCAATGGGTTTTTGAGGTTGATTGGGTTGTGGTTGGTATTTTTTATGATTTTATTGATATTATTTTATGGATGTTGGTTTTGGATTATATGATGATTGGTAATGGTTGTGGGTTGGTTGGTTTTGTTAGTGGCTAGAAGAGGGGTTTTGTAGTTATGTCAATTTCTCCTAATAGAAATTTTGATGGGGGTATTAGTGACTATACCATAGGGGGATGAGTATCCCATGATGGAAATTATGCAAAGAATGATTCTTGGGCAGATGTGAGAGGTAAGGAGTTCAGAACCTGAAGTGAACAAAGTAGATGTAAGAAGATAGGATGTGACATTGATGTAATCTTGGTGATATTGGTTTGGATCAATGGATACTAACATGTTTCTCACATTATGTTATTGGTTGGATCCCTCAAATGGAAATAATTTATTTGTCATGCTAGGCACTACCACCTTAGGGGTGTGGTTAGGATTGGCAAAAAATTTGAGAGGCAGATTAGGGTGATGAATTGTACGAGCATAAGTTTACTCTTAGGGAGTGAGGGATATTGTACAAGGTGGAATTTTCAATGGTGGAAAGTACAATTATGGTGAATTTTATGGATTAAAAATTTCTATGTGGAATTAAGGTCAATGAGTGTAATTTTGGGATTGATCAGGGATATACGAGTCCCTGTACTAGAATATTTGAGAATGCTGGTGGGGATGGATAGGTATGTAACACCTAAATTATGTTTGTGGTGCTATGTCTTAGGTAAGTTGGAGGTATAAATATGGGTTTGGGTAGACATATTACCATGATGTGGTTCTGATGCATCCTCCTATTGAGTTGGAGGATCTATTGATGTATGGGAGGTTTGATCTAATTGGTCCATTGAGACTTTAGATTGGGCTTAGGCTTGAGATTGATCCTGAATTTGAGTCAAAACCATATGGATAGCAAAAATGGGATGGAATGTGGATTGCAATTTTGGTGGTAATGTGTAGGTGAATGTGGAATTTTCTATCTACACAAACAATCAATCAAATAAAAAAAAGTAGTTTTGATATTTTCATTTTAATGTGCTAATGTTTGGTTGATGTTTTTGTGAGGTGTTTTGAGACATATTTTGCTTTTGGATGTTTTTTTTTTTTTTAATTTTGATTTTTTTATATATATTTTGTGTGTTTAATGAAAATAGGATGATGTAATGCAATCTAAAAGGGTATTTTTATGCCCACCTCTCTTACGAGAAGCAGTACACAAATGATTGAAATGGCTTCCTAGGATGGTTGTTGTGGCTTGGATTATCCTAAAGGGAATAAATTAACCTCTCAAGGAGGTCGCATTGTATAAGTCATGCTATTGATCTACATAGACTTTTGATTCACTCTCGAGAAGGCTCGAACAATAACGACCACTACAAGTCCACTAATTAGTAAACCCTATAGACAAATGGGTATCTAACCTAACCCACAATGAGGCAATCTCAAGAGTGGATAATTTATTGGTGATGAAGTCCAAAAAACCACTTATGGGGGCTAATATTATTTCTATGGGGCCAATCAATGGTTGGAGATGAATGCCAATGTTGTTGATTGCAATCGACAGTTGGTGACAAAATCCAACTTTGTTGATGTGTAAAGACCATGTAAGTGTGTGTGATTTGAATTTTTTTAATACTTTTTAGAATACCTAAATGCAAGAAGTGGTATTATCTAAATGTAATTTTTATCAAAGCCTAATATATAGAAAGTAAATACTATTTCTAAGAATGTTTTTTTATTATTTATATGCAAGTGCAACTATGATATTTTAAGAAAAGAAAAGTCTTGAAAAGATATGCAAATTTACCAAAAAACATAGTAGAACCTATTCTAAAAAGAAATGGTAGGCAAGGAGAAAGGTAGAACAAAAAAATATAGAAACCCCAAATCAAAAGAAAAAATAGGGAGACAGTAGACCTTCAGTTCAACCGTATGGGTCCAAATGGCCACATGTTTAAAACCATCCTAGGTTGGATGGTCATAGCTATAACATTTTTTGATCCTAGAAATAATTCAGGGATTACAATAGAAGAATGTAGAAGAAAGGACAATTTTACTAAAATAAATTAGATAACTATAATTTTAGAGAAGTAGAATGATAATCTATACTATATGAGGGTAAGCTATTCTATTTGAAACAAGAAAACAAACTATTATATTGAAAAAACAAGAGGAATGACTCTAAAACTATTCTACTAGTTAAAGGAAGCACCTATGCAAAATAAAATAAAATAAAGCAACACTACTTCTAAGAGAGGAAAAAACAAATATGCTAATGAATGTATAGAATAAGTTAATATTGGAAGGAAATTATCTAATATAGAGAAAATAGGCACTAGTTACCCTAAGGATAAGGAGGAAACTATACTAGGGAAAATGTAAGCAACTAGGCTAATGACAATAAAAACACCTACTTTAGAGAAAATAAATGTTTCTAAATTAGAAATAAAAAGAGCACACAAACAAAAGCAACTAAATAATATAACTTAAATAAAATAAAATCTATAAAAATAGCCCTTTTATTGTGTTTGCCAATGAACAAAATGCCAATTTTTTATTTGAAATAGGGATATAAGAACCCCCTACATGTGGTCTTGTGTTGTGTTGAATATTGAAGTTTTCTGGAAACTATGCCTTGAGGCCATCTTGGGTTGGATGGTTAATGATTTGAGATCATCTTGGGTCAAAAAATGGTGGTTTGAAGATGTCTTGGGTCACATAGTTACAACTGTGTGTGATATTTGAAACATGTGCAAAAACTAAAAATAATAGAATGATTAAAAATGTAAAATATTGAAAGAATATCTATACTAAGCATAAGCAATAGTAAAATCTAGGAAATAAATTAAATTATTGCATAAAAGAAACTACAAACTGGAAAAATAATGTCAAGGGAAGGTCCCACCATGATCACCATTTTGTAGATAAAAGAAAACAACACCATGCAAATGAAATATAAATACTAAAAGTAATAAAAGGTAATTTTTATCTTACCACTAGTTTATTGAGTACAAATAAAACCTTTTAGGGGTTTTACAAGTAATGTATCTATGATGAAGGAAATTGGTACCTTTCACAAAGAAAATAACCAATGGTGCATTGATTCTTCTCATGTTACAATATTTTATGGGTGGGTTTTATATGACCACCGTTGTTTGTGCTAGATCTATGCTGAGGTGGATTTTTAGTAACCACCGTCAAATTTGTGTTGAGCTAGGTTTTAAATGACAAGGGTATGACCTATGTTGAGGTGTTTTTCTAGTAACCATATCTAAGACTATGTTGAGGTGGGTTTTTAGTGACCACTATTGTTTATGCTAACTCATCCACTATATTCTACCACTAAAAAATATCTACACACAAGCTCACTATACAATGGTTAATAACATCTAACGGGCCTTTCAATATGATACCCTAATCTAAAAAAGTAATAACCTATTATGTAGAAATTTTTTAATAATGCTTGCAAAGTGTGTAAAGGTAAATGTTAAATTTGCAAAAAGGAATATCAAATTATAAATAGAAAGACTATATTACCTTACCTACATTATTATTGCTTAAAATTGGATCTATCTCTAAAATCTACATGCAGGTCAACTCTGGTTCTCAATCATCTAAGGGGCTAATGATTTTGTTTGTGGACCATCTAAGGTAGGATGTCTATGATCAATGACCATATAGGGTTGGATTTTTGAGATATGAGCTATCCCAATGCTACCAAATTTGGGCCTGGAGCTATGAAAGGGTGTAATTGGCCTCTGGTCTTGATCTATTGTTGTGGTGTCATGTGGTTGGTGTGTAGCTTCAAAAATGGAATGTGAGCATAGAAAAGGCTTACGTGGAACTTGTGGTGGAATGAAGTCAAGGGATAAGTATCTTTGTAAATAAAGGCTATGATGCACAAGGGAAGCTTTGTTGATATTTTTGACAACACTTGTGCATATAAACCATCCTCATATTCAACGAAGGAGGGGGTATATTTACAACTTTTGGATGATGGAGGATGGTAGCATACAAGTGATATGCACACAATAATGGAGAGGAAACCTAGGAATTTTCTCCACTTAAGTGGACAACCAATCATGCACATGCCAATCATCAATTAAGACTTTTAAACAATAGCATGTGTATTTTTTTATTATTTATTTATCTTTAAAAACATAATTCTTCATCCATTTAATTGGTAGTTAAATTGCATGGGATATGAAATTGAAGTTAAGGATGTTATCATTTTATTTTTAGTTATTTTTTGTGAAGAAAGTCCTCATCTTGTAAGTGTTAGTTAACTTGCATGATATGTGATGAATTAGAACTAAAGTGAACTAAGGATTGTCTTTGGATGAGGGAAACCTTCATTTATCTAGATAAGGGTGAATCAAAACTGGATTGGACTTGAGTTTATTTTTTAATGAGGATAATATTCACCTGCACATAATCGAGATGTGGGAAGATGAATTGGAACTAGAGTTAGCTAGGGATGATGTACACATGGGATAGGAAATGGGAATTTTCTCATGATGTTTATGGGCTAGACATAGGAGGATGTTTTAAGGGGGTGGAAGTGGGTAGCCTAGGTGCAATTAATTAATTAAAATTTAGGTAGGTGAATACTAATTAATTTTAATTAATTAATTAGTACTAAATAGATGTGCTTGTTTTTGGTGTCTACACAACCAAAATGCAACAAGAAATATATTTGAAAGGATCCCAAATTATAGGTAAAATGGGATACACTAGAGAAGTTATAGGGAAAGAAGCCACTAGCTCACAAGATCTCATAAAAGTATAGCCATGACCTCAAAATATAGCTTCAGGAACACTTTTTCCCAAGTCCCCTATTCTTAAAGTAAAAATTAAGAGGATCCAACTTCCTATACTAGATTCCCCACTTAGATCAACACCTAGGTTTGTCCTAGGACTAATAAAATATGAAATCCCACAAGAACAATAAATACCAATGGAGAGCATACAGGTGCTAATTCAACCCAATCATAGTAATGAGGGATTTGGAATAAGTATAAGGTCATATATACAATATTTTCTAGGAACATCATTGTCCAATCGCTCAAATATAGTGAAGGAATAAGGAGTAGGCAAAAGAAAGGTTAATCCTCTTAGATAATTAAAGGAAAATGCCAAAAAGAATATAAGACCCAAGGGCCACCCCAAACAACTAAACAAACTTAAACAACAAGGGAAGGTATAATTTATTAAATACGTACAAGTACTTCATGTACTCCTCTAATCCTTATTGATGTTCCCTCCCATTATCAATCACCACAAAGTTCTCCATCGATGTCAACTACTCAAGATACCACAATATTTGAACCCCCTCCAAACATATCCACTCCATAAACATAAAAATCGATAAACACTGCTAGTTTTACTATCCAAAAAATCCCTCCATCTCCCTTTTCTATCATATAACCCATATTTCCAATGTTACCATCTCTCGACCATCCATCCATGGTTACTATCAATAGAATCAAAGAGATGAGTCAAAATTTGCAAGATTGATGGAAAAACAAGTTTCCCAAGCAAGTAGAGGAGCAAGCTCCTTCCATGATAATGAACATAGTTGACCCAACTACCTACCATCAACTAAGAGTGCCAACCACCCAATGGATGAAAATCCAAAAGCTAAGATAATGCCAAATGACTATTAAATGAAAATACAAATAGTAGATATTACCTGACTCCAATTAGAAGACTCTTTGGTGAGTGCATAGGCCCATGTCAACACCATCTACTTGCAAGGTAATAAAATTATAGGCATATGTAAGTAACTAGATAAAAGAGTAAAGAACTTAGAAATGATGGGAAAAGAAGAAAATAATGATAAAAATTCCTTAGAAAATAAAAATTAAAAGTTGGAGAGAATAATTATGAGAATCCTAACCCCTTAACAAATATAATAAAATTAGAAAAAGAACCAAGTATTGATAGATCAAATTCAATACTTGTAGTAGTATATGGAAAGAGAGAAATAAAGGGCCATAAACTCTTTCTTCTCTTAGGTTGCATTGAAATAATTTAAAAATAACTATAATAAAATCCTTTAGGATTCTCTCGAAGCTTACCTAGTTTTTGACTACCTAAAAATCAGTTTAAAAGTCACAAAAACTACAAAAAAGGATTTAACACAAGCTCAGGTTGATTTGGAGAATAAGGTGGAATAAGTAAGAAACTTAATGAATTTAGCTAGGAGAAGATTGAACCAACAAAAAAAGCTATAGTGATAAACCAATGGACTACAAAAATGTACATATCATAGATCATAATAAAAAGAGACAAGTTAGTCCAATAAGGATCGGAGATGGTAAATAGGCTATATTTAATAGATAAAATAATGATGGATCTAATAAGAGACCCTAAGCTAGGAATTCTAGGCTTCTAGGGTGAAGAGTCTTGACTTTACACTAGAGAGGATCTTCAAACCCAAATAGGATCTATAGCCAATGAAAAGGAAGAAATAAATCAATGACAATAACCTATTGATGAATTCCAAGTTCTCAAATTCCTAAGAAAAATGTCTATGATATAGGATAACATTCAAGAAATAGCTAGAAGATACTAAGATCCTTCTTATGAAAAGGCCTATCAACTGAGAAAATACATGAGAAAATCATGGGGCTCAAAAACCCCATCCCAAAAAATTTGGGCAATGGTCTATCAAGTCCTCTAGAGAGTGAATAATATCTTACCTGAAGAATAAAAACAAAGGAATGAGCAAGGAGAAGGAGATTCTATGACAAAGGCTCCCACCACTAAAGCTATATGAATAAAGGATGGCCAAGAGATACTTGGCACATAAAATGTAGTGCCATAGTGATGAGCATCCAAGGCATGATATATTTGCACCATGAAAGTAAAAATAAGCATAAGGTGTCTAAAATTAGAGAAGGCTCATCAACAAAGAATCATTGGTTGCCCAAAAATGAGAAGTACAAAGGAAATCCACTTGTACAAGTAGGGAATATTGAAAGGAGTATTATATTGAGGAAATACCACTTGAAATATCCATGAAAAGGTACACTCCACTTCTATCCCATCTCAACATTCACCTCATTAACCATTCCACTTCATATCATAAATCATCTATACTTCCTATGTCATTCAAAACCATCCACTCATCGCACCTCTCATTTCTAGAATGATCCCCCTATCACACAAATTCCACTCACATTTCTTTTTAGAACCTTTTTAGACTCCATACCTAATGGGGTAAGGCCCTATAAGTTCTTAATTTCTACAAGTATAAATCCTTGGGAGGTGCCAAGAATGTAGGTCAAATTCATGACCTCATTTGCAAAAGAATTTTTCTTGCTGAAATAATACCCAAAATCTCTCCAAGGGAGAAAATATTGAAGAATGCATTGAATATCCAAGCAATGCAAGAATCCAAGTTTTTTTTCTTAAAAAAATCATCTAATTGTTCAAAAAAAATCCTAGGATTGCCCAAGGATGGAACGTAACAATTCCAAACTCTTTTGGGCAATGAATTCAATGCGACATCACAAACTTTTGAAAGTTTAAAAAATACACAAAGTTAGAATAAACAAGGCTAGACCATTGAAGTGATTTATTCTAGAAAAAGGAGTAAGAATTATCTAAAATCATGCAACTAGGAGCGCATAAATCTAGAATGAATGAATCCAAACCTCCAAAAATAAGATAACACATACCCAACATCGATAACAACATACACTTTTTGCACATAGGTGGAGTGTGACAATATCAAACATTTTTTAGCAGTGACATAAGAATCTTAGTGTCAAAGTCTAGAATCATGCAAAGGATATCAAAATTGAACAAATCTAGAACTAGATGAAGCAAAAGTGCCAACCAAGAAAAATGATACGCAAAGCCAAGACTTATCCTAAGGTGACATCATCAAAATATCCATATGGTACAAATTTTTTCCAAAGATCTCTACAAGTAGATCAACAAGCCCAACTTCAAGACAAGTGATTTGAAATATTTATTTTAAATTTGGAACCACCCCAATACCTATAGTTGTTCTAGCTAAGAACATTTGAGTAGGAAAGTAATAGTTCTAACAAATCATTTGTAGTTTTTCATCCAATTATAGAAGACAATTATAGATTGACAAAGTGGATTATAGAAAAATTCAAATTCAAATGTAGGAAAACATCTATATTTGATACCTCAATAACATGACCTTTATTTACTAGGATATTTTATAGCAAACCCATAACTACAATTATAAATAAGATATCACACCTCTAAATGAGGGTCGGCTTGGTACCAATTACCTAAGTGTATTTTGTATTAATTTTATTTTTAATCAATAAGAAGATATTTTTTGGCTTCCATTGCTGGTGTTTTTATAGTTTTTTGTGAATGAACTAATGTTTTAATTCATTTTTATGACACTTTATAGCTAATTTATTTTGTAAAAGCAAATTTTGTTATTTAGATCGATTGTTGGATTACTCTTCATTAAAGTCCTTAGAATGATTAAAGCATATAATTGTTAATTGGCTAACTCTATTTTACACTTGAAAATGGTTGGTCTATTAAGCATCATTAAGAGTTTATTTTAGTAGGCTCTTATAGGTATACCTAATTTTTTTATGCCTTATATCATGTCCACCATTTACTCATTTTCTTAAACCCTTACTTTCTCTTAACCCTTCTTTTTTCTTACCCTTAGCTTAAACCCCTATTTTAGTTTACAAGTATACCAAGGATATGACCTTCTCTAAAGGTTGAATTGAGAGAAATCTCATTCATCCAAAATGTTGGCTAAATTCTAGGGTGCATTTTATAGACTAGGCATATTTTATGCCAACAAGAAGAAATACTAATTTTTATAGGGTTTGGACATAAAACAAGAAGACATAACTAAAATACAATAAAGTATTTAGATAGAACAAACTTAATTTAACCAGGATTCTAAATTATAGGGAAAATGGCAATCAATTTTGGAATCTCTTACATATGATCTATAGTGAAAATAACAACACAAAGTAAATACCACCAAGGAGGCAATTTTGATCAAATCAATACCCAAAGCTACATGAAAATAAATATGAGGATGTCCCATACCCTCATAAGCTATGAAGTAGCCACTCCTAGGAGGCCATAAAGAGCACTTCGAAGGAAGGATTCCTACCACCACCTAATACTAACCTTGATGCTTCCCATGCCATAAATCCTAGTTGATCCACTAGATAAAATTAAAACAAAGGGTTTGTAAGCCCTCTTAATAGAGGCTATGTGTATTTTGTTATTAGTGGGATTCACATAGCCTTGGTGATTGTTAAGAAGAATCCACCTTTAAAAATATTTTGCTTCCTCTACCACCTGCAACCTTTTCTTCTCCCCAAACAGAAATACCATGGGCCTAGCAATCTCCCATTACTGATAGTGCTCACAAAACCTTGACAATGTTACATGAAAAAACTATTAAAAGGTATTGATGATTGAATTCCATTAGTTATATAGGAAGGAAGTAGATCCAAGGAAAGCATACAACAAAGGTAAGGCAAGCTTGTTTCCTCTCTTAGGAGAAGATTAATATGCAAAGGTCAAGGAAAAAATGACAACTTGAATCTTCAAGCTATTAAGCCTTTCCTTAATATTTAGGCTTGTTTCCCCCTATAAAGATATCCCTAAGATCCATGGTGGAGAAGTGGCAAAACGTAGAAGATGGATATTCTAGAAAGGAGATAGAAAATTAACCAATGGTGAAGGGTGTTTCTTCAAACAATATAGGACATTGGAAGGTAGTGACTAAAGATCTAAGTAGCATAAAATGGGAGATTTTACCAAAGAATTCAACCAAGATGTGAGGAAAATGGAGTACCAATTATTTATAGATAATAAGTCTAAACCCTAGCCATTGAAAATGAGGAAAGGGGTGGTATCTAATTTTGGCTCTATTAACGAACTAGACATGACACCCAAGGTGGTAACTAACACATTTAAAGTAACATGGATGTGATCCAAGGGGAAATCCCAAAACCCAAGGATATTAATAAATAAGTATACTTATAGGGGTGGATGATCTCCATTATGAGGTAAATTTAAAGAATGATGAGAAAATACTACATCCCATCAAACCAACCAACTTACAACATTTATAGCTAAATATCTAGAGACATCAAGATCTTCCAATGTTAATGTCAACTAGCCTAGGCAATTTTGAAATGAACAATTTTAAATTCTTATATAGTTTTGGATGGCAATTATTTCCCCTCTTATTCTTATAAATAACTATTTTTTATTTATTGTAAGCAAGGTAAAAATGAAAAACTTTTTCATTCCTAGTATTTGATCCAATATAATTTTTTCTCTCATCTTCTCTTCTGTAGTGATCTATATTCGAACCTTGATTCATTTTGAGTATAGGTCCCTTAGAGCTATTTTATTGTATCACATGAAATTTATTGACTTTCAATATATATAAGAGTTGTGATTTTTTCTTTCTTTTCTATTCTTTATGTGTATGCTATTTTGCATGTCAACCTCGTAACTAGTATTTGTCCCTTATTTATACATTCTTCATTAGAGTGAAGTTTCATGTTGTAATACAACATGCTCACTTTTCTAACATTGATGGCTCATGTGTTATATAATCCCATCACTACATGAAGGACCTTGATCTTGGAGTATTGCCACCTTTAGTCTAGGTTAGTTAGGCTTTTATTTGCTTTTATTTTAACTCTTTTTCCACATATATCCCAATAGGCTATGCTAGAGTAGGAAGAATTATAGCAAGAATACATCTAGACAAGAAGCTGACCTTGGTAAAATAACCTTGAATTTTTTTCCAAAGCCACATCCCACACTTCATGTACTTAGAAGACTATATGCTCCATGGAAGGTGTAGGTATTCAAATTACATGACAACCATAGTAATAGGTCACTTTTCTAGAGCAAGGGCTAGAGTTAGATCCAATTCCCTATAGTTTTTTTGACATGCCGAGTGGGACACCAATCATACAATATTATCCCATGATTGAAGACCAAACTGAGATTTTTATGAAGGTCTCAATTACCACTTATTGATGCATTACAAATATTCACTTGGTGACTTCAATGATTTAAAAATATAGAAGTTTGATGGCTCCACTGATGAACAATATTGAAATTGGCCACTAGCACAATTTAAATTTTAGGATTTGAATGAAGTTTCCATCTATATAATTGATCAAAGCAACTATATTATTCACCTAGAAACCCCTCTCTATACCAAAATATCCTAAGTTTCATAAGGGTAGCGACAAGTTCTTAACCATGATATGGCCACGTATTAGAATCAATCGAACAGAAGGTTCTGAGTATGGATGATGGTGGGTCCCTAATCCCTCCCACCCTACCTACCATGTGGAACCCAATACCAATAATAGATCTAAAGTCAATATTGGGTTTCATCAAGGAATATGTCATCACATTGTTAGAACATTTACATCATATGGTGAGCTTATGTACGATGCACAATAATGAAAAGTAGAGCATGGAATTGAGGCTATTGGGGGTGTCCCTCAAAGGAAAATCCCAAGAGTGGTACTCAAATCTTCCTCTAAATTCAATCAAAAGTTAGAACTAGGTGCCAAATTTATTGGTGAATAGATTTTGGGAGGAGTCACATGGAGCATCCTTGGTAGAGCAATTGAAAACTATTAAACAAGTTCCAACTAAAGATATGGAAGATTTAAAAAACTAATTCCACAAAACCTAGTATAGAATCTCAAATGTTTTGTGACCTCTCATAGGTATGGAACTCATATTCTCTCTCAAATATTTCAATTCAGAGAATACCATGGTAATCAAATCTCGAGGAGAAAAATCCTTATCAAGAGCCTATCCAATAGTTATCCAAGTAGAGAAGGACCTTATCCAAATAGGGATACTACCTATAGACCTCCAACACTAATACTTCTAAGACTCCTTCTTGTTTATCCATCACTTTTCATTACTTGTTAGCTCTGATCATCACTCCTAATCATTCATCCATATGGATTTGCTAAAGGAAGTGCTTTTAGAAGAGATACTGGCCTTTAAGAGAAAATAGAGCAACTAGGAATCCTAGAACCCAAGACCTTAATATTAGAAACCTTAGTACCTAATGTGGAAGGGATTAGTCATATACTATCATACATTTCTAGAAACCTCTCTCCACAACATGTATTATGAATTAATTTTATGTTCATATGGAGTAGTACCAAGAGAGAGGATGCCTACTCAGATGCTAATACACTTTCTAGGGATGCAAGCACTAGCTCAATATTGATTGATCCACTTCTTGGTCTTCTTTGGTCCAAGAACCACTCGATCATAATAAGGCTCAATCATCGAAGGGGAGGAGAGAATAGATACAATAGTCTCTTAGACCACTCGGTAAATTCTAAATGAATATTTAACTCAACTAAACATTAAGGAGCTAACTAGGCTAAAAGTGGCCAAACAGTACCCAAGAATTCAAGTTATTTGTACTAGGAAAACCTATCGTCTCTATAAGTATACAATATTTCTTTATTAAAACTAAGTGTGGTATCTTCAAGCCTCTAGAGGTTACCTAGTCAAATATAATTTGTAGCTTTTGTCTAGCGAGTGATAATGACAAAAGGGTGTAGCTAGATGATGGGTCAATGCTAGTGGTCAGTTTTCCAATGTTGATTGACAATATTTGCCCAAGGGATTTTACCTCCAAATATTGAAGCCCTCTAGGAGCAAGGGTTGGGGCCACCATCATCTTTCGATATGAGACCTTTCTTGAACACCCTAATAGATGGTTACCTATGGATAATTCAAGAATTTGATGAGCCTTGAGAGAATGGAGATATATTTGGTCTACAAAAGGACATGATCGATCATTAAACCCTAGAACTTAGGTCCTAGCAAAGAACTTCGAGTGTACTGGTGTGGGGTAAGCACCCATATAAATATCAAACCGCCAACCCTCCCTAGGCCCTTGTACAAAAAAAAAAACTATTTTTCATACCATGTTTACTTAGGTGTTGAAGGACACAAATAAGTTCAAACTCACAAGGGAATTTGATATCTACATGCTTGAAGTATAATATATGGGCACCAAATATTTGGAGATTAGTTATAGAATAAGTAAATCTACCATAATTAGGCACACGCTAAAAAAAAAGGTGGTGACATCCTCACTGCTTGAATACAAAGGAAGAAATCCTCCTAAATGACATTAATAGAAGGGAGTCAAAAAGGAAGTAAATAAACTTTAGGAGTTTTTCTAGGGGATGAGGCTTATAAAACAAGACATACCCCTTTTTGTATTTCACCATTCCCTAAGTAAAGTTGCCATCCATATCACATCCTCCCAAAACCCCACACATATTGAAAAAAGCCTCAGTATTTTCTCCCTTTCCTAACTCCATGCCCAATGGACAAGACCCTTTTCTAGGCTCCTTGATTCTTACTAGTAGGAGTTCCATTATGAGTAGCTAGAGTAGCACATGCAATTTTCTATGTTTCAACACACACACACACACACACACACACACACACACACACACATATATATATATATAAGAGTTGTGAATTTTAAACTTATACCCCATTCTTTATGTGTATGTATGTTTGCATAAGAACCTCATTACTAGAATTTATCCCTTATTTATGCAATATTTATAAGAGAGAAATTTTATGTTTTAATAAGACATGTTCACTTTATTGGCATGGGTGGATCATGTGTTCACTAGTCCTATCATTGCATGGAATTACTCTTGGCACATCACCACCTATAGTCTAGGCTAGTTAGTTTTTTATCTTATTTTCTTGTTGATTTTATTCTATTCCTTTTCCAACACAAACCTTGATAGTCTAAGATAGATTAGGAAGAAGTGCATCAAAGAAGACATCTAGACAAGCAGTTGAAGAACACAAGCTTATATTGAGAGGGGGGTGAACAATATAAGATCAAACTTTTATTTTCAAATGATAAGAACACTAATATCAATACAATAAATGAAACAATGCATAAACCATCACACACATGAGAGACATAGATTTAATGTGGTTCACCCCATGTGGGCTACGTCCACAAAGAAAATATTTCTTATAAAATTTCCTCAATCAATCTCTTGGGCTAACACCAATCCCCTATGCTCAAGTTCATGGACCTCAATCCATAGGAGACACCAATCCCCTATGCTTAAGTTCGTGGACCTCTATCCATAGGAGACACCAATACCCTATGCTCAAGTTAGTGGACCTCTATCCACATGAGACACCAATCCCCTATGATCAAGTTCATGGACCTCTATCCATAGGATACCTTAGGAGACACCAATCCCCTATTCTCAAGTTCATGGACCTCTATCCATAGAATACCTCTATCCACAATACTTTGGTTATTTTAAATACTTTACACGAGGCTTGCTCTAAAACCTACTCTTAACTCTACTCAAATATGCCCTAAGTCTACACATAAGACTTGCTCAAATATGCTTACAAAAACTTGCTCTAATATTTGCTTAGATCTGCTCCAAGTCTACACACAAGACTTGCTCAAATATACTTACCAAAACCTGCTCTAATATCTGCTCAAATCTACTCCAAGTCTACATAAAAAACTTGCTCAAATATTTGCTCAGATCTGCTCCAAGTCTACACACAAGACTTGCTCTAATATGCTCACCAAACCTACTCAAACTGCTCCAAGCCAACACATAAGGCTTGCTCAAATTTGCTTACCAAACATGCTCAAATATGCTCATAACACATGCTCAAATATGCTCATAACACATGCTCAAATATACTCATAACACATCCTCAAATCTGCTCATAACACATGCTCAAATGTACTCATAACACATGCTCAAATTTGCTCATAACACATGCTCAAATATGCTCATAACACATGCTCAAATATGCTCAATTTTTGCATACAACTATTTCATATATCTTTTCCAAAAAGTGCTTTCTTTGACTAAAGTAGTTTAGACATATTCTACCCATAATTCGTTTAACCTCTTGAACATATAGAGAATGATATGCACTAACAAATTCTCAATATGTTCTTCACATTCATTAAGTCTGTCACTTTCACATGTTTCACATTTATTGCATTCTAAAGGTAGCTCTAGTCTAGCACTTGATAACTGATCTTCTTATATATTTCCCACAATCAAAACTAATGCACACACTTTCTTCATAAATCTGATTTCTAACACTTGCACATTCACTTTTAATGACACTCAAACCAATGCACAATTTGTTCTCAAACCCTAGCACATGTGTTTCCAATTTTATTCAACAATGAAGCATAATTTTGTTCTCAAACCCTAGCACATATGCTTCTAAAATAATTCAATAATGATGCACACTTTGTCGTTAAAACCCTAGTACTTATGCTTATAAAATCATTCAACAATGATGCACACTTTATCCTCAAAACCCTAGTACTTATACTCATAAAATCATTCAACAGTGATGCACACTTTATCCTCAAAACCATAGTACTTATGCATACTCATTCAAACCTTATTTCTCCAATCATAAGACAACAAAATATTCCTTAACCAAAAACCACCTTGAGAATGAGATCAAAACACCATACCTCTAAAAATTGCCTTGATGATGATGTGCCTCTAAAACCTGTCTCAAAATAATTTTCCTTTTGATCCTTCAAGAAATTTGGTTAGTGATTTTAAATTCTAGCATAGATAAAAACATCATTCGCTCAAATATTTTCAAAAGGTATTCACAATAAATCTAGAAAAACAACACCTTATTTCTCCTCTATAATCTTTCAAGAATAGGATCCCTTTTTCTATAATGCAAAAATTACACTTTGAAATAAATAAATTTACACCTTATAACTCCTAACTTATCATTCAATAAAACACCCCAAATCCAATTTACAATACATAATATATAAATTACTAAATACACCTTATAACTCCAAGCTTATGACATTCAACAATACACCCTAATATACAACTCACAATGCAGAATATAGAAATCTCTAAATGCACCTTAAAACTCCAAACTTTACAATAATCAAAATGTTTTTACTTTACCTTGCTCAAAGTCTTCATGCACTCCATGAACACCAAGCAACCTTAGCACATCACAAAAATCAACTCTACCATCAATGCCAAGCAAACACATACTCAGTGGGTTTCGACCCATAGAAATTTATCCCAAAAACACTTTCACAAGCACCTTGACCAATTGCACTACCACGGTGGTTGGAATCAAGGAGGTGCCCACAGAAATATGTCTCTATCTCAATGACTGGATAAAAAAAATCAACATAGCATACAAAAAATGATGTTCGAGGGTTTTAACCCTATGACCTTCCTTCTGTTAGTTCTTCACACAAGTCACACAACCAGTTGGGCTATCCCAATTGGATAGGACGTATCAGGTGCTTACAAAGTTTGTCATTAACTAGTGCATGCACATATTTCAAACACACTTTCCTCTCATCTTGTCATTCACTAGAGATTAGGACTTTGAATCACACACAATATTTTCGCATTAATTTAATTCAAAATATAACATTAGTGCTTGGTAAAAAATCAAATCTCTTATCCCTTAAATATGCACTTCATCTTGACTTGAAATTTTGACACACGATTTTGCATGGAAGTATTTAAAGTGACGTTGGCGCCAAGGGTTTATAAACTTATATTATAATATTTAATACATATTATAATATTTCCTTTTGAACCTTTGCCTTCAAAATATTGTCCCAAGAGACTTTTATTTAAACCTTTGTCCCTCTTGATTTTAAACTTTACCTTCTAAACCAACTCTTAAACTTGTTGTCCTCCTTGTAATAAATTTAATAATTCTTTTTTCTTTTAGCTCTTTGTCCCAGAAAAACTTCTTAATCCTTTTTTACCTTCATATAATATTTAAAAAATAAATATTATAAACCCTTTTCTTCCAATAATTTTCTTTCTTGGGAGATTCACCTTGCCTTGAAATTTATCCATAGCTTGCTATCAAACCCATGTAGAATATTCTTGACTATCATATTATTTCTGCCTCATCAATCCTTTGACATCACATTATTTCTACCTCATGAATCCTTTGACATCAATGACAACTCAATGTACTCAATATTTCCAACAGGAGTTTGTCTTGGTAAAAATCCTTGAAGTCTCATCCCACTCTCCTTAAATGTTTGATATTGTATGATCCATGCAAGGCATAGGCACTAGATGCACCCAACAACTACAAAATGTGGTCATTATGTTGGAGTGTGGGTTGAAGTCAAATCCAGATCCCAATAGACCCCTATTCAAAATGCATCTGGAAAGGTAGCTTTCTATATTGGTGTTTAATTAGATGCTATAGGTATGGAAGAAGAGGAGCATTTAGACAAAGGTATGATACCATAAATGAAATATCTTAGAGCTATAGGTAAATTTTGGGTTGTTGTTCATAGTTTAATTGGGGTTGGGCCCTTGAGATAACAAATATTTAATGCAATTTTTAAAATAAAACAATGTATCATGATCATAAAGGCTTTCATAATGTTAGGTAGTACATATGGTATAATTTTGAAAAGAGAATAACTCATGCAACCTATGTTCTGATGGAGTAGACATGAAAACATATGACAATATGGATTTTTAGTAGATTGACACAACATTATTCGTTGCTTGAGCAATTGACACCTAGTGGAAACGAAATTAAAATAAAATATTATACTACACTCATGGTGGGAAGAGTCATAAACACCTTTTTATACCCTTATTTACCTTGTTATTATATGTAAGTTAAAAACAACACGATGTCTACATATAAAATTTAAAAAAAATAGCATCTTTGAAGTATATACCTCTCAAAATATTTCTTGAAAATTTTGATCTCACCTTTCCTTTTTTCAATAAGACACTATTTATTTTTCCAAATTAAGTTCTGCATCTAGCCACAATTATAGGTTTATATATACTCATTTGAAAGCATTTTTCAAGCTTGATCCAGTGGTAGTCATTTTTTTTAATTTTGTAAAGGTTTAATATTTATAGTGATGTATCAAAGTTCCTATTGTAATATGGAGTGTATTATCAATAGTACCTAACACTCCTCTCTATCATTCCTATTCTATTTATATGTATTGGGGTCAAATACTTCACAATCATGACTCTTTTTATGTGATCAACAAACATTAGATAGGTACTCCTATGGATGGAGTTGTTGTCTCTTCCTTCTCAAGGCCATAGCCCTTTTATGTGATCATGGATATCACAAGGGTGTTGCTATCATTAGTGATATCTTTTACCTCTAATGCCCTATCTATTTTTAGTGGATTTTATCTTTCTGCTTTAGCTCATGTATTCCCAATCAAGACTCACCAAACTTCTTAGAATAGAATCACAACAGGTACATAACACAACTTCCACATCAATTTCTACTTCAGGCTTACTAGATCCTTTAGTTGCTATGATCCTTGACTATCTTAGATCTCTTCTTCCTCCTATTTTTGTATGCATTGGGGTCCAATATTTTTTTTTTGGGAGGAATGATGAGGATTAATAGGCATACGAATTATAGAATAAAAATAAAAGGTATATAATGTAAATGATAGATAATATTAGCTTCTATAAAAGCATATGCTAAAACATAAAGGCACATGTTTTGAAACATGAAAATAGACACCTCATAGTCGTCTTCTAGAAAGGTAGGTATATTAAATCCATTTGAACATGGTTTTTGGTTGCACATGATGTAAATAGGCATCTATTACCTATAAATATATGTTTTGATATTCAATCAGAGGTAATCAAAGATTTTGGGTTCTCAATGTCAAATCCATATTTGATTTAATTGGATTTGGTATCAAAGTGGTTTTGGGATGGTTACCTATAAGGGGGATTTACCTTATTGACAATTCCCTCTCCTCAATTCCATCTCTTATTTCATAGCCTTCTATTTTTTCATTGGGATTTAAAGAGTCTCATTCCTTTTCTTTCTTGCTCTATAAGATTTAGTCACTAGGAACACCCCAATTTTCTTCCTCTCAAAATGTCTCTTGTGGCCTATAAGATAATTATATTTGTGGAATATTTTCTAAACTATGG
The DNA here is from genome assembly GCA_028583015.1 of Wollemia nobilis. NCBI lineage: Eukaryota > Viridiplantae > Streptophyta > Pinopsida > Araucariales > Araucariaceae > Wollemia > Wollemia nobilis. The sequence goes on from JAQPPZ010017218.1 coordinate 8,779,602, forward strand.
TTAATGGGAGTTATGTTTTATTTTTTCCATTCTATTCACTCATAGCCAAGGATATCCTTTGTCTTAGGAGATCCAATTTCCACATTCAAAGTGTTGGATTATGTAGTGTCTCTATAATTCTATCAAACTTCTTATTTAAAGGATTTGGTGACGACTGTGGTTTAAGGGAATAAAAACAAATATGCTTCAATAGGATTTCATTGAGATCAATAGTATAAGATAGCAACGAGCCAATGTTCTTGTCTTCAACTTTGGCCATTGGTGGAGTTAGATTGGGAATATCAGAGGATGAAATTACATGCAAGATTGAAAACCCAAAATCTTTGATTGCCTCTCATTTGACATCAAATCATATAAATATAGACATTAGGTGCTATTTACATCATCTGTGGTCAACAAACATAATCAAATAGATTTGACATCAAATCATATAAATATAGACATTAGGTGCTATTTACATCATCTATGGTCAACAAACATAGTCAAATAGATTTAATGTGCCTACCTTACTAGAAGGTAGCTAGGAGGTGATAATGACATATTTAAAAACATGTACTTTTATTTTTTAACCTATGCTTTCCTAAAATCTAATATTATATTTTATTTATATATCTTTTATTTTTATTCTATAATCAGTATGCCTATTAATCGCCATCAAATTATCCTTAGAAATATATATATATATATATATATATATATATATATATATATATATATATTTATAACTTGGTTACCTCGCCTTGCTATTGCTCATCTTTTCGAGGTCTGCAGAAGCATACGATCGTTTCATGAAAGCTTGTGTGGGTATTCTTGTGCTTAAATAGCAACCTTGGTGTAGCGTTTTTCAACGTTCTCAATGCGCGGAAAGTAAAGCTCGCAATAATTCAGACATCTTTAGCATTTTCCAGGAAGGCGCGGATACTATCTCACATAATCTTTTTCTTCTTCATAAAGGTAAGATCAGATTCCTTCGCAATCTTTTGTCCAATTACAAACATCACTAAGAGGGCTAGAAGAAATGATCACACGAGAAATTATAACGCGAACTGACAAGGAAAACGTCACCTGTTAAGACGTGGGAAAGAGGATGACAACTAAACCTCTTAAACTATGAACTATGGAGTCTGTACAATGATTCTATGTTTGGTATTCAAAGTTGGGATCATTTTGGATCAAGTGTTTCTTTCCATTGAGCTATAAACTTTAGTATTCCGCATTTTTTTCAACTTATTTTCCATATACTTTTCATATTAAGTATTACGTTTTTCAAGATCTTTTTTTTCGTTTCCAAGAAAGCGTAGCTTGCCTTTCTGGAAAGCTTGCGTGCAGGTTTACCGTAACTTGATCATTCAAACAGTCAACTTCGCGGTACTTTCATATTTTTATTATTGGAAGATTGTGCTATAAGACGATAATAATTCAAAGATTCCTTCAATCATGATTCTGTGTAAAAATTTCCGTAAAAGTGGCTTTGCCTTATGATGGCATGAACTCATGTACTCCACTTAACAAAATATATAGATGGGAGTTGAGGTAGACTATGATTTTATTTATATGAAACTATTACGAGCATCTACCTTTTTAATTTAGCCAGAGTTTATATTGACATGTGCTATACCTGAGATGGATGTCTCTGGTTGGATTTTGGAGTTAGATGCAAAATAGGTTTTGTGTCAATATATTATTTAAATTTGGATTTTATGTATTATCTACTCAAACTGAAAATCTAATTTTATTTGTATCGTCATACAAATATTTTATCAATATACTTAAAAGTATTTTTTTTTTTTTTAATAAGACGTAGTTATAGATTTTGAACAATAAAATGGCAAACACATTGTTATCTTTAAAGAGTATAAAAACTTTAGACTTAATAGCAGATAGATTCCTCTATTATCTACATGTAGCCTTGGGATCTATGTAGGCCTCTATAAAATATATTTTCAGACGTACACAAGGACAAAATGGGCTTTAGATCTTCACATACCTAAATGAATATGGAGACAAATGCTTTACAACTAAGATACCTGCAAAAAATAAATCCACATTTCATGATACAGTGGTTTCTAAAATGTAATGTAGCTTGCAGGAAAATGCCCCCAGATTGTTAAAAAATAGAATGGAAAGTAGATCAATTAATCAAGTAAATAAGAAATGTAAGCCTTTCAAAGTTTATCATTGTTGATGTAAGATTTTCAACAATGATCCTCCATTTTATTTTTCACGAGATTAGCACCACTAGAGCATTAGTTGCATTAGTTTGACACTGAAAGGAAGGAATTTGGGAAAACTATGGTGGGTCCTACAATATATCAGGGGCTTTGGAAAAGGATACATCTATTTATGTAATACTCTCCAAGTTTATTCTTAATAAAAAGATCAAACCCTTGTATTTTTTGGACGGATGCTATTAGGGTTTCTTGTGCTTCGAAATACTGTTAGGGATCTAACTGTTATTACAATTTTGTGTGCTAACTCTCCTTAGGGTGGGGATTCTCCCCATGTTATGGCCGCTATTCAGGCAGTCGCTTCACTGTTTAGTGAAGTTGCAGTTGTGAACAGTCATGACACCAGTCAACAGATCCAGGAAGTTTGTTCTGAGAATTTTTTATAAGGTAAATTCTCGTGCTGGACACGGTCCTATCCATGTAAGATTTTGATCAAACTTGCAACTAGCTTGAGAGTCACACCTTTGTTGGGTATTTTTTGGGGAGGATTTCTAGTGACTCGCTAATCCATCAATTGATTCAGCAAGTCTGGTAGCTATATGACATAAACGTTGATCACATTCATAACCTTACTAAAGGATTATTTCATTTATAGTTTGTCAAACCACAACATGTCTTTGCAGTTATGAGAAAAGGTCCTTGGTATATTAGAAACACACTTTTATGTCTTCAACCCTAGCACCATAATTTTACGATCTCTATATATGTTTCTTTACATATCCCTATTTGGGTGTAATTATCAGGTCTCCCCTTGCCCCTTTGGTCATTCCTACCACAACTTGTCATGCCCATTGGTAAGTATGTGTGCATGGAGCCACAAAAATTCTACATTGTGTGGCCTTACAAACACATCTACATTGAAATTAATCTCTCAAAGGACCTCAAAGACTCTATTGATATTCAAGTTTGTGAGACCTATTTTCAACAATAGGTGGTCTATATAAATCTCCCCAACACTTGTTATCATTGCCAATACACAACTCACAAGATAAAATATTGCCCTCTTGTGGAGGGTCACTTCAAAAACTGAGCTCCAGTAGAAGCGTTAGTGCCTTCGGCTCTTGTTCAATATACCCCTCCCACTAATGGAGGACAGGAATGGATATTTATCATCAAGAAAAATGGTAAAGTCAACTGACCATAAATTTTTGTGGGAGTTGGTAAAAATGAGTCTCAATTGGGCTCTTAGCTAGGGAGCTCTAATGCAGTTACTACAAAAGGAACTTTTGTTTCTCCTCTTGTAGGTACCTGTAATGGTAGTACCCAACAAATCTCCTTGACTCCTCAAGACTTGTAGATGGCTCTGTTATCAACTATACTAATTTTTTTCCCCTCAAGTGAACGTCATGTCTTTCCTCTTAGTTCGTCTAGCAAAGTTCCTTCACAAAACCCTTGTTGCTCTTGTAGTCTACCTAGGGAGTCCTCAGAAATTCCTTTGGAAATGCAAAGATAGATGGAGTTTTTTTAGGAAAACCATAATAGGTTTCTCACAAACACCTTTGAATCTTTAGAAAATTTTAAGGACTTGGAGGTCATCAAAGAAAATAAGATCGTTGATTGTGTCTCATGAAGTGCATGTCCTAGAATATTATGGGCTTGACATATCTTTTGAGCAAGTACATTGTACATCAGGTTTTTTTTTAAATCAAATTTAGTAGTATTGCTATTTTATACCTTCAAGAAGTTAAAGTCACTAACTTCATTATGTCAAGTACTTGCTACTTTATCTGCCCCTAGGGATACACCTTTCATGCTATGCATGACATAAATAAAGGACGGGTAGTTATCCATATTTTAGAAACCTACCATTCCAAGATGATCTCTTGGGGATGTGACCCTTCTAATCATGTTGTTTGGATTGTGATGGATATTGATGGTCATCTCCTCGATGTGCTAAATATCTATGTGCCTAATGATGCTAATGATCATTGTGCTCTTTTGTGATGGGTGATATTCTCTCTCCCCCTACTATTTGGTTGTTCTATGGGGAATTCAATATGATTAAATTCCCACATGTCAAGGTTATTCTTCTTCCCATACATTAGGTCAATAGGAAAATAAAATAGTGGCTTTTCATGAAAGAAAAGTTGGGGCTCTTTGACCCAAATAGTTGTTTCTCACCCTATTTATTCCCTTCTAATATCTGGTTCATGTGGTCTAACAACTAGCAGGACAAGATTTGTGTGTTGAAAATATTGGATAGATCCATGCTATCAAATTTTGATATTTTTTCCTTTGAACGACCCTCATCCTCTTTTCCCTTTGTCTTTGTCCACCCTGATATCTTTTTGTCTAACCATTCTCCTATTTCTTTTTCCATCCTAGTTTCTTCCATCCCCATCCTCTTGCTCAGTCTCAATTCTATCTTAACAATTCTATTTTGCACCACCCCATTTTGAGAGCCTATATCATCAAAATTTAGAACCTAGTCCCTCGATCAAAAGGGGTTTCTGGTTGGATTGATTGGTGGAATGATGTTATCCACCATACTACCATATTCCTTCACTCGTTAGGACCTAATATTGCTAAGATTCATCATCACTACAATGCTACTCTCAAGTAAAAGTTGGAGGTGGCTTCAACTTAGTTGTAGTTAAATCCTTTCAATGAGGAGCTTTAGAGGCACCTTGTTGTTGTTTTCAAACACCAAATTTTTATGGTGGAGCACTATGATGCTAAAGGGGCATAGATCAAGGTAAGGTTACACTGGCTTAAAATTGGTGATAAGGTAACCAAGAGTTCTTCTAGCTCTTACATGCTCACAATCAATTTTTAGGCATTAAAGCCCTTAACATTAAAAAAGACCATGTTTTGAGCTTCCTTGTATTCTCTTTATTTTTGAAGAATATTACCATACTATGTTCGAGCTCAGTCCTACTTCCATCAATGTGACCAAGTTGATACTTCCTTCCTCTCTATTATCCTAATGTGGCTTTCTGAGTCTCAAATAGTTGCTTGTGAAAAGGCCCTGTCTTTGAAGGATTTGGAGGAAGCTCTTTTTATATGGCTAACAATAAATCCATTGGTCTTGATCATTTATCTTGTGAGTTCTAGAAGCCCCTTTAGGACACTATTGGGTGTGATCTTCTCAAAATTTAATATTCTTTAAGAGTTCTCTAGGCCCTATTACAGTTCCATTGGCTATTTTCCCTCATGAGTCCCAAGTTAATTCTAGGGTCCATTATTCGCTCCTCCCGTACTGCCTAGTCTCATAATTTATCAAATAAAAAATAATTAAAGTTTAATTTATAGCGTTGATGTCAAAATGAAGGAGGAAGGCATATACAAATATGCCACCAAATGTTTTTATTTAACTCGATGTCCTCGATTATGGTGATGCGTTCGAATTTCTAAGGAAGCAAAAGGTGCCAATGTGTTAAAGAGTGTGCAAAGGGTGTTCGTTCAAATAGGGAGCAAAGGCATCGTGACTCGCTCAAATATAGCAGAGAAAGGAGGTGATAAAAGTAAGGGAGGTACCTTGCCAAGCATCGTAGGTGCTTGTGGCCTAACGACAAGAGGAAGGTGCACATGGTGTTAAAGTTCCAGTAGATCCAAAATTTGAATCCCATAGAGAAAGGAGGTAATAAAAGTAAAGGGAGGTCCCTTACCAAGAATCGTAGGTGCTTGTGGCCTAACGACAAGAGGAAGATGCGTAAGGTGTTGAAGCACCAACAGATCCGAAGTTCGAACCCTATCGATGTTGGTTTTGCAAAGTAAAAGGGAGGACTATTTTGGTGCACATGGTATTTGAGGACACGCTTGGAGAAAACAAACAAAAGGTTTGTGCTCATTGTTCTATGTGAGCGGTTGGTTCATGTGGTTGTTGGCACCATGATTAGAGTGGTGTAGGGGCAATTATCGGGAATCAAATCCCACTGAAGACAAAGGCAAGTTAATAATTTTTCCTAATATTTTATTTTTCTAAGGTTGCCCTAGGAGAGATAAGGGTTGTGATGCATGTTGAGAAAAAGAGATATTTCTGGTGATTTTCCTTTTATAAGTATATCATATTATATATCGTTGGAAATCTTATTTCGAGGGCTATTTGATTAAATTGCTTAGAGGGAGAAATAAGGTGTATGTAAATATATATTTATGTTTTTGTAAAGAGGTTCAAAAGTTAAGGTTGTTTTGTTCTTTTTCAAAAGTGCTTAATTCTTTCATAAGGGGACATGATGCATTTTGTTGAGTAGAAGTAATAAGGTGTTATTTATATGTTGTTGTTGTGATATTAATCATGATATCTAACCCTTGTTGAAAGTTGAAAAAGAATTTTGTTGAGTGTGGTAGTTTTCCAAAGAGATTTCTTCATCTTCATAAAAGGTATGGGCACATTATCCTATTGATTGATTATGGTGGTTGATTTTTGAAATATCATTGGAGATAAAAGGATTGATTGTGGTTTCCTTTTCAAAAGTGGTTGGTTGAATGCTTCAAGGTTTTTTGGTTTGAGAGTTGTGTTTAAACCTTGTTTTATAAGCATAGTTGTTGAATCCCATTGGTTATGCAAAGAACTTGAAAAGAACATGAGTATCATTGTTATGTGAGATTTATGGTTGAGCATTGTTGAAAACATTTGAGTTGGTTGATACATGCTTGGACTAGGGTTTGTGAGAAATAGTTGTCCCTTATGATGAATGGTTGAGTTGAGTTGATTGTGCCTAGTAAAGTGATTGTGAGAAGTGATTGTTCAAATTCCATAAAATAAACTATTCTATATTATGATTTGAGTTGAGTTTAAGTTGATAAAGAAATTGAGATTAGAACATATTGAGTCTCTAACAATTCTCCTTATGCTTCTATGAGATTTCTTGGAGTTGAGAAAGATATTAGATTTTAGTATAGAACATATTGAGTCTCTAACAATTATCTTTATGCTTCTATAATATTGATTTGAGTTGAGATAATTGTGGATCATATTTTTCATCCTTTGAAGAGTGTATTACCATTCATTTTTGAGTTCATATTTGAGCCTTTACTTCATAGATTTGTGGATGAGATTTGAGTACTATTTGAGTATGATTGATTGAGCCTTTGAGAAGGATTTTGGGATAGATTTTTGGACAACTTTGTGGATAGTTTTTGGGATAAATTTGGACAAGTTCTATGTGAGATTTTTGAGCAGATTTGGACAAGTTCTATGTGATATTGTTGAGCAGATTTAGACAAGTTCTGTGTGAGCTTGTTGAGAATATTTGGACAAGTTCTGTGTGAACTTGTTGAGTAGATTTGGACAAGTTCTGTGTGAGCTTGTTGAGAATATTTGGACAAGTTCTATGTGAGCTTGTTGAACATATTTGTACAAGTTCTGTGTGAGCTTGTTGAGAAAATTTGGACAAGTTATGTGTGAAATTATTAAGCAAATTTGGACAAGTTTTGTGTGAGCTTGTTGGGCAGATTTGGACAAGTTCTGTGTGAGATTTTTGAGTAGATTTGGACAAGTTCTATGTGAGCTTGTTGAGAATATTTAGACAAGTTCTATGTGAGCTTGTTGAGAAGATCAATGTGTTGCCTAGATGAGTAGATCAGTGGATTGCCTACCTGAGAAAATTAGTAAATTGCCTACCTAAGCAGATTAGGGTGTTACCTAACTAAGCATATTAGTGGATTTACTACCTGAGCAGATCAGTGTATTACCTAGATGAGTAGATTAGTGGATTGCCTACCTGAGTAGATCAGTGTGTTTTCTAGCTGAGAAGATCAGTGTGTTTTCTAGCTGAGAAGATCAGTGGAGTGCCTACCTACGTAGATCAATGTATTGCCTAGATTTGAGCAGATCAAATTAATCATTATATTGGATAAAGATCCTTATTTCTATGTGAAATATTATAAGGAGATTATCTTGTGGAGTACCCCACATTTGGGGAACCATGTTAAATCTTGTGTCTGAATTGTTTTTGTTGAATTGTGCTCTTACTTACTATTGTTATCTAATTTATTAATGCACACTGCTATATTTGGTTATTGCAATTAAGGACATTAATTGATATTGGTTTGGAAAGAAATTAAAAAGTGGGTGCTATATTGTTCACCCCCCTTCTTATTATAAGATTGTGTTTTTCAATTGATATCAGAGCAGGTTCATTCAGAAAGGCTAACAAATTAAGGGTAGATTCTACAAGAACACATATGGCTTCACAGAATGGATCATCTACAAATAAGGCACCACTATTTTATGGTAAAAATTATGCTTTCTTGAGCATAATAATGAATAACTACTTGATATCATAGGGATATGAGGTATTGCAGATGGTTGAAAAAGAGTATAAGGTTGATGGTGATCCCGAGGTAGATAAGACTATTAGGAAATTGGTTGAGATCAATGCAAGGGCAATAAATTGTATTTTGAGTGGGTTACATGAGACAAATTTTACAAAGGTCATGGTATGTAATTTAGCTAATGAAATGTGGACCAAGTTGTGGAATACTTATGAAGGAGATTCCAAGGTAAAGTTGTCAAAACTACAAACTCAGAAAAATATTTGAGGAATTGAAAATGGAAGATTCTGAAGATATTGCAAAGTTTTTACTTCAAGTTGATGAGATTACTAACACCATGAGAGGCCTAGGATTTGAGATGAAATAATTAGAATTTACTCAAAAGGTTTTGAGATCACTTCCCATGAAGTATGATGCAAAGGTTTTAACAATAGAAGAAACAATGGATATCAACAATCTAACAATGGAATAACTACAAGGAACTCTCACAACTTATGATATTTGAGTGAGTAAGCATTAGGTTCCAATATAAGATATTGTATTCAAGGCTTCAGAGAAAGAGAAATGGAAGGTTCTAGAGATAGATAGAGATCCAGTTAATGATGAGGAAGATAACTTCATAAAAAAGAATAAGGACTCAAGGAATTTTAGGGATATGAGGAAAGTCATATGCTACAAGTGTGGTGATCTTGGTCACTATGCACACAAGTGTCCACATGAAGAAAACAATGATGATGAAAAATAGGGTCACAGAAGAAAAAAATATGGAAAGCATAAGCATGAAAAAGATGACAGATACAAGCAAAATAGGTATGAGAAGAAGAAATTTTTTTGTAAGGTAAAGAAATATTACTACATTGTATAAGAAAATGATAGCTTAGATCACAGTGATAAATACAATTCATATGATGAAAAGGAATAACATTTATTCCTTGGAATATAAGGTGAAAGAGAACAGTGCTTTGTGTGTTGTCAAAGAGTTCACAGATCAGGATATTGCAATGGATTCAGTGATAGTCAATTTGAGATGACACATCAAGGAAACATGCATGGTCAAAGAAATAATGAGACTTTTTTTTCTATATAAGATGATAATGATCTCAGTAACAATGAAGATAAAGAAGTCTCACTTTTGGTAATAAAAAAGGAATATGATTATCCAAGAAAACAAAAATCAGAAGTGAAAATGCTAAAATAAGAATACATAAATTTTGAAAACAAGATTCGAACAAATATCAAAATTAGATAAGAACTACTTCAGACAATCAGTAATATCATAGAAGAGCTTAAAAATGCAAAAAGAATAGAAGAAAGGATGAATGAATAACTAAGGGTAATAACGACAAGACATGACATGTTAGATGAAAAGGTTCAAAAAAGAGTGGAAACTTATTTTAAGGTCGTATCTCACTTTCAAAAAGAATCATACTCAAAAGGAAAGGAAGTTTTCAAAGATGAAAGCAAGTAAGCACCTAAGTTTTATAAAGAAAGTTCCAAAGTTCCTATGGATCCAAATTTTCAATCTGGATCTTATTTTGAGATAGGTGGATCAATTTCAAAAGAAAAATAAATTCTTGAAGAATAAAGCAAGGAAGAAACTAAGGAAAAGGATTTAGATACTACAAAGAAGGTTCAAGTATGCAATGCATAAGTTTAAAATGATCATAAGGATAATGGTCAAGAAAGGTATGAGGAACCAAGGCAAAGGGCTTTTCAAGGACATCATTTTTCTTGTAATGGATTTGGACACAGGGCTATATACTGTAGGGTCCATGGATCAAAGAAGTTTGATTTTTCTAGAAGAAACTTCAAAGGAAGAAGATATGGTTTTCAGGGACGTTGCTTCTTATGCAACAGAATTGGTCATAGAGCTTCTCAGTGCAAATGAAATGAGAAAAATGGTTTTCATTTTAGAGCTACACAATTCAAAAGTCATGGTCATAATGGTCATGAAAACATAGCTTCACGATATAGGGTTCAAAAAAGGAATGGATATGGAAATTATTTCAAGAAAGAATTCAGAATTTAGGCACCATCCAAAGTCTACAATATCAAGTGTTTTAATTGCAATAACTTTGGATATATTGCAAAATGGTGTAGGACTCAATTCTAAACAGGTTCAAGACAAGAAGATCAAGTAATTCATCAAGAGAAGGATATAAAAAAAATATGGAATGAAATTGATAGAGGAAAGAAACAAAGTAATATGGGAGTAAAAGTACTCCCACCCCAAAATTAATCACCTCAAGAGAGAATGTGGTGAGGGGTCTAAGCTTAAGAGTCATATCTTTTAGCCCCATAGGTTTCCCTTTTTGCCATTGATGTCAAAGGGGCAGATATTTGAGTAATGGGGAGAGAATTGAGTTAGGGGGAGCATCCTCCAAAGAGAGAATTGAGTTAGGGGGAGCAACCTCCAAAGAGAGTATTGAGTCAAGGGGAGCAACTTTGATTCTCAGAAATGGTTTTTGCAATGACTGTGGTTATTTGCATTAGAGGTGTTGACATCAATGACAAAGGGGAATATTGTTGGAAATTTAAGGTATTTTATGTTTTTCATTGATGTCACATGGACCACATTGAGTTTTGGTGGCCAAAGTATTTCATAAATAAGAATTTATGATATTTTGGAAAGCATGGATATATACAGGGTTTTTGTGAAAACCAAGGTAGGAAAAATATAAGGTTTTATTTAAAACCATGGATGGTAGATTTGAAATGGGTTTTTCTTAAAATCCATGTTGGCTTTTCGTTTCATCGAAAAATGTGCCCGGTCATGGGGATATTTAAATTTAAATATTTAAGTTTAAATTTTAATTATTTAAAATTTAAATTTAAATTTAAAATTAAAAGTTAATTTATAGCACCACCGTCAAAAGAAAGGAGAAGGCACATAATATTAAAGTTTAATTTATAGCATTGACGTCAAAATAAAGGAGGAAGGCATATATAAATATGCCACCAAATGTTTTGATTTAACACGATATCCTTGATGATGGTGATGCGTTAGAAATGCTAAGGAAGTGAAAGGTGCCAATGTGTTAAAGAGTGTGCAAAGGGTGTTCGTTCGAAGAGGGAGCAAAGGCATTGTAGCTCATTCGAATCTAGTGGATAAATGAGACAGTAAAAGTAAGGGAGGTCCCTTACCAAGCATTGTAGGTACTTATGGCCTAATGGTGAGAAGAAGGTGCGTAAGATGTTGAAGTGCCAGTAAATCTGAATTTCGAATCCTGTAGAGAAAGGAGACAATAAAAGTAACGGAGGTCCCTTACCAAGCATGATAGGTGCTTGTGGCCTAATGATAAGAGGAAGGTGCGTAAGGTGTTTAAGTTCCAGTAGATCCGAAGTTTGAATCCCACTAGCACTGGTTTTGGAAAGTAAAAGGGAGGACTCTTTTTGCGTGTGTGGTGTTTGAGGACACGCTTGGATCAAACAAATAGAAGGTTTGTGCTCACTGTTCTATGTGAGAGGTTGTCTCATGTGGTTGTTGGTGCTATGGTTAGAGTGGTGTAGGGGCAATGACCGGGTATTGAATCCTACTGAGGACAAAGGCAAGTTAATAATTTTTTCTAATATTTTATTTTTCTAAGGTTGCCCTAGGAGAGATAAGGGTTGTGATGCATTTTGAGAAAAAGAGAGATTTTTGGTGATTTTCTTTTTAGAAGTATATCATATTATATATCATTGGAAAGATTATTTCGATGGATATTTTATTAACATTCTTAGAGGGAGAAATAAGGTGTATGTAAATAGATATTTCTATTTTTTTAAGGGGTTCAAAAGTGAAAGTTGTTTTGTTCTTTTTCAAAAATGATTAATTCTTTCATAAGGGGACATGATGCATTTTATTGAGTAGGAGTGATAAGGTGTTATTTGGATATTGTTGTTGTGATATTAATCATGATATCTAACCCTTGTTGAAAGTTGAAAAAAAATTTTGTTGAGTGTGGCATATTTCCAAAGAGTTTTCTTCATCTTCATAAAAGGTACGGGCACATTCTCCTATTGATTTATTATGGTGGTTGATTTCTGAAATATCATTGGAGAGAAAAGGATTGATTGTGGTTTCCTTTTCAAAAGTGATTGGTTGAATGCTTCAAGGTTTTATGGTTTGAGAGTTGTGTTTAAACCTTATTTTATAAGCATAGTTGTTGAATCCCATTGGTTATGCAAAGAACTTGAAAAGAACATGAGTATCACTGTTATGTGAGATTTATGGTTGAGCATTATTGGAAATATTTGAGTTGGTTGATACATGCTTGGACTAGGGTTTTTGATAAAGAGTTGTCCCTTATGATGAATGGTTGAGTTGAGTTGATTGTGCCTAGTCAAGTGATTGTGAGAAGTGATTTTTCAAATTTCATAAAAGAAACTATTCTATATTCTGATTTGATTTGAGTTTAAGTTGAGAAAAAAATTGAGAATAGAACATATTGAGTCTCTAACAAATATCCTTATGCTTCTATGAGATTGCCTTGAGTTGAGAAATATATTGTATTTGAGTATAGAACATATTGAGTCTCTAACAATTATCCTTATGCTTGAGATTGATTTGAGTTGAGATCATTGTGGATCATAGTTTTCATCATTTGAATAGTATATTACCATTCATTATTGAGTTCATCTTTGAGCCTTGCCTTCATAGAATTATGGATGATATTTGAGTACTACTTGAGTATGATTTATTGAGCCTTTGAGAAGGCTTTTGGGATAGATTTTTGGATAGCTTTATGGATAGTTTTTGGGACATATTTGGATAAGTTCTATGTGATCTTGTTGAGTAGATTTAGACAAGTTCTGTGTGAGCTTGTTGAGCAAATTTGGACAAGTTATGTGTGAGATTGTTGAGCATATTTGGACAAGTTATGTGTGAGCTTGTTGAGTAGATCAATGTGTTGCCTAGTTGAGTAGATTAGTGGATTGCCTACATAAGCAGATCAGTGGATTGCCTACCTAAGCAAATCAGTGTGTTGCCTAGTTGAGCAGATCAGTGGATTGCCTACCAGAGAAGATCAGTGTGTTACCTAGTTGAGTAGATCAGTGGATTACCTAGCTAAGCAGATTAGTGTGTTGCCTAGCTGAGAAGATCAGTGGAGTGCCTACCTGAGCAGATCAGTGTATTGCCTAGATTTGAGTAGATCAAAGTAATCACTATATTGGATAATTATCCTTATTTTTATGTGAAATATTATAAGGATATTATCTTGTGGAGTACCCCACATTGGGGGAATCATGTTAGATATTGTGTCTCAATTGTGTGTGGTGAATTATGCTCTTGCTTACTATTTCTATTTGAGTTATTAATGCGCATTGCTATATTTGGTTATTGTAATTAAGGACATTAATTGATATTGGTTTAGAAAGAAATTAAAAAGTGGGAACTATACTGTTCACCCCCCTCTTAGTATAAGCTTGTGTTCTTCACACCAAAAAACTTAGGGTTCCATTCAAGGTATTTCTCTTCCTAGTGGAGAGTCTCAGTTGATCAATTGTCATTTGGTTGATGTTTCTTTCCTCATGCATATTGATGATGAAGGTGTTATTCAACAGGTGCTTGCTTATATAGATGCTTTTTTTTTAGCTTTTAGATCCTCCATTCAATGGATAAAGACATAATTTTATAGGTAATCTCCTAACTTGATGCCCCACTGGCTTAGTCACTACCAATGGAGGATCATCCAGGAGGAGAAAATATTTTTCTTTTTAGGTATTCCTTTTGCATTTAACAATTTAGTTTAAGAGCTATGGAATTATATCATTAACAGGGTCGAATAAAAACATACCTACTAGTCCACCAAGAAGCTCTCCCTTGTTGGTAAATTCCAAACTTTCTCTAAAGTCCTTGTGGTCACCAATTATTATTATTATTTTTGTTAGGTCCCATCAAAAAACTTCTATAAGAAGCTTGATAAGATTCTATGGGAATTTTTATGGTCCTCTTCTAGTAATGTTTTAGGATTCCACCATGTTTCCTAGGAGTATTGTTATGTTCCTAGAAGCCATGGTAGGTTTGGCATTCTCAATACCCAAAATTAAGTTTGGTCCCTCTATGTTAAGTGGGTCATAAGAGCACTTGCAGGAAATGAGGTCTAGAAGATTATTATTCATCATTGTATCTAAAAATGTTCCCCTTTTGGCCATAATATTTGGAGGCGCATGGGTTTTCCTTCCCCTCTTGTTGCTCTTATGTCTATCAAAGTGATAGGATCCTTCTTCATTAAGAGCATTTGGAAATATTTTGAGAGTGTTAAGCCATGGTTGATATGGAATGATCAAAGCTTTTGGCATGATCTCTCCATTATCAAAATGAATTTTTGGTGGTCACATTTCATCACCTACAAGGGTTCTTCCCTTGTACAGGTTTCCTAGATTCATATGGTTAGATTTTTACAAATGTGTGCAATGCATCACTAATTTTTTTCTCATCCTATCAAGGATTGGATCCCTTGGGATGACTTAAGAGTCAAATTTGGTCTCAAGCACTCTAACAATGACACATTTGAGACCATCAAGGTTGCTTTCCTATTGATCAAATAATCTATCTAATGGAAAGGTTTCTACGCCCACAAACCTTGACCAATATTGAAAGACAAGGGATCTCATGAGAACTACAATGATCAATATTTAGAGGAGGTTGGTTCCTTGAAGTTCTAGCTAACTATACCTAAATGCAGGAGAAAAATGGTATTTAAAACAGATAAAAGTGGATAAAGCCAAAAATTACAGTGGTACAAATTAATCAACATCAAGACATAAGCAAGAACAAGGATCACACAACTAAGCAATCAACTCCCTAACAGACCAACTGATTTGAAATTAATTACAAAATATAAAATTAAAATATATTGTATATTAATGAGACCATAAATTCTAGACAAGTGAATGAGTACAAAAAAAATATAGGATTCAAAATTAATACCACAAACATTCAACATGCTCAAGTTAGAAATAAGTGATCATAAATATATACATGCTTTGCAAATGAATCAAATTAAAGGTAAGACAATAGTAAATTTGCATTTAGTCTCATGTAATTTGTTTATACATATGAATTGTAAATGCCTAAGAGCTGACCCCATTTTATTTTACATACTTGTATATATAGGCTCATCTACAATATCATCATTATGAATAACATCATTATTCAGAAATGGATTATTGTTATGTTAGAGGGAGTGCTAGCTAGTTGGACTATTCAAAAGTATGGCCACTCCAGCTGCCTTATCATAATGAAGAACACAAGCTTATACTGAGAGGGGGGGTGAACAGTATAAGACCACTTTAAACTTTTTCCTTCAAATCAACTTTTAAATCAATATTATGTAGTGTATAGAAAGCAGTATTAATAGCAGTAATCAAAGCAATGCACAAAACACCATCCACAAAAGAGACACAACAATTTACATGGTTCACCCAATGCGGGCTACTCCACGGATAAAATTTCTCTCTAAATTTTATCAACTCACAATCTGGGAATACCTTTCCCGATTACAATATTTATGGGCACCAACCCAAAGGAGACACCAATCCCCTAGCTCTGTTCTGGCTGGTGATCCTCTAGAATACCTCTACCTCTTCTACCCTTAGCAAGTGGAACTCTATCCACATAAGACACCTGTCTTCCCTGCTCTAGCTGGAGACCTCTGTCCTCAACTATTTCACCTTCAAAGCTGGTCCTCAAATTTGCACTAAACACAGTCCTTCGGTTCAACACAAATGTCCTCATTTGCTTCCTCTGTTCTGCACCAAAAATAGTCCTTTGGTCTAGCACAAATGTCCTCAAAATTGCACCTCTGTGCAATCACAACAACACTTGATCAAACATCAACTTATGCACCTCTACGCAATCACAGTAGCATGATCTTTGTGCACTCTGCTTCCTTGCAATCTCTCTCACTTAGAAGATTTGATGGAATGTACTCTGTACACTGCAATCAAATTTGCACTCTGCTTTTTTGGCAATCGAACTTCTCCCTGCACTCTATTTGTGACAGTCGCACTTCGAACGCACACTTCGATCTATGCCAAATCTCTTCAAACAACCCTCCTTTTATACTAACATAATCAAGATCTAAACCTTGATCTTAGTCAGCTATTATGCAAATGCAAAACCCTAACTCCATCGACTGCATGCCCTAATCTCCGTCAGCCCAATTTTAACTCTGTTGGCTTCAACCACCTCTGTGGTTCAGTAGCTTCTGCTGCAAAACCACAACATGTCATGATATCATGACATTTTTGTAGCCGTACACTTTTGTTTGGCTATTGTCGCGATATCACGACACTTTTGCTTGTCTGCCTTGACTATGTTCTTGTCACGATATCGTGAAACTTCTGTCTTTGCTGATGTCATCATCACTCCTGTCATGAAATCATGACACTTTAGTCTTCTTGGTCTTCTTCTAGGCTTGTGCTAGCGAAAATGAAACATGTCACGAAATCATGACACTTTTGCTGCATTTAGCTTCTCTCTGCCTTACACCCGCAAAATTGGAACATGTCACAAAATCACGACGCTTTTGCCTTCGAGCTCTTCCTTCTTCAATTCATCATGAAATCGTGATGCTTCTTCTATTGAAGACTTGCTAACTGTTTCTATCATGAAATTGTGACACTTTCTCCAACTTGAAGCTACCATCTCAACCTGTTGCGAAATCATGACAATTTCTACATTCGCAAGATTTTTCTTCAACCTGTTGTGAAATCATGACACTTTCTGCATCCGTACAACTTCTTTGTAGCCCGTTGCGAAATCACGACGCTTCTCATTTCAGCCTCTTCATTTTTCTGCATGTCACGAAATTGTGACAGTTCTCACTTCGAGCTTTTTAGCATGTCGCGAAATTGCGATAGTCCTAACTTAGTCTTTTCTAGCATTTCATGAAATCACAACAGTCCTCACTTAGTCTTTAGCCACATGTCATGAAATTGTGACACTTTTTGAGATACTTTATCTCTCTTCAAACTTGTCATGAAATCGCGATAGTTCACACTGCGGACTCTCCCTTCTACATCATGTCATGAAATCGAGACACTTTTTCGTCCATACAACCTTCCTTGCATTATGTCACAAAATCATGACACTTTTCCTTCTTTGCCTTCCTACACTTTTCGAGTCATGAAAATGCAACATGTCACGAAATCGTGACACTTTCCATCTTGCTCTCTTTCTCTACCAACATGTCGCGAAATCGTGATAGTTTTTCAAAAATATTTCTCTCCCCCACTTCCTCATGAGGAGATTAAAACTGGGGTGGGAGTAAAACTCCCATTAGACACTGATCATCATCAGTGTCTATAATTTCCTTGCCCGGCCTTTTCTTGAACTTTTTGCCTGCATTCCTATTTTTGTCATTGTTCTTGTTCTTGTTCTCATCCCTGTCCTTTTTCATGCCTTGATCCTTGGACCTGATCATGCTATTGTTCCTGTTCTTATACCTTGGAAGATCAGCTCTACACTATCTAGCTGTGTGACCTGCATTGTTGCATTTATAACAAGTAACACTGTAATTTCTTTTAGGCATACCTGTTCTTTGAATCCACCTGTTCTGACTAATCGTGAACCTGATATTAGCCTTGTAGACAATTGCCTTATGCCCAAACTAATTACAAGAGTAGCAATACCCTTGGAAGAAATTACCACTTCTAAAATTGTTGTTAACCTTCTTCATTTGAGACATGCAATGTGCAGCCATGTGACCAAACTTGTAACACGTAAAACATCTATCGTGAAATTTTCCTTTATACGACATCTTGGGTCCTGAAAACTTCTTCTTCGCATTCTGAATTTCGTTTTCTATTTCTTCGCATCGATCACTCACAGAATCATGTTCTAAAGTACTTTATTCATCAGAACTCTCTTCCTTTTGGAATATCTTGCTAGATTCCCCAACCTGTTCTTTGTGCGGCTTAACAAAACCAAGACCTATTTTATCTGTTGGATTTCTTTGACCTTTGATGAGAGACTTAACCCTTTTGGAGCTATCTTGAAACCTATACAGCTTATCCTTGTACTCTTTAGTTTCCACTTCCAGAAAAGCCATTTTCTATTCCAACTCATTATACTCATGAATCTTAGACTCTAACTCATCCTTGAGTTCTTGTGTTTTAGCTATAGAGAAGTCAAGACTTTCTATAAGATTGTCTCTCTCCATACAACATTCATCTAACTTATCCTTGAGTCTATCATTCTTCTTTCTTTCCTTTTTAAAAACACTAAGAGCATTATTAAGTTCACTTTCAAGATCTTTTATTTGTTTTCTTTCTGAATCCTCAAGGCCTTTTCTAGATTTCTTATCACTAGAGGTGCTACCTTTTTCAAAAACCATACAAGAATCCTCTTGATAGTTTTCTGAAGCATCCTTATACATATTGGAAACCAAATCATTATTTGTATAGTCATCCTCAAGGTGACCAAAATTTCCACATCTAAGACATTTCATAATAATGAATCTATGTTTCGGTTCTTCCTCCTTTTCTGATATGAACAACATCTCATTTTCCTCATCACTTGAAGAGCTTTCACTATCACTGCTAGAACACTTACTTGCTTTATCTAGGTAGAAACTCTTCTTGTTCTTGTGTGAATACATCTTTCCTTGATTGTTGTGCTCATCTTTGTTCTTTCTGTAATACTTGTGCTTTTCAGAATCCTTGCTCTTAACATCTTGTTTCTCTTCATCACTTTCATTCTTGGAAACAGTACAGTCAGTAGCATAATGACCAAACTTTCCACAATTGAAGCATCTTATATTTTTCATGCTTTTGTGCTTTCTAGATAACTTGCCTTTCTTGTCGTAATATGCCTCTTCATCACTAGAAGACTCATCACTCTCTTGAAGATGTTTACCCTTAGATTTCTTGGTAGCCTTGAAAGCTGCCTCTTTCTTGACGTCAACCTTCACCTGAGTTCTCAACTCAAATGCTGCAAGAATGCTATGAAGCTCATCCTTTTTTAGCTTATCCAAATCTTTAGCTTCCTCAATAGTAGAAATATTTTCACTGAATCTATTAGGAAGAGATCTTAAGATTTTATCACAAACATCATTTTCAGCAAGTTCAAGACCTAAGTCTTTCATGGATTTAACAACCTCATCCATGCGAAGCATGTAGTCACTAATATTTTCATCATCATTCATCTTGAGTTGTTCAAACATACCTTTGAAATGTCTCAACTTGGCCTTTCTGACATTTGCATCACCTGTATGAACCACCTATAACTGTTTCCACATTTCACTAGCTATCTTGTAGTGAATTTCTTTGGTGAGATCTACTTTCTGTAAGCCTTTTAGGATTGCATTCATTGCTTTTGAATTGCTATGATGAAGAATCCTATCTTCTTTAGTATATGGACCATTTACAGGAATAGTATACCCATATTCAATCACTTCCCACACATCATTCCCAAGTGCCATTAGATGAACCTTCATCCTTGCACTCCAAAGACCAAAATATGATCCATCAAGAATAGGTGCTGCATTTTCGCTTGAATAATCCATTGTGTTCTTATCAAGCTTTTCCTTCAAGCTATTTAAACTTTTCGAAGGAACCCGCTCTAATACCAATTGAAGAACACAAGCTTATACTGAGAGGGGGGGTGAACAGTATAAGACCACTTTAAAATTTTTCCTTCAAATCAACTTTTAAATCAATATTATGTAGTGTATAGAAAGTAGTATTAATAGCAGTAATCAAAGCAATGCACAAAACACCATCCACAAAAGAGACAACAATTTACGTGGTTCACCCAATGCGGGCTACTCCATGGATAAAATTTCTCTCTAAATTTTATCAACTCACAATCTGGGAATACCTTTCCCGATTACAATATTTATGGGCACCATCCCAAAGGAGACACCAATCCCCTAGCTCTATTCTGGCTGGTGATCCTCTAGAAGACCTTTGCCTCCTCTGCCCTTAGCAAGTGGAACTCTATCCATAGAAGACACCTGTCTTCCCTGCTCTAGTTGGAGACCTCTGTCCTCAACTCTTTCACCTTCAAAGCTAATCCTTGAATTTGCACTAAACATAGTCCTTCGGTTCAGCACAAATGTCCTCGTTCACTTCCTCTATTCTGCACCAAACATAGTCCTTCGGTCTAGCACAAATGTCCTCAAAATTGCACCTTTGTGCAATCACAGTAGCACTCGATCAAACATCAACTTATGCACCTCTGTGCAATCATAGCAGCATGATATTCATGCACTCTACTTCCTTGCAATCTCTCTCACTTAGAAGATTCAATGGAATGCACTCTATACACTGTAATCGAATTTACACTTTGCTTTTTTGGCGATCGAACTTCTCCCTGCACTCTATCTGTGACAGTCATAGTTTGAATGCACACTTCGATTTATGCCAAATCTCTTCAAACAACCCTCCTTTTATACTAACATAATCAAGATCTAAACCTTGGTATTAGTCAGCTGTTATGCAAATGCAAAACCCTAACTCTATCAGCTGCACACCCTAATCTCCGTCGGCCCAATTTTAACTCTGTTGGCTTCAACCACCTCTGTGTTTTAGTATCTTCTATCGCGAAACCACAACATGTCATGATATCATGACATTTTTGTAGCCTTACACTTTCGTTTGGCTATTGTCGCGATATCACGACACTTTTGCTTTTATCTGCCTTGACTACGTTCTTGTCGTGATATCACGACACTTCTGTCTTTGTTGACGTCATCATCACTCCTATCACAAAATCATGACACTTTAGTCTTCTTGGTCTTCTTCTAGGCTTACACTAGCGAAAATGGAACATGTCACAAAATTGCAACACTTTTGCTGCCTTGAGCTTCTCTCTGCCTTACACCCATGAAACTGGAACATGTCACAAAATCATGACGCTTTCACCTTCAAGCTCTTCCTTCTTCAATTCATCATGAAATCATGACGCTTCTTCTTTTGAAGACTTGCTAACTGTTTCTATCATGAAATCATGACACTTTCTCCAACTATAAGCTGCCACCTCAACCTGTCATGAAATCACGACACTTTCTGCATTCGCAAGCTTTTTCTTCAATCTGTCACGAAATCGCAACACTTTCTGCATCCATACAACTTCTTTGTAGCCTATTGCAAAATCGTGATGCTTCTCATTTCAGCATCTTCCTTTTGCTGCATGTCACAAAATCATGACAGTTCTCACTTCAAGCTTTTTAGCATGTCGCAAAATTGCGACAGTCCTCACTTAGTCTTTTGTAGCATGTCACAAAATCATGACAATCCTCACTTAGTCTTTTGTAGCATGTCACGAAATCGTGACACTTTTTGAGATACTTTATCTCTCTTCGATCTTGTCATGAAATCGTGACAGGTCACACTATGGACTCTCCCTTCTGCATCATGTCGCGAAATCGTGACACTTTTTCGTCCATATACCCTTCCTTGCATTATGTCACAAAATCATGACACTTTTCCTTCTTTGCCTTCCTACACTTTTCGAGTCACGAAAATGCGACATGTCATAAAATCACGACACTTTCCACCTTGCTCTCTTTCTCTGCCAACATGTCGCGAAATCGTGATAGTTTTTCAAAAAGCTTTCTCTCTCCTGCCTAAGTCGTGAAAATGCGACATGTCGCGATATCGTGACACTTTTTCAAAAAGCTTTCTCTCTCCTGCCTAAGTTGTGAAAATGTGACATGTCGCGATATCGTGACACTTTTTCAACTTACTTTCTTTCGAACCTATCAAGCCAAACCTTCAACAAAACACATTATTTTTACATCAAATCAAATTCTTTCAAAAGCTTATTGACATCAATGACAACTAATTCACTTGAGCAAATGCAATGTACTCAAGGTACCCAAAATTGCCAACACATAACCTACTAATTTGGCTAAAATATATGCTATGCTAAGTAGTGATGAGTATGTTGCTTGCATCTAGTTCATTGATCTCTATTGATTATTTTTAATCGATCCACCTTGTATCATATGTGATGGCCACAAACATAATCATATTATTGAGATTCTTTTGATAGGTTATCTTCATCGGATAGGTGCCCTAGGATAATGATATTCCTCATGTAGGTGATCTAGCTACAAAACTTGTTCTATCATGATGTTGAGTGTCTAGAATCTTGGTGCATCCTAGCTAGGTATAAAACCTTTGATAGTCTCAATATTTGCCTTCTTTATGATCCCATGCTCTGTGGTAACAAGCTGGGATTTTGGTACCCCTTCAGGCATCCAAAATTATATTTTTATGAAAATAAGAGATTCAGTACCCTCCTATACTCTAGTCAAGTACAAGTGATCCAGTGCACTCTAGATTCACTTTTATTGGCTTTCAATCTCTATGCAGATAACTAGAAACCCTTTGGGTTTCTACCGAGTCCAAATCTTCTAGCGGTATTGACACAGTGTATTTTTGAAATGCAGTATCTTTCCACTATGGATCGGGTCTTTGAGCCCAATACAAGTTCCAATTATGTGTAAAACTCCTAGGATGGATATCTGGTACCTTTTAGGGCTTTGGTTTGTTGTGATTCCTGCAGTACTCATTGGACATAGCCATTTTTCTATGTTTATGTACCTGTACTTTTTGACTATCTTTGTCTCAAGTTGGCTATAAAAATTATGATCTCCCTTGGCTAGGTAGGACATCTAGGAATTTTTTGGGCTCTGATCGAGCGTATTTCTCTCAGCTATTACAAGCTCCTTAGTTAGGCCAGATGTTTGGGATTTTCCCTGACCTTGGTGAAGGATGAAACTTCCAACCCTTCCTAGAATTGGCATATTTGAAATATTTTGTCAGGATGAGTATTCGAAACCAATATGGGTGTTAGTCAGGTGCAAAACTCCCAGTAATCCATAGTTAGCGAAGTTTGTGCTAGATGCTTTCATATTGCGTAGTTCACTTATATTTAGCACTTTCTTATCATAGTGCATGTGGGTGATGGGAAAAAACACCCACATTCTTGGTGGCTCTAAAGGGTTTTTTATCTCATAAAAATAGAACACAAGATTAACTATTCATATACCATAGGCAATTGGTAAAACAAAGTAAAAATGAGAGACACTCTATTGAAGCATTTGCAACTCTGCCAGGAATAGTGATCAAAACTGTCCTAATGGACTTTATTTTTAACATCACAAGTAGTAATTTATGGTGGTATAGAGGCAATGAAATCAAATTTTTACATGGGGACCTCTAGAAAATGGGAATTTTCTAGGAGACTTAGGTTAGGGTCAACAGGATAGATTATGAAAGAAAAATTTCAAATGAAAGTATGTATAGAAGTGGAAAAAGGGAAGGAGAAAACAAAATGGGGAATACCTAAAATATGAGATGCACCTAAAAACATGAATCTTCATTAGTAAATCTAGCCGCAACTGCAAGTTGTTTTAGAACCAATATTGGCAGCTTAGGAAATCACCATTCTTCTGCTTGAGATATTGCCTATTTGATCTCCTTGAACTCCTTCTTCCTAGCATCCATCCACTTAAAATTTGCTTCTTGATTCAGCATTGCAATCATTGGCTTCACAATTTGAGAAAATTTTGAAATAAATTTTTGGACAAATTTAATTTACCCAAAAAATGATTGAATCCCCTTCTTGTTGTGTGGGAGAGAGAGACTAGATAGATTTAACTCTATATGGGCCTATTGCTAATAATATCTTTGATACTATGTGTCCTAATAATTTTCCCTCATGTACTACAAATATTAACTTTTTGGGATTCAAAGATATCCTAAATTTTTTGGATTTTTCAAATACGATTCAAAGATGCTCGATATGCTTCTTCTTCTTATCATGGGATAAAATAGTCATCTCATCCAGATATATCAATATTATTTTATTTACCAATTCACCAAATGCCAAATCCATGGCCCTTTGAAAGGTAGCATCTACATTAGATAGCCCAAAAGGCATGCGTTGGTATGCAAAGGTACCCCATTTTGTGGTGAAAGTGGTCTTGTGTTGATCTTCATATTTCACCCAAATATGATTGAAACCTAAAAATCCATCCAAGAGAGAAAATATTTTGGCTTCGACTAGAGTGTGCAATATTTGATCAGTTTGTGGGAGGGGATAATGATCGTTTAACTAATCCTAGTTTAAGTTCCAAAAGTCTACACACTAGAGGATATCTCCATTTTTATTTCTAACTAGAGTTGAATTTGTAACCCAGGTGCAATTCTTGATGGGGTATATGATATTATAAAATAATATTTTCAAGAGTTATTGCTTGATTAATACATTTATCTTGGGGTTCACAAGTCGTTGTTTTTGTCATTGCAAGCTCATCTTTGGAACATTATAAAGGAGGCTTGCATGCACAAACTACTTGGTATAATTTTTTTATGTTTCCCAACATTCATGAAGATCCAATAACTCACCTAAAAGGAGTTACACTCACTTAGAGGGAGTCAATAATTTTTGGAGGTTACCACCAACCTTATCTTTGTTGAAGGGATGTTAAAAATGTCTATCTTGTAACACTTCATGTGACACTTTTCACAAATCCCATATTAAGATGTTGATCTTTGAGAATGTATATTACAATAGTGCGAAGTTGTACGTAGAAAAGCAAATCAAGGGAGTAGTCAAACAGAGTTAAAGCTTTGATGAGAAAACAACTATTTCAAGCCATACACCATTCAATTGTCTAAGGAAAACATTTAAGACATTGTCATAAAACTAGTGAACAACACTTGCATTTGGAGAAGCCCTACAAGACATATCCCAAGGTATTTTTTAGTGCTAGTTGCAGAAGAAAATGATCACCAATCAAGGAACAAATCAACACCATTCAAAGAGATATTTGAATACCCATGAGTGCTATGCAACACATAGCTATGAATCTACCGATGCACAATATCAAAGGACAATTGAGGTAAAGGTCGATTTTTAAGCTTACTTTTAACATAATATTTTTGTAGTTATAAAGGAAAATTTTATCTATTGCAATATTCAACATTTATTAAGCAAGCATACTATAGATTTGATAATGTTTGTAAAAGGTTATCAAGGAGAAATAAGGATTATTACTAAAATTTAAAATTACTTGCAAATATTATTTTCTAATTTTTCCAAAGTTGGGATTTATAAGGAATACAACATCAAACTTAGAAATTGGAAATTAGAAAACATTAAAATCAACAAAAAGAGTATTTAAAGAGGTTTATTAAAGTTTTTATAGGCTGGTATTTTTAAAATAGTGTTGTCTCAAAACACTTAAATGAAGAAAAATAAATCTAGCTTCAAAACCTCTTCAAAGAATTGAAAATAGTGCTTAGTTCAATAGGAGTAATAAGGAGATAGAATAGTTGTTTTTTGTATTTACAAAATTCTACAAAATCAACTTAAAATTAAACTACAATCTACAAAAGCACTATATTGATCATATATCCTATCCAAAATATTCTAGGGAGTCATAAGGTATTCTACAAAACTTGGTAATATTAGCATCCATAAAAAATTATCAAGTTCTAAATTCATTGGATAGATGTAAGCTTGTTACAAAACCTAAAATCATATTAGGTTTGTAAACTCTCATAATTAGGGAGACATAAGGAAGTCCACAAAATCTAAAGAGTTGATAAAGGGAATACAATGGCATCCAAAAAATTCTTCCTATCTATATCCCAACTACTCAAAGGCCAAAATTATTTCTCTTGGAATAATAAAGTAAAAGTAATATTAGTATATGAAAAACTTTAGAATATTGTCCAAGGGAAAACAAAGAAACCTACCACAGGTGATACTGAGATTCTAAATTTTGGAGAAAATGATTCAAAATCCCTAATTATCATAACATTTGCTATCATTGATGGAATACAACCTTATATCATTTCAACAAAAACATCTTTTGAAGCTTGGATAAAATTAGAAAAATATTTGAAGGGAAGAATAAAGCCACCATTCCTCATCTACAAACTCAACTACATTCCTTGAAAATGAGCAGTGGGGAAAGCATATAATTTTTTCTAAGGAAGGTAGAAGATATTAAAGAAAAATTATTAACTCTTGGATTGGAGACTAAAAATGAAATTCTTACTCAAGTGACCATGAGAGCACTTCTAAACAACTATAAACATTTGGTCACATCTCTACAAATACTAAGTAAAGATACTTATTTTGATGCTTAGTCAATATCCTTCAGGAATATGAAGTGGAACACATTGTGAAAGATGAGATGACTAACACTACATTGACATCAAAAGATAATCCACAGGGAAATATTGCTTCATCAAAAAAAGGATGAAGAACATGGTCTTGTTGGATATGCAAAAATAAACTTCATAGTATCGACTATTGTAGATACAATCCTAGAAACCAGAATTAAGGAAATCAGATAAAAAATGGGAACCAATTTCAACCAAGACAATATCAAATGAATTCTCATCAAAAACAATGACCAACCAATTATCCTCAATTGGAGTATCGAAAGAGGAATCATAAAGCACATCTTGTTCAGAGGATAGAAGAAATTGAAGAATTGGATGAACACTTAAAAAATTATGAGGAGAAAGCTCTATCAAAAAATGTAACACTTTTGCTTGAACATGTTACAAAGAATCCAAAGAAAGAATACAAATTTCAAGATGAATATAAAGATCCATATTGAAGATTAAAAGTCTTCAGTATCCAAATAATGTAATACAGGGGGGTGTTAGAGTTAGAGTCTATTACATCATTTGTATCATGTAAATGTACCTTCCTAGGTACATACTTAGGATATTATATTACTTTAGGGGAAATTTATGTAGTTACTTTATGCAATGTAATAAACGCACAATTGTCAATGTGCAAGTTGTAAATGTGCAAGGTGTTCCTTGTACAGCTAGGTAGAGTGTTGGCCAAGGAATCTATCTTCCATGATAAAAGGGCCTCATTGTAAGAGATTTATAAGTAAGTTAGTAGGTAGTAGTAGTAGTGTGATGTCATTAGTGATGGAGTACATTATAGTCCTGTAGCATCTTGTTTGGAGTGTCCATTTCCTCCATAGCAATATTATATCCATTTTCATCATTTCTATTTTTAGCATATTTTTGCAATCTCGTAAGTTTACTTTCTCTTATATTTCTACATCATGTGATTGCAATATCCCTTTTCAATCTACCTCAAAATCTAACACCCTAAGCCACTCAATATTGTAAAATAAAAGGATATTCCTGATGAAAAAAAACTAAAGAACACAAAAACCATAATATTTTACATATGTTTACCTTTATCTTGTTGACATTATTTTTGCTTGATTCCCTTCACATGACTAATGATGCTAATGCATTAGTGCCATTAATGTTAGTGATTAAAATATTATTGGTGCTAATGTGACTAGCATAGGATTTGGTTGTGCTATTGACAAAGGATGAAAAAGATAGGATTTTATGATTAGTTATTCTAATAGGAATATTTTTTTATTGATAAAAGGGGTTTTGAAAGGATCTCGAAACCTTTGACAACTTCAAAGCAAAGATAATTTACCAAAAAAACCATCAAAAGGATATTAACCAACACAAAAATGTGGAAAAACCAGCTCTGCACTAGGGAGGAGCATAGCTAACATAAAGGAGACAAAAACCAGCAAAGGTACAAATAGACAAACTAGGGAAAACCCAAAAATGCCAAAAAATAAAATGCTAAATAGGCTGACAACTTACTCCAACTGATTTAGAGGGGTACCAAAGTTATCACCCTCCCCCTTAATGGAAAGCACCATATTCCTAGATTGTTGGATGATCGTCATCGTGGTGCTAAAGGACATCAAAGCATTGTCCAGCATGTCATGAATATTTTATAGAATTGAGCTAATAGACTTTAAAAGGTCTAAATATCATAAAAAAAACTAAGGAAAACTAGAAGTAAAAAAAATAGAATACTAAAAAGATGATGGAATTTGATAGAGATCATACATTTGACTTATTTAACTTGTCAATAATGCTAAAAAGATAATGGATGTTGATAGAGATTGTACCTTTGACTTCTTTAACTTGTCAAAACTTGCAATGAAATACACTAAAAATGCACATGAAAAATATATATCTAAAAGAATGAAGATGTTAACAAAAAAAAAATAATAAATTAAGAACCTAAAGTACAATATAAGGTATTCATTCTTAAAAAATAAATTACATAATAAGTTTATTGTGGAAATATACCCTAGTCTAGACATCAAAGGTCATAATTTTATCATATTTTTCTTGGTTCCAATATGGATGTCTACACTAAGATTAACTATTTTTTGAGTATGTATGGCTTTGAGAAATATTTTAGTACAATGGATTATTTTATGATAAAATAATAGGTATTTTAACATCTTGTGAAAAAAATAACCTTCTTATATCATAGGATTCATTGAATTTGAATTTTACTATTAAAATATCATGAAAAGTGATAGAATACTAATTAGTATTTTTTTGATAAAAACTTAGTTCTTAAGAGTATATTTACATTATAAAAGGTTTATTTTTTCTTTTCAAGTTATGGTTTATTTCTTATACATATAAAAATAATTTTAAAAATCATTTTGAAGATAACAATTATAAGTATGATGTTTCCCCAAATGCTAGTTTAGTATTTAATATTTCTTTAAGGATCAAATTAAATATATACTGATTAAGTTTCATACTTATGCTTATTTTTTAATTCTCTCTATAGATTGAAAAGGTCATACATAAGATAAAACTCTGAGCATTTGATAAGCCTATTAAGAGTCCATCAACCCCTAGAACCATATCAATATTCAAATATTTAAGACCATGTTCATGCTCATTAAGATTTAAAACTATTTATCAAAAATATCCCTCTCTTGTTTATTTATTCTTATTGAATATACTTTTACCCACTTGACTATGTTATTTGCATAGACCCTCTTGATTTATAAGATCTAAAACAAGTGCCTATATATAGATATATAATTCTTATACATTATGGGTAAGGGATGGGATTCTTTCTCTATAATGTTTCTTTCTCAAGTAGGAATTTTTTTTTTTGGAGCTTTTATCATCATATTTTATGAATTATAGCCTAAAGTAGATCTTGTATCCTTGTGCCTTGTAAATACTTTGTTCTCTAATCTTTTTATCTGTTATATGAATGAAGCTTAGTTTTTATTTTCATTTAAGAGACATCTATTTAGAGTTGTATTTATTTATTTAATGCTTTGTAATAAATGTTTTATGTATTCATGGTTGAGTTGCTATTTTTTCATAGCATATCAAAAATTGAATGATCATAGAAATTTGTCTTCCACTAGTTAAGTAAACCTCCACTACTTAAGTAAAGTTGGACTCCTTAAAGGATTAGGTAAGATTTTTTAATTTACATTGAAAGGGAAAAGACAGGATTTAAATTTTTAATTGGAAATATTAAACTAAAAAGCATACTAACGTATATATTATCATTCATATGAAGTTAAAAAAAAAAGTTAAATTAGTTATGTGATTAAATAACATGATAGAAGTTAAAGCATTAGGGATTAAAATTAAATAAAATATATCTATTTTAATGAGTTTTATTTAAATATTAAATATGTTGTTATATTAAGCAAACCAATCCTAAGAATGAGATGATTTTTAAGCATAAAGTCTCTTTTTAACATTTATATAATTCATTTGACAAATCTAGGCATAAAATTCCTTTGTTCAAGATTATGATTTTCATTTCTAGATCTTATTATTGTTATCTTTTACCATGCTAAAATCAATTCCTAATATCCATTCATCTTGAATTAAGTTTTTATTTATTAGTTATATGCATTTATTCTACATGGATATTATCTTTATGGTATTTTAGCTCAAACACACTCTAGTTATTTGATTCCTCAAAATTAAAGTTACTCATACATCTTTATGATCTATATCTTTATTGTAACTAGAAATGCCATATATATGCTAATATATTAAATAAAAAACAACACCAAAATTTATATTCCTTATGATAATTGTGAGAAATTAACTATTACAAGTTATAGGCATAATATTTTCAACTTTTCCACCTAAACATTTTACTTTTTGGAGAAGCAAGAAATTAGGATTGACATCATTGTTGATCTGTTTGGATTCACTTTTATGTTTACTATAGTTAATCCCTTTATATTTCATACATCACCTTACACTTCATGGAAAACCTTTAATTTTCTTAGAAACCCATGGATCAAGAGAATAATTTTTGAGATTGATTTCTAAGACCTTTAACTATTTTTTTCTTAATCTAATTGTTTATTGTTTAGAATATATTTTTGATTGAGAGAGAATGAGATCTAAGAAAGCATATAAAAGTGTTTGTGGTCTTTTACTATCCTCTTTGCTCCATTGTCAAACAAATTTCTTACTATCCTTGGACGATAACTTCTTATTTATGTTCGAAGGGTTACAATCTTCATTTTTTCCTTTTGATAACATTTATGAAATACTATCATGCCCTAATATTGAGTTTCTTCTTTGTCAATGGACATTACTTTGTTTAGCTCTCTCTTATATATTATAAACATAGATTTTTTTAGTGGGACATTTTGTGGAGTTTAATAGATATATTTTTTTAATATATTAGGATTAATTAACTCAATAATATTATTATTGTTCTTATTATTAAAGAAAATAATCATATCCAATGGGAAAGACATTGTTGTTCAATATCACCCTTTAGGTCATTGTTTATGCTTGCAATAATCTTCAATTAAGTACCCATATTTTTAAATTAAAAATAAATATTATGCATGTGCAAGTAGCTAAATGCTTAGCATAGTAAAAACTAGGTCCCAAATAAAATTAACCTTAGGGGGAATAATAGATTTAAGTCTATTTTTTTATAATTATGAAACAGATATATTTGTTCTTGTTAGTTTTCTCTTATATGTTATAAACATAAAGTTTGTTAGTGGGACATTCGTGGATTTTTATAGATAAATTTTATTTATGATATAGTGGGATTGATTGAGTCAATAATATTATTATTGTTCTTATTGTTGAGGAAAATAATTATGTCTAATGGGAATGATAATGTTGTTCAATATCATTCCTTTGAAACAACCTTTAATTAGGTACTTATATTTTTCATACCAAAACTAAATATTATACATGTGTAGGTAGATAAATAATTAGCATAGTAAAATCTATCCTAAATAAACTTAAACTTAAGGGTAATAATAAGTTCAAGTCCTTATCTTTTATAATTTCTAAATTGATATAATTATTTTTATCATTATAAAATCAAATTTCCTTTCAATGAAGACAAATATTTTACATTAAAAAAATATGTAATATATGTTAAATTTAGGCAAGAAATGCCACCCATATAGATATATTGAGACAAAAGGTCTTTTTAGAATACCTGGCTTGCTTAGCCATTTGAATTAAACATTATATGATTTATATTAAGTTTAAATAAATAAATTCCATCCACATAGGATATTGAAACCAAGGTCTTTCATAATGTAAGTCAAAAGGGTTTAAACTTGGAATAGATAAACCATATACTATATTGTATTAAAATACAACTTAGGAAAATTGGGGAATATTTTTTTTTGATGTAAAAAGGTATTATATTAAAGAAATAATAGAATACATTTTTACAAATAAAAAAACGAGAGGTGGATAAACACACCATGTGGCCAACACCATCAACCAAAAAACTAGTACTGTAAAAATAGTGCGGTAAACCAAGAAATCAACTAAAAACTAAACAAAATTACCTTATAGAACTGACAAGCAAACAACATCAACTAGCTAACATAATGAGTACATACTAAAATGATAGTTGAGAACACACTACAAGATCAAAAGAAAAAAATTATGAATCCTCACAATAAATCATAACTATTATGCTGGTTTAGCCACCACTAGGATCAAACCCCTCTTAGCGATTTTATAAAGAAAATTTGGTGTCGAACCTCATCACTATCTAGAATAAGAAGTTTTGGAAATATATTCCTAGCTATGAATAAATGGATCCTAATTGGTAGTAAACATTGAAGCAACCAAATTGCCCCAAGAATTGAGTTGAGGAGCCAAGGGAGAGAAAAGTAATCAAATTACTAGGGCCAACTTTGTAAGGAGGGGGACCTTGAGTTGGGGTAGGAGTGTTATTTCTGGTTGAGTGATGATGCTACCTAGATCTGGAGTGGCTTCTGGGATAATTTTACTCAAGAAGAACCCAATTGATTATGCACAAAGTATTCATCCAATGATAAATAAGCTCTTAAATATGATAGAGCTCCATAGTCATATTACTAGCCTGAACTACACTATGAAAATACACATAAAAAATAATATTAGATTTCTCAAAAGCAAATATGTGAAGAGAGGAAGAATACTTACCAAAGATAAAATAATTTCTAGCTTTCCATATGATGTACAATGCCTCTAAACAAAACAAGTGCCACACTTCAAAAAATAATAATTGACAAGGGTGGGGGTTCTCCTAGGATGATATGCTTCGACTCAAGTGTGACACAAGAATAAGGTCTAAAAATAAGAATCCACTCCCAAAGGGAGCATGAAAATAAATCCAAAAAATATAAATAAAGTCTTTAGACTAAATATAGAAATGGAAAGCAGGGTTAGGAATTCCTATATGTCAGATATGATCCCCAATAGGAACCCCTTGGTGAAGAAGACTCCAAGAAAAACAACAAAGCTTGGGCTCCAAGAAATGAGCCCATGTGGTCTAGAAACTATGCATCCAAATATATTGAGGGAAAGAGACATTCCACCATTTATTGAGCTTATCAAACATGGGAAGGAATGGAGAGAACCATCCATAACCCAATCATTCCTTGTAATTTCACAAAGGAGTGTATGGATACCACTTCAAGTCCTTCCACCAAGGTCATTGAGAAAACACAAAATTTTTTGAAACATAGATTTAGGGAGATGTGGGTGTTCTTTTCCATCACCCACATGCACTTTGACAAGAACATGCTAAAGATAAATAAACCATGGAACATGAAAGCATCTCGTAAAAAATTGGCTAATTTTATATGACCAAGAGTTTTGCACCTGATTGCCACCCATATTGGTTTTGGAGACCCGGTTTGACCAAAGAGTTTGAATATGCCAAGTCTAGGAAGAATCAAAAGTTTTATCCTTCACTAGGTCTTCAAAAAATCCTGGAGATCTAGCCTAACTAAGGAGCTTGTAATATCTGGTAGAATTGCACTCGATCAGATCCTAATAAAGTATCAGATGTCTAGCCTATCCAAGGGAGACTAGAATTTTTACAACCAACTGGAACTCGAAGTGGTCAAAAGTGTCGATATGTGAACATAAGAAATGGCCAAGTCCAATGAGTATTGTAGGAATCTATTGGGACTAAAAATGGAAGAGATACATTATGCAATAGATGAGTTACAATATATAGGCAAGAGCCTATAAGAAAGACATGACACTTGTCAAGGAAACTGACAAGTGTCAAGGTGAAGGTATGGTTCACTTTAATTCTAACATTCCCCCTTAAAGTGCACTATCCTAACTAAAGAAAAAATAATTCAACATTAGGTAACATTCCCCCTTAATATTGACTTCTCTAAAAGAAACCTATCATCCTCATTTATTACATGATCTGGTTTATGATCATGCTCTTTATGCTTGGCTCTCCAACTATGAATAATGCTAGATCAACAGTGTATACATATCATTATGTTGCCATAGGCTCAACTACTTACTTGGATCTGTTGCCACTGGGTTAGCCATCTAAGTGCCTTAGGGTTATCATCGGTGCCTCAGGATCAGCCATATCTGATTTTGTTGCTTCTTCAGGTCATCCTTAGAGGATGTTGCCTCTCATAGGTCACTGACTAGATCCACCATGAATATAATTCCCCATCACGATGAACTCAATATAGAAGGTGTTGGTCTCTACCGAAAATGCACCTTAATAAAATAGAAAAAATGAGCCATGAAATACAATATAAATGAGCCATAGAAGCCAATTATGTAGAAGAAGAAGAAGAAATAAGAGAATATTCTGAAGCATCTTCGTCTGTAGTCTTCAAAAGTTGATCCAAAAAAGACCTTGGATAGAGTCTAGGGTGTCTATGTCTATAGTACCTAGAATAATTATCCTTATTGTAATCGTATCATCTTACCGAAATGCATGGGTAACCAGCCATTGCATCTGCTAAGTAGATAGAGGAGAATACTAGATACTAGGTTCACTTACAAATGCCTTAAGAGTGTCGGATTCAACTGAGAATGCACTCTAGAATGCAATAATATTTGAGCCTAAAAACAATATAGCAAATAGTCTCAAAACTAAAAATGGACCCCACCATTAGGTCTATCTCAAAAAAATCTTTCCACGACTATATATAAAGCTATAGTCAGATCTGAATAAGTCCTACATCCATGGGAAAAACAACATGCCTCTCTAGGAAACAAATAAACCTCAGAAATAAAATATTCATGACCTCGTACTCAAGCAGAAAAAAACAATTTTCATTTTTCCGTCACAAGAGAAATTATAAGCATAGGTTTTGGGTCTTCCATTTTCACTTCCATGTAGAAAAAAATGGTCAACAAAACCATATTGTCGACCAATAAAAAAATTTCACCATGTTTTAAAATGGGCCAAACATTCTAAATCACCATATTAAATCTTTCAGCCAATGGAATTCTAGTCTCTAAACATTTTGAAAAAATAAAGTGGTTCTTCCACTTTAATTTAAATAAAACCCATGCTATATTTGCAAAAAAATGGATATAGATAATTTGCTTCTAGGATTGATATACGCAGTCTCTGATGAAAACTATCTTTCATCCTTCTATTTGCTCAGTGCCATGAGTTAACCAGCCATTCGATGATTCTTTCTCCATATCTACAATGGTAAAATTGATGCCTTCAATCATAGCTGGTTGCACGATTGTGGTTTTGCCACGTTGAAGTTTTGAAATAGGGTAGCTTCAACATTAAAAAAACACATTTTCGATGAACCACTATGTCACTAAAATAAAAATCATTCACAGCACTGCACATGTCACTACCCCCATAAATTCCATAGCACGATACCATGAATCACAAACAGGTTACAATATACACATGGTCATGGCAAGTATACAGTAGCCGCACCACCTCATCGGTGTAGAAAACATAGTATAGCCATTGGGACACATGGAAAAAATACCACGATCATCACAATCCTCCATGAAATTATGCCATAAACATATTTCCTCAATTTTCTATCATTACACATGGTTTATCCTAGAAAACAATGAATAAAAAATAGAAACTTCACCATTGTTTAGAGTGCAAAATGGCTATGAGCCTGCGCACTATGGGAAAATTTTTGTAGCATCACCACTGGATCTAATAGTGCCATGACGAGTAGATTTTTTGCCCTGATATCCTTCATGCCATATCAGATTTACTCTCATAAATGTTCAATAATGCTACTTTTATGGAGTCAGATAATGACAAACTCCATGCACATAACACATACAAGTGCCCCATGGATGCGGAGTCAAACAACTAGATCATCTAGCATTAGATGGTGGTAGAAAAATAAAACCATTGGTACATTAGCCATTCTATGACTTGAAAATACACAGCAGCTCATGCCAACTTCTAGCCCATAGAATAGCAAAGCATTGGTGCTCTTACTTTTGTCTAGTTGTAGAGCGAGCACGCACCAAAAATATTTTATCTCATAACCATAGATTTTACCTTACTCGTTGCTTTGCAGGGCATCATTTTAGTAGATTTTCATATTCATCTACTTCTACTACCAAACATTGGAAATTATAGTGCTTTGTACATTCTTAGAAACTTCAATAAAATGCAAATATCAGATCCAAAAATAAATGAAGCAGAAGATAATGCTCACAACCATGCACAAAATATTATGCAGGAGGTTTTTCTACTCCAATGAATAGCAGATGACTGCTATAGCCTGTAGTGGCACTTCATGGCAGTATTTCCAGCCTCTCCTCCATGGTACTGGCACAAATTTAGGTGCGATAATCATGGCTTGATTTAACTTGATGATTACAAATCCCTCCAACTTGCCAATGTGAAATAATCTGCACTTCTATACTCATCAACATAAAATGTCACCCAGTTTCTAATCCCATCTTCAATAGTAAATTTACACATCCTTTAAACCCTTCGTAAAAATAGAATCGTTGCAAACACGATCCATTGAAAAACTTGGTGGTGTCTCTGCTTAGGAGGTGCCACTTTGGTGGCACATAAAATTTGTTAAATGCTGCATGTGAGCCATCAACCAAAAAACATGACCTATCCTACAAAGAAAATAGATAGATTGCTGCAAAAAAATTCAAAAAATACAGTTAAATTTTCTAAAAATTTCTTGGGGCACTACCCCTTGGAACCCCATATCCCATTTTTCGTTCCTCTATGGAGGAACTACTTCTATGGATGGATACAAACTAAAACTTTTTCCATAATGAAAAAAATGGCAACCATGGATTTTCCAAAGGTTTGGTTTTTGATTCATCCATCAAGGATGAAGAGCATACTCCCTATTTTGAAAAAAAATAGGGGGAAAATGAAAAAATGGGAAAATAGGGGGGAAGGATGAGGGGGGGATTTCGATGAGGGAAATCCTCCCTCAAGATCATAATTCTAGAGAAATATTGGAGCTCTGATACCAAATGTTGGGCCTAAAAATGGAAGAGATACATTATACAATATATGAGTTACAATATATAGGCAGAAGTGTAGAATAAAGACATGACACTTGTCAAGGAAAATTACAAGTGTCAAGGTGAAGGTATAGTGCATTTTAATTCTAATAGAATCATGACCAACTAGAGTTTGGCAAGGTACCAGATACTTGGCCTGGGATATTTTTACATAACTAGCACTCAAATTGGTCCTAGATACCTATCCCATGGTCGAAAGATACCACATTGTAAAAATATGCTTAGTGTCAATACCATCAAAATATTTGGACTTGATAGAAACCTAGAGGGTTTCCAATTATTCACCCAAATATTGGAAGCCAAAAAAATCAAATTTAAAGGGCACCAGATGACTTGTACCTGAGTGGATCTCAAGAGGGTACTGAATCTTTGTCTACTTGAAAATCTAATTTTGGATGCCCAAGGGGTTTTGACTTGGTTGAAACCTGGAGGGGTACCAAAATATTGACCTATTATCGAAGAGTGCAATATGATAAAGACGATAAATACTAAGACTATTGAAGGTTTTATACCTGGCTAGGATTAACCAAGGTTCTAGACACTCAATGTCATGATAGCACAAGTTTTGCAATCATATCACTTACACGAGGAATGCCATTATCCTTGGACACCTATTCGATGAATATTGCTTATCAGAAGACTCTGAGTAGCATGATTGTGTTTGTGTCCATCACATAAGATATAGGGCAGCTTGAATAAAAATGATCAATAGATATCAACAAACCATATGCAAGCAACAGGCTCAACACTACTCATTATAGCATAGATTTTGGCCAAATCAATAGGTCATTATGAAGTGATTAGAGCGGCCATACTTCTAAATATCCCAACCAACTAGTACTCCATATGACATAACAATAATACATTTCTAAATAATGATGTATTTGATAATGATGAGATTGTAGAAGAGCCTATATATACAAGTATGTAAAAGGAAAAGGAGCCAGCTCGTAGGCATTTACAATTCATATGTATAGATGGATTACTTGTGACTCAATTAATTTAATTTTTTTCTAGCCTATAGTTTGATTCATTTGTAGAGCGTGTATGTATTGATGACCACTTATTTCTAATTTTAGCATGTTGAATGTTTGTGGTATTAATTTTAAATCTTTGATTTTGTTCTCAATCACTTGTATAGAATTTATGGTTTGATTAAGATACAATAAATTTAAATTTAATGTTCTGTAATTGATTGCAAAGCAATTTGTCTATTAGGGAGTTGATTGCTTAGTTGTGTGATCCTTATTCTTGCTTATATCCCGATATTACTTAATATATACCATTGTAAGTTATAGATTTAGCCATTTTTATCTCTTTCAACATCCTTTTCTTTTTGCATTTAGGTATAGTTAGCTAGAACTTAAAGGAACTAGATACCTCTAGATATTAAATACTATAGTTCTCATGAGATACCTACTATTTCAGTGTTGGTCAAGGTTTGGGGGTGCACAAACCTTTCCATTAGATAGATGCTTTGACCAACAATTTTTGACACGCCTCGTGGGACTCGAAGATCTCTTACTTGGATAATATAAGGATCGATGATATCCTTTATTATAATATCTCATCAAAATTACCTGGTGACTCTGCTCAAGTCCAAAAAGTCATATCATATGATCAGTTGTCTTTCAAATCTAAATAAAACTTGGTGATATTCTATTTTGGTCCACAATATCCATCACTTGGTGACTCCATCCATTGATACCTAGAAAATACTTGCATATCCATATTTTATCTAGCCATATTGCATAGATCCTTAGATATTTTATCACAAGACAAGCAATGATTGAATTATTAGAACTACGGTATGGTAGCTTCAGGATTCATACAATCTGTCCATTCATTTCAACACCCTCTCTAGTCCTAGTTGTAGATCTGACCACTACAACCACCAACCCAACTCTAATAATATATCCTCATACACCAATGATAATGGTTGCAAATCCAAATCAAAATGTTTAGAACTATCCAACCTGGAATCATACTAGACCCCTAAATGTACCGATCTAGAATCCCATTCTCTAGATTGCTCTGAAAGCTCTATCGACATATGATGGCATAGGAAAAATGATATATGAGCATTTTCAATATGTGGTAGCACTATCCACCATACATAGCATCCAATATGAGGATATCATGATAAGGTTGTTGGTAATGTTGTTAAAAGAAAATATGTCCTACTAGTATAGAATATTGCAAGATTTAACCATAACTTCATGGAACGAATTAGCTGGCAAGTTTATTAAAGACTTCAATGAACATGTAGACCCTTTCTCTTGGTTGACTCAACTTACTAGCATCCAAAGACATCCACAAGAGGAAATTATAGACTTCAACATTAGATTCATTTGTACATGAAAAAGGGTATCGCAAGTCCTGCGTCTAACTGGTGAACAAGCAATGCACTATTATTTAAGGGCATTTTCCTTTAATATTGATATGTATATAAGGTATTCTAATGTACACACATTCCTGAGGTTTTTCAAGAAGCACTAAAAGTGGAGGAATTGATTGTTGTAGGCAGACTACTCCCAAAGTTTATAATTCCCATATATTCAAAACTCTCTCAACAACAACTACTAGTTTTTAATCCACCAAGATCTTTTCCAACATATACTCCAATCAATTTTCCATCCTGGCCACCCAATCTGAGTCCACAGGCACTACCTGCTCCACTTACAGTCCCACTACTCTTCAAACCTGCTACTCTCCTGAAATTGAAGAACATGAACTTATACTGAGAGGGGGGGTGAACAGTATAAGACTTATCCATTTAATAATTTTAAAATCGGATAGCAGTGGCATCAACACAATATTAAACAAGATAGAAAGCATCACACATAGAGGACTCATTTTTAACATGGTTCACCCAGAATGGCTGGGTTATGTCCACAAAACTTTTTTTTTTAAGTTTATTTCAAATTCTTTGGGAAACCTTCCCAATTATAATGTTTATGAGCCTTTGATCAAAGGAGATACCTTCCCCTAACTCTACTCTGGCTGGTGATCCTCTAGAAGACCTCTGCCTCTTCTGCCCTTAGAAAGTGGATCCACAGAAGACACCTGTTTTCCCTGCTCTGGCTAGAGACCTCTGTCCTCAACTCTGTCACCTCAAAGTTGGTCCTCGAATTTACACCAAAACATAGTCCTTCGGTCTAGTACAATTTGTCCTCTTCCTCTGTTCGGCAAGACACAGTCCTTCACTCTTATTACGCAATTATAGCTGCACTCGATCGAACATCGACCATTGCACCTCTGCACAAACACAGCAGCATACAACACTCTGCGATCGAAATTCTCACAATGCGCATGAACTCGCCACTTCTACGCTATTTGTGTTGTTATGGTTGCATCTCGCACACTTCACACGAATCGATTCGACTCGATCTCTGCGCCCCATGGACTTTGCTTTCGCAAGTTTGATTCACCAAAATAAAATCCCTTCAAACTCGAAACAACCCTCATTTTATAGAACAAATCTCAAGATTAGATTCTTGATCTTAGTCGGCTGCATATCCCTAAAACAACGTCGGCTACACAACCCTACACTTCGTCGGCTCAAGGTTAACTCTGTCGGCTTCAACCGCCTCTACTGTTTTGTAGTTTTTCTTGTGAAACTCTAACATGTTGTGATATCACGACACCTTTGCCTGTCGTACACCTTCTTTATCCCGCTGTCATGAAATCGTGACACCTTGGCCTTTGTCAACTTCCTTTGTGCTTTTGTCACGAAATCATGACACTTTTGCCTCTTGCTGATGTCATCTTCACTACTGTCATGAAATCGTGACACTTTAGTCTTCATTGCCTTCTTCTCTTCTTTTGTCATGAAATTGTGACACATCTGCTTCTGCTGATGTCATCTTTAACTTTGTCATGAAATCATGACCCTTTTGTCTTCATGGCCTTCCTCTCAGCTTTTGTCGTAAAATCATGACACTTCTGCTGCCTCGAGCTTCTTTCTACCTTACACCCGTGAAATTGGAACATGTCACGAAATCATGACACTTTTGTCTTCATAGCCTTCCTCTCTGCTTATATCATGAAATCGTGACACTTCTCCTATAGAAGACCTGCTTCTAGTTTCTATCATGAAATTGTGACACTTTCTCCAAATCAAAGCTGCCTTCTCAACCTATCACGAAATCATGACATTTTCTGCTGACGCAAGCTTTCTCTCCATCCTGTCGTGAAAACGTGACACTTTCAGCTTCCGTACACTTTTTCTACTGCCTGTCGTGAAATTGCGATGCTTCTCATATCAAACTCTTTCCTTCGCTGCATGTCATGAAATCATGATAGTTCTCACTTTGAGCTTTTCAACATGCCGCAAAATCGTGACAGTCCTCAACTCGACCTCTATAGCATGTCGTGAAATCATGACATTTTACATGTAACTTTCTCTCTCTTTGAACTTGTCACAAAATCATGACAGTTCTCTTTGCAGACTCTCTCTTCAGCATCATGTCGCGAAATCGTGACACTTTTTCGTCCGTACAACCTTCCTTGCATTATGTCATGAAATCGTGACACTTTTCCTTTTCTGCCTTCCTGCACTTTTCAAGTCACAAAAATGTGACATGTCACAAAATCGCGACACTTTCCAACTTGCTCTCCTTCTCTGCCAACATGTCCCGAAATCATGATAGTTTTGCCTGAAATTTCTCTCTCCTCAAACATGTCACGAAATCGCGATAGTTTTGCCAACACTTTCTCTCTCTTGAAACATGTCATGAAATCATGACAGTTTTGCTAGCACTTTCTCTCTCCTAAAACATGTCATGAAATTGCGACAGTTTTTCCAGCCACCTGCATACTTTTTCTTACTTGTCTTTTTCTTGATCTTTTGCAACTGGGCTACTATGATCTTCTTGGAAAATCACTGTCCAAACTGAAACCTTCATCAAAACACATTCTAAGACATCAAACCAAATTGTTTCAAGACATTCTTCACATCAATGACAACATCTACACTTAGAGAAAAAGCAATGTACCCAAGGTACCCAAAATTGCCAACAATATCCCCCTTTGTCATTGATGGCAAACCTTAACTGAAAACACTAGTCAAGAGCCAAAACTGAAACCAACTAATCCAACAACAGAGAATTTGCAATTGAAGTTTTTTCTCCCCCTGACTTGAAGCTCTCTTCTTCATATGAATCTCTCCCCCTTACTCATATCTCTCCCCCTTTGTCATCAATGGCAAAGGGCCACCTTTGGGACTCGGGACTAAGAAAGAGCCTCTTGGCTTGGTCCCTCCCCCACCTCCTAATGAGGTGATTAATTTTGAGGTGAGAGTACAACTCCCAATTTCTCCCTTAGATACTCAAACGTATCTCTTGGAAGAGGTTTGGTGAAGATATCTGCAATCTGCTCTTTAGTAGGCACATACTCTAGCTTGACCGGCTTCTCTTGCACTTTCTCCCTTAGAAAATGATATTTGATGGAAATGTGCTTCGTCCTTGAGTGCATTACCATATTTTTAGAAATACTTATGGCACTTGTATTATCACGGAGAATGGAGATGGGTTTTTCATGCTTGACTTTGAAATCCTCCAAGGTGGTTTTCATCCATAAAACTCGTGTGCACCCAGCCATTGCTGCTATGTATTCAGCTTCTACTATAGATAAGGAAACTGAAGGTTGTTTCTTACTTAACCAAGAAACTAGAATCTTTCCCAGAAAGAATGCTCCACCACTAGTGCTTTTCCTATCATCAATACTACTTGCCCAATCTACATCTGTATAGGCTGTGAGGGTGAAATCATCACCTTTGAGATACCAAAGCCCAAAGTCCATAGTTCCCTTCAAATATCTAAATATCCTTTTGACTGCTATAACATGAAATTATTTTGGAGCTACCTGAAATCTTGCAACTAATCCAACGGCCTACATGATATTCGGTCTGGTAGCTGTACTGTATAGTAAACTGCCAATCATAGATCTATATAACTTCTGATCTGCTACTGGAGATTCATCATCTTTACTCAGATTGCACCCTATAATCATAGGAGTACACACGGATTTGCTGTCCATCATCCCAAATTTCTTCAAAATTTCTTTGATATAATTTTCCTGAGAGAGAAATATACCATATTTTGATTGCGCAATCTGAAGCCCTAAAAAGAATGACAGCTCTCCAATCATAGACATCTCAAATTCCTTCTGCATGGTGTTGGCAAAAACTTTGCACATCCGAGTATTATTTCCCCCAAAAATAATATCATCAACATAGACAACTATGATCAACATATCATCGCCTTCATTCTTAATATACAAGTTGTTATCTGCCATGCCTTTCCTGAAACCTTGTTCATGAAGATACCCGTCAAGTCTTGA
The DNA here is from genome assembly GCA_028583015.1 of Wollemia nobilis. Taxonomy (NCBI): domain Eukaryota; kingdom Viridiplantae; phylum Streptophyta; class Pinopsida; order Araucariales; family Araucariaceae; genus Wollemia; species Wollemia nobilis. The sequence goes on from JAQPPZ010017218.1 coordinate 8,823,008, forward strand.
GTACCAAGCCCTGGGTGCTTGTTTTAACCCGTACAAGGCCTTTTTCAGTTTACATACATAGTCTAGTTGTTCTGAGAGAGACACTCCTTCTGGCTATTCTATGTAGACTTCTTCATTCAACACCCCATTTAGAAAGGTTGACTTTACATCCATTTGAAATACCTTGAAATATTTGAAACTAGAAAGGGCCAAAAACATTCTAATAGCTTCAAGATGAGAAATAGGCACAAACGTCTCCTCGAAATCAACACCTTCTACTTGAGAATAACCTTTACAAACTAACCTAGCTTTGTTTCTGATAATCTTTCCATCCTCATTGAGTTTATTTCTGAAAATCCATTTTGTTCCAATGACATTCTTGTCCTTAGGTCTAAGAACCAAATCCTAAGTTTCACTTTTCTCTATTTGATTTAGCTCTTCATCCATTGCTTTTATCCAAAATTTATCTACACATGCTTCACTGAAATCTTTTGGCTCAATCTGAGACAATAAAGCAACATTCATAGAATCATGCGAAGGAATGACTCTTCTTCTTGTTTGCCTGCTATTTGGATCACCAATGATCAAGTCTTTGGGATGATGTTTCTAAACATACCGTGAAGGAGTTTTGGGAAGCAGTTGTTGTCTTTCCTCTTCTTCATCTGAAGCCTCTCTGAATTCTTCTTGACAGATTTCATCACCCAGTTCCTTGACTGGTTCTCTTATCCCTGTATTTTCATCTACTATTACATTTATGCTCTCTACAATAGTATGAGTTCTTTTGTTGAAACATCTATAGGCCTTGCTTCTGCTGGAATATCCAAGAAAAATTCCCTCATCACACCTAGGATCAAATTTTCCCAAATTCTGATCTTCCCTTCTGATGAAGCACTTACTCCCGAACACTTTGAAGTGTTTTACTGTAGTTGGTCTTCCTTTCCACAAATCATAGGGAGTTTTATGATAATTGACTCTAAGCTGAGCCCTGGTGATGATGTAAACTGCTGTACTGACTGCTTCTCTCCAAAAGCCATCTAAAAGTTTTTACTCATTTAACATAGCTCTAGCCATATTTTCAACAGTTCTATTTTTCCTTTCAACTACTCCATTTTGTTGAGGAGTTCTTGTCGCTGAATATTCTCTTTTGATTTCGTGTTGCTCACAGTATTCCACAAATTCATTTGAAGTGAACTCTCCTCCTCTATCCGATCTTAAGCATTTGATTCTCTTGTCGATCTCATTTTCAATCATTTCTTTAAAAGCTTTAAATTTTTCAAAAGCTTCAAATTTTTCTTTGAGAAAAGTAACCCAAGTCATTCTAGAATAATCATCTATAAACAGCATGAAGTAGCTATCTCCCTGAATGCTCTGAGTTCTGGTGGGGCCACACAAATCAGTATGAATAAGATCTAATGGTTTGGAATAAGTATGCCCTTTTGATTTGAAACTAGTTCTGGTCTGTTTACCATGTTGACAAGGACCGCAAATGATGTTATGGGGCCTTTTTATTTTAGGCAAGTCTCTGACTACTTCCTTGTTACTAATACTGACAAGATTATCAAAACTCAAACGTCCCAATATTTTATGCCATAACCAACTCTCATCTTCTTGAGTTATAAAACACTTTTCCCTTTTTATCTCACTTAGCATGTAAAGATTGTTTGGAGTCCTTGTAGCACTAGCAATGAGTTTTCCATTTTTTTCTTTACTTATCTCACATCTATCTAAAAAGAAAGATACTATGTGCCCTTGATCACAAAGTTGACTCACACTAAGAAGATTATGTCTTAGGCCTTCTACATAGAGCACATTCTCTATTTTGGATTTTCCATCCAAACTAAGAGTCCCTTTACCACATATTTTTGCGAACCTGTTATCTCCAAAACTGACTGTTCCTCTATTTGTTTCTTTGAAAACCAAAAACTTTTATTTTTCACTAGTCATATGTTTTGAACAACCACTATCAAGATACCATTTTTCTACTTTGTCTTGAGCATGAAAAGCAGTTTGAACTATCATTGACTTAGATTTGATCTCATTCCTCTTTTTAGTGAACTCAAAGCTAAATCTATTCAAATTGCACATCCTTGCTATATGCCCAAAATTCTTGCACTTGTAACACATGATATTTTTATTCATAAGAGGTGCAAATGAGTTAACATTTTCCTTACAATGGCTATTCAGATATTTATTGCAATGCATAGCTATGTGACCAAATTTCTTATAGGAAAAACAATAGCCATGGAAGGTATTATGTAACCTATTTTGATGCCTTGGATGATTGTTCTTCTTGCGATCAACTGGAATCCACTACTCTTCAAGATGAAGATTGATCTTGCTCAGAGACCCTATTTCATGAATGGTGATACCATCCTTCTTTTCACACGAAATATTATGTCTGAGAGTCAACTGTTACAACTTCACTCTAAGAGACATAATTTCTTCTTCTAGTTTCTCACAATCAACTTCCTTTCCTTTTAGAGCCTCTATTAGAACCTGTTCAACCTTCTTCCCTTCTTTAGCTAGAATTTTGAAATCTATAACACTTTGAGACAATTCTGATCTTGCTATTTCTTCTTCTTGACATTTATACTTGAGAAGATAATTCTCTTCCCTGAGTTTCTCAAGCTTTCTCAAGGCCAAGAAGAATTCACTTTTGAGATCGAACTCAACCTCTTCATTTTTTTTTGAAATTATATGTTCCTCTGATAGATCCTTCTCCAAGTTGTTAGGCTCTTTCTGGAGTGACCTGCTTTGATACCAATTGAAGAACATGAACTTATACTGAGAGGGGGGGTGAACAATATAAGACTTATCCATTTAATAATTTTAAAATCGGATAGCAATGGCATCAACACAATATTAAACAAGACAGAAAGCATCACACATAGAGGACTCATTTTTAACGTGGTTCACCCAAAATGGTTGGGCTATGTCCACAAAAATTTTCTTTAAAAGTTTATTTCAAATTATTTGGGAAACCTTCTCAATTACAATGTTTATGAGCCTCTGCTCAAAGGAGATACCTTCCCCTAACTCTGCTCTGGCTGGTGATCCTCTAGAAGACCTCTGCTTCTTCTACCCTTAGCAAGTGGAACTCTATCCATAGAAGACACCTGTCTTCCCTGCTCTGGCTGGAGACCTCTGTCCTCAACTCTTTCACCTCAAAGTTGGTCCTCGAATTTGCACCAAAACACAGTCCTTCGATCTGGTACAAGTTGTCCTTTTCCTCTATTTGGAAAGACACAGTCCTTCGCTCTTATTGCACAATTATAGTTGCACTTGATCGAACATCGACCTTTGCACCTCTGCGCAAACACAACAACATACAACACTCTGTGATCGAACTTCTCACAGTGCGCATGAACTCGCCACTTCTATGCTATTTGCACTATTATGGCTACATCTCGCACACTTCGCACAAATCGATTTGACTCGATCTCTGCGCCCCATAGACTTTGCTTTTGCAAGTTCGATTCACCAAAATAAAATCCCTTCAAACTCAAAATAGCCCTCCTTTTATAGAACAAATCTCAAGATTAGATTCTTGATCTTAGTCGGTTGCATATCCCTAAAACAACGTCGGATGTACAACCCTACACTTTGTCAGCTCAAGGTTAACTTTGTCAGCTTCAACTGCCTTTGCTGTTCTATAGTTTTTCTCGTGAAACTCCAACATGTCACGATATCGTGACACCTTTGCCTATCGTACACCTTATTTAGCCTGTTGTCATGAAATCGCAACACCTTGGCCTTTGTCGACTTCCTTTGTTCTTTTGTCACGAAATCGTACACTTTTGCCTCTTGCTGACATCATCTTCACTATTATCATGAAATCGTGACACTTTAGTCTTCATTTCCTTCTTCTCTTCTTTTGTCATGAAATCACGACACATCTGCTTCTTCTGACATCATCTTTAACTATGTCGTGAAATCGTGACCCTTTTATCTTCATGGCCTTCCTCTCAGCTTTTGTCACGAAATCACGACGCTTTTGCTGCCTCTAGCTTCTTTCTGCCTTACACCCATGAAACTGGAACATGTCATGAAATCGTGACACTTTTGTCTTCATAGCCTTCCTCTCTGCTTCTGTCATGAAATCGTGACACTTCTCCTATAGAAGACCTGCTTCTAGTTTCTGTCATGAAATCACGACACTTTCTCCAACTCAAAGCTCCCTTCTCAACCTGTCGTGAAATCATGATATTTTCTATTGATGCAAACTTTCTCTCCATCCTATCGTAAAAACGCGATGCTTTTAGCTTCTGTACACTTTTTCTATTGCTTGTCGTGAAATCGCGACGCTTCTCATATCAAACTCTTTCCTTCACTACATGTCGTGAAATTGTGATAGTTCTCACTTCAAGCTTTTCAACATGCCATGAAATCGTGACAGTCCTCAACTCGACCTCTGCAGCATGTCACAAAATCGTGACATTTTACATGTAACTTTCTCTCTCTTTGAACTTGTCATGAAATCATGACAGTTCTCTTTGCGGACTCTCTCTTCAACATCATGTCATGAAATCACGACACTTTTTCATCCGTACAACCTTCCTTGCATTATGTCATGAAATCACGACACTTTTCCTTTTATGCATTCCTGCACTTTTCAAGTCATGAAAATGTGACATGTCATTAAATCGTGACACTTTCCAACTTGCTCTCCTTCTCTGCCAACATGTCGCGAAATCATGATAGTTTTGCCCAAACTTTCTCTCTCCTCAAACATGTCATGAAATCGTGATAGTTTTGCTAGAACTTTCTCTCTCCTAAAACATGTCGCAAAATTGTGACAGTTTTTCCAGCACTTTCTCTCTCCTAAAACATGTCACGAAATCGCAACAGTTTTTCCAACCGCCTGCATACTTTTTCTTGTCTTTTTCTTGATCTTTTGCAACTGGGCTACTCTGATCTTCTTGGAAACTCACTGTCCAAACTGAAACCTTCATCAAAACACATTCTAAGACATCAAACCAAATTGCTTCAAGACATTCTTGACATCAATGACAACATCTACACTTAGAGCAAAAGCAATGTACCCAAGGTACCCAAAATTGCCAACAAAAATTACCCACCTTGGAATCCTAGGTAATCGTCCTCCATGAAATGATAACAACTTTTAAGAATTTCACTAATTAATTCATAGCCTTGAAGAGATGAGAAGCCAAGAGGAACTTTTAGCCATGAAGGTTCCCTTATATCATAATAGACTAAGTTGTTTCCACTTGCAAACCCCTAGAAAAATCTAATGTCCTTTACGCTAATCTATAGGAGGAACCTTCTTCTTCAATTTTTGATTCAACTTATTGGTGTTCAACCTACAATTACCCTTATGGTGAAAGCATTTTTACGATGCATTAGCACTACATCGAAATAATTACAATTGAGAAAGCAAAAATTGCATAGAAGTAGCAAGTTAATATCATGAGAGAAGTAGATGATTACAATCTCATGGTGCCAACCAAAGAACAAGTGGTGGTTCTTCCAAGATTTAGGAAGAAGCCTCTGTCCATTAATCTGAAAGCTTTGGAACCTTTCAAGATACCTCCTAAACCGAAATATATTACAAATAAGAATGTACCTCTGCTTGCCCTGGACATATGAAGATCTCAAGGTATATGACAAGGATACCATCCAACACACTATTGATCTATTACCAGATACAAAACCTTAAGGACCATAGTATTTTATAGCAAGCTTATAGCACCTATAAATTTGTAGGGATGATTGTTTGTACAGCTCCAAGAGAAGGAAGACCATATCACCTACATCAAAACTACGCTCAAAATTATGTTGATCAGCTTGTTGGTGCATCTGATTCTGGGCCATGTTCAAATTTTGCTTAAGTTGGTGAAGGACCTCAGTGTCTTGACTCAAAGTGTTGTCGATGTCCTAGACCTTGGAGCTTCTAAGAATGTAAGAGGAAGACGTAGGTGGAAGGCATCCGTAGACTGCTTCAATGGTGTGATTTTTATTGTAGTATGATAAGAAGTGTTGTACCACCATTCGACCAAGGATAGCTATTTTTCCCATTGAGTGGGATGATCTAAGACAAAGCAAAAAAGGTAGATTTCCAAGCATTTATTAACAACTTGTGTTTTACCATTCATTTGTAGATGGTAGGCTAAACTCATTTTGAGCTGAGTCCCCTACAACTTAAACAACTCTTGCCAGAAATTACTAGTGAAGGTGGGATCACGATCAGATACAATGGAGATGGGCATGCCATGAAGGTGAAATATGGAGTCAAGAAAAATGTGTGCAACAGTGGATGTTGTATAAGGATGGGCAAGGGCACAAAAGTGAGCATACTTTGAAAGGCGATCCACTACCATAAAAATAACTGACTTGCCTCTAGATTTAGGGAGCCTTTATATAAATTCCATGGAAATGTCAGTCCAAACCTGATCCGGGATAGGCAATGGCTGAAGAGTGCTCGGAGAGTGCATTGTTTCACCTTTCATCCTTTGACATGTGTCACAGGTAGCAACAAAAGAGTGAATGTCACGTTTCATACCTTTCCAAAAGAAGGTGTGCTTGAGTCGCTCATATTTTTTAAGGAACCCTTAATGGCATGTAGAGGGAGTGGTATGAATTCCTTCATGAGGAGCTCTCAAACTGGGGACTTATGAGGCAGAAACAGGCATTGATGGTAGCATAAATCATGGCTATTCCAACTATACCCTGGTGCAAAATTTGGATCATCCATTAGTGAGGTTATCCAAGCTTGAAAATCAGTATCTTGACGTGCTTCTTAATGCAAGGAATAAATCCATTGGGGAAGTGGTGCTGAGATGGCACACAACATACTTATGGTATCCATTTTTTGATAAATAGCATCAACCACAATATTTTCCTTTCTATTTTTGTAAGTGATATCATAATCATAGCCCATGAGTTTAGACACCCACTTTTGTTGGTCAGGCATGGCAACTCTTTGTTCCAAAAAATATTTGAGACTTTGATGGTCGGTTTTGATGGAGAAGTGACGCCTAATGAGGTAAGGTCACCAATGTGTGACTGCATGCAATATGGCTAACATTTCCTTAGCATATGTGGATTTCCCTAGATTACGATCAGAGAGTACCTTTCTATTAAAAGCCATAGGTCATCCTTCTTGCATCAATACTTCCCCAATACCATGACCAGAAGCATCACTTTCAATGACAAATGCTTTAAAGAAATCTAGCATGGCTAAAATGGGAGTGGTGGTCATAGTATTGTAGTCCCGTGTAGTTAATTGAGTAATTCAACAACCACTAGAATAGGAAATTTATCCTTGAAAATAGTCTTTTTGAGTTCTCGGTAGTCAATACATAGATGCCATGAGCCATATTTCTTGGGAACAAGTAGGATAGGCAAGGAGTAGAGGCTAGTACTAGGCCGGATGACACCAGCCTTGAGTAATTCCTATAGCAGTTTTTTCAATTCTTATTTCATGGCTTGAGGGTACCTATATGGCCTAATATTTGATGGTGTGCTACCCAAGAGCAATGGGATAGCATGGTCGTGAGAGCGACGTGATGGTAGTGTATTTTGTTATGCAAATATAGCATCATGTTTATGTAGAACTAGTTATAGGTTTGATGGAATTTCAGCGATTAGTGAAGTGGTTGGTTGGATGGAGAAGAGTTATGCAATGACCCCACATTTTGATTTCTTTAGCACTTTCTCCATACGATTGGAACTAAGGAGGTGAGGTGTTCCTACAGGGGAGCCCTTGAGTAAGTGTGTCTTTCCATTTTGGAATAATTGCATCCAAATTTCTACAAAGGTCCAACTAAGAGTGCCTAATGTACTCAACCATTGAGATCCCAAAACCATATCACATCCTCCCAACTGGAGGGTAAACATGTTCTTCTTGAGATCATAGTCCCCTATCCTGATCTTGACATTGTGGCAATTTCATTTACAAGGTAATATTACCGCATTAGCTACCATGACCTCGAATGAATTACAAGTATGTATATAGCAATTTTCCCACTTAGCAACTCGAGGATCAATGAAGTTGTGTGTGTTGCCTGAATCAATAAGGATGATAAAATATTGGCCCTTGAAAAATCCCATAACTTTTATGGTTTGTGGAGTGGTAATACCTGCAATAGCATGGAATGAAATATCTACCTTATACCCTTGTGTATTTTCTTCCTATGGAGAAGGTGTTTTAGGAGGGTCCTCATCCTTATCACTCTGGTCAGTTTTATCAGGTTCCTCAAAATCTATCAAGAATAGTATTTTGTTTGCACACTTATGTCCTTTAAAAAAAAATTCATCATAATTATAACATAATCTTTGGGCATGACGTGCATCCATATACTCTATAGTCAGTTGCTTGGGTGTAGTAGTTTTACTATCCACTGAATTTTGGGTTCGAGAAGAAAATGAAGGTCATTTTTGAGGAAACCATGGTGGGCACCTTTGGTTTGAGAGTTTAAATTCGGCTAGATGGGCCAAACTGATAGCTTCCATCATGGAATTTGGTTTCAACATATTTACTTCAGCTTGGAGATCCCCTTCTAACCCACTGATAAAATAACTCGTGAAGAAACCTTCCATCAATCCTCTTGTCTTATTGGTCAATTTTTAAAATTTATTTTGGTAGTCACAGACTAAGGATGTTTGTTGTAGTTTAGTCATGGCCCCTGGAAGTCCTCATACTCACTAGACCCAAATTAGGTTAGTATTTGGGACTCAAAGTCCTCCCAAGAGAGATTTGTATTGGAATTACGTAACCACTGGAACCATTGTAGAGCCTCAGATTCCAAATTGAAGGAAACCATATGAACTCAATGATATATGGGAACATTATGAAGTCTAAAGAATTGATCAACCCTACATAACCACCCATGAACATCCTTCCCATTAAATTGAGGGAAGTCCAATTTTGGAATTTTAAAGGATGGGTCATGGTCATTCCCTATAGATTTTTTAGCATGGTGTTCTGTTTTGAGTGGTCCTTTTTGTAACTTGCTACCCACTTCTATTAGTGTTTCTTCTAAGTGAGTGCTAGTGGCCTAATGATCTAGACGAAGACCTTGGACCTATTCCCTTACGGAGAAAATTTCCAAGTTCAAATTCTCAATGGCTTTTGTTAAGGAGTCCATCTGTTCTAGCTCTTTTTTATGTCCACGAGTACCCTGGGCCATTTTGGAACCTTTTGTGACTAGTTATTAAAAATAAAATTGGGTTTCAAGACTTACTATTTTTAGTAAGTGTCCAAAAAAGTTCTTGGGTGCTATATATAAAAACGATCAGCTCAAAGAGGTGGTCACAATGTTCTATATCCCACAACACTACTTTTTGGCACCCCAATTTTTTTTTGTTCTATTTTGCTGAGTCTAACGGTGTTTACAGTTTTGAATTTTGAGCTACAATGCAAAATTTGGGTACTGGAGCACTATTTATAATTGGTCTCTTGTCACTCACTCAATGTTTTTCTTAGCCTTGATAGTCTCTCTAACACTACTTACCTCAATAGTCTGAAGATTCTATGTATTGTATAGGTTACTATTATGACAGTTCTGCTCTGAAACTGAAAACTACAATTTCTAACCTGATTATGCTGACCTAATTGACCTGACTGACCTGACTATTACTGCCATTGTAAATCTAAATGTTATTCTCTAGACTGTCAACTTAATTATCACCCTCATATTCTATCCCAAAGTCATGCAATTTATGCTATTTTTTTGTAGAGGATTCCTTTCTCATATGCTCACTTTTGGAAATTTGGAATGCAGGTTTACGAACAAGGAGTTTTGGATTGTGATTTTGTTACAGGTTGAAGTTTTAACAAAACAAAGATATGCTAGGTAAAGGAGTATGTAACACCCATAGGCCCTCTGTTATACCGCAGTGACAAACAATAGTGCTCGGACCAATATTTTAGGCCACTACCCAAGGAGGATTCCACACATACCCTTGAGCACACTATCTGCATCTCTGATAGTACAGGAGGGTAATCATCCGGGATGCTATGTCCCATGGACTATGGATGATACAAGGCCGATAAGATTCCTACTAGATAAAATTTTGTTAACCCTAGAATGGTCTCTCGATACACCCAAAGATGCGTGGGAGCTCAAGTCTGTGCGCGAGTTCTATTTGAGGCCTAGGTATTGGAGCCTGATCGCCCCTCACTTCACTAGATGTTGTATGGGCTATCTAGCTTAGCGAATAATGACAGATCCTTCACGATATTTTAAAACCCCTAGCACAGGGTTTCTACCTACTCAACTAAAAAGACTATTTTTTTTTACTGGTGTGTGTCTTTTTTTTTATAATAGTAAAAAAAATTACATGAAAATAATAGGGGTTTATACCTAACAGGCGAGAATCATTACTGTTGTAGTAGAACTTGGCCTTGGAAAGTGCTCTAATACCACTTGTTAGGATCCTACTATTAAATAAACTCAAATAAACACACTCTCACACAATTTCTTGAAAATAAACTCACATAAACATCATATTAACATTCAGAATAAAATACACATTATAACAGAAATTTGCATAAAGGAACAATCTCACAATAAGATAGAATCGCAGGCCTCTTCGAGGGGACAACCTCCTTCAACACTTCATTTTTGTTTTTTTAATAGAAAAACCCCTTGTGGAGTCGCCTTAGTCTAAGAGACCACGAACAGGGGGTTCTACACCATCAAAGTCACCCGGGAGTCGCACCTGACCCTGCCCGCACCAACATTATCAATTGGATTTTGGATACCCAATTCAGATTTTTGGTAGGGTGGAGATTTGAACCTGGGACCTCCCTTGGTGTTGGAAGTTAAAAAAGGGTTTTACTAGAAAAAGGGGGGTAAATTTTTTTTTACAACTGTAAGCTTTGGATCTTACCTTTTACCTTCATGAACGGCAGCTGACTCGACAAGATTGGACGACATGGATGGCAGGGAGTTAGACTCCTAAGTTAATTTTTCCTTTCCTCCCTATTATTCCTCCTTTCCTAAAGTATCTAGATTATGGTTATTAATATGGTATTTAAGCTTTGTAATAAAGGGTTTGAATAATGAATTTTGTCGCATTTTTTCATTCTGGTTAATAATCTCTAGCTCCTAAATTTGTGCCATTTTATTTCCAATATCTGGTATCAGATCCGGTGGACATAGATCCCGAGGAGCAGGCTAGATAGGTGAACATAGAGCCTGAGGTGATTGATAGGTGAACACGGATCATGAGGAGGTCCAGGAGGCCTGCAGATCGATGAGCTTGGAGGAGGCCCGTAGGACAGCATGGATCTCGAGGATATCACAGCACACAAACTGAGGAGCTAACCATAATGACATGTGGTGAGCAGACAGACTGACATGTGGTGATCAGACAGACTGACAGAGATGCGACAAGTGGCAGATAGACATGGGATACAGACGCGACACATGGCAAACACATGTGGGAGACAAACGCTACACGTGGCTGATAGATATGGGAGACACATGCGACAAGTGACACGTGACAATTGGCATATGACGAAGGCAAAAGGCTCGATCGACAATCGCCCAAATGCAATCGAAGACCTTTGTGTCTTCAAAGGGTTTTAAACCCTTACATTTGCTGTGCACAGCCAATATGGGACTAAAGTCCCATGTTTTTTTTTTTTGGAACTCCACGGCCGCGACAGTTCAAAGGAGGGATGCCTCCTTTGGCTTCCATCAGGCCACGCAGCTCGACTGGCTTGAGGAGCCAGCCTAAGACGTAGCCGCCCACTTGATCATGAGTTTGATTCCCGCCCGCTGCCTTTTTTATTTATTAAAGTTTTTTTTTTTTTTAAATTTAGTTTTAGTTTTTTTTTTTTTAAATTCAAATTTATTTCCATATTTAATAAATCAATTATAATTGTTTTTTTTAATTCTTCTAAGAGAACAATTATTTTTTATTAAATAAGTTTATTAATTTTTTTGAAAAAAGAAAATATAATAGTAGCAATTGCCTAAGAGGCAATTTTCTTGTAAAAGTCAAAGTTTTTTTATTGATTCGGGGAATCGTCAAATTGAGATTAAAAATCCCGAGAGGCTTAATTTTGTAAAATAAAATTGTAAAATTGTAACTAGGCATTGATGATAAGACCGAATGGTTGTTATCATGCCTTATGTGCAATTTTAGCAAGAGCAAATCCAAAAATATTTGATTACAGAGTAAGCAGTTATGGACTCCATGTTGTATTTAATGAACTTCAAAATGCAGTAATCGCACATCAAAGGCATCCTGACTCAGGGTACAAGGCTGATTTTGAAGACAAATCATTGAGGAGTGAATTTGAGCAATCCGAATCAATTGCAATTGAACATCAAGAAACTGAATATAATAATTATAGTAATTCAGTAGAATTTGTAGAACCAGATCCACTAGAGATCATTCTGATTAGCGACGATGAAGAAGAAATAGCAGAAAATTTTATTCCTCAAGAAGTAGTAGCACCACAGCAAGAGGAACAAGCCATCAGTGATAGAGTGAGTCAAGCCAGATTTGAATTAAATTTGTAATCTCTTATTTCTTCTTTCTTCTTTCTTCCTTCTTTAAAAAAGTAAAGTACTTTTTTTTGTAACCGAGAAATAATAGTGTTTTAGAAATTAAGGACTCAAGAAACAACATACCTATTCCAGAATTTAATGGATATGACTATGAGTATTGGTCTATCAAAATGAAGACCTTGCTCTTAGGGAAATTTTTATGGGACATAGTAGAATAGGGTTACACAGAACCCACAAACTGGGTAATTTTAAGTGTCGCAGATAAGAAAACACTAAAAGAAGGACAAAAGATCAACTCTTCTACTCTTTCTCATATTCAATCAGCATTGGATAAGAATATATTCCCTAGAATCATTGCTTGTACAACTGCACAAGCTGCCTGGAAAGTTTTACAAGATGGATTACAGGGTAGTTATCAAGTGAAGCAAGTGAGGCTTCAAACACTAAAAAGAGATTTTGAAAATCTTAAAATGAAAGAAGATGAAAAGGTAGGTGATTACTGTGTCAAAGTAAAAGCAATTGTTGATAAAATTGTTACACTTTGCGAGGATATTAAGCCTGAGAAAATTGTAACAAAAGTGTTGCGAACACTTCCAAAAATATGGAATCATGTTGCTATATCATAGAAGAATCAAAAAATTTGTCCACTTTTTCATTTGATGCCTTAATCGGATCACTAATGTCTCATGAAGATAGATTATAGGAATCTACTTCCACCAGCTATGGAGGCGATGATAAAGCCTTCACATCAAATTAAAATACTGGAATAGGACATGGAAGAGACCAAGGCAGAGGTCAGAGACAAGATAGATACAGAGGCAACTCCAATAGAGGAGGCAATCAGAACAAAGGAGGCAACTCCAATAGACAAGGCAACTCCAACAGAGGAGGCAATCAAAATAGAGGTGGAAATCAAAATCGAGGAGGAAATTCAGGACGAAGTGGAAATCAAGGGCGAGGAAGTGACAAGTCTAAATAGGCTTGTTTCAACTGTGGCAATACAAGTCACTTTGCTCGCGATTGCTGGTCAAAATATTCTCAAGATAATAGCAGTCAATATGGAACCTATGGAGAAGAAGATGAACAATCTAATATTTTCCTTTCATATGGTCAATTAGAACAGAATATCAATGACACCTGGATTCTGGATACTGGTTGCTCAAACCATATGAGTGGTAGTACAAATCTATTTGCTACTCTAGATTCCACTTGTACATCCCAAATCAAATTAAGGGATGATAAGGCTTTGCAATTCAAAGGCATCGAAACCATGGAAGTTCCAACAAAACGAGGACTCAATACAGTGAATGACATCTACTACACTCCAAAGCTTCAAAACAATCTACTAAGCATTGGGAAAATTATGGAGAACAATTACAAACTTGTTTTCGATGAAGGAAAATGTCTCATTCTTGATAAAAACAATTGTAATAGAGTCATCACATAGGTTCCTATGACCAAGAATCGGTTATTCCCTGTCATTTTTGGTGAGCCAAGGGGAGCTACACTTGTAAATCTAGCCATAGACAATCCAAGTGTACTTTGGCACTTATGATATGGTCACCTTAATTCCGCTAGCTTGAAATTACTAACTTCTCAAGCTATGGTGACAGGACTTCCCAAAATGACTGAACAAAAGGAAGTCTGCATAGGATTTGGTTTGGGAAAGCACTCAAGATTGAAGTTTCTAAAAGGACAAGCATGGAGAGCCAGTTATCCACTTCAGTTAGTACATTCGGACATCTGTGGTCCAATGCAGAAAAAGAGTCTAGGAAACAATTCTTACTTTCTCACTTTCATAGATGATTTTTCTCGCATGTGCTGGATTTATTTCTTGAAACATAAAGATGAAGTTTTTGATTGCTTCATAGATTTCAAAAATAATGTAGAGAAAAAAAGTGGGAATTATGTAAAATGTCTTCAGACAGATCGAGGAGGTGAATACTCCTCAACAAAATTCTTGGCATATTGTAAAGCAAATGGGATCAAAAGGCAGTTCATCACTGCTTATACCCCACAATAGAATGGTGTAGCCAAAAGAAAGAATCACACCATTGTTGAGATGGCAAGAACAATGCTTCAGACTAAGCATCTGACTAATATGTACTGGGCTGATGTTGTAAGAACCAGTGTATATATTCTAAATAGAAGTCCAACTTCTAGTTTAGATGGTGTCACTCCTTATGAGGGGTGGTACAGAAGGAAACCAATTGTAAAACATCTCAAAGTTTTTGGTTCTTTAGCATATTCACACATTCCTGATGAGAAGAGGAAAAATATTGATCCCAAAATTCAAGCTTGTATATTTATAGGGTATTGTGAGTCTACTAAAGCTTATAAACTCTACAATCCCAAGACCCACAAGATTATCCTTTCCAGGGATGTAATTTTTTATGAAGTGGGAGAATGGGGTAATCAAAAAAAAATTATTGATGATGTATCCCTAGATGTAAATTCTACACAGATTCAATAGGTACAACAAATGTCTCCAAATAATAAAGGGACACCCCCTCCAAGCTCAAGCAAGAGTACTACAGGTACATCAGACACCAGTGCAAGTCCTTCTCCACAAATATATGTAAGTTCTTCACCAATGGACATTGAATCTCCATCAAGAGGTAGAAGAACTTTACAATATCATCCATCATATCAAATGCCAGATCAAAATTTCAAGTGAAGATTCATTAGAGGCCAAGCTAGTGAAATGAATACAGTTTTGTAAAAAATTGAAAACTTGCAATTGTATGGGGATGATGACTCTCATGAACCTAGAGGATATGAATTCAATTATGCTTTATTGACTATTTCATAGCTAGAGCCAGCTAGCTATGAGAATGCATGTAATCAAAATATATGGCAAGAATCCATGGAAGAGGAAATCACCTCTATAAAAAATAATGATACTTGAGAGCTATTCAAGCTACCCAAAGGTAAAAAATGTGTTGGATGTAAATGGGTCTACAAGACCAAGTACAATGCTGATGGAAGCATCGAAAGGCATAAGGTGAGACTAGTAGCGAAAGGTTTTACTCAGAAATATGGCATTGACTACGAGGAAAATTTTGCTTCTGTTGCAAGACAAGAGACAGTCAGATCAGTTCTTTCCTTAGCAGCACATAAAGGATGGAATGTTCAACACATAGATGTAAAAATAACTTTCCTAAATGGATACTTGACAAAAGAGGTATATGTTCAACAACCTCAAGGTTTCCAAGAACAGGGAAAAGAAAACCTAGCTTGCAAATTGAAAAAAGCACTTTATGGCCTCAAGCAAGCACCAAGATCTTGGTACTCACGCATTGACAACTATTTCAGCAAGTTGGGATTCATAAGAAGCAAAAGTGAACCAACACTTTACTACCTAAAGCATGGAGTAGACATTATCATAGTTTTTTTGTATGTGGATGATCTAATATTTATGGGTAGTAACACTAGAATGAATACGGAGTTCAAAAATTCCATGATGAAACAGTTCGAGATGAAAGATCTTGGTCTAATGTGATACTTAATAGTTATGGAAGTGCATCAATAAAATAGAGGGATATTCATATGTCAACACAAGTATGCTCGAGACATGATCAAGAAATTTGCCATGGAGTAGTGCAAATCAGTTGTAACTCCAATTGGACATGGGATCCAATTGAGCAAGGAATACGAAGCACCAAAGGTTGACATGACCAATTACAGAAGCATGGTCAGGAGTTTGATGTTTCTTACTAAGACAAGGCCCGATATTCAATATGTTATTTCTCTAGTTTCAAGGTTTATGGAAAGCCCATCTGAGCTGCATTTACAAGCAACTAAAATAATCTTAAGGTATGTAAAAGGTACATTGGATTTTGGAATCCATTATCGCAAATGTAATTTTGTGAAATTAGTTGGATTTAGTGACAGTGATTGGGGTAGCAATATAGATGATAGGAAATCTACATCAGGGAAATGTTTTAGTCTAGGATCAGGACTAATAACTTGGAGTTCCAAGAAGTAAACTATTATACCATTGTCATCTACTGAGGCTGAGTATATAGCCATCACTCATGCTAGTACTCAAGCCCTATGGTTAAGAAAAATCCTTGAAGAGATTGGAGAAAGTCAAAGTGGTCCAACTCGAATGTATTGTGATAATATTAGTTCCATTCAGTTGGCATACAATCCAATCCACCATAGTAGATCAAAACATTTTGATATGAAGTATCACTTCATTCGAGACATGGTGGAACAGCAGATAGTTGAGCTGAAATATTACAGCACTTTGGATAACATTGAAGATATCTTCACCAAAGGCATGGTTAAAGCTCAATATATAAATCTGAGATATTGTATAGTCAGTCCTCTCAACTTTAAGGGGGAGAATTTTGGAAGTTAAAAAAGGGTTTTACTAGAAAAAATAGGGGTAAAAATATTTTTACAACTATAAGCTTTGGATCTTACCTTTTACCTTCATGGACAGTAGCTGACTTGACAGGATTGAACGGCATGGACGGCAGGGAGTTAGACTCCTAAGTTAATTTTTCCTTTCCTCCCTATTATTCCTCCTTTCCTAAATTATCTAGATTATGGTTATTAATATAGTATTTAAGCTTTGTAACTGAGGGTTTGAATAATGAATTTTGTCACATTTTTTCATTCTAGTTAATAATCTCTAGCTCCTAACTTTGTGCCATTTCATTTCCAATACTTGGAGGATTGTCGTCTCTTCTCCAACTCACCTACAACACCTGGGTACCTTCAACACTTCATTAACTTGCAAAAATATGAATACATTGGTGCCTTCTCGGGTATTTAAAGAGTTCCCTTCCATGGTTGGCTTACATGCAAAATGCCACTTGGATTACATGCATAATGCCACCCAAATTACATTCATAGTGCCACTCGAATTACATACACAATGTCACTTGAATTACATGCACAAGGCCACCTTACATAACCTATCTACCATGTGTTACATAAAAGGGTTTCATTTGTCATAGGCACTACATAAGCTAGAACTTAGAACATTATAAAATATTAATCATGGGTTCTACCCACATTCTTTAGGAATTATTACATCATGGAAGTGATTACATTAAGGGTTAGGATGAGATCCTAACACTTTTTTTAGAATTAAGGCTTCTATGAAATTTTCTTAGATCAAGGATTCTATGGTATTTTATGATCAAGACTTCTATGGCCTTTTCTAGTGTGAAGTTGGCTTTATCAATAGAGATCTTCAATCTCTAGACTTCACTATGCATCCTTCTCCTAGAGTCTCTTTTGTAGTATTCTTATTTTACAATAACTAATATTTGCACTATGAAAGCACTTCGACCTTCGGGTAACAAAGTTGAAATCTCCTAGATTTATATTGTAGGAGGTGCCCCAATAATCTGAGTGTTAGTTCCCTACAGTAAATGAAACTTCAAGTAATAGTAAACTTTTCAGATCTCTTAGATGAGCTTCACAAGTTGATTCATCAAACTAGTGGATCAAATGTTGAGTCCTTATATTCACAAGTTTTTCTGTAACTCTATAGGAAGATGCTAAGCCAAATGAATTTTACAATTTTTTTTTCTGTCTATTCTACAAGACAATCTTAACGAAATTCACATGCAATAGATTTAACGAAACATCAAGTTTGTAAAAATTGAAGATATTGTGATTGGTCCTATTTTAATAATACACTTTCTCTAAGCTCTCCCTACCACCTTGATCATTATTAATATTTTTACAAGAGCTTGTGCACTGTGGCAAATCAGGTTCATAAAAAAGTTAAGCTCAATAACAATGGTGCTTCTCCTCTCGATCTATAGTAGCTAGTTCTACTTTCAACTGTGACTAGACCTACCATGGCTCTAATACCACTGTTAGATTTTGAGGTAGATTACAATGGGAGGTGGCAATCAGAGGATACAAAAATATAAGAGAAAGTAAATTTACAAGATTACTGAAATATACTATAAATAGAAATTACAAAAATGGATACAATATTAATATGGAGGAAATGGACACTCCATGCAAGATGCTACAGGACTATGATGCACTCCATCAATAATGGAGTCACACTACTATTACATAACAGTTTCTTACAATGAGGTCCTTTTATAATGGAAGATAGTTTCTTTGGCCAACACTCTACCTAGATGTACAAGGAATACCTTGCACATTGACACTTGTGCATTTATTACATTGCATAAAGTAACTAGATAAATTCCCCCTAAAGTAATCTAATGTCCTAAGTATATACCTAGGAAGGTACATTTACATGATCCAAATGATGTAATAGACTCTAACTCTAACAAGGGGCTTGACCAAGGCATGATCTAAATCATTCATCCCATATTTGTATTGTCTATTTTTCTTGTATATTCTTAGATCCAATTTACATCACAATCACTCTAAAAACTAATACACAAGTCTCACCCTTGTATTCAAAATCATAAGAAAACTATTTTTATTAAAAGAGATATAAAAGAACCTAGTTGTAAAGTTAGTATTTGTGTTTACTGTAAAGTTAGCCCTATATTTTTGTTATAAAATTTTTACTTATGATTAATTAGAATAAAAATATATTTAGTTTAAACTAATAAGAACTTTAGCATTAAAACTAGTCAAAACATAAAAACTTAAAGGTTCACATCAAATATACCCTAGGTTCCTAGGTTTTTTATTCCAAAAAACTAGTAACAAATTATTTTAGTTTCAATACTTGTTTCAGTTTAGTATTGATATTTATTTTAAATTATATCAAAACAAACCTCAACACTTTGGTTAAAAAATGAAATAAAACGATTTTAGAATACAAAATAGTCTTGAAATAAAATTTAAAAGAAAAATCATAACAAAATCTTATTCAAAATAAATTGATCAAGGGCAACCTTTAGGGGAAAATTTAATAAAAACTTTTAGCATAAGTTCTTAAATTTGTTAATATTTCAAAAATTAATGTCAATCAAAACTTAATCTTAGATTAAAATTATTTTGTAAAATAATATATTAATAATTTTTTACAATAATAGCAAAATCTATAGTAGTCAAAATCAAACTTAGGATAGGACTAGAAATTGGCAACCTCCTCCTAAGGATTTTGGAAAATTCAATACTGATGGAGCCTCTAGAGGGAACCCTGGAAAAGCCAGTGTGGGAGGAATTGGTAGACTTTCAGATGGCTCCCTGGTTTTTATTTTTCCTATGAATTTGGGTATTCTTTCCAATATCCTTGTTGAGGTGTATGATATCCTTATAGGACTTCAGAAGGCTACTAAGGTTGGATGGGAAAAGGTGTTAGTTGAGTCTGACTCTCAACTTATGATTAATCTCTTGAAGACTCCTTCTAAGAATCATAAGGTGGAGTAGAGAATAAAAAGAATTATTGAGAAGATTTAGTAATCTAGATGGGATTTTTGAAAGTTGATTACAATCATGTGGTCAGAGATCAAAACAAGAGTTTTTATTCTTTAGCTAATTGGGCTTTGGACAAAGGTGATCTTACTTGTTATGTCCACCCTCCTATATGGTGGGCTTCTCAAATTAGGGAAACTCTTCTTTCTATCATTTCTTTGGATGGTTCCAGTTTTGAAGGTACCTAGTTTCTTCTTGTTTTTTTTTTTTTTTGCTTCTCTTTGGTTCATTTAGTTTTTTATTTAGTTCTCTAGCTCATTCTATTCTCTATTTTGTTTCCTGTGTTGATTCTTGCCTTAATAGTCTTCTGGTCTAGATAGGTCATTTTTTTGTTCAATTTTTTTTTCTTTTTTCTTTTTTCTTTTTGGTTTTTTTTTTTTTAGTTTTTTAAGGTGGGTGGGTTCTTTTGTTTTGTTTTGTTTTTGTGTTCTTTGTGTTTTTTTTTGGTGTTCTTGTGTTTTTGTTGTTTTTTTTTTTTTAATGTTTTTTGTTACTGTTCTTGTGTTTTTTTTGTTCTTGTTCTTGGGTTTCTCTTTGTTTGTGTTATTTCATGTTTTTATGTGTGTGTTTTCTATGTTTTTTGTTTTTGTTTATTGTCTATTGTTGGTTGTTTTTTTATTTTTATTTTTTTTTATTTTTTAGGTTTTGGTTGTGTTTATTTTTCATGTGTTTTTGGGTTATGTCTTTGTAGTGTTTTGTTGTTTTTGTCTTGTTTGTGCTTTTTTATGTGGTTCTTGTGTTTTTCCATGTGGTTTGTGGTGTGGTTTATGTTATCTTATTGTGCGTGTTTGATTATGCTTTTATTTTTGACATAGTCAAGGAGCATATTTTGTATTTTATTTTATTATTTTTGTTGTTATTTACTTATTTTTAAATTGGTTTTGTGTGTTTGTTTGTTGCTTGAGTATGTCAAAGGTGGTAGGCCAAGTTCGATTCCTAGGTGTTTTTGGCGGAATGGATACCCCTGCCTCCTTGGGTCTTACCCGAAAGTGGCATCACTTTTGGGATGTTTTCCACAAATAAAAATAAATAAAAAATCAAACTTAAAAATTCTAACAATAACCATCTATTAGCTTTATTAGCTTTAAGAATATTTGTTGAAGTCTTGAATATTAATCTCAAAAAATTAGAAATAAACTTTATATAACCTTATCAATAAATATTTTATTTGAATAATTTAGCATTTTTTACCCTACAAATATTGTTAGGAAATTATAGTGAAATCTTAAAGTATTACTGTAGTTCCTTACTCTTTTCAATGAGAAAAAATTCCTTTTATTGCATTTTATTTTCTTTGATTTTTTTTTTTTAACTTTTTCTTTTAAAGCACTTTACATTCTATTTCAACATTATTAATAGAGTAAAATTTTAGTTTACATTAAAATTCCTACAAAACCACATTGTGGTTCACAAAATAGACCTCAAGATTGACCCTCAACGAAATCTAAATATAAATATCTCATCCATATCCCAACCTTGGATTTTTCAACAATATTAATTAACTTTAAATCAAAACCGTCATTCACCCAACATCATAGATAGTATCACTTAAACTGTTTTATTTTAAATATTTATAAGATACTATAATTATCCCTTTTTAATTCTCTTATTACTGATAAATTATAGTATATGTTTGAAAAATCTCATATAATAAATCTCATTTGCAACATATTTTTCTTGAAAAATTATGTTTTACTAAACTCTTAATTTATTGATGACTTTATATTTTTCTAGAAACTTAATGAAAATAAGTGTAGAATACTTTTTCCATCTTAGATAAGTTTTTTCAGTATGACTTTCTAAGGCATATTTTTTGCATATTTTAAAATGAAGAAATTTCTTAATGCTTCCAAAATGATGTAGAAAAATAGTATTTAATGGGTTCCATATCTTTTGACATCTCATTCGGTGTACACATATATATAAAGGAAATACAAATTTGGGTTCTAAGTAACCTCTAAAGATGGTTTGATAATTAGATGAATATATATATTTTTATAAGGCTTAAGTAATCCATCTCACAGAAAATGCTATAATATTTTCTCATGTGATATTACACCATTAATCAACAATGAAAGAAGTCCATTAAGAAGAAACTTCAACTAACATCTCAATAGATAAGAACAAAGATGTGACTAACAATAAAAGAGGTTTATTAAGAAACAACCACAACTCACATCTCAATAGATAAGAATAAAGCTAAATTTTTTTATATAATTTAATCCAACTGTAGACGATGCATAGGTTGAATGAATATTGCATTTGTAATCAATAGTGAAAGAGGTCCATTAAGAAGCAACCTTAACTAACATCTCATCATATAAAAATAAAGTTCAAATTTTCTATATAATTTAATCCAAGTAAAGATGGATGATAGATATGTTGAATAAATGAATATATAAAATCGCTAAAAATAACCTTTAATGGATCATGTTTTTAGATTTATTTTTTTATCTTTGCATTCACCACCATTTATATTTCTATATTAAAATACTTTTATATGTTTTACTATATTTTCTTCTTAACAAATTTTATATACTTTTTCATAATAAGCATTATTTGGATTATGTTTTTATATTTATTTTTTTTATCTTTGCATTCACCACCATTTATCTTTTTATATTAAAAAACTTTTATGTGTTTTAATTCATTTTCTTCTTAAAAAAATTGATATACTTTTTCATAATAAACATTATTTTATTAAATATAGTAATAATGGAAACACTCAATTGAAAGTCACCTTCTCCTTAAATTAAACTTAAATCTTCACATTAAAAACTTTAACACCTTTATCATTGCAATCCCACAGAAAAAAAGCATTACTTTTTCAAGATCCTTGTCTTCCTTCCGAAGAAAGCTTCGCTTGTCTTCCTGGAGAGTTTACGTTCATATTTGTATTATTGGAAGACTGAGCTATAGATTAAGACGACAATAATTCAAAGATTCCTTCAAACATGATTTCATGTAAGACTTTCCATAAAAGTTGCATTGTAAGGTAGATGAGAGTTGACGTAGACTATGATTTTATTTGTACTAAACTATTACTAGCATCTACCTGTTTGCTACCCAACAAATTTGGCCAGACTTTATATTGACATGTACTATACCAGATATGCATGCTGTGGCTGGATTTTCAAATTAGATGTAAAATAGATTTCGTGTCAATATATTAATTAGATTTGGATGTTAGGTATTATAGTTTACTTTAAACACGACTCAAACTTAAAAAAAATGGTATCCTTATAAAAATATTTTATAAATAAATAAAATTTAAAATCTTATTATTTAAAATCTTATTTTTTTATAAGACACAGTTATAGATTTTGAACAATAAAATGGCAAACACATTAGAGTATCAAAATTTTAGACTTAGTAGCAAATAGTCTATATATAACCTTGGGATCTCTATAGACCTCTATAAAATATATTTTGAGACGTAGACAAGGACAAAATGGGCATTAGATATTCACATGCCTAAATCAAGATGGAGACAAATGCTTTACTAGCTTCAAAAATAAATCCACCTTTCATTTTAGTATATGGTTTATCTTTAATCAAGTGTGCTGACTCCAAGCTTGAACTTTGACTTCCATCTCTAGGGACCTTTGGTTTATGTGGGTGGAATGTCTTGACCTAAACATAAATCATATAAATTTTTATTCAAATGATTACCCAAGCAAGGTCTATTTACTCAAGCTTAAAACTTTGACTTCCATCTTAGAGGAACCTTTGTTCTCAAATATCTTATGTGGGGTGGAGTTTCCTTGTATAAATTTAATATAAATCGCATAATTTGCATAAATTAAATATAAATCATATAATTTGATATATATATTAACCAATAAGGTTATTTGATTTATTTATATATATAAAATAAGGATTTAAATTTATTATCATTTTAAAGTTTGATTTTATTTAAAAAATATTTTTTTACTATATTTAAACATTTATTTATTTATATATATAAGGTTTATTTTTGGTGTGAGAAATATAGGGCCTAATTAAATACTAGTGCAAAGGAATAAAATTGAACAAAAATGTCATGTCCATAGATATTGTTGTTGTTTCTGAGTCCGTCGTTCAATATATATATTGTAAAGAAAATATGTTCATAAAAATTTATAAAATGTGCCACTAACAAATTTTATGTTTATAATATATAAAAGAGAATGACAACAACAAATATATCGCTTTAGTAATTATAAAAAATAGACTTGAATCTATTATCATCCCTAATGTTAATTTTATTAGGACCTAGCTTTTACTATGCTAACATTTAATTACTTGCACATACCAAATATTTATTTTTGGAGTAAATATATGAGTGCCTAATTAACGGTTATTGCAAGCATAAACAATGATTTAAAGAGTGAGGTTGAACAGCAGTTTTATTTGCATTAGACATGATTATTTTCCTTAGAAATAAGAATAATAACAATACTATTGGATCAATTAATTCTAATATATTATAAAAAAAATTATTTGTAAAATTCAACAAAATATTTTATTGACAAAATTTATGCCCATTGACAAAGAATAAACTCAAGAATAAAAACTGATAGTAATATATTAGGAATAGAAACTGATAGTAATATATTAGGACATGGTATTAATTGATATATGCTATAAAAAAATTTAAAAAAGAAGAAGAATAGAATCATAATCCTCCCAACATAAAGTTTTCATCCTAAAGTAGGGTTATTGTGCTCGTAAGAAATTCATTTGACAATGGAGCCAAGAGGATAGTCGAAGACCACAAACACTTTTGATGCTTTCCTGGATCTCATTCTCGCTCAAGCAAAAAAATATATTCTAAATTATAAACAATTAGATTAAGAGAAACTTAGTTAAATATCTTAGAAATCACTTTCATGACCTCTATTCCTGATCCATGGGTGTTGTAAGCGAATCAAATATTTTCCATTAAGTGTAAGATGATGTATAAAATACAGAGGAATTGACTATAGTAAACATAAAGTGAATCTTTATTACGACTTTGCATGACCCTTGCAGAATCTTCATATTTGCTTGTTGTGTTTAGTTTTCTTGTTAGAAATCTGAACACTCTGGACTCTCGGAAAAAAAAACACGTAAAAATAAAGCTTTTCCCATGTTTTAGGTCCTTCAAAACTTCACAAAAATCAAATAAACCATAATCTTATATTCATGGAGGATACCGTTCCTTCACCAAAACATGGGTCTCTAAACAAATCAAGTTTGGCTAATTTACGTCTCCAGTTATAACTTGAAGTTGCAAGCTTATACTTCTGCAAACAGGGAATGTAGATGAAATAGCTGAACTTTAACTTATTGTCTTTTTATTGGACGAAATTTTCCTAGCCCAAACTCCGTTTGTCAGTCTTCTCCGCTGAGCTTTTCAAGGACGGCGATGAGTCCAAAGACGAACGCCTGATCGGTCCCCGGCTGCACAGCAACATTATACACATCCTTGCTTAACTTTGTTCCCTTTATTGCATTGTTCAACCTCACCTGCGCAACATAAACATCCAAACTTCACATCACGTCTTCAACAAAAGAAAATAACTGAAGCCTATCCGTATTGTCCTCCATTAAAACTGCTAATGCTACCTCCGCAGCAAGGGCGCCAGATTCGTCACGAATGGTGCATACTCGATCGGGAAAGCTACCCACAATTTCGTAATCCCAGCCTTTTCTCGAATTCGATGGAATAAGCGACACCTTCACAGAGCTCTTGTCGGAGCAGGGAAGGGAGCTGGACGTCGCCTTAAACACGGACTTCTCATGCCCATCTATCTCGTCGGGCACAAACCCCTTCCATTGCTTGTGAAGGCTGAACACCTGCACCACTCCTACCTGCTCCAAACAAACACAAAATTGCCACACAACTTCAGTAATTTTACGATCCCAACATATTTTTTGCCACACAAATTATAAACTGTATCTCCTCTCTTATTTGTTTTAATACCTTGCGTTTGATAGCGAGAATACCATGGCCTTCGCCATCTTTGAGAAGAGCTTGGTCTTTGACCGCGGGACCGCAGCCCTCCACCCTGAAGACTTCACTGCCTTCTTCGCAGTCCGTGACGATGAAGCCGCCGCCATTGACGGTGCAGGGTCTCTTTCTAACCATAAAGTTTTTAAGTGAATTTGAGCAGAATTGCTTGCTCACAACAGGCCGAACGATCGCCATGCTACTGCTCATCTTTTCGAGGTCTGCAGAAGCATCCGATTGTTTCATGAAAGCTTGGGTGGGTGTTCTTGTGCTTTAAATAGCCACCCTAGCGTAGCGTTTTTCAACGGTCTACGCGCAGAAAGTAAAGATCGCAATAATTCAGAGATCTTTAACTTTTCAGCCAGCCAATGGATACATATCTCACATATGGTTTTTCTTCCTCGTAAAAGTAAGATCAGATTCCTTTATTCCTTCGCAATCTTTTGTCCAATTACAAACATCACTAAGAGGGCTGGAAGGAATGATCGCACAAGAAATTATCAAGGAAAATGCCACCTGTGAAGACGTGGGAAAGACGATGATGAATAAACATCTTAAACTAGTAACTTTGAAGTCTGTAGAATGATTCCTTGTTTGTATTTCAAAGTTGGGATCATTTTGGATCAGATGTTGCTTTCCATTGAGCACAGAAACTTATTATACAATTTAGTATCACGCATTATGATTACCTACACGAGAGGGACAGTAGATAGAAATGGGGATAGTATGTAGGGGTGGTGACATTCTTTGTTAAGATTGTATATTTTATATTAATTGTTAGGATTCAATGTTTTGATATTAATTGTTAAGATCAAAGACTTAGAAAATTTAATTTAATTTATATAAAATGTTAGAAGCATATAAATTAATTCAAATCTATAAAAGCTTATAATTTTTTCATACACAACATTGAATATTTCACAATATTATTCATATGTTTAATTTAGGGGAAGTGCACCTATTTTTTTTAATGTAGAATTTGGTACCGCTCCATATAATATTCTTCAATACATCTCATAGATTTTGTGGCCATCTCACTCCATTTTATATGATTTAATCCAATTATGAAATATGCATAGGTTGGATGATCCATCCTAAAGAGGTTGATAAATAGATCAAGTGATGTTAAATAAATGAATATATAAACTCATTACAAATATATTTTCTTAACTAATAGATCATGTTTTTGCAATTTTAAAATTATTTTTTTATATTTACATTTACTTTTATGCCTTCTATTTTTTCATTTAATAATGCTTTTATATTTTTTCAACTTATTTTCTAACAAACACTTCCATATACAAGCTATAGTAGGAGCACAAAGATTTTTACTCCTCAATGGAATTTCAAGATAAAATCAAATATGGGTTAAATATGAAGATTAACACAAAATAAAATTCACCACCAAATGGGAGATATTCACATACCAAAGAATGTTGTTCGGTTTGTGCAATGTTGGAGCAACATTTTAGTGTACGATAGACTTTGTTTTCGGTAAGTTGGTTAACAAAATTATCCTAATTTACTTAGTTTACATGACAATTTTCTCTCATGACAAGAAAAAGTACTTAGGGCATCTAGAGAAGGTCTTTTAGAAGTGTTACAAGTTTGAAATATCACTAAATCCAAAAAAATCAATATTCATTATGCACAAGGGGAAACTCCTAGGATATGTCATCTCTAGACAAGAAATTTCCATTGATCCAAAAATAATTTAGGATATTTTATCCTTATTACTCCCCCTAATAAGAAGGCTCTGCAATCATTCTTTGGGTAGATCAATTTTGTCCAAATATTTATTTTTTACTTTGTGCACATAGCCAAACCTATGACATAACTCGTAAAGAAAATAAATCATTCAAATGGACCCCTGAGAGGAGGAAAGCATTCAAATAGATGAAATAAGCTATAACAAAGACTTCAATCGTGATCAACCTAAATTTTAGTAAAGCCTTTACTCTATATATATATGGATTTGAAGATAGCTATACCACATTTTTTACTCACAAAGGTGATAATCAATAACAACACATGGTGTATTTCTTAAGTCATATATTACATAATTATCTAATTTCATAGAAAAATAGGTGTTCATCATTATGAAGTCTCTAAAAAACTTAGACATTATGTATCTTAGAGTAAAACTATAATTTATGTAGTCCACTCAGATGTCATGAATTTTATCCTTCAAGGAGAATTGGTAGAAAAGATATTTGGGTGGGTTACTAAAATACAAGAATATGACATTGAGATACACCCTACTAAAATGGTAAAAGGAAGATCCTTATATGAATAATTGGTTGTCACTTCAAAACATGACTACAATATGTGTATAGAAGACAACATTATGACATGCCCCAAAAATGAGCAACACATGAAAGCGCCTGATTGGATAGATAAATTGATAAACAATTTCCAAAAAAGAATATACCCGAGAGGGTTGAATACCTCACAAAGGTGCCAATACAATTTATAGGTATTTAAGTATGTCCACTATTGAAAGGATTATACTAATTTTTTTAATGGAGTTCTCTTCCATTGCATAAAAGTAGAATAAGTTGAAAAGGTGTTGAAAAAGTTCCACACGGGGTTCTCTAGAGGACATTAATTAGGATAAACTATTGCTACTAAAATTATTTGAGTTGGATATTACTAGCCCACCATATTTGCATATTCATTTAAGGTAGCTAAATCTTGTGAAAATACCAATGATTCATCGAAAGAAACAAAAATCCTATGCTTCCACTACAACCAACTACAATAAAAGATCCTTTTCAGTAGTGGGGATTAGATTTTATTATATTCATAAATCCAAACTCATCAGTAGGGCATAAGTATATTTTAACAATGATCAATTACTTCACTAGGTGGATAGAAGTGGCAGCCATGAAATTAGCCAATCAAGATACAATAATTGAGTTTATAGAAAATCTAATCATAAGGTTTGATATTCCATAAGCCTTGGTATATGATAATGGATCAGATTTTATAGGGGTAACATTTATCAAATTTTCCAACAAATATAGTATCTACTTAAAAGTGGCATCAAATTACTCAAGGGAACTAATTGATTAAATCCACAAATAAAAATTTGTTGAAAATTACCAAAGGAACCATTGGAAAAAACAAAAATAGTTGACATCTATTACTTAATCAAGAATTATGGGTAAACCAAATAACAATATGAAAGGCATTAAAAGCTTCATCTTATTTCCTAGTTTATGTAAAGGAAGCTATTTTTCCATTGCATCATAAGTTGCCTATGATAATATTGATAGACCAAGGGAAACTCCCTGATATGGAAGCAACAAAGACTCAAATAGCACAACTTCTACTCTTAGAAGAACAAAGAAAAAAGGCTTATAATAATTTCTAAAAATATTTAGCTCCAATAAAGTGATGGTTTAACAAGAGGGCCATATTTTGTGATTATAAAATCAACAACATTATACTTAAATGGGATAAGTACAAATAAAAGACATGGAATCATCAAAGAATTGATTTGTTTTGGTCTAGACAATACCACATCACCGCTAAACATGAACATAAAACATATGAGTTATTGGATACTGATGATCAAATTTTATTGATATCGATAAATGGCCAATACTTAAAGTGCTTTGTTTAGGGTGTCACCACTCTTTGTATTATATGAATATATAAACATAAAAATTAAATAATCCATAATAAGCTAAAAGCTAATTGGCCAAAACTAAAATTAGCTAATAATAATTTTGAAATCTCACACACTTATTTGCTAGATAGTCATATCAGCCATAATGTGGCTAATATACAAATCTCCTACATGAGATTGTGAAATGAAAAAGCTAATCTTTAAGAAAAAAAAGCATGTAGCTAACTACCACAATAATTATGCAATGGCTAGATTAGCATCAATAAAACAAACACTTTAGTAAGAAATCAATCCATGAAGTTTATAATAAAATAAGTTCTTGAAAAAATGAAGTATCTTGAGCAAGAATTGCACAACCAATGATAGGAATGATTGATAG
Source organism: Wollemia nobilis (assembly GCA_028583015.1). Taxonomy (NCBI): domain Eukaryota; kingdom Viridiplantae; phylum Streptophyta; class Pinopsida; order Araucariales; family Araucariaceae; genus Wollemia; species Wollemia nobilis. The sequence continues at coordinate 8,852,836 of JAQPPZ010017218.1, forward strand.
AGTGTTAAACAAAGGGATATACAAGTGTGAATTGGATAGTAATGGCCAAAAATACAAAAACTCCTGCTAATAAAGCAACAAGAACTCAATAAATATAGAATGAAAAAAAGTGTTGCAAGACCATACTTATAGAATTGGAGATACAAAAATCACCCTCAAGTCAAACCAAAAGCACCTTCAAGAAGCCATAGAACAAATAATAAAATGGATGTCATTCATTTTCCTACATGCATTTTAATGATAGTCTTTCTTATCTTCTAACATTCATAAGATTGTTCATCCATGCCCTAAGTGCAATTTGTTACCCAATTTTATAACCTAAAAATGAGGACAGTCCAAAACTATAGGGGTCAAAAATTATTTTAGCTTACTCTTGATCTCTTCACTAATGACTTCGCCTTAGGGGTTAAGCTCAAGAATCCTCTCAATTATTTAACTATCGATAAACAAATAAATTACTATGACCTCAAAAGGCACAAATAAGAGGGTAAGTTATTCAAAAATTGGTTAAACTAGCAACTATATCACCCTCCACTTGGTAATGACCTCCCAAGCACCCCAATTCCAATATCTAAATTGAAATTCCTTGATATGTTTTCAATGTTGGCCATCATATTTGGGTTGTCCACCAAGGAAGAAATCCATAATTACTAGATTGCCATGGTGTATGCCATTCTCAATTCATATTAATATCATGAGTCTCCTTCTGACCAATCTAACAATATTTGTTTTTTCTATTAGGCTAAATAATTGTGTGAGAGCATGCATGATCAGCTCACACGATTGCAAATTATAAAATATGGTACTTTTTGATATTCTTAACATTTAGCTTTTTTATTTTTGTATACCATGATAGAAAGTATACCATGGATAGGCATGCATAGGGAAAATGATCAAGGATAAAATAAGGTGGTAGTGAATTGGACGACCTTAATTAGGGCTTCTGAGTCCTACTATGATTTCAATAGAGATTATTTTGGGACCATAACTAGGATCATACATGAAGAAATACCTTGATTTACCTGACCAACAATTGCAACACTCCAAAGCCCCCAAATGGAAGAAGGATAATGGTTTTTCCTAATAGAGGGAACTATGATAAGACTATATGGGTTTTTGGGAAAGCCTTTTATTTTACCATATTATGTTACTAGCCGAGTATTCACCATGGAATATTGTTGATAAATAGCTTTTGTATCAAGCATAAATAAAGTTATCACTTACGAGTATCCTTTAACCTTTGAATCCCTTATAGTAACATCAAAAGGATACGAGAAATTTTGAGAAATAAACTTGATAAATTGGGATTACATGCAATACCACATAAATGGAAGTACGATCCTAAATATAAATTCAAGAACAAGGTAATAGACTTAAACAAATATAAGCCACGAACGTTCAAGAAGGTTAACCAACCCAACATCAAACAACTCTAAAATAATTCTAAGGAGAACAAGCTAAGTTGGAACATTATAAATATGCAAGAGTTGCCTGCTTGGAGGGATTTCTATGAGCTAGAATGCAACTATGACCCATATAAGTACAAATATCACATATTGAACCAAGATAAAATATATACTATGGCTAATAAGATAGGCTAGGAATAATCCAAGATCATGAAATAGTGGATCTTTAGATGTGAACATGACACTCAAAAGTCCAGGTACCCATTGTTTATGGAAAAAAACTTTTCTCAAAAATATGATGAAAATATGAAACTTGGGAGCCTCGAGAAGATCAAGTTAAGGCAAAAATTATTAACAATGAAGGTGAGAATTACAAGAAGAAGAGTCCTCAATAGAAGAAGGAAGAGATGAAATACTAGCATAACAAGAAACCTCTAAGGAAGAACCCATAATAGAAGTTGCACAAACATTGGGAGAAGGAAAATATAGTGGTAGTATTGTCATAAGATCAAAGCCAAGTACCTACAAATAAAACCCTAGATTCAAATCAACAAGCTTTGACCTTTATTTCAAATGAACTACAACAAGAAGTATATCTAAAATGATCTCAAATTATAGGTAAAATGGGATACATTAGACGAGGTTTAGGGAAAGTGACCATTTGGTCACAAGCGCTTATAAAAGCACAATAACGACCTCAAAATATAATTCTAGGAGTACTTTCTCCCATATCCCATAATCCAAAAGTAAAAAGGAAGAGAAGCCAATGACCTATTACTCGAGTCTCCACTTAGGTTGATACCAAGGTTTGTCCCAAGATCAATGAAACATAAAAGCCTCTAGGAACAAGAAATACCAATGGAGAGCATGTAGGTGCTAGGTGATTCGACTAATAGTAACTAGGGATTATATGTAATTATAAGGTCATATATATAATAGTTGATAGGAATAACATCATCCAATCACTCAAATCCAATCAATGAAGAAGGGGCAAGTAAAAGAAAGGTTAATCCTCTTAGAGAATTAGAAGAAAATACCAACAAAAAATGCAAGACCCAAGGGCAAGCCCCAAAAATTAGACTAGTGACCAATCTAGTCGTTGAAAGGTTGTAAAAAACAAGGGAAGGTATGACTTATCAAATACCTACAACTGCTTCCTCTACTCCTCTAATCCCCTTTGATGTTCCCTCCCCTTATCAATAACCACAAAGTTCTCCACTGAGATCAACCACTCAAGATACAATAATATATTAACCCCCTCCAACCATATCCACTCCATAAATACAAACACCTATGAAAATGCTACTTCAACTATCCATAAAATCTCTCCATCTACCTTATCCATCCTATAATACATCTTTTCAATGTTATCACCACCCAACCATCCATCCATAGTTACTATCAAAAGACTCAAAGAGACGAGTCAAAATGTACAATATTGGTGGAAAAGCAACCTACCTAGGAAATCAGAAGAGCAAGCTCCTTCTAGGCTAATAATCATAGTTGACCCAACTACCTACCAACAACTGAGAGTCATAGCCACTCCAAAGTCTAACAAGTTAAAATCTAAGATGATGTAATATGATTACCAAATTGAAACACAAATAGTAAAGATTACTTGACTTCCATTAGAAGACTCTTTGTTCAACGTATAGGCCCATGTCAACACCATCTACTTGAAAGGTAATAAATTGAGAGATAAATTTAAACAACTAGAGGAAATAGTAAAGAACTTAGAAGTGATGGCAAAATAAAAATTGTAGACTAAAAAGCTACATGTGTCATGATTTTTGGAAAAAAAACGCTATGAATAGCCATATTTTTATTATGACCAAGGTTTAATATGCAAGGGAGAAAAGTTTTTTCAAGAAATAAGGATGATTGGCTCAAAGAAAATGAGAAAAAATAAAAGCACTGGAAAACGTGAAAGTGCTAAAGTTCAAGTGATGACTGCGGTACACATAATTTATTACTTCCTTTGTTAGCTGCACATAAACATGAAAGCACTAGAAAATAATAATCCACTAAAAAATGGGATTCCATGGAAAAGGTTTTGAGTGATCCTTTAAATCAAATCGCATTATTTTTTATTCCTTTTTTAAATGCACACAATCTAGAAAAGCACTCAAAAAGTAAAATCACAAGAAAAGGCCAAAATTAGATATTTACTAAAAAAGGTAAAATCATATCAAAGAGCAAAGCTCGATATTTCTATTCTTCCTTGTCACCCATCAACAAGCAGAGAAGCACCCACAAATAGAAAAGCATCCATAAACAAAAAGGTATTGAAAAATGTGAAAGCGCTAAAGTTCAATTGAAGACTACAGTACACACGATTTCTTGTTTCCTTTGTTAGTTGCATGCAAACCTGAAAGTGCTAAAAAGGATATTTTGCTAAATAAATTCACAAAGGAGTTTAGAACAATAAATCATGTGATTTATTTTTTCCTTCATTATGGGTACGTGAATAAAAATACACTAATATTAGCAATAAAAAGAGCAATATCTTGATTTTACATAGTTTTATGGTTGAAGTAGAGGAGAATCTTGCATTGACTAAAGGAGACTCAAATGAGAAGTAGTTGCATAATGATCAATCACAACCATCCATTTATAGATCAATGACAACTATTATTCCTTTGAATTCATATTTTTGGCATGTTTTCATGGACCTACTTGTTTTAGAAGGTAGAGGAGAGATGAATTAAGAGTCATGAAAGCCAAATTGATACTTACAATCCAAAATCTTCCATAATATTCTGATCAAATAGATTTAGTTGTAGATCCATGAATAGGAGAATTGTGCAAGAATCATCAATGGTGGATATGACCATGACCTAAAGTCTATTGTAACTAATCAAGAAGATACAACTAGTGGGCACCATGAGTGGCAAATCACCGAAAATATTAGTAAGATTCAAAGTTCCTTGTAAATATTAGAATGTAATTCATTTTAAACATATAATTAAAGGTAGTGAACTCCTTTCAAAGGGTCAGTTGTGAAGTGTTTTCTTGCACTGCTATGTACATATTCTACAATTAATGAAGAGAGCATTACAAGGGATGTTTACCTCAAACTTGTATCTGTATTGATTGATTGAGCATTATCTTGCGAAGTTATTTTTCCCATTGCTACTATGGTTAGTTTATTCTATTAATTTGGATTTCTAAATTAGAGAAATATGAAATAGTTCAGTATTATATGAAATAGTTTATTATTATATACATGGTTATTTGGATTGTTGGGTTTTGAATATTGTTAATCCTAGCTCTTGTTTCCATAAATTGATTTTTTGAAATATATCTTGCGGATGACTATGTTGTTAGCTTCACCCATCCATTATTTATTCATACATTTCTAACCTTTTATCCCCACCCTTAAGATTTTTTTCATTTTGAGATACAAAGATTCAACACCCATTAAGTTGATAAAGGTATGCCATCCTTCTCTGGAGGCTAATCAAAGCAATTTTTTTTTTCCAATGTTTAGTTTGGGTTGTGATTAGCAGGTGCTCGCCTTCAATTCTCTCAAGATAATGATCATAGTTCTAGCATTGGCTTCATGATAAACCAGACTACAATAGTTTTTAGCACTCCTAATGGGATAATTCACCCCATAGTTCAGATAATTTAGGGTTTGATGGTTTTCTACATTATTTTGTTTTTCTTTAAAACCATCTGGTGACTCTATTAATAACAAATCTTGAATCTTTGGTTGATGATCAATCACCTTCGAGTTTAGTGCTTATTACCCTAGGATATAAAGGTTGGAGAAAGTGATAGCTCATCAATATTATCCCTCATGGTATGGTGTAGGACCATTGAATATCCTGATCCTCCATGAAATCTTGAGAATAACTCTAAAAAATATCCCTAGCTATGAAGGAAAGGAAAAATCTATGGCAGAGCATTATCGAGATATAGAATAGTTGTCCTCTGTTTTCAACATTTTGGCTGAATATATCATGGTTAGATTACTATAATAATAATAACAATAATATAATTCAATAATATATATGAATTTGAATTATAAACTATATCTCATATCTTATAATCTCATCTATAGAATTAAAAACTTATTTGTTTTAATACCTTGCATTTGATAGCGAGAATACCATGGCCTTCACCATATTTGAGAAGAGCTTGGTCTTTGACTACAAGCCCGTAGCCCTCCACTTTGAATACTTCATTGTGTTCTTCATAGTTTGTGATAACCAAGGTGCCACCATTAATAGTGTAGGTTTGCTTCCTTACCATAACAATTTTATGTGAATTTGAGTAGAATTGCTTGCTCACAACAGACCAAAGTAAATATCACAATAATTCAAAGATATTTAACTTTTTTGGCATCCAATGGATACATATCTCACATATGTTTTATCTTCTTCATAAAAGTAATATAAGATTCCTTTGCAATATTTTGCCCAACTACTAAAGAAATGATTGCACAAGAAATTATCACATGAACTAACAAGGAAAATATCACCTGTGAAGACGTGGAAAAGAGAATGACAACTAAACATTTTAAACTATGAACTATGGAGTATGTACAATAATTCCATGTTTGGTATTCAAAGTTGGGATCAATTTGGATTAGGTGTTGCTTTCCACTGAGCATGGAAACTTGTTATACAATTTAATATTAAGAATTATGGTTACCTACACGAAAGTAACAATAGATAGAAATGGGGATGGTATGTAGGGGTGGTGACATCCTTTTTCAAAATTGTATATTTTGTATTAATTGTTTTTTTTTTGTTACATAGGAGAGTTGGTCACAACCACACTAGTTTTAGCAACTAATAAGTGCAGGGTTCAAACCATAGGGGTTGTTTCCACCAAACGTATTTCGCTTCATTATTTTTTACTCGACATGAAGGGGACCACTGGTCACTCAGGATTCATACCATTATCGTCTAGAGGATTGATATTAGACTACTACCTTTGCAAACGGGATGCCCCCAAGGTTTGAACCTAGATGTCTTGTTGGTAAATTCATAGCCAAAAAAGCACTTACCAATCCACCTAGCCCTTGAGGGCCTATATTAATTATTAAGATTTAATGTTTTGATATAAATTTTCAAGATCAAAGACTTTGATGATTGAATTTTACTTATATAAATGGTTAGAAGCATATACATTATTTTAAATCTATCAAATAATATTAATTATTTTCATACACAACATACAAAATATTTCACAATACCATTCATATGTAGGTGAACTAAACTTATTCTTTTTAATTAATAACTAGTGTAGAATTTGCTACCATCCAACTCCATATAATATTCTTCAATATATCTCATCAGTTTTGTGGTCATATCACTCCATTCTATATGATTTAATCCAACTATAGAATATGCATAGGTTGGATGATCCATCCTAAAGAGGTTGATAAATAGATCAAGTTATGTTAAATAAATGAATATATAAAATCATTACAAATAATGTGTCTTAACTAATTGATCATGCTTTTCCAATTTTAAATGTATCTTTTTATATTTACATTCACTTTATGCTATCTATTTTTTTATTTAATAATGCTTTTATATTTTTTCAACTTATTTTCTGACAAACACTTTCATATACAAGCTATAGTGGAAGTAAAAATATTTTCACTCCTTGATGGTTTTTTAGGATATAATCAAATATGGGTCAAATATGAAGATCAACATAAAATAATATTTAACACCAAATTGGGAACATTCACATACCAAAGAATGTTCTTCGATTTGTACAATATTGGAGCAACCTTTCAGTGTGCAATGGACTTCACTTTAGATGATTTGGTTAGAAAAATTATCCTAATTTACTTATATGACATGACAATTTTCTCTCATAACAACCAAAAGCACTTATGGCATCTAGAGATGGTCTTTCAAAAGTGTCACGAGTTTGAAATATCATTGAATCCAAAAGAAATCAATATTCATTTTGCATGAGGGGAAACTCTTGGGACATATCATCTCTAAACAAGGAATGGCCATTGATCCAAAAATAATTTAGGATGCTTTAGCCTTATTAGTCCCCCTTAAGAAGGCTTTCCAATCATTCTTTGGGTAGATCAATTTTATCTGAATATTAGTTTTTAGCTTTGTGCAAATAGTCAAACATATGATAGAACTCCTAAAGAAAAATATACCATTTGAATGCATCTTGTAGAGGAGGAAGCATTTAAACATATCAAATAGGCTATAACAAAGGCTCTGATCTTGATCATCCTAGATTTCAGTAAAGAATTCATTCTATATGTATATGGGTCTAAAGATAGTTATGCCATAATTTTGACTCAGAATGATGATAATCAAGAATACCCGATATCTTTCTTAAGTCAAAATTTACATGATTATGAGGACAAATATAATTTCATATAAATACAGGTGTTCACCATCCTGAAGTCATTAGAAAAAACTTTTATAGTATGTATCGCAATGAAAAACTATAGTGAGGTACAATAAAAACTATTGTTTTACATTAATACTTGAAAAGGGGTTATAAGAGTGTGTCATTTTACAAATGTGCCTCTAAGGGCTACAATGAGGAATCTTCCATAAGGGAAGCCCTATTTCAATGAATATGGTCAAACAACTGCAATGTTCTCTTTGTAATCCATGAAATGATTGGGCTTATTGCTTGTATGCCACTATTAGCCATGTGGGTCCTCTAAACCTACATAAACCTACAAATATGATTATATGCATTTTGTGGCCTATCTCAATTAGACCCCTTGTAAAACAAGACAAAAAGACTCTTAATCTAGGCTAAAACATGATTAAAAATGCTTGAAATGACTAAAATTTGATAAAATAAGGATGCTTACCTAGTTTTATGACCTTTTGCAAGGTTTTGGTGTGAATTTTTTTTTATGGATTTGTACCCTAGGGTACAAATTCTTTAATTTATACCTATACATAAAAATCTCACTATGTTTTATACAAATAGAACTGGGTGATCTAGAGGCATCATTGATGTTGTTGGAACTTTTGATCTTCATCGAGCCACATCTTGAACCTATAGTTTTGATACCAACCAACAAGGCAAAAGAGGATGTTGACAAGTTTATGTGGATCTCCATGAGTGTTGATAGTGAGTGATGGTGAATTATGGTTTAGTGCTCTTGGTGGTCTAGGTTGATTCCAGTATATTCTAGGTATGTGAGTGAGTGATTCATGAAAATGGAGGAAATGACAACATATTTATAGAATTTTCCAAGGTTAGGGAGGTTGATGTGTCCAGTGAGGTGTCCCCTAAGGTGGCATGGTGTGACATGCTTCATAAGTGCATTTGGTTGAGATAAGTCCTCACCCATATACATGACATAAATAAGCATGAGGATGTAGAGTGAAGTACGGGTTAAGTCCTAATCATAGTAGGATTAACCATGGGTTTAGTGTTGACTTAGGTGAGGTGGAATATGACTCACCATGCCTCCTATGCTTTTAAAGACAAAAGTCTTCAAATATCATTTATTACGTTTAATGCACAGGAGAATGTGAAGAGGAGCAATTATTAAGTCCTAATTGTAGTAGGATTAGCGATTAAACATGAGTTTAGTGTTGACTTAGGTGAGGTGGAAGATGACTCACTATGACTCAATGAGACACTATTTATTTTTGCAAATAAAGTGCGTGCTAGCTTTTGATACAACATGCAATGGGATATAGCATTCACAAGATGCAAAATAATAAGAAAGAAAGTAAATCTTTGAGATGACTGAAATATGCTATAAATAGAAATGTCAAAAATGTGTACAATAGTAGCTATGGAGGAAATGAACACTCCATGATACAAGCTACTACTCAATGAATGATCTCTAAGCTTATAGCTCACACACTACACTATTGTCTATACTACACTATTGTAATCCTACACTACTATTCATATCTTCGATATCTAAGGCCCTTTATATAGGAAGATAAGTTCCTTGGCCAACACTCTATCTAGTTGTACAAGTGGACACCTTGCACATTACAACTTGAACATTGACACTTCTACATGTATTACATTGCATGAAGTAACTATATAACTTCCCCCTAAAGTAATCTATTGTCCTAAGTATGTGCCAAGGAAGGTACATTTACATGACCCAAAAAATATAATATAAGCTATTTCTAACACCCCCCTGTATTACAATATTGGATATTGAAAACTTTAGTCTTCAATGTGGATCTTCCTCTTGAATATGGAATTCTAATTATTCTTCTTTGATTTTTGTAACATATTCAAGCAAGTTGTTAGTATATTTAAAACCATTCATTCTCATTGAAAGAGCTTTGATCTTGGTCCTTCTATAGTTTCTTTAGTATTTATATGATACAAAAATAGGCTGAAGTTGTAGGTTTTTATTTTAGTTGACCTTGCATTGTATTCCTCCTTCATTGGATTCATCTCCTTCTTCTTCCTTAGTTTTATATTTAAATTTAGTATCTGCTTTTTTATAGGTGGTTGTGTTGCTACTTGGTTCTTGTATGGAAGATTCTCCTTTTTTTTCTTAAATTTGTACAGATGCTTCTAAACAACCACTTAGGACATCATGATAATATCTTGAGTGTTACTAGAACTTGAAGTGTCAATTTTGCATGAGGATTGAAAAAAATTTGCTAGATATGACTCAGTTTTGTATTTTTTTGAGTATTTCTATCAATCCCTTTTGTTCTACATTTTCATTCTTGAAGTGTTTATATGTGAGTAATACCATATATAATATGCTTACAAGATCTTAGGAAAGTGTAATAACACTTTCTCCATTGCCAATAGCTTCATTGAGACGATTTTGAACATATCATTCCATAGTGTCAAAGTTGTCTTCTATAGATTATTTTAGAAGTTATATCTATCATTATTTCTGATTTTAAGAGTATATTTGTGATCCCATGTTTTATGGCACTGACTTTTTCCTTGTTTATGTTTGCACTATTTTAGAAGGTAGACATCCTTATGGCTCTCTATCAGGATATATAATCCTGATTGGATAAAACCTTTATTAATCCTTGGTTTTGTAGCCTTCCTTGTGTCTCCCAAGTAACGATAGTATATACTCTTGAGGATTTTTAGGTTTTATAGAGATCTTATATATTGCAACTTGATAATTTTGATAAATGCAGATATTACCAAGTTTTGTAGAATACCTTATGGCTCCCTAGTATGTTTTAGATAATATATAAAGTGCTTTTGTAAATTTTATTTCAATTTTGGTTGAATTTTATAAAGTTTTGTAAATAACAAAATCAACTTCTATTATCCTTATTGCTCCTTTTGAACTATGAACTTTTTCCAAATTTAAAGAGGTTTTATTGTTGGATCTTTTGTCTTGATTTGAGAAGATTTGAGATAAGTAAAAGTTATAAATTTCCAACTTTTAAAATGTTTTAATAGACCTCTTATAATTTCCCTTTGAAATTTTATTTTATTTTTTCTATTTTCCAATAAATAAATTTGATGTAGTAGACCTTATGACTCCCAAATTTAGAAAATTAGAAAAGATAACAATATTTGTAAAATATTAAATAGTTAAACCTAAGTAGAATTCCTTATATCTCCAAGGTTGTTTTGCAAATATTATTATGATCTAGGTAAGTTATATCCTATATGATTTGCTTTCATAATATTAATATTTATCCTTTATTTAAAACCTTATTTCTCCAATGTTAGAAAGCAAAAATAAATGAGATAATTAAACTTACCTTGGCCCTTTATCTTCACACTTGTATAACACTAATTTTGGTTGTGTAAGACGTAGCTTCTAGTGCTTGAGATGATGAGAGCAATTCATACAAGTGTGGATCCTTTGAGAGATGATTGGTTGAGTGTTTCTTCAATGCTAGAGAGATGTTCACTACAGATTTGACCTCCCTTTCATGGAGATTTAAATGCTCCTTCTTCCCTTTCTTACACATTGTGCTTGAGAACAATTTGACTGTATTTTCCTCTCCAAAAACCTTGACTACAAAAATGCTATTCCACTTCTTCTCCATTTGCTTCATTTTTGCATGGTTTTAATGGATATTAAGGCTACCAAGTGTCACTTACATTACTCATGGGTGCTCCAACCTATGTAACATTTGCATATTTTATGTAACATCCCTACCAACCTTTAGTAATGCTTCTACCAGCTCTTGTAGCACTTCAAACTTGAGTAGGTGCTTGTAACCTTCCTTGTAAGGTTTCTTGGACATTAAAAATTTTTGAGAGATAGTGCCAAGTGCTACTCAAGTTTTTTGCATGGTGACCATTTTTTTAATGCCTCTAAGGAGAATGTAACTCCTTATTTATACCTCTAACTTTGCTTGTTATATTCCTTAAAATGCAAGAAACTATTTTTCTCTTGCAGTCAATCCTTGAGGTGGTATTAGAGATTTGAATGGCATGATAGATGCTGCCTTTGATGGAATATCTTCACCAAGTTACATACCTTTGCTTTTAGCACATTTTCTCCTCACTTTGTTTTCTCTTTAATGTGCATATTACAACAATGTTCGTGCATTTTTGGACAAGGTAGTAGTGATGTCTTTTCTTGTAGTATGGCTCTTTCTTCTTCTACGTAATTGTAGAATATTGATCTTCTATTGTGTGCTTGTGTTGTGCAGGTTCTTTCATCCAAGATACATGAGGAATGATCCCTTTTTGATGGCTCTTGGGGCCACGAATATGGAGTGTTTTTTATATATCCTTCTTGGTTGGATTCCCTATAACCTTTGTATCTTTAATAGTACCTTCTATATGCTCCATTTCTATGGATAATGTAGTGCAATACCCCCTAAATAATACACTTTCTTTTGCATCCTTTTTGCACTCCATTTTTCCAATTTTGTCATAGATTTTTGAATGCACAAATGAGGGTTTTGAGGATATCCTTTTGAGTAGACTCCTTACCATTTTTTCTTGGATATTTGATGGTGAATCCATTATTTGTAAACACTATAAAATAGAAGCTTTATTTCATTTGCACTAACCCTTATGTACTTTGGATTTGAAACTCACCAAGTCTCAATATTTGAAGCTTATTTTTGGTTAGCTTTTATTTGCTTGTACTAACCAATTTTTATGGATTCTATTGGCCACTAAGAGTTATAGGTTTTTGTGCTTTAAGATTGTCTTTAGACACTTTATGCAAACTAGATTTTGTACCTTTTTTTTAATGCACAAAACTAATTTCTTTTGAGAGTAATAATAGTGCAAATTCTAATTTTTAATGCACTAACAAATTACACCTTATCACTCCAGTCTACTCTCAATAAAATGCACTTAATAAATTCACTATAGCTAATCAAGAATAATTTGAAATGAACCTTCAAATGTTCTACAAATTCACTACAATAAGTATTGTAGGATTTAGTCTTATTTTTGCTTTCCAAAGTAGATAATAGGTAGTTGATAGATATTTAATATTTGGATTCTAATCAACTCCTAGTGTGCAAATGAACCTATAAAAGGAATATTTTTATTTTGAAATTTTGAAGACTATAATTTAGGTTGCAACTTTAATCTAGATTAAGGTGCTTTAACAAATCTAAAAAATAATCCAATTAATGAATCTACTTGCACCAATAGTTGCTTATATTTTTCTGAAAGCTTTTGTAGTTTCTTTGCCACTTCTGTAGAGAATGTAGATCTTGGTATCTTATATCACCAATTTGCTACCTTGAGTAAGATATTGCAGCTCTTTATATACTATTTTGAACAACTCCTTCTTCACCAAACTATAGTCTCAAACTTTCTTCCACAAACCTAAGATTTGTTGACTTTGTTCTCCTCTTGTGGTCTCCTCCTTCTACTGTATATTTGGAGAATTTTGTATCTCTAAAGTCGGTTACTCTTGTTGTGGGAGGAAATATTCAATCTTCTGGTTCTAGCCAGCTTCTTCTATCTTCAAGTCTTCTTGTCGAATTATGACTTCAAGCAGGATCTTCTCAAGATTTTGAATATCTTGAGGTCTTCACTGGATTCTTATTCTGCTCAAATTTGGCACTCCTTGCCAAATTCTCCTCCTCTTGGGTTTGTTTTTGTATGGTAATAATTGTTTTAAGTCCTTCTCTATCAGGGGCATCTCCTAGGTAGTGTATTTCTCCAATGAGTTCTTCTTTGATGATTTTTTTAGCAAGGCTCTCCTAGCCTTTTACTGGGTGCTCATCGATACCTTGCAAAGGTCTTTGATCTTGCAGCTTCTTATCTTCAAGATTCTACTTCTGTAAGTGTTGGTAGTGATATCTTCTCATGGATCTCTATTTTTTTTTTATTCTATATTCAAGCAAGACTCTCTTAGTCCTTCTTCTTATTCCTAGTCTAGAATATATTCAATGATATCTCCTCTTGATCTATTTTTCTTCAGGTGTTGGATTGATTCTAAAGAGGCTTCTCTTGCTAACTTTATTGTAGGAATTTTTCTCGACTTACTGGATCTCCTTTATCTACAACAAAAATATTAGTATTGAAATCTACTTTTGAATTAAGTACTCTATTTTGGAGTCTTCTTTAGTATAAAAGAATCTATGGCATGTTTCGGTATCAAGGCTCTTATGGCCTTTTATTCAAATATTAGGGATTCTATGGCCTTTTCTACTGGATCAAGGCTTCTATGGCCTTTTCTAGATTTCTGTGGCCTTTTATTCTAGATCAAGACTTCTATGGCCTTTTCTTCTAAATTAAGGCTTATATAGTTTTTATTTTTGTGAAGTTCTTCAATATAGCAATGGATATCTCATATCTCTTGACTTCACCATGATTATTTTCTAGAAGTTTCTTCTGAAGTATTATTATTTCTGCAACAACTAATCTCTACACTATGAAGGCACTTTGAACTTTGGGTAATGAAGTTGAGTTCTCCTAAATTTCTATTGTAGGAGGTATCCCAATCATATGAGAATTAATTTCCTATAATAAAATAAACTTCAGGTAAATATTTCCATATCTCTTAGATGAGCTTCACTAGTTGTTTCATCAAACTAGTTGATCAAATGTTGAGTCATGTTCTTCATGAGTTTTTTGCAACTCTGTGTAAAGACTCTAGCCATATGCAATCTTAGTATTCCTGAAACTGGTATTTCATTCAGTCCTCACTTGTGGATCTCTCTAATTCTATCATCTAGACTCTTCTGAGAAATTTTTATAGTGATTGATCCAATGGCGTGTCAAGTTGACAAAAAACTTAGGGTCAATGATAATGATAATTTTGCTATTGATCTATTGTATCTTGATCTATTGTAGCTCGGATACCCCTATTAGATTTTGATACAACATGCAATGGGAGATATAATTCACAAGATGTAGAATAATAAGAAAGAAAATAAATCTATGAGATGACAAAAATATGCTATAAATAGAAATGTCAAAAATGAGTACAATAGTAGCTATGGAGGATATGAACACTCCATGATACAAGCTACTACTCAATAAATGAGATTTGAACTTATATCTTACACACTACACTACTATATATCCTAAACTATTGTAATCCTACACTATTGTTCATATATTCTATATCTATGGCCCTTTATATAGGAATATAAGTTTCTTGGCCAACACTCTACCTAGTTGTACATGTGGACACTTTGCACATTGCAGCTTGCACATTGAAACTTGTGCATTTATTACATTGCATGAAGTAACTATATAACTTCCCCCTAAATTAATCTATTATCTTAAGTATGTACCAAGGAAGGTAAATTTACATGATCCAAATAATGTAATATAAGTTATATCTAACAGGGCTCCATCTAGTCACAAGTAGAGGCTTATATATACTCTTTGGAAAACATTTTTGAGCCTAATCCAATGATAGTTAAGTTTTTTAATTTTGCAAAGGTTTAATATGTGCTAGTGATGTATCAAAGTTTCTATTATAAGATGGAGTGCATTATCAGTAGTACCCAACACTCCTATCTATCATTCCTTTCCTATTGTATGCATTTTGGTTCAACGCTTCATGACCATAACCCTTTTTATGTGATCAATATGTATCACATGGGTACTCCTATATATGGATTTGTTATCTCTTACTTATCAAGATCATGGCCGTTTTATTTTATCATGGATAGCACCACATAAATCACATAGCATAACTTTTGCATCAACTTTTACTTCAGAATTACTAGTTCCTTCACTTGCTATGATCCTCAACTATCTTAGATATTTTCTTCATCCTACTTTTGTAAGCATTGGGGTCCAATGGTTTTGACATTGAGAGGAATAATGCAGATTAATAGGTATACTAATTACAGAAAAAAAACTAAAAGGTATATAATGTAAATAATATATAATATTAGCTTCTAGAAAACCATATGCTAAAAAATAAAGGTACATGTTTTGAAATATGGAAATAGCCACCTCATAGTCACCTTCTAGAAAGGTAGTCATGATAAATGTGTTTGAATATGGTTGTTGACTGCACATGATTTAAATAGACATCTAATTGTTATAAATATATGTTTTGATATTCAATGAAAGGCAATCAAGGATTTTGGATTCTCAATCAAAAATACCCAACTGATTTAGTTGGATTTGGTATCAAAGTGGTTTATATATGATTTCCTATGAAGGGGATTTTCCTTATTAAAATTTCCCTTCTCAATTATATCCCTCCTTTTATAACCATCTATTTGCTCATGGACATTATAATTTAGAGAGTCTCATTTATTTTATTTCTTTTCTATATGATTTAGTTCATTTAATTCCTAATTAGTAGGGGTACCCTTATTTCCAAAATATCTTTTGTGGCATGTAAGACAATTATACTTGTGGAATATTTGCTAAATTGTGGTCAATAGGAGTTCATATTTTGCTTTCTACACTATATGCTCCCATATCCAAGTATAACCTTTATCTTATGAGATCCAATTTCTACATTTAAATCATTGTATTACGTAGTGTCTTTATTGTTCTATAGATCTACTTATTTGGAGGATTTTGTGGCAATTGTGGTTCTAGGGAATGAAAAATATGTGCTTCAACTAGATTCCATTGATATCAATAGAAGAGGGCGGAGAGGAGTCAATGTTCTTATCTTCAACTTAGAATATGTGATTATATGCAAGATTAAAAACCCAAAATCATTGAATGCCTCTCATTGGACATCAAATCATATAATTATAGGTATTAGATGCCTATTTACATCATGTGTGATAAAAAAATATGGTCAAAAATATTTAATATGTCAACATTTCTAGAAGGTGACTACGAGGTGATATTGTCATATTCTAAAACATGCATCTGTAATTTTCAGCATATGCTTTTTTAAAAACTAATATTATATATTATTTAAATTATATGCCATACTCTTTTAGGTAAAGCTACAGTTAAGGAAGCTTCTAATATTAAGCAAATCATTAGTTGTTTTTCTAAGGCTACTGGGCAGTTGATCAATGAAGACAAATCTAAAATTATTTTCTTTCACTGCTCTGCTAGATAGGAATCCATGGTCTTGGATAAATTAATATATAGAAGACCTCCCTTCCAATCACTTATTTAGGTATTCCCATAAATATTCAAAGGCAGAAAAATAAAGAATGGAATTGGTTGTTGGAAAAATTCAAGAAGAAAATTGGAAAGTGGACCAACAGGTGGCTTTCTTCTAGGGGTAGAATAACCTTGGTAAAATTAGTCCTTCAAGATATTTCTATTTATGTATCTTCCGTGTTGAATATCCCAAAGGTTGTTCTTTGATAACTGGATCAAATCAGTCATCATTTCCTTTGGAGTGGTACTAAGGAGAAAAGAAAATGGGCCTTGGTGAAATGGGATACTTTATGTCTTCCTAAGAATGAAGGGGGGTTAGTATTTTAGTATTCTATTAATAACAACAAAGCTTTAGCTGCTAAATTATATTGGAGGATGTTGCATAACCCCAATGCTCTTTAGGCCAAAAATCTTCATGCTAAATATGCTGAGAACAAAAGTCCTGAAGGCCTTGTTCGCTATCAAATTCCTACCAAAGGTTCTCCCATTTTAGCAGTTCTTAATACTGGTGAGGATTTGATAAAGAAAATTTTATTTTGGATCATTCATAATGGTCAACAGGAAAATTTTTGGACAAATTCTTGGGATGGTCACAAGCCTTTGATAACTCAGTTTCTCGATTGGAGGCCTTGGATGGAGGAGCTTCACTAAGCTAACTAGATAAAGGTGGCTAATTACTATCGGTACCATACTGGTAATTCAAAGGTTGGTAGATATTGGATCCCTATTGAGGACTATCCTATTCAAATCCTAGAAAGGCAAAGACAATATATCCAAGGTATCCTTCATATGATATCTCTCTTGGTCCCATGAAAAAAATTGTTTCGGATGGAACAACACTACTAAGGGTGAGTATTCAGTTGCTCAACGTTATTTGACCTTATTCCATAATAATCCCAACCATTCTTCTGACATATTTTCTCAATTATGGGCTAAAAATATCTGGCCTAAGGTGAGGTTCTTTAATTGGATTTTATTATATCGTAGGGTGCTTACCGGGGAGCAACTTATGAAGTGTGATTTTTATGGCCCTTTTAGATGTGAAATGTGTAAAGAGAATATAGAAACTCTCAACCATATTTTTATTGAGTGTACTTTATCCTCTAAGCTATGGATGAGAATGGCCACTTTACTTGGCTTACAGTGGTCCAATTTTTTACTTTTGAACAGCTTTGGAGGGATTGGTCTAATCAAGAGTGTGTTGATCATTTTATTAAGCAGTTAGTTTGGGTGGGTTCTACCATTCTTCTTTAGAATATTTGGAATGAAAGGAATAGCCAAATTTTTAATCAATATAGGAAGGATATTCACTATATTTAACAAAAGACCATAGCCAACTTAGTTGAATCAGTCCATCAACTCCTTAATCACCCCCAAAACTCCCACCAAATATGGGATCAAGTGATGCAAATATTGAAGATTAAATCTTATAAGGGAAACCAACTTAAAGGGAATGTGAGTATTAGTAATATGGATAGGACAAGAAATTGACAACCTCCTCTTAAGGATTTTAAAAAATTCAATACTTATGGAGCCTCTAGAGGGAACCCTGGAAAAGCCAGTGTGGAAGGAATTGGTAGACTTTCAGATGGATCCCTGGTTTTTACTTTTGCTGAGAATTTGGGTATTCTTTCCAATAAACTTGCTGAGGGGTATGGTATCCTTAAAGGCCTTCAGGAGGCTACTAATGTTGGTTGGTAAAAGGTGTTAGTTGATTCTATCTCTCAACTTATGATTAATATTTTGAAGACTCCTTCTAAGAATCATAAGGTTGATTGGAGAATAAAAAGAATTATTGAGAAGATTCAATTAATCCAGATGGGATTTTTGAAAGTTGATTATAATCATGTGGTTAGAGATCAAAATAGGAGTGCTGATACTTTAGCTAATTGGGTTTTGGACAAAGGTGATCTTACTTGTTATGGCCACCCTCCTATATGGCGGGCTTCGCAAATTAGGGAAGCTCTTCTTTCCATCATTTCTTTGGATGGATCCAGTTCTGAAGGTACTTAGTTTCTTCTTGATTTATTTTTGCTTCTCTTTGGTTCTTTCAGGTTTTTGTAGTTCCCTATCTCAAACTATTCTTTATGTTGTTTCCTCTGTTGATTATTGCCTTAAAGTATTCTGGTCTAGATAGGTCATTGTTATGTTTAGTTTTTTTTTCTTTTTTTTTTTTTGTTTTTTTTTGTTTAGTTTTTTAAGGTGTGTGTGTTCTTTTGTTTTGTTTTTTTTTGTGTTCTTTTTTGTTGTTCTTGTGTTTTTGGTGTTTTATGTTTTTTATGTTCTTGGTTATTGTTCTTGTGTTTTTTTTCGTTCTTGTTCTTGTGTTTCTCTTTGTTTGTGTTATTTCATGTTTTTATGTGTGAGTGTTTTCTATGTTTTTTGTTTTTTTAATTGTCTATTGTTGGTTGTTTTTTATTTTTATTTTTAGTTTTTTTTTTAATATTTTACGTTTTGGTTGTGTTTATTTTTCATTTTTTTTTGGGTTGTCTTTGTAGTGTTCTATTGTTTTGTTATGTTTATGTTTTGTTATGTGGTTCTTATGTTTTTCTATGTGGTTCATGTTGTGGTTTTTTTATCTTATTGTGTGTGTGTGTTTGGTTGTGCTTTTTTTTTTTAAACACTCAAGGAGCATGTTTTTTATTTTATTTTATTATTTTTGTTGTTATTTATTTATTTATTTACTTATTTTTAAATTGGTTTTGTGTGTTTGTTTGCTCCTTGAGTATGTCAAAGGTGGTAGGCCAGGTCCGAGTCCTAGGTATTTTTGGTGGAATGGATACCCCTACCTCATTGGGTCTTACCCAAAAGTGGCATCCCTTTTGGGATGTTTTCCACAAATTAAAAAAAAAAAAATTATATACCTAATATTTTTATTTAATAGTAGTATGCCTATTAATCCTCATCAAATTATTCATAGAAAAATAATATTTTTTTGTAACTTTGTGTAGAGGGGGAAAACTGCCCTACCGTGTATAATTCCCAAACAAAAGGACTAGATCCGCAAGAAGGGAACCCTTTTGTGGGATGAACCATGGGGGTGTGTTGTACTCTACACTCGATTCCAGGGGGAAGGGTTCACTAGGAATAGTTTAAGGAATCGCTCCAAGTTCTTAGTATATTTAGGATTTGTTTGATGTATTCAATTTCAGGCAATCACCTAAGTTTGGCCTTTCTAGATCTAAGCTAGAAAATATAAAGGATAATGCAGAAATAGAATAATGCAACTAAAATAGAATGCAAGCATATAGGAGCTATCCTAAAATGATTCTTTCTTTTGAATGCTCACTAACCTAGGGTTTATTTTAGAAAATCTTTAAAGAAGAAATATGCAAGAGTAAATACACAAAAATTATTCCTAGATGCAAGCTAGATGTTTTTCACTTTCATATGCCTAGAATTTAACAATGAAACCACATTATCAACCAATAATATTGATAGAGCACTTATCTAGACTGGTGGTTGATTTAGCCCTTTTCTACATCTTGTCCAATGATGTCAAAGATTCATGTTCCTACAATATCACTTATGAAAAACTGAAAAATGAAATTAGTATTAGGGGGCCTACATAGGTCGTTGTATGATAGGTCTAGCAACATTCAAGTCCCCTAGGTCCTTTTAGATGACCTTCTAATACAAAAGCAAAAATTTACCTTTAGATATTTAATCATAAATCAGAAATACAGTAGTATAAAATAGAAAGAAAATTACAGTAGTATGATCTAGAGACAAAATGGACTATAATAGTTAAAACAGAATCTAAAAATTCCCCTCGGTGTGCCCTAGGGCAAAATCATGCCTCACCTTGAGTGGGCATGATAACGCAATAGAAAATTCATGCCCTTCTTAGACGAGGTGTGATTTCGCTTCTGTAAATAACTTTGACCTAATTAGGGTAAGCGAAGTCATGCCCCATCAATGCTAGGTGTGATTTTGCTACAGATTAAAGAAAAATAAGAAGCAAATATAGAAGGCAAAATAAAAGTAAACAACAAAGAGATCAAACCATAATGGAAATCACATAAGCAAGAAAAAAAGAACCAAGTATCTAGATGGGCACTCAATCTCTCCAAGCTATGCCACGGATCCACCAAGTCACACAATAGATCAATCCAAAATTCACACTTCGGGGGTTAGCTTATAGCAAATAAATTAAATTAGAAATAACTATAAATAATTCGTATATAGATCATACATAAAAATTTCACATATCACACTTGCACTTAAAACTTCACATTTATTTCTTGGCAAGAACATCCTTCCTTTTATAGATAAAATTGGAAGAAGGAAAGTGGGCATAAATAAACTCATAACCGATGCAAAAAAATGCGATAAGGTTTAAAATTGGATCTAAGCAGTCTTAAAAAAATAATAAATTAAATTAAATTTAAAAAACTAGGTTAAACAGTGAAGTCGAGCCCATCCTGACGGGGCGCGATATTGCTATGCAAAGTCACGCCTCGTAAATATAGGGTAAGATTTTGCTAAAAAATAAATAAATTAAAAATGGGAGGGACATAGGCCTTCCTTTGCTCTTTGCAAGGGGTAAGGACCTCTTAAGGGCACTAAGGAAGATTGCCCACTCAAAGTGGTCAATTTTTTGTGTTTATATTTTACCCCCTCTTTGATGCATTTATGGTCTAGTAAATGCGTCAAAGAAAATATATAGGCACACTAAAAAGGAAATAACTACAAACAAAAATGGGGTAGATGGGTTAGAAGAAATGGATGGTGTAAAAAAGAGTGTTATTTTGAACACTTTATAATTTGCACGTAAATCAAGGTATTAGGGACATTAATGCCTCTATAGGGCCCCTCGACTGATTATGAAGAATTAACATTTCATAGGAACTTGAAATAACATGACACAGAAGAAATAAGAGAAATAATTGGCGATAGTTAGAAAAAATAATAGGAGAGAGAAAACTACAGATAAGGTTTAAAAAAGAAAATAGGGGTAAAACCCTAATTCACTTTTACTGCGAGGAGGAGAAGAAAAGGGTTATGGAGAAACAGTGATGGCGCTTCGGGTTCATCGAGTGGTGACTATGAGGGGTGATTTCGGGGCTCAGGAATGGGTAATAATTATCACCATTCCTCTTTCACTTTATTTTTTTCTCATTTTGTAGAATTAGGTTTGGATTTTAGGGATATTTTTTGGAAAATCATCATAAAAATTGGTGAACTTCAAGCCATGACCCAGGTGCAACTTTGCGGCCCGGGCATGATTTTTCTTTTGAGAAAAATGAAAAAATCACACCTGGGAAAAGCCAAGTGTGATTTTGCAAAGTCACACCATAAAACCAGGTGGTGTGACTTCATGAAAGTGAAGTCGTGCACTCTAAAAATAGGGCACGACTTCACGAGAACTCAAAAAAAAGAATAAGAGAGAGAAGAAGAAATAAAAAGAAAAAGAAAAAAGAATATGTTGAATCAAAATTCTTTTATTAATTAATTTGATTTTTACGATGAAACTAATTAAATTCTTGTGTTTGTTTATTAAATGCAGCTAGGTATTCTCAATATGTAGGAGTGGTAGGTAGGGGCTCTGGAAGAGCTAGATGTGTTGGGGTAGGTAGAGAGGGTGATACTAGAGGTGGTTGGACTGGATGACGTGGTGAGGATGCCACATATTGAGATAGACAGGGCTATGCTGACTACCTTGGTTGAGCGATGATATCAAGAGTCCTCTACTTTCTAGCTATCAATAGGAATATTACCATCACAT
This sequence comes from Wollemia nobilis, assembly GCA_028583015.1. NCBI lineage: Eukaryota > Viridiplantae > Streptophyta > Pinopsida > Araucariales > Araucariaceae > Wollemia > Wollemia nobilis. The sequence goes on from JAQPPZ010017218.1 coordinate 8,875,420, forward strand.
TGGAGCACGTGTGGTGGTATTGAGGATCCCCATCAGGGGGAGAGAGGTTTATGGGGCTTGAGGGAATGCTGCTACACTACAATGGTTTTCTACAGGCTTCACCCACTAGGTGTAGGAGGGCACCATAGCATTTGATGACCTGGTTGAATGCTATAAAGATATCCTTTGTTTGTGATACTTGCAGGGGTGTTGGTAGGTCTCTTGATTTTCTACACTAGCAGACGACACTTGCCATGGACACTGGTAGAGGTATTGGAAGATATGCAATAGTAGGGGGTACGCTTTGCATGGGGTCCTTATGTGTTGACTCATTTATATAGTATGTTGTACAATATCATGTATAAATGGCATACAAGACTAGTTTGTATGACATTACTCCAGGTGTGATGTTGGAAGCACATTGCGATGTGAAGACCACTAGCACTACCAGGACTATTGCCCAACATAGAGTGACCAGTAGCATACATATGGCCTTGATACCTAAAGAGTACCATGAGGGCATAAGTAGAGAATCTACCACTAGTGAGGTGGGTGATCGATGAGTTGCAAGAGGTGCTGCTCATCTAGAAACCATGGAGGCTTCACCCTGACTAGGCAGAAGATAGGATAGAGCTAGCAAGGATGAGGAGGGTTAGATGGTTGAGTTCAAAGTGAATAGAGCTATAGGTGCTCAAATTTAACCGAGTCCTAAGGCAGTTCAAGATCTTATAGATAATCCCAAACCTAGGGGATTACTAGTACCGAAGGGTGTCCTAGGACCTAGCAAGGATTAGAGGTAGGCCAGACCTTACCAAGTGATTTGATGAGGACCAGGATGATCCTCCTTACATCAAACTAGGGGTAGACAATGCAGGGAGAGCCATTGGGTATATGCAGTGGTATAGAGGGGTCATCCCCTAGAGGATATCACCGCTTGTACAAGTGCAGAGGTCCCACATGATGGGCCTAGGCATGTAGTGGGTATTCCAAGAGGTAGTTCACATCACCACATAGAGATTGTAGTAGGCTCCAGTTGTGCCTAGATAGAGGCTGACATGGGTCCAGATCTAGATGGTGGAGGATACCATCCCTGGAGCAAGGACCAGATAGGGAGGTATGGGGGATGCCCCCTTACAGGTAGAGGGGCCATGGACTAGATACCCTAGGGAGGCATCCACATCAGTAGTGGTAGGCAGTTAGAGATAGGGTATAGAGGAGCTACAAGCATATCTAGCTTATCTACAGGTATAGGTGGCCCAACTACAGATGGAGAGGGACACTGCATGAGCAAAGGTATCCTGACTACAAGGAGAGGCGGTTCGGCTATATGAAGAGCACCAATGAGCTTGGGCTAAGGGTATCGCTACTATTAGGATTAGCCAAGTAGGGGATGTGGTGTAACTCCTTTATGCATACTTGTGGCACACTAGAAATAGGTTGGATATGGCCATTCATATGGTCATGCTATTTTAGATAGCTTATCGTGCAATTGTCCCTCTAGAGCAGAGGATGGATCTTGATTCATCCCTTCAGTCAACTAGTAGGCCATTGTCTTGATCATAGTCATCATTAACATATCAATAGTCGATGGCACCACTGAGGCTACCTCCACCTTAGGGAAGTCCATAGGGAGCTGGCTCTCAGAGCTAGGGTAGGCTAGGCTAGGTATCGGGATGACACACCAATTTTTTATTGTGGTGTGCATCCCTAGGTTGAGTGTATCGAGTCTATATTATGGTACACCAACCTCACACAATGTACTCTTTTATCCTACGAGTAATACATAGTTGTGGATTTTATATTTTTATGTGTTTATGTGTAATGATTTAATGCATGTTTTTATGTGTTTATTTTGTTTTATTTATTTAAGTGTTTTTATGTATGCAAACTATCCTAATGCACACTATATGAAGGGTGAAATGAATGCAAATAAAAATAGAATAAGGGGAAGAAACTAGGAGGAGAGACAAGCAAGGAAAACAAGAGAAAAAGAAGAGAAGAAGGAAAGAAATAAAGGAAGAAGAAGGAAGAGAAGAAGAAATAAGAGGAAGAAGAGAAAGGAAGAGAAGAAGAAAAAATAGAAGAGAAAAGAAGAGAAGAAGAAAGAAGAAAATAAGAGAGACCCGAAGGTCAACCATCATAAAAGGAGAAGAATAAATGACCCAAAGTATAAGGCTAGTGTAGGTTTCTATGAACCAGTGTAGCCAAACACTATAGATCAAATGAACGAAGCTGATAGACCCACTAAGGGTACAACACCATGGGTGGTTGATCTCTTATTGAGTACTATGAGGTGATTACCCACTAGGATGTATGTCAAGATATACTAAAAATGAACAAGGAGCTTATCCTGTAATGGGGTGTTAAGCCTGCTGAGTAAAAAGAGAGTATGACCTGATATAAGATCATGAATAGTATAATACCCGCTAGGATGTATAAGTATCCTTTATAGGGTGCAATATATATATATATATGGAAAATTTTATGCAAGTGTTATCCCAAAGTAGGACTATGAGGAAATTTTTGTACAACATTATGAAGAAATAAAGAATAAGAGGATAAGAAACCATAAGAATAAAATAAGGAGGGAAATAATCCCTAGGGGGATCTTGCTAGGCATCATAGTCCTAGTGTAAAGTGCAATGCATGTGAGCTATGACCTAACTAGGTATCATCACATGCCATTGTTGCAATATCCCCAAAATATATATGAGCAAACAATCATGAACAAGCAGTCATGCATTTATGATAAGCAAACATGCAAGGTTAAATTATATGTCAAGCAATCATGCAAGGATGATAAGTAGCAATGCAATATTAACAAGCAAGCAGGTGCGAATGAAAGTGCAACTATATGAAAAAAAAATTGTTTTTTGTTAAGAATTGAAATCAATGCGAAACCTAAATGCACCATTCATCTTATTGAAATGGATTAACTTACCATGAGGTTTCAAATCAAATATATCCCCAAGGAGTGCATTTTATTTATGATGAGAAACATGAGAAAGTTATTCCAAAGCTCTTCTTTTAAAATCCATAGCATGATAATCACTACATTTTCTAACAGTACCATTCTTCTTAGCAAATAAGACATTAAACAAATATCCTTCATTCCTTAATATAGAAGCAAAGTTATCTTTAGCACAGATGGAACCAATCATGTTATAAAATATTACTTTTGAAGGAAAAGAAAAATATATACTTTTATTATCATCTATCGATGGCTTTTGATATTCTATATACTCTACATAATGATAAAATATACTCATTTAATTAATTTGAACTCTGAACTTACAAAGCTTTTATAGAACCTTAATACAGTTAGGAATCACTATTCCCATGGAGATATTATGTGACTTAGCTCTATGACTCAACAACTACTACTCAAATGAAACACTCTAAACAATTCCCTATATGCTCTCAAAGCTAAACTAATCACCTTTAAAATAGCAAAACTAATACAAAGATTAACTTTAATCAAAGATTAAGCTAATACTAAATATTAGAACCTAGATACTTAGGGAAGATGCTTTAAAGTCCAACATTCTCCCCATTAAAGTTGAGAGGGCTGACCAAACAGTCTCTCAACTTTAAATATTGAGCTTTAGCAACTCCTTTGGTGAAGATGTCTGCTATGTTGTCCAAAGTGCTGCAATGTTTTAGCTCAATCACATTTTTCTCCACCATGTCTCTAATGAAGTGATACTTCATGTCGAAGTTCTTTGACCTACTGTGGTGGATAGGATTATGTGCCAACTGTATGGCACTCATATTGTCACAATACAATATGGTAGGATCATTTTGTCTCTCACCTATTTCATCTAGAACTTTTCTTAACCATAAGGCTTGGGCACTAGCATTTGTAATTGCTATGTACTCAGCCTCAGTAGATGATAGTGCTACAGTAGTTTGCTTTTTAGAACTCCAAGTAATTAGCCCTGACCCAAGACTAAAACAATTCCTTGAAGTGGATTTTCTATCATCTATGTTGCTTCCCCAATCACTATCACTAAATCCAACTAATTTTACATCATCACTTTTGTGGTAATGGATCCCATAATCCATTGTACCCCTTACATACCTCAAAATTCTTTTAGTTGCTTGTAGATGAAGTTCAGATGGATCAGCCATATATCTTGATACTAGAGAAACAACATATTGAATATCCAGTCATGTGTTGGTGAGGAACATTAGACTCCCAACCATGCTCCTATAAGTGGTCTTGTCAACTTTTGATGCTCCATCTTCTTTGCTTAATTGTATCCCATGACCTATTGGAGTTGCAACTGACTTGCACTTCTCCATAGAAAATTTCTTTATCATGTCCTATGCATATTTATATTGACATATGAAGATCTCATTTTCTTTTTGATGTACCTCCATTCCTAGGAAGTAATGCATCAAACCTAGATCCTTCATTTCAAACTCTTTCATCATGGAGTTTTTGAACTCCTCATTCATTTTAGCACTACTACCCATGAATATTAGATCATCCACATATAAGCACACAATAAGGATATCTTTACCTTTTTTCATGTAGTAGAGAGTAGGTTCACTTTTGCTCCTAGTGAATCCATAGTCTTGAAAGTAGCCATCAATGCGTGAGTACCATGCCCTTGGTGCTTGCTTTAGTCCATACAATGCTTTCTTTAATTTGTAGACAAGGTTCTCCTTACCTTGTTCTTCAAAGCCTTGAGGTTGTTGCACAAAAACCTCTTCATTCAAGTACCCATTAAGAAAGGCACTCTTAACATCCATGTGTTGAATGTTCCACCCTTTGTGGGCAGCCAAGGAAAGTACTAGTCTAATGGTCTCTTGCCTAGCTACTGGAGCAAAGGTTTCCTCATAGTCAATTCCATACTTTTGAGTAAACCCCTTTGCTACTAGCCTTGCCTTGTGTCTTTCAATGCTCCCATCAGCATTGAACTTGGTCTTATAGACCCATTTACATCCAATACATTTATTTCCCTTAGGAAGCTCCACTAGCTCCCATGTGTCATTCTTTTTTATAGAGTTCATTTCCTCTTTCATGGCTTGTTGCCATACATCATGATTACATGATTTTTCATAACTAGATGGCTCTAGCTCTACACTAGTCATTAAAGCATAGTTTACAACATCTCCCTTAGGCTCTTGGGAGTCTTCATCACCATACATGTGCAAATTTTCAAGTCTTTTCAAGACTTCATTCATCTCACTAGCTTGGCTTCTAGTGTACCTTCTTTAAAAATTCTTATCCATCATTTGGAAGGAAGGATGGTACTGAAGTGTTCTCTTACCTCTTGTTGGTGGATCTTGTTCCATTGGCATTGGAGAAGAACTTGATGCTCTTGGTGGTCTTTGTGGAGGACTTGGAGTAGCACTTGTTGTACTTGAAGTAGAACTATTTCTTGGACTTGGAGGACTTTCATTGCTGTTCTTGTCAATGGGCTGCATTTGGGAGGAGCTTTCACCTTGAGATCCATCATCAACAAAATATTTTTGATGACCCCATACTCCCCCTTCATCAAAAATTACATCTCTTGAGATTACAACTTTGTGTGTTTTTGGATTGTAGAGTCTATATGCCTTTGAAAACTCACTATACCCAATTAAAAGACAAGCTTGACTCTTGGGATCAATTTTCTTTCTTGTCTCATCAGGAATGTGTGCATATGAAAGACAACCAAAAACTTTGAAGTGCTTTACATTTGGATTTTTGCCATACCATCCCTCATAGGGAGTTATCCCATATAAACTAGAAGTAGGACTCCTATTCAAAATGTAAACACTTGTCCTAACAACATCAGCCCAATACATGTTACTTAGTTTCTTTGTTTGAAGCATTGATCTAGCCATTTATACAATAGTGTGGTTCTTTCTCTCCACACCAATTTTTTGTGGGGTGTAGGTAGTAGTGAATTGCCTTTTGATCCCATAATATTTACAATATTTTAGAAATGCATTTGAGCAAAACTCCCCTCCTCTATCAGTCCTTAAAATTTTTACAACATACTCACTTTCATTCTCTACATTATTTTTGAAATCCTTGAAGCATTCAAAAGCTTCATCCTTAGTTTTCAAAAAATAAATCCAACACATTCTAGAGAAATCATCTATGAAAGTAAGGAAATAAGAATTGTTACCTAAGCTTTTGGTATGCATTGGACCACAAATGTCTGAATGTACCAATTGTAGTGGATGGCTTGCTCTCCATGCTTCACCTCTTGGAAACTTTTTTCTTGAGTGCTTTCCCAAAGCACATCCTTCACACACCTCCTTGTGCTCTTCAACTCTTGGTAGTCCACACACCATAGCTTGAGAAGTCAACAACTTCAAGCTTGTAAAATTAAGATGACCATATCTCAAGTGCCAAAGCACACTTGAATTCTCTATGGCCACACTAGCAAGTTGAGCACCTCCTTGTTCCCCAAATTTAAGAGGAAATAACCTATTATTTGTCATAGGTACATTTGTGACAACTCTATTACAATTATTTTTGTCAAAAATTACATATTTTCCATCTTCAAAAACAAGTTTATAATTATTTTCCATAATTTGTCCAACACTAAGCAAATTATGTTGGAGTTTAGGAGTGTAATAGATATTGTTTACCTTCTTTGTGCCTTCACTTGTTGGAACCTCCATGGCTCCCATGCCTTCAACTTGTAGTGCCTTGTCATCTCCCAATTTGATCTTGGACTTGTATGTGGAATCCATTGTAGCAAATAACTCTTCTTTGCCACTCATATGATTTGAGCAACCAGTATCCAAAATCCAAGTTTCATTGATATTTTGATCTGATTTTCCATAGGTGAGGAACAAATTTGATGTTCCTTCCTCTTCTCCATAGTTTCCATAATTATTACTTCTCCCTTCTTGAGAAGCCTTGAGTCTACAATCTCTAGCAAAGTGACCAAGCTTGCCACAATGGTAACAATATTTGTTTGATTTGTCACCTCCTCTTCCTCTTCCTTGGTAGCCACCTCTTGATCTACCTCTTACTCTTCCTCTTCCTCTTGAAGATTGTCCTCTCCTTTGTCCTCTTCCTTGTGTATCTCCATGAGTCTCACCTTCCTTGGATGAGAATGCTTTTTCATCACCTCCAAAGCTTTATGATGTAGAACCTTGGAGTCTCTCTTCATGGGACATCAAAGAACCAATTAGTGCATCAAATGTGAGATTAGAAAGATCTTTTTATTTCTCAATAATGATTGCAATATGATTCCACTTATGAAGAAGTGTTCTCAATACTTTCTTCACAACAACTTCATTTTTTACATCCTCTCCAAGTGTCTCCATTTTGTTTACAATTTCTTTGACTCTCACACAATAATCTCCCACTCTTTCATATTCTTGCATTTTGAGATTCTCAAAATCTCTCTTCAAAGTTTGAAGCCTCACTTGCTTCACTTGATTGCTCCCTTGATAACTATCTCTCAAGGCATTCCATGCTTCTAGGGTTGTTGAACAAGAAGCAATCCTAGGAAAGATACTTTTCTCCAATGATGCTTGGAGATGGTAGAGAGTAAAATAATTCTTCTTTGGGGGGGGGAGGGGGGCAGGGACCAACCCTTGGGCATCCTTCTTATTATTCCTATCAGTGACATTTAAGATGTTCCAATCAGCTGGTTCATTGTAGCCTTCTACTACAATGTCCCACAAACCTTTGCCTATGAGTAATGTCTTCATCTTAATAGACCAATACTCATAGTCCAAACCATTGAACTTAGGAATAGGTAGGTTGTTATTAGCAGCCATTGAAGAACACCCAAAAATCTGCAAAACAACTCAACAATAGCTTTGGAGTAACACACTTGCAATAATTCAACTAATTTTTTGCAAAAATTTCAACAATATTTTTTTAAACTGCAATCCTACATTGCCAACAATGCGTAGGCTCCTTTAGTAGTATTGACACATGAATATCAAACATAGCAAATAGTGTTGCAGTCCAATCTCAGATACACAACATTAATGCAACCATATCAATTCTCCTTTCCTCAGAAAGGAACAATAACTTCTTAGCTCATCAAAGATATGATTATTTTAGCTCATCAAAGATATGAAAACTTGATGCCAAGGGATTCAACATACGAAGCTACCTTTACGAGCAGCAAGTCTATCTCCACGCGCGTAGGTCTACAGGTCTACCTTCAATGCAGGCGTCACACCACGTTCATACATAGATCACACAAACCGTGAGAAGGGTGACGTAGACTCCACAACAATGAGTAAACATAATGATGTAGTCTCCTCAATGGCTCATGGTGTTATTATTTGTAGAATACCATAGTCTCTAGACCTTAGATGTATATCCATTGAAATAGGTTAATAAATGGGTGATACAAACCACATGCACATTATGTCACACTTCTGTTGAAACAAGCTCATCAAACCCATGTGTGCAACCTCCTCACCAATCTATGTCAAGCAGCGACACCATGGTAGCAACACATAGCAGCAAAACCACACATTCACGTTCTTCAACCTTGAACATAGTCACATAGCTCTCTATGCGTAATTTTGATGAATGCACACATAGTTTTCGAGTGTATGACTGAACGATTTGAATAGTCTGCCTTTCCTCGTCAACCTCTTCTCACAAGTTTGAATAGTCCACACACAAATTTTTGTGTTCACCCATTCATCCAAGAAAATATTCATGAGCAAATCTCAATGTGTTCACCCTCCAATGGATGAGCAAATATCCACGAGCAGCAACATTTTTGGTCTGCAGCACCTCTTAATGTAAGACTAAACTCACAAATTCAGCATTCGTGATGGGTAGATCTTTTCTCTCTACAAGTTTTGATCCTTCTGAACAAACCCGGATGCTCTGATACCAAATGAAAAAAATATACTCAATTAATTTGAACTCTGAACTTACAAAGATTTTATAGAACCTTAATACAGTTAGGAATCACTATTCCCATGGAGATATTACATGACTTAGCTCCATGACTCAACAACTACTACTCAAATGAAACACTCTAAACAATTCCCTATATGCTCTCAAAGCTAAACTAATCACCTTTAAAATAGCAAAACTAATACAAAGGTTAACTTTAATAAAATATTAAGCTAATACTAAGTATTATAACCTAGATACATAGGGAAGATGCTTTAAAGTACGACACATAAATCATACTATGGTCATCATCCTCAAAGGACAAAGATTCATTTTTGTTAGTTATAAAACCTATCCCACATATCCCAGGCCAAATATCAACATCTAAGGGCTCTTGAATACCCTTATGTTGTGGTCCCAATCCTTTACCTACATACCCCATACCGGATAGGATCTGCTTAGGAAGGGGATAGTTATTAGTGAGATAACATTGAGCAAAAGAGCACTCATTGAGATATGGGTTGCTACCATGAAGCTTTTCTTCGGAATCCATACCCCCAAAGATAAAAGCACACATGCCAAAGTATACAACTTCACCCTTATTACAAGGTAGGCCTATAGTTCTATGTGAAGGTGGTAGCTTAGCTAGATCCATAAGAGGCTCTTGAAGAAACTTATTATCATTATCCAAGGAGAAATATGGGTCCTATGTTCCTCACTCACTTTTAAACTTTGAAAATGCTCATAAATTTGAGAGGAGGAACATGAGGAAGTGTTGAAGAAATAGAAGGAAAAGAATAAGAATCTATTTGGGATATATATATATTTTAACATAATTAAAATGGTCGAGGGTCACCTGGAATGGTGATAACTTGATTCTTAAACTCAAACTTGAGACACTAATGAAAAGTATAAGGGGCAACCTTCATAGCATGAATCCAAGGTCACCCAAGGAGAATATTAAAAGAAGAAAGACAATGTACCACATAAAACAAGGTATCCAATATCCTTGGCTCCACTTTTAATGGGAGAGATATGACACCGCAGGCTTCTTAGGACTCATTTTTGAAATATTTAATGATGATATCAATTTTTGTTAAATCTTCCTCTTTTAATTCAAGTTTTTGAAAGAATTGATATGTACACAAATTGAGGTATGAACCATTATCAATCAATACTCACTTGACAAGGGTATCCCCAATAAGTGTGGTGATGTAAAGTGATGAATCTTCATGCAAGTTTGAGGAAGCTTTATCATCATATGAAAATGAGACATGATGTATCCCAATAGAACTGTAGTGTCAACTATAGCATCAGGAGGGATATATGGTAAAATAGATTTATGCTATAAAAATATCATTAAAGCATTTCTATGATCAGAATAAGTCTGTAAAAGTTATAACACTTATCTTCACTAGAGTACTAGCTAGCTACTTCTGAAGATAAAATAAAATTTGTGATTGTGGTCTCAATACTATAGGTGGAATCCTTGTAGCTGAATATTTTCTTTGACCTTCCTTCAAAACTGTATTGGGCTAAGATACCAAATTCTATCCTTGCTGATGTTACTAATTCTTAGCCTCAAACATACCAACCACATTGTTATGGCATAGGGATTCATCTTGATGATCCACATTATTAGCTATTTTTTTCTTATTCTTAGGTAAAGGATCCTTAAATATTCCCATATCTTGATTTGTTGTTAGAGCTTGTTGAGCAAGATTTTGACTACTTGTTGATTGGAGATTTCCTAAATTAATATGTCCTGCATCAATTAGATCTTGAACCACATGCTTCAATTTCTTCCAAGTGTTTTTCCAATGTCCTTCTACTCTATGATAAGTACAATATTGCCCTGCCTTATACCAATGAGGTGTAGTATTTGGTTGTCTTACTGGAGGTAGTTCTATTGCCTTAGCATATAGTAGTTTCTTTAAAATTTATTCCATGGGGATACTAAGTCTCATAAATTTCTTTGAGGAGGTTTTTGAAGCACAATCTTCTATAGGCTATTATTGAAATTATTAATAGGCCTACTATCACTATTACCTCCTATATGTTTATTCTTAGGTTGAGACTTAGTTGGTTTATCTTCTTTAACCTTGATTTGACCTCTCCTGATGAGAGCTTGTTATACTTTCCTTTCTAACTCAATTGCTTGGCCTAAAGATGTGACAGTAGTAGTTTCTAAAGTATAAGATAAATATTCTTGTAAATTTCCTTTAAATATATCAAGCATATCTTTCTTAGACGGTCAGCTAAATTTCTCCAATGAGCAAAAAATTCTAAAAAACTCTCCTCTTTACTTTGTTTTAAATCATATAGATATCTCATAGTTACTTCCTTTTCAATATAAGCACTAAACTTATGAACAACCATCATTGCAGTCTTCTCAAAGCTTTTAAAAGAATAGTTGGGTAACTAATAGTACCATTCTAATGCCACTCCAGCAAGACTCTTTGGAAACATTTTCAATAAAATCATATCATCATAAACAAGATGATGGTAAGCTATTCTGAATCCTCTCAAATGCTCTATTGGATCTTCATTCCCCTTGTAAATTGATAATACTAGCATGGGAAAATGCTTAGGATAAGGCCTGGAAGCAACAATAGGATCCAGTGGCTGACTACACATATCCCTATAGTTGTATGTAAACCCTGATGGCTAAATCATATCCATTCTTAAAACTAATTTATTCACAAAACTTGTTAAATTTTACATTTTTGGATTGCTATGTGTGTTCCCCAGACTCCCTAAAGGAGGAATGTATGCATGATGAAATCCTCATGTTGGATTTAAACTTAGGGTACCTTGGTTATATGTGGAAATTTAAAGACAACTAATATTTGGTGGAATAGAAGTAATAGTGTTGATGTTAGAGGATTCAAGAGGAAATTGAGAATAAATTTTCGGGCCACTACTGGTTAGAGGGACTTGAAAATTCCCTCCAACATTGGTGGTATTAGTATTGGCACAAGTCACTTGATACTTAAGATTACTTTGATGCAAATATTGAGATATAGGAATATCATGATGAAGCAAAGGAGACCTATTAGGATGGGAAGGAGTAGCATCCTCTTTTTCAATATGCTCGCTCCACATATTCCAATAGTTTTTCCTTATGAGCTTTCAATAATTCCCAAATGTGATCAAATTATGAAAACACTAAACTTCCATTAGGCCCAACAAGAGGATAAAAATTATATTTGGTTTCCATATTTACATATTCTTGCTCTTCTAGATATATATTAGATTTTTTCGTATCAATATAATCATCTTCCAAAGGAACATAATCATATTCTAATTGTTTCCTCTAACTTCTAGGAACGGGAGCCATTAGAAGTAGTGAAAAACAAAATAGGGAAAAATAGATTCTTAATTACTTAAATATTTTCCAAACAAAATTAATTATTTTTCTTAGTGTTTAAAAGGAAAGGAGGTATTCATGTCGGTTTCACCAAATATGTAGAGGGGGAAAACTACCCTACCACATATAATTCCCAAACAAAGGGGTCGGATCCACAAGGAGGGAACCCTTTTGTGGGGTGAACCACAGGGGTATTTTGTACTCTACACTTAGTACTAGGGGTAAGGTTTCACCAGAAACAATTTAATGACTCGCTCCAAGTCCTCAGGGTATTCAGGATTTTTTTGATGTATTCAGTTTCTGGAAATAACCAAAGTTTGGCATTTCTAGATCTAAGCTAGAAAAATAAAGGACAATGAAGAAATAGAATAATGCAGCTAAAATAGAATACAAGTAAACAAGAGCTATCCTAGAATGATTCTTTATTTTGAATGCTCACTAACCTAGGGTTTATTTCATAAAACCTTTAAAGCAAAAATATGCAGGCATAAATACAAAAAAATTATCCCTAGATGCAAGCTAGATGCTTTTCACTTTCATATGCCTAGAAGTCAACAATGAAACTATATTCTCAATCATTAAGATTGATAGAGCACTTATCTAGACCCATGGTTGATTAGTCATTTTCTACCTCTTGTCCAATGATGTCAAAGATTCTTTTTCCTGCAAGATCACTATTGAAACACTAAAAATAAAATTATTATTAGGGGGCTTGCATAGGCCATTGTATGATAGGTCTAGTAGCATCCAATCCCCCTAGGTCCTTTTAGATGACCTTCTAATACAAAAGTAGAAATTGACCTTTGGATATTTAATCGTAAATTAGAAAGACAACAACAAAAAATAGAAATAAAATTATAGTAGTATGATCTAGAGACAAAATGGACTATAACAATGAAAATAGAATATAAAAATTGTTCTCGATGTGCCCTAGGTGAAAATCATGTCTTGCCTAGAGCAGGTGCGATAACGCACCAGCAAAGTCACATCCTACCTGTACAGGGCATGATTTCACTTTTGTGAATAATTTTGGGCAAGTGAAGTTATGCCTCACCAATGCTAGGCATGATTTCACTGTAGACTAAAGAAAAATAAGAAGAGAATGCAAAATACAAAATAAAAGCAAACAACAAAGAGATCAAACCCTAAAAAACATCGTAGAAGCAAGCAGAAGAGAACCAAGTATCCATAAGGGCACTCTATCTCTCCAAGATATGCCATGGATCCACCAAGTCACACAACATATAAATATAATCCACATAATAGAAGATCAATCTAAAATTCACACTTCAGGGGTTAGCTTGCAGCAGAGAAAGTAAATCAGAAAGAACTATAAATAATTTGCATATAGATCGCACATAAAAAGTTTGCATATCACACTTGTACTTAAAACTTCACATATATTTCTCGGCAAGAACATCCTTCCTTTTATAGATAAATTTGGAATAAGGAAATCGGACACAAATAAACTCATAGCCGACACCAAAACACATGAGAAGGTTTAAACCTGTGTCTAAGAGGTCTTAAAAAATAATAAAATAAAATAAATTAAAAAAGGTAGGTTAAACAACGAAGCCGTACCCCATATTTACGGGGTGCAATATCATTGTGAGAAGTCATGCCTTGTAGATATGGGGCGTGATTTTGCTAAAAAAAAAAATTAAAAATGGGAGGTATAGAGGCTTTCTTTTTCTCTTTGCAAGGGGTGAGGGCCTCCTAAGGGCACTAAGAAAGATTGCCCACTCAAAGTGGGTCAATTTTTTGTGTCTACACTTTGTTACATGTTCCTCCCTGGCTTGGTTTTTTAAAATTCTATTCTACTAAATAATTATATCTAGTACCTTAATTAGACTAGTTAGGTTAGAATTCTAATGGATTTTGAATTGCTCTTCCAATATGTCCAAAACAATTACAACAATTACTATGGGTTTGATAGGTTAGGATTTGTCTAGTTTATAAGCTCATAGATACTAATATTGTTGATATAAAATGTTTGGATTGATAGTTAAAGGTGCTAATTATGGAGGATTCCATTATTCCTATAGTTATTTATTCATCTCTAAGGTATAATGTAACACCTCAGGGTTAGCCACTCATGGTGCACCAAAAAACATAAATAATCGATGTCTTCCAATGGGTAAAAGGATTCTCCTATTCGTAGTGGTCTCTCTATATACCTAAGAGTATATGGGATATTGTAGCTATATATAGATGTTGTTTGTGTAATAAATAGATTATATTCCATTATTTGGGTTATGTAAATGTATATTCCAAGATACATACTTAGATTACTTTATGTGCAAGTTATCTAGTTACTTCATGCATTGTAATAAATGCACAAGCGTTAATGTGCAAGTTTTATATGTACAAGTTATCCCTTACACAAATAGGTAGAGTGTTTTCCAAGGATCCTTTGTTCCTAAATATGAAAGACCTCATAGTTAGATAGATATAGAGATTCGAGGGACATAGTCAGATAGTGTAGCTTAGGGGATAGTACAATTTTGTGTACTTCATCATCTATTGGTGATGGGTGCAATGTAGTTTAGTAGCTTTATTAATGGAGTGTTCATTTCCTCCATAGCTACATTGTAATATTTTATATGATTTCTATTTACAACATATTTTAGTCATATAGCATATTTACTTTCTTTCATATTATTTTGCATCTTGTTATTATTATCCCCTAGTTCTCATTCATCAAAATCTAATAGTGGTATCAAAGATACGGTAGATCTAGTCTATGTAGTTCAATAGGAAAACCGTAATTATCATTTAGCGTAAGTATTTTTTCAAACTGATGTGCTACTGGACCAACCACTATCAAAATATCTTAGAATAATCTAGGTGGTGGAATTAGGGAGAGTCACAAAGTTAGGAATGAAAGAAATCTTAGTTTTAGAAAATACTGAGATCATTTTTGTCTAGTATTTTCCATAGAGTTGTAAGGAAAACTCATAAATACTAGGAATCAGTATTCAATTTACTATATTGATATATCATCTAGTGAATATCATTCAGGTTATCTGGAAATTTCTAACTAGTACCTAAAGTTTTTTTTGTTGCAAAAAAATAATTCTCAAAGAATTGGGACTCCTACAACAAAAATCTAGGAGACTCCAACTTAGTTGCCTAAAGGTTGGTGTGCCCTCATAGTGTAGATATTAGTTCATTATGCAAGAGGAGAATACTACGAAATAATACTTCTAGTGAAGGATTATGGTGAATATAGGAGGCTGAAGATCTCCATTGCCAGATTGAAGAACTCCACAATTGAATAACATGACTTAGAAGCCTTGATACAAAAATTCCATAGTAGCCTTGAAGAATAGGTCATAGAATCCTTGAATAAGAAGCCATTGAAGTCTTGATACTGAAAATGCCATAGAAGCCTTGATATTGAAAATGCCACTGAAAATGCCATAGAAGCCTTGATATTGAAAATGCCACAAAAGCCTTGATATTGAAAAAGGCCATAGGATCCTTGATATTTAAAAAGTCCATAGAAGCCTTGATATTTAAAAAGGCCATAGAAGCCTTGATATTTGAAAAGGTCATAGAATCCTTTATCTTTAAGAAGAATTCAAAAATAATATCTGATTTAGAAGAATAATAGAGATTAGTACTAATATCTTTGTTGTAAGGAAAGAAGATTCAGTGAGTTGGGAAACTTCCTACAAGAAATTTAGGAAGAGTATCTTCTTCAAAATCAACTCAGCCCAAAAACAAAATTGAAGAGATCAGGAGAATATCTCATTGAAGAAATTCTAGTATTGGAAGAAGAATAATAAGAAGGACTAGGAGAGTCTTGCTTGAAGCCAAAAGCAAAAAAAATCAAAACATCTAGGAGAATATCTCACCACCAACACTTATAGCAGCAGAAGGTTGAAAATAAGATCTCAAGGAAGACCATAAGAAGCTGCAAGATCAAAGACCTTGAGAAGGTTTCATCGAGCATCCAGAAAAAGGCTAGGAGAGCCTTGTTGAAGATCATCAAGAGAGTTCTTTGGAGAAATCATTGGAGAAATCCACTACCAAGGTGAAGTCCCTGATAGTGAAGGACTTGGGATAATTATTGCCATATGAAAACAAGCCCAAGAGGAGAATTTGGCAAGGAGTGCCAAATACATGAAGGATAATTTGGTAAGGAGTGCCAAATATGTGAAGGAGAATTTGTCAAGGAGTGTCAAATCTATAAAGAAGAATGTTTCAAGGAGTGCCAAGCCTCAGAAGAAGATCCTACTTGAAGTCAAAATTTGACAAGAAGACTTGAAGATAGAAGAAGCTCACCAAATCTTGGAGATTTGAATATTACCTCTCACAACAAGAAGGCACCACTTTAGAGACAAAGAATTCTCCAAATATATAGCAGAATGAGGAGAACACAAGAGGAGAACAAGCCACCAAATCCTAGGCTCATGAAAGAAAGTTCGAGACCATCATTTGGTGAAGAAGGAGTTGTTCAAGACATCCTACAAAAAGTTACAAGATCATACTCGAAGCAGCAACTTGGTGATTCTAGACACCAAGATCTACATCCTCTACAAAAGAGGGAGAAGATCTCTATAAAAAGGTAAGAAATTTTTGGTGCAAGTAGATTCATTAATTGGATTACTTATCAAATTTATTAGAGCACCTGAATTTGGATTAAAGTTGCAAGAAGAAAATTAGATTACAGTCTTCTAAAGTGCAAAAGGAAAAAGGTTATTTTTAAGAATTTATTTGCACATTTATTAGGAGTTGATTATATTTAATAATTGATTCTATCAACTACCTATCATCTACTTTGGAAAAATAAAAAGAAGACTAAGTCCTACAATATTGATTGTAGTGAAATTGTAGAATAACTCTTAAAGATTCATTTTAGGTTATTCTTTATTAGTTGCAGTAAATTGTTAGTGCATTAATTTGAGAGTTGATTGGAGTGATAAGGTGTAATATTAGTGCATTAAAAGTAAAAGACTTGCACTATTATACTACTCTCAAAAGGAAATTAGTTTTGTATTTTTTGAAGGGCACAAAATCTGATTTGTATCAAGTGTCTAAAGACACTATTGAAGCACAAAAATCTGCAACTCATAGTGGCCAAAAGAAGCCACCCAAAAAGGTTAGAATCCTCCAAAACTTGGAGAAGAACCTAACTAACAAAAAATAGAAATAGAATCTTCAAATATTGAGACTTTGTGAGTCTCAAATCCAAAGCATTACAAGGTTAGATGCAAGGAAAGAAAGTGCAAAAAATTACATCAATTAAAAAGCTTCTATCTATTGTTATTTAAGCTTGGATTTGTTATCAAAGTGTCCAAGAAAAAAGGGAAAGGTGTGTCTACTCATAAAAGACAACCTCAAAACCCTTGTATTGCAAGAAAAATCTTCCACAAAACCAGAATTTCAGATCTAGAAATAGAGTGCAAAAGAAGGTACATTAAAAGAAGCCTTATGTACAATTTATAATATATTATATTGCACTAATCTAATCTAGTTTTTACGACAGTAAGAACAGATTTGAAAGTGCCACAAAATGCCACATTAGCTAAAGGGTAAATCAGCCAAGGAAGACCGAATGTCAGCACTATTCTTCCCAAGCAAAAGGAGCCACTCAAAGGGCTCATCTTGGATGTACGAACCAAAAAAATCAAAGCTCATATCAAACTATCATCAAGCTACATTTACATAGAAAAAAGAGTGCACATCTACTTCTAAAAGACATCAAAAATATACAAAGGATTCAACATGATTGGAGGTATAAAAGAGAAGGAGCAAAGGTGTTACATTCAAGGTCTCTAACTTGGAGAAGACCGTCCACCAAAGGAAGCTCTAAAATTGGTGTTCAAAGCTCCATAGCACATCGTCAATCCACCTACAGAAGAATAGCTTTCTTGCTACCCAAGAAACATAGAAAAGCAAAGGAATGGTATACGAAAGGGTTTGAGGAGTTATAATATCCATCTTTGAAGACGTTATAGGGAAGGAATTCATGTAGAGATACCACTTGGTATAATAGACATCATTCCTCTCTCAACGCTCAAGAAACCCCATGTAGGAGTTACAACAAAGCAGTGATACTTAGTATCCTCCACCAACTTCACATGAGTACCCATATGTTACAGATTGATTCAAGAGCATTGAACAAGAATTTGGAACATTACAAAAGGAAATGACACTCACTTGTTATGGACATGACATATGTCAGAGAGTTCATGATTATTCATCCATAAAAGGTATTCGACATTCAAAGTTCGACAAGGACTGAAGCACAGTCAAAGAAATTCAAAGTGCTACATGGAAGGAAGGAAGATGGAGCATTAAAGGCTTATGGTATTGAAGGTCAAATCTTCAGTTCCTATGTACCAGCATTGAAGACAAGAAACTCCAAGGTATCTCCATTGATTCTAGCACCAAAGGTGACACTTATATTGTTGTTATATCCAGTCGTAGAAAGTATCGAATAGTGAGGAGATTTAGCATCCAAAAAGGTAAGGTTTAATCCCATTTTATTATTGCTTTCATAGTTGGAGATATAAGGGTTATAAACTAAGGTTAAAACTTATATTTTGAAAGCAAAAGCTATAAGGGATAACTTATCTCATTGAATTAATATTTGCAATTTAACCTAGGAGAAATAAGGAATTCTACTTGGATTAAATTATTTAACATTTTTCAAATATTATTATTTTTCTAATTTTCCAAACTTGGGAGCCACAAGGGTTACTACATCAAATTTAATTTATTGTAAATTAGAAATAATCCAAGGGATATAAAAAGAGGTTATTAGGGTTTTTACTAAGGTTGGATAATTATATTCTTCTTGTCTCAAACCTTAAAAAAGGGACAAAAGAATTCCAACATTAAAACATCTTCAAAAATTGAAAAGTGCTTAGTTCAATTAGGAGTAATAAGGTGTTAAAAAGTTGATTTTTGATCTTTACAAAATTTGTACAAAATCAACTAGAATTGAATTATATTTTTACAAAAGCACTCTATCATACTTAAAAAAATCAGGGAGTCATAAGGCATTCTAAAAAACTTGATAACAATAATATTTATCTAAGATTATCAAGTTGGGAAGATATAAGCTTTCTTCAAAACCTAAAATTAGGTGTTCATACTCTCATCACTAGGGAGACATAAGGAAGCCTACAAATCTAAGGTTTGATATTAGGAAGATTTAAAATGGCATCAAACAAATTCTTCCTAGTAGAATCTCAACTTCTCAAGGGCCCTAATTATTTTTCTTGGAAAAATAAGGTGAAAGAAATCTTAGTATATGAAAAACTTTGGGATGTTGTCAAGGGGAAAATATAGAGACCTACCATAGGTGAAACTAAAATCCTAAAGTTTGAATAAAATGATTCAACAACTTTAATGATAATAACTTTTGCTATCACTGATAAGATTAAACCATATATTAGTTCATCCAAAACATCTTCATATTCATGGATAAGCTTAGAGAAAATATTTGAAGGAAAGAAGAAGGTAACTATTCTTCATCTCCAAACTCAACTTCACTCATTAAAAATGAATAGTGAAGTTAACATAGAACTGTTCCTAAGGAAGGTAGAAGATATTAAAGGGAAATTGTTGACCTTAGGAGAATAATTTAAATATGAAATTCTTACTCAAGTAACCATGAGAGCACTTCCAAAAAACTATAAGCATTTGGTCACATCTTTACAGGTCTTAAGTAAAGATACTTCTTTTGATGATTTAGTCAATATACTTCAAGAATATGAAGTAGAAAATACTATGAAAGATGAGATGACTAACATTGTATTGGCATCAAAAGATAACCCATAGGTAAATATTGTTTCTTTAGCAAGAGGATGAAAAAACATGGTATTGTTAGATATGCAGAAAGAAAGGCCATAGTACCAACTATTGTAGATACAATCCTAGAATCAAAACCAAGGAAATCATATGAATCATGGGAATCAGTTTCAACCTCAACAATACCAAAGGAACCCTTGTTAGCAATAATTTCAATGACCTATCGGTTATGTTGGTTCGTCTTTCATACACACCCTATGAAGAATGAACATAAAATACCAATAACACTTTACGAGATAAATCCCACTCACTTTAGGATCTTGCTGGTTATCCAAGGTGTGAGTTATAGAGTTCGATCGAATGGCTATTCACTCTTTTTTGCTTCTAGAATAGTTTCAAGTAGACTATCTGTTACCTTACAATGGCTTTGAACTTAGTTCAATAATGTTTAGTGGTGGTTATCTTTGTTGACAATCGGATTTACAATGAGTTCTTTGATATAGACCTTTATGCTTTAGCATATTAAATAAAAGATAAATTTGAAAGAAAATAAAAATGGATCATTTAACGGTGGAACAAAGAGAGTAGGGTAGGGCAGAAAAGAGAAGTTTATCTAACTTAGTTACAAATAAAAACTACCAATTTCAGTTACACTTTTTAGCTTCACAATAAAACCAATCAAAGAGGAAGGTGTCCAGCTTTCTAAGATCACATTCTACTAAGAGCATAAGACGAAGATGACACAGATCTAAAATAAAACCATAAAAATAAGGGAAATCGGTGTCAACTGGTATCTCTCACTAGCAGCCTAGCTCATGCAGTGAGGGTAGAGCAATTAGAACATAACTGAACCTTAAATCTTTAATTGTCCCTAGCATACAACAAACGGAATGAAGCCTAGTAGCATATTCAATCTTGATAACACATATTTACAACTAAAATAAATAAACCTTAGCGAGATGAAAAAAAAATAGGATGCACTTATCATAATCTGAAAGAGATTAGGCTCCTGGCCATGCTATCACAGAAAATGATGTTACAGCAACCCCAGGTACAAAACAAAGCATTCAAACAAGATTTGCAGGAAATTGCTAAAATGTCTTTTATTCTAAGTTTTCACCTCCAGACTTTACATTCAAAAGAAGTATATATAGACTTAGGATAGACCCTGATATTTTAAAAATATCTTCTTCCAAATATCTAAATCTTATCATAAAAATCCCACCGTCGAGGCTTTACAATATAAGGTATTTTTATATAGAGTTTCGATAAACCCTAATCACTCTAAAAATATTCATGTGGATCTTGCCATAAATGGAGAAGATAAGACTTAGTTTCATCCTCATCAAATGGACACCGCGTGTAAATGTATCTTCATATTTTGATAAGTCGTCAGAGCATCTCATTAATTCCTCTGCAAAATTTGGATGAGTCACTAACTTCCTAGGCCTTCTATCCTCGCACAACCGCATTTGTCTGGTTCGAGTTGAAATTATCTGCACACCATTACTTTTGTCAGAGCATCTCATTAATTCCTTTGCAAATTTTGGATGAGTCACTGACTTCCCAGGCCTTCTATCCTCGCACAACCGCATTTGTTTGGTTCGAGTTGAAATTCTCTACCCACCATTACTTTTGCCATAAATTTTCTCGACAAATGCATCCACTGAAAAATTCCTTAAAGTTTTTATTTGCGGCCAGATCTGCAAAATCTAGATGGATCAAAAATTCTTGGCATCTCCTATTTCCATCTGATGGTCATTGCTTGATTTGTGCCGAAATTTAGGTTTTTTCATCTTTCTCGCCATTACTTCTGCCATTATGCAACTGTTGGATCACTTTCTGCAAAAGAAAAGCAAAGGTTAGAACTTTAATATTATTAATTTAATTATTTTTTAAAATTTTCCTAAGGTTTTTTAATGTTTTTCATTTTAATTAATTAATTAATTTTTTATTATTAAATATTTCTAGGGTTTGGACTGTGTTGAAAAGCTTCCACTTCCTTCGGATGGGTGATGAAAAATTTAAGAATGGCCAAACTTTGCAAAATGAATATAAACCCAAAATGCCATATCAAGCAATTACCCTTCGTAATAATTCAAAACTTTAATGGACTTTAAAATATTTTAGGGCAAAATTAAATTTGAGCGAAAGTCCGACATGTAATGAGCATTAGGGTTTGATTTCCTTCTTCCAAGCTCATATTCTCATGAAATTAAAACATGTTGCGATATCGTGACATTTTCCTCAAGTTACTTTTTCCTTGCTTGTGCCTTCACAAAAATGAGACAAGTCCAAAAATGGAACATGTCGCAATATTGCGACATTTCCCTCAAGATTTTCTTCCAAGCTTGTGCCCTTGTGAAAATGATACAAGTCCGAAAATGGAACATGTCGCGATATCACGACATTTCCCTCAATTCATTTCTTCCAAGTTTGTGCCCTCGTGAAAATGAGACAAGTCCGAAAATGGAACATGTCGTGATATCGCGACATTTCCCTCAAGCTATTACTTCCACTTTGCAAATTCTCCAAAAATTGTAGGTTGACTCCAGTGAATTTTTCCATCTATATTTTGCATTTTTACATATTGTTGAGGGATCTTCCTTACTCAAAAATTATTTTAACATTTGAAAAATGAATTTTAAACTACTTGAGAATGGTCAGCTTCACATGGTGTAGAAAAATGATGAAAATTCAAAGTGCCCAGAATTTGATGAAACTTTAAAAAAATCTAAATAATCCCAAAGGGTATCTAAATATGCAAATAGAACTTTAAAATTCATCATGGATTAAGATAAAATGCATTTAGAAGTTTGCTGGTCAGAAATAGAAACTGCTTTTTGGTAGTGTCTGTCTAAAGTCCGAAATTGGCGGCAATTAAATCCCCCAAACCCCCCCTCCAAATGGCAAAAAAAAAAAAAAAAAACACATTTTTATAAAAAAAAGCTATTGAAAATTAAAATCTCTGAAATGATTATTATGAATTAATACATTTAACATGCAAAATTTCAGAAATTTTAAATTGAAATCAATGCCATATGCAAGCCTACTTGGACACTTTAATGTAGGCAAAATTTGAAAAAGGATGCAAGCAAAATTTGGAATTAAAACCCGAAAAACTCAAGAGGGTCCCTACGAAAAAATGAAAATTAAATATTTTCAAAGGATGGAATTTCATTTTTTTAGTGGGGGTATGTTGCTTCTCAACAAATGGCGATATCTGTGGAGAAAATAGTAGCACTATTTAGAATCCATAACTCTAGTTTCAAAACAATTTAGACTATGTACCATGCTTTGCCATAAATATTTTTTAAAATGACTTAACTACTATCTACTAGCTGTTAAAGTTTCCCAAGGACATACTAGGTTGAACCACTTAAGGAAGATTTTGATGTGTGATTATAAGCGTATAAAACTTCCTTCAAGGATGACCGGGGCTTTGAATGCTTACTATGGATTGATCAGCTATTTAGATTATGCAGGGGAAACCGAGTAGGGCTTTGTTTACTAGTTTAGGCTTTTACAGCCCCAACGGAGTTACTCTTTAGATTTTCAAGACCCTGATTCACAACTATGAGGTGGCATCTATAGATTGGTGAAAAATTTTGAGATGTATCCGTCGGGAGCCTTGGTTATCTCTTTCTATCACATAACCTTTTCTCTTTTTTTTTTTTTTTCCTTCTTTGCAAAAAAGAGTGCCAGTTTTATGTTGGCTTGCCCAACTTTCACCTTCTCTCTCTCTTTTTTTTTTGAAATATACCGATATCTAGAAAGCCTTGCTAGAATTTTTTTTTTATATTTCATTGATCGAGCAATTGATCAACTAACCGCTTCAGCCTGGGTACCAATAGCTTCCTTGGACACTTAAAATAATTTTATGAATCGGAGTCCCCTCTCATGACCAACTTTTCTTGGATTCCCTGGGAGTTCTTTAGCCAAACAATATAGTATTTTCTTTATAATCAAAATAATTGTTGCAAGTAAGATACAAAATCCAATTATCTTTCTACTGTTTTTCTAAATAACAAGTAGTCCCACTTTTTAGTTCTAGCAGACTATATTTTAACAAAAATAAAACAAAATGAAAAAACACTACTTCAACCTTTATAGCGCCAATTTTAAATGTTGATTTGTGTTTTGTTGTTTAGGCAAAAACTCAAACAAATAGGATTTAAAAGCTAAAGAGGAGGGAAAAAGGCCACTAGTTAAAGATAAATTTGCACAGAGACCTTAAAAGATAAAACACAAGTACTTCAAAATTTAAATAAAATAAAAAAAAACACACTACTTCAAACTTTATTTACAATATATACATATGCACAAAGTCTTTGTGATTACTCAAATGATGTAGTGGATGGAACAACTGAGAAATAATTCTTCAGATATTGACCATTGACACGAAGGTTCAGAAAATTACCTTCTAGGTCCTATAGACGAAATGCATTATTACCTAGGATTTTTGCAATCTGGTATGGCCCTATCCATAGAGGTTGCAACTGTTAGTCTTACAATGACACTGAGAGGGGGGGGTGAATCAGTGTAGCTCTATAAACTTAAATTTACAGCTCTTAATACCGCAGCAATTAAAACTTATTACTAGATACAACAAGTATAACAAAAGAGCATCACACAACACAAGATTTAACGAGGTTCACCAATGTGGCTACTCCTCAAAAATTGACTGCTTGGACTACCATCCAAATCCAGCCTTTGCAAAGCACCAACTTTACAATCAATTTACCAAGACCCACTGTAAGGAGCACCAACCCCTTATTTATCTACACCAACAGAAAGGAGCACCAACCCCTTATTTATCTGCACCAACAAAAAGGAGCACCAACCCCTTATTTATCTGCACCAACAGAAAGGAGCACCAACCCCTGATGCCAAGCTGCAACCTGGACTTCAATTTGAATCTATAAGTTTGACAGTAAGATACCTTTGCTTTTGCAAGACCCTGACTAGTCTTCTTCACCTTTGCATTCTCTACGCACTCTACTCTCTCTGCACAATCACTTCGCACACTCTGCTTCGTTACAATCAAACTTCACGATCGTCTTCTCCCTTTTGTGCACTCTGCTCTCTTTGCGAATTTTGCACTTAGCATGATTCGACACGACTTGCTCTCTATGCACAATGACCGTATTTCACACACATTCGACCATCTTCTCAATTCTCCAAACAACCCTCCTTTTATAACAATATTTTTTATGATGAAAACCCTAATCTTAGTCGGATATAAATCCTAATCTTAGTCGGCTTTCATAACAACTGTAAACCCTAATTTTAGTCGGATGTCATCGGTCTTCATCGGCTTCAACTCAAGAAGATGTTCGGTTTATCCATCGCTTGATGATTTCATTCTGGACAGACCTTGTAACCGCCATACTGACTTTTGATCACTCTTCATATTTTAGTAGTATGAAATCACTCTGTAACTGCCCCTGTAAATGCCGTAGTGATGTCGGTCCACTGTCATACTTCTCATTTCAATCGGGTTCTCCTTCTTGACTTGCGCATTTACGACTTGTCATGAAATCGTGACATTTCTACCTCTGTAGCTTCTTTTGTTGTTGTTGCCATGAAAATACATGTCGTGATATCGTGACACTTTCACCTCCGTACGCTTTCTCTATTCTTTTGTCATGATATCATGACATTTTTGCCTCTATAGACTTCATATTTTCTTTTGTCATGATATCATGACATTTTTGCCTCCATATACTTTGTCTTTGCTTTTGTCATGATATCACGACACTTCTGCTTCCATAGACTTCGACTTTGCTTTTGTCGCGATATCGTGACACTTCTGCCTCCGTAGTCTTCAACTTAGCTTTTGTCATGAAATCATGACACTTCTACTTTCGTACTTAGCTTCTTTGCTTTTGTCATAAAATCATGACACTTCTACCTTCGAAGTCTTCTTCTCTGCTTTTGTCATGAAATCATGACACTTCTGCTTCCATACTTTACTTCTTTGCTTTTGTCACAAAATCGTGACACTTCTCCTTGAAGTCTTGCTTTCCTTTTGTCACAAATTGTGATAGTTCTACTTCCTACGCTTCCTCTCTTTCTTTTGTCATGAAAATGCGACATGTCACGATATCGCGACACTTTTCAAACTTACTTTCTCTCTCCTATTTTAGTCGCAAAAATGTGACATGTCACGAAATCGTGACACTTTTCTTACTTGTTCTCTTTCTTCGAACTTGTCGCGAAATCGTGACACTTTTTCCTGCTTTCTCTTTCTCTTCCAACATGTCACGAAATCATGACAGTTTTTCCACTTGCCTTTTTCTCTTCCAACATGTCACGAAATCGTGACAGTTTTTCCTACTTTTTCTCTCTCTTCCAACATGTCACGAAATCGCGATAGTTTTTCCTGCTTTTTCTCTCTTCCAACATGTCACGAAATCATGATAGTTTTTCTTGCCTGCTGTATATGTCATGATATCGCGACACTTTTCTTACTTGTCTTTTTTCTTTGATCTTTTGCATATGGGCCACTTCGGTCTTCTTGGAAAATCACTATACATACTCTGAATAACCTTTGAACTCCTGTCTTCTGCATCTGAATAGCTTTTGAACTTCCTGTCCACTGCATCAATAGATCTATCTGACTGTGTTGACAACAATGACAATACTATTGTTGCACCTTGCTCAACAATCTCCCCCTTTGGAATTTTTGGCAACACATGTGCAATTTCCTATAACTCTTCTCCCCCTTTGACAATAATACCAAAGGGCTACTGCAGACTCCCCCTGAGTCCATGCACAACATTCTCAAGCAAAATTTATTACACTTAGCAAAAATCATGAACATGAGCAAAAAGATAATCAAATACTTAAATGCTCCCCCGAGAATGTGATCCCTGTAGCTAGTCAATTCTTGGGAAGTGTGACCACTCCCAATTTATTGCGAAGGTACTCAAAAACTTCCTTGGGCAATGGTTTTGTGAAGATATCTCGCTACTTGCTCTGTAGTTGGAACAAAATCCAACTTAACCTCACCTTCCACAACTTTCTCCTTCAAAAAGTGATACCTGATAGCAATGTGTTTTGTGCGTGAATGCATAACCGGATTCTTGGAGATGTTAATGGCACTGGTGTTATCACACTTAACTGATATTGGCTCACTGAAGCTAATACCAAGATCTTTCAGGGTTTGTTTCATCCATAATACCTATGTACAACATGTTGTCGCTGCAATATATTCTGCCTCTGTTGTCGATAAAGAAACTGACTCTTGTTTCTTACCGTGCCACGCGACCAATCTGTCTCCAAGATAGAATGCACCTCCACTGGTACTCTTTCTGTCATCGACACCTCCTGCCCAATCTGCATCTAAATACGAAATAAGGGTGAAGTATTTACCTTTCGGATACCATAACCCATACTCCATAGTACCCTTGAGGTACCGAAGAATCCTCTTCACCGTTGTCACATGAGTCTCCTTGGGATTAGCCTGAAATCGTGCTACCATGCATACTGCCTACAAAATATCTGGTCCGGTAGCTATCGTGCACAATAAGCTCCCAATCATAGATCTGTACATGGTTTGATCAACAGGTGGAGATTTGTCATCCTTGCTCAACTTGCAACCTGTCGTCATGGGAGTGCTAACTGGCTTACAATCCTCCATTGTGAACTTTTTTAACATCTCTTTCACATATTTAACTTGAGAAATAAATATGCCCTTCTTATTTTGATTAACTTGCAACCCGAGGAAATACGAAAGTTCACCAATCATTGACATTTCAAATTCTTTCTGCATCTTATTTGCTAAATCTTTACACTGACTCATCTTTGTTGCTGCCAAATATGATATCATCTACGTATACAACAAGAACAATAAGATGCCCATTTTCTGTTTTGACATACAAATTACTATCCACCATACCTTTCTTAAACCCTTGTTGAGTGAGATAGTTGTCTAGCCTTGCATACCATGCTCGGGGTGCCTGTTTTAAGCCATATAATGCTTTCTTCAACTTGCAAACCAAGTTGGGATCATCACCAAGTTGGAAACCATCTGGTTGCTCAATATAAACCTCTTCTTCAAGTTTCCCATTCAAAAACGCTGATTTCACATCCATTTGATAAACTTTGAAATTCTTGTAGACTTGCTAAAGCCGGAAACATTCTAATTGCCTCTAGTCTAGCTACTGGTGCAAAAGTTTCCTCAAAGTCAATGCCTTCAACTTGTGCATAACCCTTACATACCAATCTTGCTTTATTTCTGACTACCTGTCCGTCTTCATTCAATTTGTTTCAAAAAATCCATTTAGTCCCGATTATATTTTTATTTGCATGTCTAGGTACTAACTCCCAAGTTTCATTTTTCTCGATCTGATCTAATTCTTCATTTATTGCCTTCATCCAACTTTCATCTTTGCTTGCATCAACAACATTTTTGGGCTCAATGTTGGATAATAGAGAGTAGTTACTTACTACTCTTCTTCTTGTCTGAACACCAACTTTGGGGTCTCCAATTATTTGCTCTCTAGGATGATTTTTCTGCCAATTGCCTGTTTTGAATTTCTTATTTTCTTCCACTTCTGAATCACAACTTAAATCATCTGAGTCAATTTTTTGTATCTTTTTCGTTTCGTTTTCCTCATCTCCTTCAATAACCTCTTCATAAATTGGGTAGTTCTTTTCATAGCTAATTACTCGTTCTCTACCTTCATCAAATTTAACATCGGCACTGTCCACAATTTTCTTTAGCCTCTTGTTGTAGCATTTGTAAGCTTTGCTTTTTGATGAATAACCAACAAAAATACCTTCATCCGCTCTATCTTCAAACTTACCAAGATTATCTTCAGTTCTTTTGATGTAGCACTTGTTGCCAAAAACTTTGAGGTATTTTGTTGTTGCTCTTTTACCGAACCACAACTCATAAGGAGTTTTGCTTTCATGTGTTCTCAGCATGTACCTATTTTGGATATACACCATAGTATGGACTGCTTCTTTCCAAAATCTATCTGCTACTCTGCTTTCAACCAACATAGTCCGTGCCATTTCCTGCACTGTCCTGTTCTTTCTTTCTACCACTCCATTCTCGCTGAGGTGTCCTGGCTGCTGAAAACTGTCTCCTAATACCGTATTTTTCACTGTACTCTGTAAACTCCTCTGAAATGAATTCTCCTCCTCTATCTGATCTTAAACATTTGATCCTCTTTCTTGTTTCATTCTCAACTTGGTTTTTGAAAGTCTTGAACATTTCAAAAGCTTCTGATTTATGCTTCAAGAAAAATATCCATGTCATTCTGGAATAGTCATCAATGCACAACATAAAATATTTGTCACCATTTATGCTTTGTGTTCTCATGGGTCCACATAAATCAGTGTGTATTAGTTCCAAAGGTTTGCTTGTGTAGTACTCTTTTGTTTTGAATGTGACTCTAGTTTGCTTCCCCTTTTGGCATGAAGCACAAATGTTGTTTGCAGGTTTGTTGATGGTGGGAATATCTCTCACCGCCCTTTTTGAGTTGATTTTTACTAGATTATCAAAACTGATATGACCGAGTCTCTTGTGCCACAACCAATTTTCTTCTTCCTGTCCAATAAAACAAGCTCCTTCTGAAGTCTCTGAGAGCGTGTACAGGTTTCCAGATGTCCTTGATCCAGTTGCTATCAATTTTCCACTGTTTGTTTTTCTGACTTCACAACCCTGCTTCTTAAAAACTACTTCATGACCTTTATCACAAATCTGACTTACGCTCAACAAGTTATGTTTCAAACCATCCACAAACAAGACTTCTTCTGACTTAATTTTTTCGTCACTAATTTTAACTGAACCTTTGCCAACTATCTTAGCTCCATCATTATTTCCAAACTTTACTGAACCACCTTCATATTTCTGTAACTTCTCAAATTTTTGTTTGTCACCTGTCATATGACTGGAGCATCCACTATCAAGTATCCATGGTACATATTTATTCTGTGCTTTAAATGTTGTTTGTACGATTAAGGATTCCTTTTCTTCCTTAAGTCGCTCTTTTTCTTTCCACTCCATTTTGATAGTAGTTTTGGGCTCTTGTTTTGCCTTTCCCTTATCAATAGCTTGTGCATGTTTTTCGGGAAGTTTTCTATTTTGTCTCATCCTATTTGGTTGAAATTTTCTTCCCTGAAACTGATTTGATGCAAATGTACTTCTACAGTTTCTTGCAATGTGCCCAAAATTATGACAGTTATAACATTCTACTGTATAATTCATCAGAGGAGAAAAAGCATTTCTACTGGTGAAATTCCTTGGTCTTACATTATATTTGTAGTCTGAGATTTTATGTCCATAGCCATTGCATTTAAAACAGAAACCAGAAAAGGGATAATTGAACCTGGGTGATGGTCTTTGCCATGTTGTCGTAGGAGCCATAGGTCTTCTTCTTCTTTGATGTGTGACATTGGTGAATCCATCATTGTCAATTCTCCTTTCGTGCCTGGCATTATTGCTTTCTTTTGCATGAGACGTTTTTCCTTGATCAACCTCGTTTCTTATATTCATTCTTTATGGACTCTACATTTCTGGCCTTTGATCCATTTGATGATTCTCCTTCGACGAAACCCAGACCAAATTTGATGCCTGCAGGCCTTTGGTCATTTATAATCTTATCCAGCCTCATAGAACTTTCTTCGCGTTTGTGATAGCAACTAATTTTGTGATTCATCTCTTCTATCTGCGTCCGTAAACCAACATTCTCTTCTTCTAGTTTGCAGCAATAATCTATTTTCATGGTAATTTGTACTTCGAGATCTTCAGATATTTTCTTGTATTCTTCTCGTCTGTACTTTCAGACTGGTTATGATTTCATTTGCATCCTCAAGATTTTTTGAAATTTTCTTATTCTTTTTCCTCTCTATTTTCCACTCTTCAAGTGCAGAGATCAACTCACCTTCTAGATCTACTTCAGCCTCAGGGTTTTCACCACATACTTCAGAGTTCACTCCTTCTTCCTTTTCTGATTTTACTTCTTCAAATGCCATGAAAAGAGCTTCACTTGTTTCCTCTTTAGAATCCTCACCGGAGCTGTCTTCTGATGAACTGGCATTCCTAGAGATGAAACTTTTCTTCTTGAAGTTGCCTTTTCTGAAATTCATTTTCTTCTTCCAGACACTTCTTTCTTGGTGCGATCCTTCATCATTTTTGTTCTTCTCATTAAGTGGACATTTAGTCGCAAAATGCCCAATGCCTCCACAGTTGAAACATTTAAACGGTAGCTTTCCTCTGTATTTTCCTTTTCCCCTTTTTAGTTTTCTAACAAAGTTTGCTTCCATTTCATCTCGATGTCTCTTCTTCCTCGGACTCTTGTTTTGCATTTTTATTTTTAAGGGCTTTAAAAGCCGCTTCTCTGTCTGTGGGTTTAGATCTTCCTATCCTCATCTCATATGCAGTCAAAGAACCATACATCTCATCTATACTAAAATAATTTAGATTTTTAGCTTCTTCTATCACTGAGACTTTAGAATCAAACCTTTGAGGAAGAGATCTTAATACCTTTTTCACGACGGTAGAGTCTTCGATATCCTCGCCGAGTCCTCTGATCGCATTAATGATTCCATTAACTCTCAGCATATATGCCTCAATGTTTTCATCGTCATTCATATTTAATGCTTCGAACTGAGCTCGATGTGTCTGTAACTTGGCCTCCTTGATCTTATCGTCTCCTTCATGAATACTCCTCGCTTTGTCCCATATTTCTTTTGCCATTTTACAGCTCATGATCTTTACTAGTTCACTGTCTGCTAATCCGCACATGATAGCATTCTTTGCTTTTGAGTTATTTTCAAATAGTTTCTTTTCGTCAGCCTCTTTTGGAGGAGTGATGGGTATTGTGTATCCACTAACTACTGAATCCTAGATGTCGTATCCCAAAGCATAGAGATATGTCTGCATCCTGATTCTCTAGAACGTGTAATTAGATCCGTCAAACAATGGTGCTTTGTTTGATGAGAAGCCTTCACCACCTGCCATTGTGTTACTTCCAAGATCACCCTAGCCGGTTAAGCTTGTACAAGAACTTAGCTCTGATACCAATTGTTAGTCTTACAATGACACTGAGAGGGGGGTGAATCAGTGTAGCTCTATAAACTTAAATTTATAGCTCTTAATACCATAGCAATTAAAACTTATTACTAGATACAACAAGTATAACAAAAGAGCATCACACAACACAAGATTTAACGAGGTTCACCAATGTGGCTACTCCTCAAAAATTGACTGCTTGGACTACCATCCAAATCCAGCCTTTGCAAAGCACCAACTTTACAATCAATTTACCAGCACCCACTGTAAGGAGCACCAACCCCTTATTTATCTGCACCAATAGAAAGGAGCACCAACCCCTGATGCCAAGCAACAACCTGGACTTCAATTTGAATCTATAAGTTTGATAGTAAGATACCTTTGCTTTTGCAAGACCCTGACTGGTCTTCTTCACCTTTGCATTCTCTACGCACTCTCTCTCTCTATGCAATCACTTCGCACACTCTGCTTTCATTACAGTCGAACTTCATGATCATCTTCTCCCTTTTGCACACTTTACTCTCTTTGCAAATTTTGCACTTAGCATGATTCGACATGACTTGCTCTCTGCACACAATGACCGTATTTCACACACATTCGACCATCTTCTCAATTCTCCAAACAACCCTCCTTTTATAACAATATTTTTTATGATGAAAACCCTAATCTTAGTCGGTTGTAAATCCTAATCTTAGTCGGCTTTCATAACAACTGTAAACCCTAATTTTAGTCAGTTGTCATCGGTCTTCATCAGCTTCAACTCAAGAAGATGTTCAATTTATCCATCGCTTGATGATTTCATTCTGGACAGACCCTATAACCACCATACTAACTTTTGATCACTCTTCGTATTTTAGCAGTATGAAATCACTCTATAACTACCCCTATAAATGTCGTAGTGATGTCGGTCCACTGTCATACTTCTCATTTTAGTCAAGTTCTCCTTCTTGACTTACGCATTTATGACCTATCATGAAATCGTGACATTTTTGCCTCTATAGCTTCTTTTGTTGTTGTTGCCATGAAAATACATGTCATGATATCGTGACATTTTTACCTCGTACACTTTCTCTATTCTTTTGTCATGATATCATGACATTTTTGCCTTCGTATACTTCATCTTTTCTTTTGTCGTGATATCGCGACACTTCTGCTTCCATAGACTTCGACTTTGCTTTTGTCATGATATCGTGACACTTCTGCCTCCGTAGTCTTCAACTTAGCTTTTGTCATAAAATCACGACACTTCTGCTTTCATACTTAGCTTCTTTGCTTTTGTCATGAAATCATGACACTTCTACCTTCAAAGTCTTCTTCTCTGCTTTTGTCATGAAATCATGACACTTCTACTTCCATACTTTACTTCTTTGCTTTTGTCATGAAATCATGACACTTCTGCTTCTGAAGTCTTGCTTTCTACTTTTGTCATGAAATCATGATAGTTCTACTTCCGTACGCTTCCTCTCTTTCTTTTGTCATGAAAATGCGACATGTCACGATATCGTGACACTTTTCAAACTTACTTTCTCTCTCCTATTTTAGTCACAAAAATGCGACATGTCACGAAATCGTGACACTTTTCTTACTTGTTCTCTTTCTTCGAACTTGTCATGAAATCGTGACACTTTTTCTTGCTTTCTCTTTCTCTTCCAACATGTCACGAAATCATGACAGTTTTTCCACTTGCCTTTTTCTCTTCCAACATGTCACGAAATCGTGATGCTTTTTCCTGCTTTTTCTCTTCCAACATGTCGAAATCGTGAGTTTTTCCCCTTTTTCTCTCTTCCAACGTGTCGCAAAATCGCGACATTTTTCCTCTTTTTTCTCTCTTCCAACATGTCACGAAATCATGATAGTTTTTCCTCTTTTTCTCTCTCTTCCAACATGTCGTGAAATCGTGATAGTTTTTCTTGCCTGTTGTATATGTCGCGATATCGTGACACTTTTCTTACTTGTCTTTTTTCTTTGATCTTTTGCATATGGGCCACTTCGGTCTTCTTGGAAAATCATTGTACATACTCTGAATAACCTTTGAACTCCTGTCTTCTGCATCTGAATAGCTTTTGAACTTCCTGTCCACTGCATCAACAGATCTATCTGACTGTGTTGACAACAATCACAATACTGTTGCTGCACCTTGCTCAACAACAACTTAGTGTGTTTACCTTTCTTTTCATGGGCTTTGTCCCATAGAAGCACCAGGTTTGCAAGTCTGAAGGCCTTTACTCTAGCTCTTTTGTCAAACCAACGCTTGACTGTCTCTTGGTGTCGACTAAAATGCTCCAAGGCTTGAAGTCGTTCATCCTGCAAATTAATTAAGTCCAACACATGAGCTTCCACTTCTGCATGATCATCAAAGTAATCTAAAGCAAATTGATAAGTGGGCAATTTTAAAGAGATAGGAATGATGGGCTGAGTACCATACAACAAAGAAAATGGGGAAGTCTTAAGAGCTTCTTTATGTCTTATCCTGTTAGCCCAAAGTTCATACTTCAATAATGTGTGCCATTGCCTAGGTTTGTCTATAGCAGATTTCTTGTGGTATTCATCAAATTATTATTTGTGGAATCAGCTAGTCGATTACCTTGGGGATAATAGTTGGATGAAAATTTGATGACTATCCCCCTCTGGTATGCCCATTCTACAAATTCTAATGACTGAAAGGTTGGTTTGTTGTCGCACACCAAATTCAAAGGAACTCCAAACCTAGTTATGATATTTGATTCTAAAAATATGATCACCTCATGAGTTGTACTCCTCATGGTGGTTGTTGCTTCAACCCATCTTGTACAATAATCAGTGGCTGTTAAAACATACTTTTGCCCTGCTGATGAATTAGGGTTTATCACACCTACAAAGTCAAGTCCCCATTGCATAAAAGGTTTGTCTATTATAACAGGTTGTAATGGTAGAGCTCGATTAGCCTACTTGGATGCAAAAATCTGACACTGGTGGTAAGTTCTCACATGCTGATGTGCATCTTTAAACAATGTAGGCCAGTAATAGTCTGCTCTCAATATCTTGTGTATAGTAGCAAAACCTGAGGAATGCCCTGCTCCTAACTTCTCATGAAAACTAGACATCACCTCATTCACTTCATTCTGAGAAATGCATCTTAAGAATATGCCAACATAGTTTTCTCTATACAAGTTGCCTCCTTTGAGTAGAAAATGAGCAAATTTCAGCTTCAGTGCTCTTCTTTGAGTTCTATTCAGGTGAGGTGGAAAAATTCCAAACCTCAACAGATGAATGACATCTCCATACCAATCATCCAATCCAGAATCCAGCTGATTAATTTCTCCCTCTACAGGTATTTCAGCAATATGTCGGGACAAACCAAGTCCTCTGATTAATTTTGCAGGCCAGATTTCTAAGTCATACTCCTGTAGTCTCATGGCCCAATTACCTCTTAGCTCACCCAATTCATCTTGGCTTAATAAATATTTGACAGCTGGATCAGGAACTATAGCATGGACTTTGCTTCTCAATATGTAATGTCTAAATTGCTTGACTGCTCTCACTAAGGCATAGGCTTGCTTATCCAAGCGAGAGTATTTTAGCTCAGCACCCTTTAAGTTGGTACTTTTGAAGGCAATTGGGTGCTCCCCTTTTTCTCTTCGTTGGGTTAAAACTGCTGCAAGTGTGTGTTCAGAAGCAAAAGAGTATAGGTAAAAATCTGCACTAAAATCTTGGCTCACCAGCACTGGAGCTTGTTTGATGGTAGATTTGATCTCTTGGAATGCTACTTTGGCTTCCATTGTCCAGGAAATCTTAGCAGTTTCCTTCAACATGTCATTTAGTGGCTTGACTATTTTCGCAAAGCCAGAGATGAATTTTTTGACAAAATTAATTTTCCCAAAAAATGATCTTAACTCTTTCTTAGAGTTGGGAAAGGGTATCCCCGATATGGCTTCAACTCTCTCAGGATCCATGGAAATGCCATATTTGGTGATTAAGTGTCCAAGGAGTTTTCCTTCAGTTACACCAAAAACACACTTCTTTGGGTTTAAAGAAATGCCAAATTCTCTGCATTTGTCGAAGACAGATTCCAAGTGCTTCACATGGTCAAACCGGGATTTAGAAAAAACTGTCAAGTCATCCATGTAGACAACGATGCACTTACCCATGAGACCTTTGAAGGCATGATCCATTGCATGTTGAAAGGTAGCTCCAGCATTTATCAATCCAAATGGCATTCTCTTGTAGGCGAAGGTTCCCCACTTGGTCGTGAAGGCAATTTTCATCCTGTCTTCCTTTTCAACTAGTATCTGGTTGTACCCCAAAAATCCATCTAAGAAAGACATCATTTCTGAACCATTCACAATTTGTAGCACATCATCCATGGAAGGCAAAGGATAATTATCCTTTTCATAAGCCTTGTTCAAGTTCCTAAAATCCACGCACAAGCGGATTTCTCCATTCTTCTTTCTAACCGGCACTAAATTGGCTACCCAAGTAGAATGTCTAATGGGAAAAATAATGGCAACACTCAATAATCTCTCCACCTCCTTCTTGATGAGGGGTTCCAACAAAGCATTGACATGCCTCTGTTTCTATCGAAAGGGTTTGTAGAACTCCTTTAAGGGTATTATATGGGTGTAAAATTTTGGATCAAAAACCTTTAGGTCTTTATAAGACCAGGCCATAACATCCTTGGACCTGTGAAGGAATTCAATCATATTTTTTTTAATTTTAGGGTCACAAGCTTTAGCTAACTTAAGGTGTCCGGGATCCTCTTCGATCTCGACATTCAATTTCTCGATCTCACTGCCTGCTACACCAATAGAATTTCCAAAAATCACTCTTTGTTTAATTTAGTCAACATCAAACAGTTGCTCAAGTTCTACCATTCCCTTCAGAATTCTATTATCTTTCAACCTCATTATCCCCTTTTCATCATCAAACTTTTCCAACATAGTATCCCTTTGACCATCATCAATTATAGTATTTTCAAATGCATTGGTATTCTGTAAAAAGTTTATAATTTGTTGGTCATCAAGAAAAGACTTGAAAATTATCTACGTTATCTGGAACCGAAGGACAAGGGATTAATTCGATTGAAAATTTCTTCCATTTGAACTCCTCCAATGGCTTCATATTTGTGGTCGATGAAGCTAAAACATCTGCAAGTGAATTCTCTTCTCTAGGAATGTGCGTCAAATTAAAAGCATCAAAATCCTCCATGAGATCCCACGCTCGGTATTTATATCTTTTCAGGTAAGATGCCTTGCACTAAAATTTACCTCTAACATGATTGGCCACCAACTCCGAGTCTGTAAAAACCTGGATATTTTTTACACCTTTATCTAAAGCAAATTTCAATCCCAACACTAGTGCTTCATACTCTGCCAAATTATTCGTGCAAGGAAACTGTAAGCGATAAGACATAAAATACGTCTAATTTTTAGGTCCTTTGAGAATTGCCCCTATACTAGAACCTTGCTTAGACTTAGCTCCATCAACATGAAGCATCCAAACTTCATTATCATGATCAATATGAGCTTTAATAGGTTTCTCCTTTTGTGCAGTTGTCAAATTATAAACCTCGATATCTACATCAGCAAGATTAACAGTCTTGTTCTTGGCATTATACTCAGTGATCATGTGTTTATATCTAGGTTCTCTTTCGATTCTTAACTGATTTGCAACACCTTTCCAGGGAAACCACATATGTGAAAAATTAGTTACCAAGTACCCATTCAAAGACTTTGACCAATCTCTGCTCAGAAGCATTTCGTATCCCACAGGAATATCTACCACCTGAATGTCAATTTTGTGTTGTGCTCTCGGCTCAGATGCTAGCTGGATGTGTATACTTTGAAGTTCACCTACCACCTTAACCTTAGTTTTATCCAATTGGATGACTCTTCTCTCGAACTTCATAGGGGTTAAACCCAACTGTTGACATATGGCTAGAGGCATGACATTGGCTGAAGCACCAGAATCCACCAGACAGTTGTGTAAATTTTTTCCAAATATATGGACAGTTAGCAGGAAAGGCGAAACTTCAGTATTTTCTTTATACATGGCCATATTTGCATTTGCTATCTTCTTCCCCTTTTCTAGAGGTTTGGCAGTAGGCTTAGAGTATGTCTTAATCAAATTATCCCTTTGTTCAGTAATTTGAGCCAACTCATGAAGAGTGATGTTAGCCTTGATCTTCTTCATATCCTCCACTATATTGTATCCCTTATTGAGTGGAGCAACAAATCCATCTGGTACTCTTGGATCTCCTCCCTTGGGTGGAGGTGGGTTATTATTTGGAGATGGATATGGAGGAACATTATGGGAGTTGTCTAGAGGTGTAGACGTAGTATTAGGCTCCGGATTTTTGTTCCTGAGATTGTAGTTGTCCCTTCTATACTATTGAAAATCTTGCACTTCATCCATAGGCATCTCCACAACATTCTCTGACTCATCTAGAAAAGTGAATGAATCTAACACCATAGCTGCACTATGTTTGGATGAACTTGGACCATCAACATTTCTTTGATTTTTAGGAAAAACCAACTCACTAGATAGAGCTTCAAAGGCATTGCAGAACTCCAAACAATCCAATTCCCTGTGTTGAGATGTTTCGTGTATCCTGCACCAGTTGGGCAAAGCCAAGTCACAAATATTCACTTCATGCCCCTTACCTTTATAATCCTTGTTGGGTTCATATGGTGGTCTAGTGAATCTATTATGTTGATAAGAAAATCTATTTGAGTTTTCCTCGGTGGACACTTGCCTTTTGAAACTCAAAAAGTCATTTTCCAACTTTTGGACCATCTTTGAGACTTCCTCAACTCTTATTTTATTAGATTCTTTCTCTGTATTCTGTACATGTTCAGCATGTGTTACAGCCAATGGATTTCCTATCAATGGATTTTGGCATGCTGGGAACATCATTTGATGTGGGATGGGATTCAAAATAGGGGTATTTTGTGTAACAAAAGGAATTTGAGGAGCATTCAAAGGTTGAGGTCCCAATTGTCCTTCAAGAACCAAAGCTTCTTTATAAGCCTCTATTAGATTAGTAATATTGGCATCTCTCTTCAGGAAAACAAAGGTCATTGGATCTAGGGAATTCCTAAAAATTTCCAATGCTAGATCTGCAGTTGGCACATAATGACCCATCAATCTACCATAAGCTTTTTGAAACCTAACGTTGAAATATCTAATAGTCTCATTGATTTCTCTCTTAATGCTGGAAAACTATTGATATAACACACTGGGGTCAATCACTTCACCAAATTGTGATACAAAAAATTTCTCTAGGTCATTCCAACTAGTAATAGAGTCATTAGTAAGATTCAAAAACCAGTCGTATGCTCCCTCCTAGAGAGTGAATGGGAATAACCTACAAGCCACATCTTCATGTTGCACATTCAACAACTTTAGAGCATTTTTAAATGCCACTAGGTGTTCTTCTGCTATTATGATTCCATCATGCTTGTAGGTAGGAAGATACTTCTTAGGATTTTTGGGTAAATCATGCACTGCACTAGGGATATTCAAATCAGTGGAACCCAACCAGTTTGCCATCACTACCTGATTAACGATAATATTTTGAGTTGCAGTTGGAGGAACTACAAGTGGTGATAAAACTATGCTAGACAAAGACTTGGCCCTTCTGAGGCTACTTCTCCTTGGGGTTTCCAACTCAGGCACAAGGAGCTCTCTAGCTCTGGAGTGGGACCTAGTTACTCTGTAGGTAGAATCCATATTTACACAAGCAACTTACAATCCTTAACAAATACTGAATGGAGTTCGGTCGGCCCTCCTTCTAGCACCAATTTTAAATGTTGGTTCGTATTTCATACACACCCTATGAAGAATGAACATAAAATACCAATAACACTTTACAAGATAAATCCCACTCACTTTAGGATCTTGTTGGTTATCCAAGGTGTGAGTTACAGAGTTGGGTCGAATGGCTATTCACTCTTTTCCACTTCTAGAATAGTTTCAAGTAGACTATCTATTACCTTACAATGGGTTCGACCTTAGTTCAATAATTTTTAGCGGTGGTTATCTTTGTTGACAATCGGATTTACAATGAGTTCTTTGATATAGCTCTTTATGCTTTAGCATATTAAATAAAAGACAAATTTGAAAGAAAATAAAAATGGATCATTTAACAGTGAAACAGAGAGAGTAGGGTAGGGCAAAAAAGAGAAGCTTATCTAACTTAGTTGCAAATCAAAACTACCAATTTCAATTACACTATTTAGCTTCACAATAAAACCAATCAAAGAGGAAGGTGTCCAACTTTCTAAGATCACCTTCTACTAAGAGCATAAGATGGAGATGACACAGATCTAAAAGAAAACCATAAATAGAAGGGAATTCGATGTCAACTGGTATCTCTCACCAGCAGCCTAGCTCATGTAGTGAGGATAGAGCAATTAGAACAGACCCAAACCTTAAATCTTTAATTTTCCCTAGCATACAACAAACGAAATGAAGCCTAGTAGCATATTCAATCTTGATAACATATATTTACAACTAAAATAAATAAACCTTAGCAAGACGAAAACAAAAGAAGATGCACTTATCGCAATCCGAAAGAGATTAGGCTCCTGGCCATGCTATCATAGAAAATGATGTCACACCAACCCCAGGTACAAAACAAAGCATTCAAACAAGATTTGCAGGAAATTGCTAAAATGTCTTTTATTCTAAGTTTTCGCCTTCGGACTTTACATTCAAAAGAAGTATATATAGACTCAGGACATACCCTGATCTTTTCAAAATATCTTCTTCCAAATATCTAAATCTTATCATAAAAATCCCACCGTCGAGGCTTTACAATATAAGGTATTTTTATATAGAGTTTCGATAAACCCTAATCACTCTGAAAATATTCATGTGGATCTTGCCATAAATGGAGAAGATAAGACTTGGTTTCATCCTCATCAAATGGACACCGCGTGTAAATGTATCTTCATCTTTCGATAAGCCATCAGAGCATCTCATTAATTCCTCTGCAAAATTTGGATGAGTCACTGACTTCCTAGGCCTTCTATCCTCGCACAACCACCTTTGTTTGGTTCAAGTTGAAATTCTCTGCACACCATTACTTTTGTCAGAGCATCTCATTAATTCCTCTACAAAATTTGGATGAGTCACTGACTTCCCAAGCCTTCTATCCTCGCACAACCACCTTTGTTTGGTTCGAGTTGAAATTCTCTACCCACCATTACTTTTGCCATAAATTTTCTCGGCAAATGCATCCATCGACAAATTCCTTAAAGTTTTTATTTGTGGCCAGATCTGCAAAATCTGGATGGATCAGAAATTCCCGGCATCTCCTATTTCCATCTGATGGTCCTTGCTTGATTTGTGCCAAAATTTAGGTTTGTCCATCTTTCTCGCCATTACTTCTGCCATTATGCAACTGTCGGATCACTTTCTGCAAAAGAAAAGCAAAGGTTAGAACTTTAATATTATTAATTTAATTATTTTTTAAAATTTTCCTAAGGTTTTTTAATGTTTTTCATTTTAATTAATTAATTAATTTAATTAATTATTTTTTCATTATTAAATATTTCTAGGGTTTGGACTGTGTTGAAAAGCTTCCACTTCCTTTGGATGGGTGATGAAAAATTTAAAGAATGGCCAAACTTTGCAAAATGAATATAAACCCAAAATGCCATATCAAGCAATTACCCTTCGTAATAATTCAAAACTTTAATGGACTTTAAAATATTTTAGGGCAAAATTAAATTTGAGCAAAAGTCCAACATGTAATGAGCATTAGGGTTTGATTTCCTTCTTCCAAGCTCATATTCTCATGAAATTAAAACATGTCGCGATATCGCGACATTTTCCTCAAGTTACTTTTTCCTTGCTTGTGCCTTCACGAAAATGAGACAAGTCCGAAAATGGAACATGTCGCGATATCGCGACATTTCCCTCAATTCATTTCTTCCAAGCTTGTGCCCTCGCGAAAATGGAACATGTCGCGATATCATGACATTTCCCTCAATTCATTTCTTCCAAGCTTGTGCCCTCGCGAAAATGAGACAAGTCCAAAAATGGAACATGTCGCGATATCGCGACATTTCCCTCAAGCTATTTCTTCCAAGCTTGTGCCCTCGCAAAAATGAGACAAGTCCAAAAATGGAACATGTCGTGATATCGCGACATTTCCCTCAAGATTTTATTCCAAGATTATGCCTTTGCAAAAATGGAACATGTCATGATATCGCGACATTTCCCTCAATTCATTTCTTCCAAGCTTGTGCCCTCACGAAAATGAGACAAGTCCAAAAATGGAACATGTCGCGATATCGCGACATTTCCCTCAAGATTTTCTTCCAAGCTTGTGCCCTCGCAAAAATGAGACAAGTCCAAAAATGGAACATGTCACGATATCGTGACATTTCCCTCAATTCATTTCTTCCAAGCTTGTGCCCTCGTGAAAATGAGACAAGTCCGAAAATGGAAGATGTCGCGATATTGCGACATTTCCCTCAAGCTATTTCTTCCACTTTGCAAATTCTCCAAAAATTGTAGGTTGACTCCAATGACTTTGTCCATCTGTATTTTGCATTTTTACATATTGGTGAAGGATATTCCTTACTCATAAATTATTTTAACATTTGAAAAATGAATTTTAAATTGCTCGAGAATGGTCAGCTTCACATGGTGTAGAAAAATGATGAAAATTCAAAGTGCCTAGAATTTGATGAAACTTTACAAGAATCTAAATAAGCCCAAAGGGTATCCAAATATGTAAACGAAAATTTAAAATTCATCACATATTAAGAGAAAATGCATTTAGAAGTTTGTTGGCCAGAAATAGAAACTGCTATTGAAAATTAAAATCTCTGAAATGATTAATATGAATTAATACATTTAACATGCAAAATTTCAGAAATTTTAAATTGAAATCAATGCCATATGCAAGCCTACTTGGACACTTTGATGTAGGCAAAATTTGAAAAAGGATGCAAGCAAAATTTGGAA
Organism: Wollemia nobilis; assembly: GCA_028583015.1. Lineage (NCBI taxonomy): Eukaryota > Viridiplantae > Streptophyta > Pinopsida > Araucariales > Araucariaceae > Wollemia > Wollemia nobilis. Next base: position 8,918,350 of record JAQPPZ010017218.1, read on the forward strand.
TTAAAACCCGAAAAACTCAAGAGGGTCCCTACGAAAAAATGAAAATTAAATATTTTCAAAGGATGGAATTTCATTTTTTTAGTGGGGGTGTGTTGCTTCTCAACAGAGTTATCCTCAACTAGAATATCATAATATAAATCAGTAGGTCACCTGGTTTAGAGGATAGAATAAATTGAAGAACTAAAAGAACCCACAAAGGACTATGAAGTGAAATTTCTATCAGCAAATATAACATACTACAGAGACACTAACTATTTTCTTGAATAGGTTACAAGGAATGTAGAGGAAGAGTATGAATATCAAGTTGAATGTGATGAAGAAGATCCATATTGATATCCAAATAATGTAATATAGGGGGTGTTGGAAATAGAGTCTATTCAATCATATGGGTTATGTAAATGTATCTTCCAAGATACATACTTAGATTACTTTATATGCAAGTTATCTAGTTACTTCATGAAATGTAGTAAATGCACAAGTGTTAATGTTCAAGCTATATATGTGCAAGTTGTCCCTTACACAACTAGGTAGAGTGTTGGCCAAGGAATTTGTATTCCTATATAAGAAAGGCATCATAGTTAGATAGATATAGATATTCATGGGACATAGTCAGATAGTGTAGCTTAGGGGATAGTACAGTTCTATGTACTTCAAAATCCATTGGTGATTGGTGTAATGTAGTTCAGTAGCTTTATTAATGAAGTGTCCATTTCCTCCATAGCTACATTGTAATCTCTTATATGATTTATATTTACAATATATTTCAGTCATCTAGAAGATTTACTTTCTTTCATATTATTCTGCATCTTGTGATTGTTATCTCCCAGTGCTTATTCATCAAAAGCTAATAGTTTGGGGCCTAAGTATTAGATTTTATTCATCCCTCACAACACTAGATGCTTTATGGGATGTCTAGCTTAGACTTTAGTCATTAAATAAAAATCGGTATGGTCTTCTAAAACCTCTAACACATGGCTTCTAACTTAATGAATCTAGGGGAAATAATATAATTATTAAAGGATGGAAGTATTACTATATGGATGCATTTTGGTTATGGCTATTAGAAAAAGGAGTCTTTCTACTATTACAAAGCCATCTCTATATTAATATTTGGTTCCATATGTAATGGTTCTACTTGCAAGAATCAATAGAAACTAGAATAAATCTCTTAAAAAATATAGTTATGCAAAATGAACACAATAAACAAGAATTTTATTGACAACATTGAAGAGCTTACATTGTATCATATGTCACATCAAGGGGATAATTTTATTTATGAGAAAATCTCAATATGATATAATTATTTAGTATATATTTGTCTTTCTTATAGTGCAATATATAAATATATTTCAGCCTAGCATAATGCTCTAGGATTGGTAAAAATAAATAGCTATATGAGCCATCTAATCCTAACTCTAAAGATCATGGGTCACCTTTACATTTAATAGAAGCACCTAGTATTTACTAACTAAACTATTACGATAAATAGAAATGGTAGGATATAAGGTCATAGGAGTAAGTTACATATAAACATGAAATAATATCTATCAATTATCTATCAATATTAATATTAAACTTTTATATTATACAATTAATAAAAATGTTTATTATTTTCATTTTATATTATATTTTTTTATGAATAATTTTATTTTAATTATATATATATAATATGAATGAAATATAATTTTTGCTTTATTTAATATTGTATTATATTTTATTATTAAATAATTTAATACATATTTATATATTAAATTTGGTTGGTTTCATTCAAATGATATTAACTTAAGTAATTATATTCATAGTTTTTAAAGAGAAGACATTTGAAAATTTTCCCCAAAATATACATATAAAATTATAAACAAATTTAATATTCAACATGATTATAATATAATAATGGTAGGAGAGTGTCAATTCCATATAGACAAACAAAAAAAAAAAACAAATTTTCAATTACCTGTTAAACCATATTAAAAAAAAAATCAAGCAATAAAACACAATTCCATTTACATTCATTCTACATTATTTTCCTAAAGTCATATGACAAAAAAATTTCTATGGAATTAGACCATAAAATGAAACATTATTTATATTTTACATTTTTTAATATGACATTATTTAATGGACTTGAGAATTAAATAGAGATTACCATTCTAGAACTCAAACCTTTCACTTCTTCATGAAAATATTTCACTTACAATCCCATCAAAACCTCATAGTCCACCACTAGATGAATTGACAAAAAAAATATTTGGCAATCAAATATGTTTTACTAGAACATAATTCCTTGAAGCTTCATGTGCACTTACACAAAGAAAGAGATGGTTTAATAATAGGACCACATTTTGTGATTATAAAAGCCATGAGCTTGTACTTAAATGGGATGAGGACAAATCAAAGACAGGGTTGAAGAACATAAGATTATATTGAGAGGGGGTGTAAACAGTATAATATAAAATGTTTTACTTTTTAACCCAAATGATAACAATAATATCAAAGTAGTAAATAAATTACACATCATCACACACATGAGAGACATGATTTGACATGGTTCACCCAATATGGGTTATGTCCACGGAGAAAATATTTTTTATAAATTTCCTCAACAAATCTCTTGGGAACCAGTTCCCTATTACAATGTTTATGGACCTTTATCCAAAGGATATCTCAATCCCCAATGCTCTGGTTTGTGTATATTTTTTCACATGATAACTCTATCCCCTCTACTCTAGTTTGTGTATCTCTCTCCATAGGAGAACAATATCCCCTCTGCTCTAGTTGGCTTCCAAAGGCAGTTCTCATCTCTGTTCAACTCTGATAAAATATACTCACTACTTTGATCAAATTTTTTCTACTCAAATTCTTGTACTGATCTATCTTATACTTGCTCAAAAGTCTACCTTAAACCTACTCACAATACTGTCTCAAAGCTACTCATAATAATATCTTAAACCTACTCACAATATTATATCAAACCTTCTCACAAGACTATCTCAAACATGCTCACAAGTATGTCTTAAACTTGCTCAAAATACTATCTCAAACCTTCTCTAGTCTACTCACTATCTCTTCTCAATCCTGCTCTACCACATGCTCAAAACTGATCATAACACATCCTCAAAAATTGCTCATAACACATGCTCAAAAGTGCTCATAACACATCCTCAAAAATTGCTCATAACACATGCTCAAAAGTGCTCATAACACATGCTCAAAAGTTTCATAAATTTATTCAAACAAAAAATGCTCAGTTTGTTCTCAAAAACCCTAACTCAAGTGTTTCCAAATTCACTAGTCAATGATGCACAATTTGCTTTCAAAATGTAGCTCAAACATTTCCAAAAATACACATTAATCAATTCTTTTATCTCCACCTTATAATTCTAAAATATTTTCTCAACCAACTACTTCAGAGAAGTAATAATGTCAACATACCTCTCACTTTGCTTTGATGAAAAATGCCCTACAAACCTGTTTCAAGATAATTTTATTTTTACCACTTTAAGAAGTTAGCCAATCTTCTTTTCAAATCAAAATTTTATCAAAAGTTTGCACATAATTATCCTCTTTTTATTTTCTCAAAACAAGTTTTTTAATTGAAACATAAAAACCTTTTAATTTTCCTTTACCATGCAAAACTTACACACAATAATTTTACCATAAGATAACTTATAACTCCTTTAAAACACACACAATAATACAATAAAAATCCTTATCACACCTTATTTCTCCTTCTAAAAATATTTTAAATTATAATATCAAAAACCCTTGTCATACCTTATTTCTCCTTCCAAAATATTTAAATTATAACATCAAAAAAACTTTACACAACTTATGAAGAACACGTGCTTATACTGAGAGGAGGGTGAACAATATAAGATATTTTTTTTAATTTTCAATCCATATGATAACATCAAAAATATTAAAGTAGTAAACATCACACAAAGCATCACACACATGAGAGACATGATTTAACGTGGTTCACCCAATGTGGGCTACTCCATGGAGAAAATATTCCTTATAAACTTTTCTCAAATAAATTCTCTTGGGAATCCTTTCCCTATTACAATGTTTATGGACCTCTATCCAAAGGAGACACCAATCCCCTAATCAAGTTCATGGATATCTATCCATAGGATAACTCCTTCTCCTCTACTCTGGTTGGTGATATTCTAGAAGAACTATTACCTCCACTACATTGGCTTATGGATATCTATCCATTGAAGACTCTTACCCTCACTCATAAGACCTATCTTCACTACCCTAGCTAATGGACATCTATCCACTAGATACTGATGTCCTCTATACTCTATCACCTCCAAAGCTTACTCTCAGCTCTATCTCAAATCTGTACTAAACACAATCCTTTAGTCTAGCACAAATCTACTCAATATCTATCTCTGATCTACACTAAACACAGTCCTTAGGTCTAGCACAAATCTACTCAATATTTGTCTCTGATCTAGCACAAACCTATCCTCAAATCTGTACCAAACATTATCCTCAAATCCATCCTCAAGCCTTAACACAAAGCTTGACTCAATCACAAATCAACTCTTCTAGATCTTCCCCAAACCTTAATTCAAGGTTTGAACAAATCAATCAATCAACTCTACTCACAAGTCTTCTCAAAGACTTATCTCAAATTTGTCCATCAAGTCCTCAACAAGACTTACCTCAAATCTACTCAACAAGTCCTCACTAGAACTTGTCCAATCTGCTCAACAAGTCTTCACCAAGACTTGTCTAAAATCTGTATTGTAAGCTTCCACAAAAGCTTACTCCACTCAACCAATCACTCAATGAAAGTTTAGTCAACAATGCTTATCAAACAAGCCTCACATAACAATGATACTCATGATCTTGCACAAACCCTAATCATGCATATGAAGGTTCATTCAATATTTCCAACAATGCTTATCAAACAAGGTTTTTATCATCAAATTTCACTCATAAAAACCTTTAACAATCAAAATCAACAATGCTTATCAAAAAACCCTTTTCACTCCAACTTAGCATTCACAACATCCAACAATCACTCACAAGGAAGATGTGCCCATACCTTTTGTTTGATGAAGAATTGACCTTAAAAACCTATCTCAATCACAATTACTCTTTTTGCCAATCTCAAGGGTTAGGTAGCAAAAACCTTCTCAAAATTTCATTCAATAATTCCCTCACAAATTATTCTCACCATACAAAACATTAGATCTCAATTACACCTTATTACTCCTCTCAAATATTAAACACAATAAGACTTTATTTTAAAATAACATTTAAACTCCTCTAAAGCCTTATTACTCCTTTCAACACTTAATCACCAAAATCACAATATAAAATTTAATTTTCATAAACCTTATATCTCTCTAAAAGCTCATGCCAAACAAACCTTAGGATAAAAATTAAATTTAAAAATTAAATACCTTTTTCCCTTGGTGGGAATCGAACCCATGTTGCGCTACCACCAGTGCCCTAGTCACGACTTCAACTGTCACGTGAGCTAGGCACTCACCTTGGAAGAAATAAGCACCTTGTGCATTGTATTTATTCCCTTGGTTCTTAAACCAAAAAAATTTCTCCCATTTTGCACCTAAACCAAAAAAATCATTCACCAAAACTACCATCGAGATTCGATCACGGGTCCTCCCGCTTGCCAAAGCCTTAAGTCATAGTCTCTTGCCACTAGCCCAACCAACCGGTTGGTTATGAGGCTTAGAGCCTCTCTTATCTTATCCCTTTCATTGGCGCAAATAAAACAACAAAACTTTATCTTCTTCCTTGCACAAAAATCATGGAAATCGTAGGCTTGATTAATGTAATTCGAATGAAGGCATTTTCTTTTGCAACCAAGGCACATGGTATTTATACCATTGTGCCATCACCATTTTAGAATGTCAATAGAGGAAATAATGTATGGCATCGGTGAATTCTTTTTGCACTTATAACTCTAACCTTAGGGTTAATTAAATTAGATTATAATTTAATTAATAATAAAATTATTATAATTAATTAATAATTAATTTAATAACTATAAAGTTAAATCAAATTAAATTATAAATTAATTTATAATGAAATTATTATAATTAATTTAATTACTTTAGGTCTTACCATTAGAACTTTAATATTATAATAAAATATTATAATATTATTTTTCTTGGGCCTTCTTATTTCTCCTGTAGACCTTATATGACCACCTTGAATATTATAATGGGAGATATTATAATATTATTTTCCTTAGGTCTAGAAGTAATCTTTCACTTGTACTGACTCTTGACATCCTTCCTCTTGCACTGCTCATTGAAACTTATTCTTCACATCAATGACAACAAATCTTGCTCATATTTCCAACAATCTCCCCCTTTGTCATTGATGGCAACCCATTTTCCTTTTACCATTCCTTTTACCTTTTCTTGTTATGCTCCCCCTAAAAAATTGCTCCCCCTGAATGAATGCTCTCCCCTTAACTCAAATCTCTCCCCCTTTTTCATCAATGGCAAAGGGTCACCTTTGGGGCTTGGGGCTAAGAATGAGACTCTTAGATTAGCCCCTCCCCCACCTCCTCTTGAGGTGATTAGTTATGGGGTGGGAGTATAACTACTCCTAAATTTTTTCGTAAGTACTCAAAATTCTCTTTCAAAAGTGGCTTAGTGAAAATATCTTCAATCTTATCCTTTGTAGTAACATATTCCAACCTGACCTATTTATCCGTCATATACTCTCTTATAAAATGATACTTAATCGGAATGTGCTTTGTCCTAGAGTGCATCACTATATTCTTTGAGATATTTATAACACTTGTATTATCACACAGTATGGGAATAGGATGATCATGTTTTATCTTAAAATCCTCTAGAGTTTGCTTCATCCATAATACCTGTGTACAACTAGAAACTGCTATAATATACTCTACCTCTACTGTAGATAAGGATATTTATGCATGTTTCTTACTTAACCAAGAGACCAAACAGTCTCCTAGAAATAATGCTCCTCCACTTGTACTTTTTTTGTCATCAATACTTCCTACCCAATCTACATTTGTATAAGTTGTGAGAGTGAAACTATCACTTTTGGGATACCAGAGCCCAAAATCCATAGTCTCTTTTAAATACCTTAGAATCCTTTTTACTGTTGCTACATGTGTTTCCTTGGGTGTTACCTGAAACCGTGCCACTAATCCCACTACTTGCATGATATCTGGTCTAGTAGCTGTGACGTACAATAAGCTGCCAATCATAGATCTATATAATTTATGATTTGCCTTTGGATATTCATCATCTTTACTTAACTTACATCCTATGACCATGGGAGTACTTATTGGTTTGTAGTCTTCTAACTTGAATTTCTTTAGCATCTCTTTTATATACTTGGTTTGTGAAAGGAACACCCCTTTCTCTAATTGTGAAATCTGAAGTCCAAGAAATAAGGACAACTCACCAAGCATAGACATCTCAAATTCATTCTGCATGCTCTTCAAAAAATTTGGATACATCTTATCATTGTTTCCTCCAAAAATGATATCATCAACATAAACAACCACAATTAGTAATTAATTCCCTTCATTTTTTATGTATAATTTATTGTCCACTATTCCTTTTTTGAAACCATGTTCCTACAGGTATTTATCCAATCTTGAATACCAAACTCTAGGAGCTTGCTTTAGTCCATAAAGTGCTTTCTTTAGTCTGCATACATAGTTTGATTTATTAGTCAAGTTGAAACCTTTTAGCTACTCAATGTAAACCTCTTCTTCTAAAACACCATTTAGAAAGGTTGATTTAACATCCATCTAATATACTTTGAAGTTTTTGAAGCTTGAAAAGGCTAAGAACATTCAGATAGCTTCAAGTCATGCAACTAGAGCAAATGTATCATCAAATTCAATTCCCTCTACCTTTGCATAACCTTTGCATACTAATCTTACTTTATTTCTGACCACCTGACCATCTTCATTTAACTTGTTTCTGAATACCCATTTAGTGCCAATCACATTTTTACCTTTTGGTTGTGGAACAAGTTCCCAAGTCTTGATTTTCTCTATCTAATCTAATTCCTCATCCATTTCCTTAATCCATAACTTATCTTCACTTGCCTCATTGAAGTCTTTTGGATCAATTTTATATAACAAGGAAAAATTTACTTGTTGAGATGGTGTTATTATTTTTCTACTTGTCTGTCTCTCATCTAGATTTCCAATGATTAGATCTTTTGGATGATGTTTCTTTACATACCTGGATGGAGTCTTAGGAAGAATTCTTTGTGTTTCTTCCTCCTCTTCATCTTATTCCTCATGAAACTCTTCTTGATAACTTCCATCTTCCTGATACACAATTTTCTGAACTGGTTCTCTTGAATCTATTTTCTCATCAATTGTTACATTTATACTTTCTACAATAGTGTGAGTTCTTTTGTTGTAGCATCTATAAGCTTTTCTCTTAGTAGAATAACTAATAAAAATTCATCATCACATATTTGGTCAAACTTACCCAAGTTTTGCTCTTCCCATCTTATGTAACACTTTCTTCCAAAAATATTGAAGTGTTTTATAGTGGTCAGTGTTCATTTCCAAAGCTCATATGTGTGTGATCCTAGGAAGCACACACCCTAGTTATCCTACTTGTGATTTTGATTTATTATGTATATTATCACTTGCACAAAATGAAAGTACTGGAAGCACGTACAACGTGAAAGTAAGAAAAAAAATAAATATGTTTACAAGTTCATCCCTCTTAGGGATACCCATTATTTTGATATAGATATTTACACAATATAGAGCAGCTATTGAATGGATTCCTTGCAAGGAAATGATGCACCTACGCAGGCCTCCTGGTATCGCACACAAAATTGCATGGGGTCTTACATATGCTCCCTTCTCTAGATTTGGTCCTGAAGGGATATTTGTGCTGCTGCTTCAATCTGGTCCTGAAGATTTGTACCTGTGCTCATGGAAATAAAAAAGTATGCTTAGTAGGATGGGCTGCCTCTCCGGATGAGGCCTTTGTCAGAAGATAAGATAGATATGATAATAATGAAATACAAGCATAAACAAAATAACAAATGCATGGAATACTAAGAAATATAGAATAGATGCATTAATGAAAGCAGATTTGAGCTATGACTAACTAATCAATTAAGCAATAATGAATCTAGGCTAAAGTAAAATGGAAATATGTCTATATAGGCCACTATCCTAGATAGTGGTCATGATATGAAGCTCTTCACCTTGTGAATTAGTGGCTATTATGCTATCCTCTTTACTACAATTGATGTTCAAGGGTTTCTTGACATGTATCCTACACTGATTGGCGGTTGGGAACAATGAATCTAAAAATGGGTGCATGGTCGTAGCTCAACTAGACGATGCTCCAATGCTCCTCAAAGGGACATAGCTTGGCTCTCTATTTCAATAGGTCTTCATTTCTTAACTTTAAAACTTTTTGAATCCTTTGCTCTTTGTGGGAGATTCTATATGTAGACTTCCCTCTCAGATCTAGACTTCTACTTCCTCTAGAAGCCTCCATCCAAATTGCATGTGACTGACCATCTCGGGTGGGAAGCATCAGTCATAAAATGGCATGGAAGGGGTAGTTAGGATGAACTCAATGAGTTCCTTACAAAAATCCACCTATTATCCATGCAAAGGTGTAGTCAAACTGCATTATCTAGGTCTGTATTCATGGCTATATTATGTGTGGTGCTAGCCACTTTCAGCTTTAGAGACTAGGTGTGGTCCCTGTAGTCTTCAGTAGTCAGGTGTGTTGGCCACTCTTCTTGAGAGTGACTAAGCCTGGATGGGCTAGAACTGCTATGTTTGAGTGGTTAGGACCATTTCTTACTCTTAGAAATATAAAATAGGATTCATATGGTCTGTGAATGTGTTCATATGGATAGTCTTCTAAACATGATGTATTTTAGGTATCTACAGATACCCATTTTTGGGATGCACTATGAGAAAAACACAATGCAGAGAAAAAAAGTAGACCACCTAGGACCATATTCTAGGTTGGATGATGATCACTGATCTGATAAACATAGGATACCCCAATCATGCTAGAGGGTGTGAATCCTCGAATTATTGCTTCCAACATAATGGAAGGTTTAAATGTGTGGGAGTTTGCACTCATCATTAAGCGATCGGGTAGCTTTAGTACTACTATAGGTCTAAAAATAGGAGAGCTACAAACTAAACTATCATTTTTGTTATTTTTCCCCAACAAAGGGTAAGCTTATGATAGTTGTTGGCAATGATTCGTAAGATGAACGCAACTCTGTTATGATCGAGATGATCTTTTGTTGACTTTGATTATGATTGTTGAAAATTTTTTACTACCCCCTCAAATGATGAGTCGATGAGGAAAGGACACTTGATAAAGTGATGATTCGCTTGACCAAGATGAATTATTTATATTTATTTAGAGTTTTGCATTTGTTGCTATAAAGTAGCTCCCATCTAGGTGTGATTCCAACCATATTTGGTAATTGTACATCTTTATCCCATGGGGCAGTCTGACAACAATGGACTTCATAGGGAATCAAGGTGATAACAATTCTAATTTAGCTTGTAGTAAATCACTATTTGCTATAGGAGAATTGAGATGGTTCCTCGCTCCCATGGGGTGTTCTAGCTATTATAGCCTTCTTTGGTTTTGAGGTGAGGTATCTCAATTCTACCATAATTGTTTTGCCCCAAGTGGCCTTATGGTGATTTGCTCATCTCATAGAATTGCATGGAGGACTAGTCATTGCAATAGCCAAAGTATATAGAATAAATCACTAACTACAAGACTCATTTGGGATTTTGTTATTGTTTGATTGATTTTTTTTGTTAATTGGATTTTATTATGTTTTCAAATTTCAATATATGTAAATTGTTTTGGTATTTTGCTTATTTTAGCTGCTTTGAATCTAAAATGTGTGATCTATGGCTTATTCTTAGGTGTTCTATGGTGATAAATTATGGAAATTTCTCATTGGTTCTTGGTCGATGTCAGGTCCAACGACCCTCAAATAGTTTCATGGTTGCTGTCAGGTCCAGCGGCCAAAAATTTTGGGCCGCTAATGCTAGCAGTGGCCAAAGCTTGAATAGAAAAAACAAAAGCAAATTAGATTTTTTGAATTTTCATTCTTCTAGTTTTCCATTCTACTTTTTGGAGCTTTGAGCTAAAAGCGACTTCTTGTGACTTAGGGTATTGTTCATCTAACATCATGGTTGAGCAGGGTGTTAGTCTTACAATGACACTGAGAGGGGGGGTGAATCAGTGTAGCTCTATAAACTTGAATTTATAGCTCTTAATACCGCAACAATTAAAACTTATTACTAGATACAACAAGTATAACAAAAGAGCATCACACAACACAAGATTTAACGAGGTTCACCAATGTGGCTACTCCTCAAAAATTGACTGCTTGGACTACCATCCAAATCCAGCCTTTGCAAAGCACCAACTTTACAATCAATTTACCAGCACCCACTGGAAGGAGAAAAGGAGCACCAACCCCGATTTATCCGCACCAATACAAAGGAGCACCAACCAAAGGAGCACCAACCCTTGATTTACCAGCACCAACTGGAAGGAGCACCAACCCCTGATTTATCTGCACCAACAGAAAGGAGCACCAACCCCTGATGCCAAGCTGCAACCTGGACTTCAATTTGAATCTATAAGTTTGACAGTAAGATACCTTTGCTTTTGCAAGACCCTGACTGGTCTTCTTCACCTTTGCGTTCTCTGTGCACTCTGCTCTCTCTGTGCAATCACTTCGCACACTCTGCTTCGTTACAGTCGAACTTCACGATCGTCTTCTCCCTTTTGCGCACTCTGCTCTCTTTGCAAATTTTGCACTTAGCATGATTCGACACGACTTGCTCTCTATGCACAACGACCGTATTTCACACACATTCGACACATGCTTCAATTCTCCAAATAGCCCTCCTTTTATAACAATATTTTTATGATGAAAACCCTAATCTTAGTCGGCTGTAAATCCTAATCTTAGTCGGCTTTCATAACAACTATAAACCCTAATTTTAGTCGATTGTCATCGGTCTTCGTCGGCTTCAACTCAATTACAACACATATGATGTCTCCACTATCATACTTCTCATTTCATCGGTTCTCCTTCTTGACTTGCGCATTTACGACCTGTCACGAAATCATGACATTTCTTCCTCTATAGCTTCTTTTGTTGCTTTTGCCACAAAAATATAACATGTCGCGATATCATGACACTTTTTCTCTCTCTCTTTCTCTTTGCTTTGGACCGCAAAAATGCTACATGTCGCGATATCGCGACACTTTTTCTCCTTGCTCTTTCTCTTAGCTTTGGCCCAAAATCACATGTCATGATATCATGACACTTTCCCTCCGTACGCTTTCTCTATTCTTTTGTCATGATATCGTGACACTTCTGCTTCCATAGACTTCGACTTTTCTTTTGTCGTGATATCATGACACTTCGCCTCCATAGTCTTCAACTTAGCTTTTGTCAAAATCTGACACAAACACCCTAAGTCTTCTTCTCTACTTTTGTCATGAAATCGTGACACTTCTACTTTCATACTTTACTTCTTTGCTTTTGTCACGAAATCGTGACACTTCTATCTTCAAAGTCTTCTTCTCTACTTTTGTCATGAAATCATGACACTTCTACTTTCATACTTTACTTCTTTGCTTTTGTCATGAAATCGTGACACTTCTACTGAAGTCTTGCTTTCTACTTTTGTCACGAAATCATGACAGTTCTGCTTCCGTATGCTTCCTCTCTTTCTTTTGTCATGAAAATGTGACATGTCACGATATCGTGACACTTTTCAAACTTACTTTCTCTCTCCTATTTTAGTCATGAAAATGCGACATGTCACGAAATCGTGACACTTTTCCAACTTACTTTCTCTCTCCTATTTTAGTCGCGAAAATGCGACATGTCACGAAATCGTGACACTTTTCTTACTTGTTCTCTTTCTTCGAACTTGTCATGAAATCGTGACACTTTTTCCTACTTTCTCTTTCTCTTCCAACATGTCATGAAATCGTGACAATTTTTCCACTTGCCTTTTTCTCTTCCAACATGTCGCGAAATCGTGACAGTTTTTCCTGCTTTTTCTTTCTCTTCCAACATGTCGCGAAATCATGATAGTTTTTCCACTTGCCTTTTTCTCTTCCAACATGTCACGAAATCGTGATAGTTTTTCCTGCTTTTTCTCTCTCTTCCAACATGTCACGAAATCGTGACAATTTTTCTTGCTTTTTCTCTCTCTTCCAACATGTCATAAAATCGTGATAATTTTTCCTACTTTTCTCTCTCTTCCAACATGTCGCGAAATCGTGACAATTTTTCTTGCTTGCTGTATATGTCGCGATATCGTGACACTTTTCTTACTTGTCTTTTTCTTTGATCTTTTGCATATGGGCCACTTCGGTCTTCTTGGAAAATCATTGTACATACTATGAATAACCTTTGAACTCCTGTCTTCTGCATCTGAATAGCTTTTGAACTTCCTGTCCACTGCATCAATAGATCTATCTGACTGTGTTGACAACAATGACAATACTGTTGTTGCACCTTGCTCAACAATCTCCCCCTTTGGAATTGTTGGCAACACATGTGCAATTTCCTGTAACTCTTCTCCCCCTTTGACAATAATACCAAAGGGCTACTGCAGACTCCCCTTGAGTCCATGCACAACATTCTCAAGCAAAATTTATTACACTTAGCAAAAATCATGAACATGAGCAAAAAGATAATCAAATACTTAAATGCTCCCCCTGAGAATGTGATCCCTGTAGCTAGTCAATTCTTGGGAAGTGTGACCACTCCCAATTTATTGTGAAGGTACTCAAAAACTTCCTTGGGCAATGGTTTTGTGAAGATATCTGCTACTTGCTCTGTAGTTGGAACAAAATCCAACTTAACCTCACCTTTCGCAACTTTCTCCTTCAAAAAGTGATACCTGATAGCAATGTGTTTTGTGCGTGAATGCATAACCGGATTCTTGGAGATGTTAATGGCACTGGTGTTATCACACTTAACTGATATTGGCTCACTGAAGCTAATACCAAGATCTTTCAAGGTTTGTTTCATCCACAATACATGTATACAACATGTTGTCGCTGCAATATATTCTGCCTCTACTTGTCGATAAAGAAACCGACTCTTGTTTCTTACTGTGCCACGTGACCAATCTGTCTCCAAGATAGAATGCACCTCCACTGGTACTCTTTCTGTCATCTACACATCCTGCCCAATCTGCATCTGAATACGAAATAAGGGTGAAGTCTTTACCTTTCGGATACCATAACCCATACTCCATAGTACCCTTGAGGTACCGAAGAATCCTCTTCACTCTTGTCACATGAGTCTCCTTGGGATTAGCCTAAAATCATGCTACCATGCATACTGCCTACAAAATATCTAGTCTAGTAGCTATCGAGTACAATAAGCTCCCAATCATAGATCTGTACATGGTTTGATCAACAGGTGGAGATTTGTCATCCTTGCTCAACTTGCAACCTGTCATCATGGGAGTGCTAACTAGCTTACAATCCTCCATTGTGAACTTTTTTAACATCTCTTTCACATATTTAACTTGAGAAATAAATATGCCCTTCTTATTTTGATTAACTTGCAACCCGAGGAAATACGAAAGTTCACCAATCATTGACATTTCAAATTCTTTCTGCATCTTATTTGCTAAATCTTTACACGACTCATCTTTGTTGCTGCCAAATATGATATCATCTACGTATACAACAAGAACAATAAGATGCCCATTTTCTATTTTGACATACAAATTACTATCCACCATACCTTTCTTAAACCTTTGTTGAGTGAGATAGTTGTCTAGCCTTGCATACCATGCTCGGGGTGCCTGTTTTAAGCCATATAATGCTTTCTTCAACTTGCAAACCAAGTTGGGATCATCACCAAGTTGGAAACCATCTGGTTGCTCAATATAAACCTCTTCTTCAAGTTTCCCATTCAAAAACGCTGATTTCACATCCATTTGATAAACTTTGAAATTCTTGTAGACTGCTAAAGCCAGAAACATTCTAATTGCCTCTAGTCTAGCTACTGGTGCAAAAGTTTCCTCAAAGTCAATGCCTTCAACTTGTGCATAACCCTTACATACCAATCTTGCTTTATTTCTGACTACCTGTCCGTCTTCATTCAATTTGTTTCGAAAAATCCATTTAGTCCCGATTATATTTTTATTTGCGAGGTCTAGGTACTAACTCCCAAGTTTCGTTTTTCTCGATCTGATCTAATTCTTCATTTATTGCCTTCATCCAACTTTCATCTTTGCTTGCGTCAGCAACATTTTTGGGCTCAATGTTGGATAATAGAGAGTAGTTACTTACTACTCTTCTTCTTGTCTGAACACCAACTTTGGGGTCTCCAATTATTTGCTCTCTAGGATGATTTTTTTGCCAGCTGCCTATTTTGAATTTCTTATTTTCTTCCACTTCTGAATCACAACTTAAATCATCTGAGTCAATTTTTTGTATCTTTTCCGTTTCGTTTTCCTCATCTCCTTCAATAACCTCTTCATAAATTGGGTAGTTCTTTTCATAGCTAATTACTCGTTCTCTACCTTCATCAAATTTAACATCGACACTGTCCACAATTTTCTTTAGCCTCTTGTTGTAGCATTTGTAAGCTTTGCTTTTTGATGAATAACCAACAAAAATACCTTCATCCGCTCTATCTTCAAACTTACCAAGATTATCTTCAGTTCTTTTGATGTAGCACTTGCTGCCAAAAACTTTGAGGTATTTTGTTGTTGCCCTTTTACCGAACCACAACTCATAAGGAGTTTTGCTTTCATGTGTTCTCAGCATGTACCTATTTTGGATATACACTGTAGTATGGACTGCTTCTTTCCAAAATCTGTCTGCTACTCTGCTTTCAGCCAACATAGTCCGTGCCATTTCCTGCATTGTCCTGTTCTTTCTTTCTACCACTCCATTCTGTTGAGGTGTCCTGGCTGCTGAAAACTGTCTCCTAATACCGTATTTTTCACAGTACTCTGTAAACTCCTCTGAAATGAATTCTCCTCCTCTATCTGATCTTAAACATTTGATCCTCTTTCCTGTTTCATTCTCAACATGGTTTTTGAAAATCTTGAACATTTCAAAAGCTTCTGATTTATGCTTCAAGAAAAATATCCATGTCATTCTGGAATAGTCATCAATGCACAACATAAAATATTTGTCACCATTTATGCTTTGTGTTCTCATGGGTCCACATAAATCGGTGTGTATTAGTTCCAAAGGTTTGCTTGTGTAGTACTCTTTTGTTTTGAATGTGACTCTAGTTTGCTTCCCATTTTGGCATGAAGCACAAATGCTGTTTGCAGGTTTGCTTGATGGTGGGAATATCTCTCACTGCCCTTTTTGAGCTGATTTTTACTAGATTATCAAAACTGATATGACCGAGTCTCTTGTGCCACAACCAATTTTCTTCTTCCTGTCCAATAAAACAAGCTCCTTTTGAAGTCTCTGAGAGCGTGTACAGGTTGCCAGATGTCCTTGATCCAGTTGCTATCAATTTTCCACTGTTTGTTTTTCTGACTTCACAACCCTGCTTCATAAAAACTACTTCATGACCTTTATCACAAATCTGACTTACGCTCAACAAGTTATGTTTCAAACCATCCACAAACAAGACTTCTTCTGACTTAATTTTTCTATCACTAATTTTAACTGAACCTTTGCCAACTATCTTAGCTCCATCATTATTTCCAAACTTTACTGAACCACCTTCATATTTCTGTAACTTCTCAAATTTTTGTTTGTCACCTGTCATATGACTGGAGCATCCACTATCAAGTATCCATGGTACATATTTATTCTATGCTTTAAATGTTGTTTGTACGATTAAGGATTCCTTTTCTTCCTTAAGTCGCTCTTTTTCTTTCCACTCCATTTTGATAGTAGTTTTGGGCTCTTGTTTTGCCTTTCCCTTATCAATAGCTTGTGCATGTTTTTTGGGAAGTTTTCTATTTTGTCTCATCCTATTTGGTTGAAATTTTCTTCCCTAAAACTGATTTGATGCAAATGTACTTCTACAGTTTCTTGCAATGTGCCCAAAATTATGACAGTTATAACATTCTACTGTATAATTCATCAGAGGAGAAAAAGCATTTCTACTGGTGAAATTCCTTGGTCTTACATTATATTTGCAGTCTGAGATTTTATGTCCATAGCCATTGCATTTAAAATAGAAACTAGAAAAGGGATAATTGAACCTGGGTGATGGTCTTTGCCATGTTGTCGTAGGAGCCATAGGTCTTCTTCTTCTTTGATGTGTGACATTGGTGAATCCATCATTGTCAATTCTCCTTTCGTGCCTGGCATTATTGCTTTCTTTTGCATGAGACGTTTTTCCTTGATCAACCTATTTCTTATCTTCATTCTTTATGGATTCTACATTTCTAGCCTTTGATCCATTTGATGATTCTCCTTCGACGAAACCCAGACCAAATTTGATGCCTGTAGGCCTTTGGTCATTTATAATCTTATCCAGCTTCATAGAACTTTCTTCGCGTTTGTGATAGCAACTAATTTTGTGATTCATCTCTTCTATCTGCATCCGTAAACCAACATTCTCTTCTTCTAGTTTGTAGCAATAATCTATTTTCATGGTAATTTGTACTTCGAGATCTTCAGATATTTTCTTGTATTCTTCTATCTATAATTTCAGACTGGTTATGATTTCGTTTGCATCCTCAAGATTTTTTGAAATTTTCTTATTCTTTTTCCTCTCTATTTTCCACTCTTCAAGTGCAGAGATCAACTCACCTTCTAGATCTACTTCAGCCTCAGGGTTTTCACCACATACTTCAGAGTTCACTCCTTCCTTTTCTGATTTTACTTCTTCAAATGCCATTGTGTTACTTCCAAGATCACCCTAGCCGGTTAAGCTTGTACAGGAACTTAGCTCTGATACCAATTGTTAGTCTTACAATGACACTGAGAGGGGGGGTGAATCAGTGTAGCTCTATAAACTTGAATTTATAGCTCTTAATACCGTAGCAATTAAAACTTATTACTAGATACAACAAGTATAACAAAAGAGCATCACACAACACAAGATTTAACGAGGTTCACCAATGTGGCTACTCCTCAAAAATTGACTGCTTGGACTACCATCCAAATCTAGCCTTTGCAAAGCACCAACTTTACAATCAATTTACCAGCACCCACTGGAAGGAGCACCAACCCCTGATTTATCTCACCAACTGGAAGGAGCACCAACCCCGATTTACGAGCACCAAACTCCCGGAAGGAGCACAACAACACCTTATTTATCCCACCAAAAGGAGCACCAACCCATGATGCCAAGCTCCAACCTGGACTTCAATTTGAATCTATAAGTTTGACAATAAGATACCTTTGCTTTTGCAAGACCCTGACTAGTCTTCTTCACCTTTGCGTTCTCTATGCACTCTGCTCTCTCTATGCAATCACTTCGCACACTCTACTTCATTACAGTCAAACTTCACGATCATCTTCTCCCTTTTGTGCACTCTGCTCTCTTTGCAAATTTTGCACTTAGCATGATTCGACACGACTTGCTCTCTACGCACAACGACCGTATTTCACACACATTCGAACACTCCTCAATTCTCCAAATAACCCTCCTTTTATAACAATATTTTTATGATGAAAACCCTAATCTTAGTTAGCTGTAAATCCTAATCTTAGTCAGCTTTCATAACAACTATAAACCCTAATTTTAGTCGGTTGTCATCGGTCTTCATCGACTTCAACTCAATTTTTTCATATGATTCGTCCAATATCATACTTCTCATTTTATCTGGTTCTCCTTCTTGACTTGCGCATTTATGACCTGTCATGAAATCGTGACATTTTTGCCTCTATAGCTTCTTTTGTTGTTGTTGCCACGAAAATACATGTCGCGATATCATGACACTTTTTATTTCTCTCTCTTTCTCCTTGCTTTGGCCCCCAAAAATACAACATGTCACGATATCATGACACTTTTTCTCCTTGCTCTTTCTCTTAGCTTTGGCCCGTAAAAATACATGTCGCGATATCATGACACTTTCACCTCCGTACACTTTCTCTATTCTTTTGTCATGATATCATGACACTTCTGCTTCCATAGACTTCGACTTTTCTTTTGTCGTGATATCGTGACACTTCTGCCTCCATAGTCTTCAACTTAGCTTTTGTCATGAAATCCACTACTTTTTTTTGTCACAAAATCATGACACTTCTACCTTCGAAGTCTTCTTCTCTGCTTTTGTCACGAAATCATGACACTTCTACTTCTACTTTACTTCTTTGCTTTTGTCATGAAATCGTGACACTTTCCTTAAGTCTTCTTCTTACTTTTGTCAAAATCATGACACCTCTTTCGTACTTTACTTCTTTGCTTTTGTCATGAAATCATGACACTTCTACTTCAAGTCTTGCTTTCTACTTTTGTCACAAAATCGTGACAGTTCTGCTTCCATATGCTTCCTCTCTTTCTTTTGTCGCGAAAATGTGACATGTCACGATATCGTGACACTTTTCAAACTTACTTTCTCTCTCCTATTTTAGTCGCAAAAATGCGACATGTCACGAAATCATGACACTTTTCAAACTTACTTTCTCTCTCCTATTTTAGTCATGAAAATGCGACATGTCGCGAAATCGTGACACTTTTCTTACTTGTTCTCTTTCTTTGAACTTGTCACGAAATCGTGACACTTTTTCCTACTTTCTCTTTCTCTTCCAACATGTCGCGAAATCGTGACAGTTTTTCCACTTGCCTTTTTCTCTTCCAACATGTCGCGAAATCGCGATAGTTTTTCCTGCTTTTTCTTTCTCTTCCAACATGTCACGAAATCGTGACAGTTTTTCCACTTGCCTTTTTCTCTTCCAACATGTCACGAAATCGTGATAGTTTTTCCTATTTTTCTCTCTCTTCCAACATGTCACGAAATCGTGATAGTTTTTCCTGCTTTTTCTCTCTCTTCCAACATGTCGCGAAATCGTGATAGTTTTTCTTGCTTTTTCTCTCTCTTCCAACATGTCGCGAAATCGTGACAGTTTTTCTTGCTTGTTGTATATGTCGCGATATCGTGACACTTTTCTTACTTGTCTTTTTCTTTGATCTTTTGCATATGGGCCACTTCGGTCTTCTTGGAAAATCACTTTACATACTCTGAATAACCTTTGAACTCCTGTCTTCTGCATCTGAATAGCTTTTGAACTTCCTGTCCACTGCATCAACAGATCTATCTGACTGTGTTGACAACAATGACAATATTGTTGCTGCACCTTGCTCAACACAGGGCAAGGCTTCGACAAGAAGAGGAGTCAGAGCTTCACGAGTACCTCTATAAACCCTAGACTTTCTGTCATTACTACGATAAAATTAACCTTACTAAGTAATTTGGTAAAGAAACCTTATTAACCCTATTGACAATAAACTAAACTAGTAGATAGGCTTAATTTAGGGCTTAATAAGATGGGCTTCCTTTAGATTTAGTTTTTGCAATTTTTTTTTGTGATTTCTGGCCATGGGGGCATGTCGTTGCCGTACCGCTCACTAGATGATGCTACCCAGAGTGGTTAGCCTAGCCTGTGGCTAGCCATTGTTGTTGTCAATGGCCAATTTGAATTCCAACGATTAAATTTTTGACTATTAGAATCTGGTTACTTTTGGCTTCAACAACCGCTTCGTGGTTGCTCTCTGTGCTAGCAGCCAGTTAGACTTAGGTGTATTCATTGATTTTTGGTTTTTTTTAAAGGCATTTAATTGATTTTTTTGACATTTTGGAGAATAGTATTTGATGTTTTTGGGTTCTTAGGCGCATTTACCCACTATTGAGTGCATCTTAGATTTTTTTGCACCAGCTTTATTTTATGCCTTTATTTAGTTGTTAGTGCATTTGATTTAGGCTTTATTTTGCATTCTTAAATCTTGTCTACTCGGGCTAAAGATCCAAAGCTACTTTGTGACCTTCTACCTATGATGGATGACATGGACTAGTCCTGGCTCGATGCTTGTGGTCTCCAGTATGTCATTGGTCTTCCAATGATCATGTCAGATCAGGCCTATTTGATTTCCTTGGCCCATAGGTGGGATTGTAGGACCAACACCTTCCACCTTCCTATCGATGAGATGATCATTATGCTTGAGGATGTCTACAGGATATTTAGGATTCCTTTCTATGGAGTGCCTATTTTCTCTTCTCCCACTAATGCCCAAGATGTAGTGTTCCTAAGGATATTTGGGAGACATGTTGCTGCTGCTTTTAAGGATACTCATTTCGGCAAGATTTTAGTTGATCAGTGGTACCAGGAGGATGTCTTCTCCTAGAGGTATGTTGTGTTGCTAATGGTCATCTACAACATCCTCATACTTGGTTGCTCTGGAGTGAGGTTCCCATGTAACCTCTTGGTGATGGTATAGGATTTTATTGATAGTTTGACACCTATTATCTACACTTGGGGGAGTGCACGACTGGCACAGTGCTATGACGAGCTATACCGCATTCAGTGTTGCAGCTAGGCTAGTATTTCTTGTAGCATGCTCCTCCAGATATGGGTCAGGGAGTATATTAAATTTGACCACCCAGTAGGACTTCTAGTGGAGATCACTACACTAGATGATGATATCCAGTGTTATAGATTTAGTTGGTCTAGAGCACTCGAGGAGCGTAAGAGTCGATATTTTGCAGGGGAGCTTTACCACTATACAACATCTTTGATTGGTTTTAAGGTCACTGATATTATCTGGTGGCCTTATCATGAGTGACCTAACTGGGAGGATCCAGCTATCTTTACAATGAGGACTTGTTGTGGCTGCTCCACAATGAGCACCAAAAAATTGGGGACCCCTCTTTTTGTTTTGAAGGTTCGATGTTTACAGTTTGTTTTAAGGGTCTATGCCTTCGTTTTGTCGTGGGTTTTGCAATTGTTGTCGGTTCTTGTCGACAATATTTTATTGTCGATGATTTTTTATTGTCGATGACTTTTTCTTGTTGACGATATTTTATTGTTGACAACTTTTTCTTGTTGACGACTTTTGTCGTCATTTTCTTGTCAACGACTTTTGTCATCATTTTCTTGTCGACGATATTTTAATTGTCAATGAATTTTCTTGTCGACGATATTTTAATTGTCAACGAATTTTCTTGTCGACGATATTTTCTTGTCGACAATATTTTATTGTCAACATTTTTTTTTATTGTTGTCGACGAAATTTTGTCATCATTTATGTTGTCGACAACTTTTATCATCATTTTTGTTGTGACAACTTTGTCGTCATTTTCTTTTGTTTTTAGCAAGTTTATTGTCGAGTGTTGGTGTTTCTTGTCATGGGTGGTTCAGATAATGAAAACAATAAAAAAAATAATAATAATAAAAATAAGTTTGTATATATATATTCTATATATATAAATTTAAAATTTAAAATAAATAAATTAGAGGATTTTTTGTCATTTAAGCTTCATTTTAATGGTGGTCATGGTGTTGATTTCTAATATGTTAATTTGGTATTTGCAGGTAGAAGGAGACCCCATACGGACTAAGTTACAAGGAAAAACTCAACGACAACAAGGCATGAATCACATGAACGCAATGATCGGGCTACTGGCTATGCATGGACACGTCCGTGGGATTGGAACCTAGGTCTCCTCTCGACTTACGACAATAATCCCTACCATGGTGAAGACCGGATCCCACATGCTTACACAACAACAGTGACACCTTGGTTGATATGGTGAATGGCGATTTGTAGATAGGGTTTCGAAGATGAATGGCCCAGTGGAAATATGATGATGTGGGATGGCCAAACTTTAATGGACCCTAGCGAGAGTAAATGGGTCGAGTGGATGAACATAAAGCTTGGAGAATAAGAGTAGATAGGGATATTTCACGGTAGTTCGTTGGTGATGTGGAATCGTGACCACGGTGGACTGTACAATGGTATCTAAAACCCACAAAAAAATACCACCGTGGATGAATCAATGTCAACGTAGATGTAGTTTCATGTTGTCTTTTGAGCTATGCTCGGTAACGTGGATACATCGGACCCCACACCGAGGAGAACGCAGTGAACAGTATACATAGACATAATTGTGATTGCAGTCTTGGACATTTGGTAATGACAGTATATAAATGGTGCAGCGATAACATATAGCATGCGAGGGCTTCATAACCACATCGAGGAGGCACCAATAAATTTTGATTGAAATTCCACGAAGACATGGAGGCAAAAGACCATTGAGAGCTTGACCATCAATTTCACGATTTGTCCAAAGTGGGGTGTCAAAATTATTTAGGCTAGACTCAAGTTATGGACAGATAAGGATGCTATGGATAAATTTGAACGATGCTCAACTGACGCAGATATGGCTAGGGTAGCATCACAAGTGGTAGTAGGTCAGTTTTATATGGACCCCACGGTAGAATTCAACAAGAAGCACGAGTTAGGGCATATGGAATACCTATCGCGGACGTGGAATGTGAGGCAACAATTCAATGGTGCTGGCTAAAGATATCAATGCGTGGCAAATCAAACGCATGCAAGGGAAAATCTAAAAATAGACTGATAATAAGGATGATTGCACCAGTTCACGGTATGTATGTTAGATGGAGATTTTAACTCAGCAAACGACGGTAGTTACACGTCAGAACAATCACAGAAACAACGCAGCAATTTGGGTCGTTGAATGCCAGTGGTACAGGGAGTACGCCAAATATTTCTTGGGAATTTGGTCACACTCTAAAAATCTAGACGTCTGACAAAGAAAGTAAGAATGTTTTGATCTTTATGTACAACAGTAACGTGGAATCTATCACCGGCGATGAGAGCTATCAGACGTTGGTAAAAAGTTATAATGGTCAAATTACACGGACATTCCACCAAGATTCGAAGGTTGGGAGCCGTTATGTCAGCAGTGTGCAGACAGAACAGAGGTCAGGCATCAGTATTCATCGAAAAAAAATAATCGTAGAATGGCTCGCAAAAACCCTAGACATTACATGTAAACCCTAAGGCTCACCAAGAATCTTATAACATCTCGAAGTGGTGTAGATTGTTGTGGTTCGAGTTTTTTTTTAAAAGTGTTGGATACTGGATGAAGGTACAGACGGGAGAACCGCAGCGTCGATAACAGACAATGCATGTATTTTATAGTTGGATTGGGCAACGGCTGTGACGATGAGGTAGAAAAAAAAAAAGACGAGGAAAGGGGCGGTCACAGTGCAGAAGCCGAGGCTAAATATTATTCCCCAGAACATGGTTAAAATTTCATGTGTTTGGTTTTCAAATCTTAATATTGGCCACTTCGAAATCTCTTCGGCTATATATCGGATGGTATAAGGTTTATATTATATGATATAAGGTATATAATGGTTTCATTAGATTTTAATAAAGGTATTTAAAGTATATATTTTATAATGTAAAATTTTAAATTTCTTTATTACACTTTAATAAAGGTTTTTAAATTTTACATTATAGAATATAAGATTTTAAATTTCGTTATTAGATTTTAATGAAAGTTTTTTTTGTTTTTTAATATATTGTATAATATAAAATATCAAGCTTCTTTATTACATTTTAATAAATATTTTTGAAATTTAGGTTATATAATATAAAATATTAAGTTCTTTTATTAAATTTTAATAAAGGTCCTTAAAGTTTATATTATATAATATAAAATTTTGAATTTTTTTATTAGATTTTGATAAAGGTGTTTTAACCTTATATTAGAGGGCCTTGTGGGAGTTATAAGGGTGGAAAGAAAAGTGATTGGGAAGTTGAAACGAATGGATTTTTACACCCTTAAATACTCAAGGGGGCCATTGTAAAAGGGGCTGGAAAATGGGAGAAAAGACTATCTTTTGGAATAAAGGAGCTTTTATTTGGCAAGAGCAACTTTTGTGTGTGAAATCAAAAGGAGACTGAAACTAAGACTGTTGTTGTTTCTGTAAATCTTTCCTTTGCATTATTGCTTCTTGTATCTATTCGTTTATGCCATAAAGTGGGTTACGATAGGTGAATGATAGAATGATGCAATTATTTATTTCCTTAGAGTCTTGCATCCGATCTAATCTGACTGTGTTTATGTTGTGAGTCTGTTAGGTCATGTTGTTTTAGAATTTCATCTCATAACTTGGGGTTTTGCAGGGAGGAGATTGCTAACCAAATTAATGTTCTGTTTTGGTTTTTCCAGCTAACTTTTGTAAATAATGTTTCTGTTTTATTTTTTTGATATTTAGATTAATCTTACCTTAAAATCTACTTTTCTGATTCTGGTCCATTCCAAGAAATTTTGCATTTGTTTTCATTCTATTCTGGTCCATTCCAGAATTTTTGCTAATTGTTCCTTGATTCTGGTCCATTCCAATTTTGCATTTGTTTTCATTCTATTCTGGTCCATTCCAAAATTTTGCTAATTGTTCCTTGATTCTGGTCCATTCCAAAATTTTTCTAATTGTTTTCATTCTATTCTGGTCCATTCCAAAATTTTTGTATGTAGTTGATTTCTTGATTCTGGTCCATTCCAGAATTTATGTTCATAAATAGTTCATTTATTGCCATGAATAATCTAAGTTATAAAGAAGGTAAATAAATCTGCCAAGAGTATGCTCTGTGTCTACGCTTGAGAAAGCGATCTGCTTGCACCAAAAATTGGAGGGTTTGTTTACAGATCTAGTGTTTCCCAAAGAAAACCAGGGATTAATAGCGGAGAAGAGAAAGCCGCTTCTAGATCCACTTCTTTAATTTAGATTTTCATTCTTGCATCTCCAAACACCTTCATCTAATTTTTAGACAAAATATGGGTTTAGGAGGGCTACTAATTCCAAATGCACATTAAGTCAGATCAAGTGAATGAATCCTAACTTTCTAACTTACTAATTTTTGCTAACATTTAATGCTAACATTGCTAACTTTACTAACACCAAATGCTAACATAGGGATAGTGGAACACTTTTAAATGAAGATAAAACGAATCCGCTAACTCTAAAAAATGAACCTCATGTTAAAGGCACGGAGCTTAAAATGAAGTGGCTTATACCACACACTTTCTCATTTGGAATATTTTTAAGCTGAAGATAAAAGAGGTTACTAACTAGGTTTCGGGTAGATCACTTTAATCTCAAGAACATTAAAAGAAGCTATCTTCACATTTGGTTGATTTAATGGATTATGGTTGCAAAGTACTTGTTTGAATCATTAAAGGCCCCTTGTTAACTATTACTTGCATGGTTTAAGTTATTCTGGTATACATTCATTTATTTGCTTTAGTCTTGATTGATTACATGCACATGAATGTTTGTTCACAAGAACCTTGGAGAAATGAATAATGCTACTTAATTTCTTTGCAAGAGAGAGTTTCTTGTTTGATACTCTAGTTGTGGTGATCATTTTGCTATAGGGCAAAATATTCACTCAACATTTTGGTGCTAGAAGGAGGGCCTTCTTTATTGCTTTGTGATTGTGATCTGTTCTAACGATTAACGTGGGTAGTTTTGTTTCCACCTATTGTGCTTGTAGGTATAACATTTATTTGTTTTCTTTTGCAAGTGAGTTGAGAGAAGTCTTTTAGAATTCTAGAGTTTTCAAGCTGGCCCAACCTGAGTACATAGCTACTAGGTCCAAAACCATAGGGGAAACTATTTTCCAAAGCCTTTCTCCCACTGCTAGGAAGCCGAGAAACAAAACATTAGAGATCGAAATACCACCCAGTATACTTGAGTTAGGAGCTTCTTTAGACTCAAGTACGTCTAGTGGGCCTGAGCCCCCAGTTTCAAATGTGATAGCTACACCAAGTGTGTCTGTCCCCATCATTACAAGTGTTGCCATTGTTCCTATAGGGTCGATACCCTTGAATAACATGGCCCAACAACAACAACAACAACCACCTGCCCTTTGGTATGGTGCACAAAGTTCTCCCTTGGATATCCCTGGGGTAGTCCATGACTTGCCTAGAAATATTGAAAGGGGATTGCCTAAATTCATGCATGATGGTCCCATAACAGTCGAAGAACATGTCCAAATTTACAAGGATTACATGTTTAGACAAGGAGTTACCCATGAAGATATCGCTTGTCAAATTTTCCCTGCTAGTCTAGACAGTACGACCAATGAATGGTACAAGAATCTTCCCACAGGGTCCATTACTTCATGGGCCCAATTAGAAACTGCCTTTATTAGCCAATTTTGAATGTTGTTGGATCCTTCCATAATTTATAATTTATTCGTATCATGCAAAAGGTTACCCAATGAGCCCATAAGAACATTCAATCAGAGGTTCCAAAAATTGTATACAAATTTGACTCGCCACTTTGCAGTAGATCCTACGGTGGCCCTGCAACTATACTTTGGAGCTTTAGATCCATTAACATCCTTGTTGACTAGAAGGAATCCTCAGGTTACGACGCTTTCGTTAGCTTATGCGGAGACAATGACCCTTGAACAACAAATGAATTTACCAGGAGTAGGGTTGTCTCAATTGACTGGGATGGGACAATACGGTCCATACAGTCAATTCGCCATGATGAATCAATTAATGGCACCACAAGTTCCAACAATGAACAATTTCCAACAACCATCTCAAGTCGCATCATTTCCCACTTATCCTAATGCCTCTATTCCAACACAGGCATTGATTCCAAATAACTCGATGACCTTGCCTGGGTTCAATATGGGCAATAACTTGTTGACCATACCTGGGTTTACTCCGATTAGTATGCCAAGCCCAATGACTTATCCAACAATCACTCCTATTCAAAGTGTGAATCCAGGATGGAATCAAAGTGCCCAGACCCAAGCCATTGTACCTGTTCTAGAGGTGGCTAATGCAGCAAATACAATTGGGCCTGGAATTACAGTGCCCCAACCACAAGGGCCTGAATCCATGATAGAAAACATGAAGGAAACATTGGCCAAAGTTTTGGTTACTGTGGGAAATGTTAATAAAAAAGTTGACCAAGTCATTGGTCATAACCGACCTCATAACCATAGAGGAAAAGGAACATACAACACACATCCTAATAATGGATGAGTACCCAATCCCGTAGCCAATCAGGCAGATGTCTCGAAAGATTTTGGAGAGTTAGGATCTTGTGATAATGATTGCCCGCACTGTTGCCATGGAAAGCAGGAGTCTATATTGACTGAAGTTATACATCCCCAAGAAAGTGAAGAAGAGGAGGATGTTGAGGTTTTTGGAAAAGAAGATGAAGAAACATTGGAAGTTCATGCCAATAAACGTTTTGGGAAAGGAAATCACAAGTATTACACAAGGAGTTCTAAGGATCCCAAAACTTCCTCTACCCCTCCAAACAACCCATTACTTCCTCCTGATTTCAAAGGAGATGTCAATCCACCTCCTCCATCAATGGTGGAGAAGTCTAAGTTGGTGCAAAACATGTCAAATTCGAAAAAACCCACTTATGACTTGATAGAAGACATGAAGAAAACTAAGGCCAATGTCTCAATGTATGATATGTCCCAACTTTTAGGCCAAGAAGTAAGTCCACCAAAAGGTTTGGATCCACCTACCCAAGTTCATGAAGCTAAGGGTGTTGAGTCCCAATTGGTTTTGAAAAGGGAAAAATGAGACGTACCCCCCTTTCTTATAACCATTAGAATTGCTGGTAGAAATCTACACAATTGTCTAATAGATTCAGGGGCCTCTACTAGCATTATGCCCCTAGAAATCTATCAAAAATTGGGACTTACACCAAAACCTTCTAAAAGCAAGGTGGTGCAACTGGATAGATCGGCCATGGAGGCAGTGGGAGAATTAAGTGATATTCTTATTCAGGTCAACTCAGAACCTAGGGTTCAACATCACATAGATATATTGGTACTTAACATTCCTATCAAATATGGCATGGTGTTGGGAAGAGATTGGAGCAAGAACTTAAATGGATACATTGTAACAGACTCTTCACATATGTGGTTGCCTTGGAGAGGAGTGGCCAACCAAATTCGAATTGATAGTGAACCTAGGCTCAAGGAAATGATAACAGAATACAACAAACCTAATGAGATTCAATACATTGAAACTGAATTAGGAGCCTATTGCTTGGACGTAGAAATTCTTGAGAATTCTCAAAATGGAAGTATTGGATGCAATGATTCTGAAGAACACCATAAGGTTTGGACTCTAAGATTTGATGGATCCAAGTCCAAACAAGGGGCGGGAGCTGGTATTGAACTTTCATGTCTAGACAGAAAACCTATGTTGGCTGCATATAGATTACAGTTCCTAGCCACCAACAATGTGGCAGAATATGAGGCCTTGATTTTTGGACTCCAATTGGCCCTTCGAAAGAAAATCAAATGTATCAAGGTCTTAGGTGATTCTGAATTGGTGGTAAAACAAGTTAAAGGACAATATGCATGTAAGAACAAGTGGCTCAACCTTTACCAAACCAGAGTTAGATATTTAATAAATGAATTTGATGCTTTTAACATATCTCTAATCTCTAGAAAAGGCAATCGTTTGGCAGATTCTTTAGTCGTAGCTGCTAGCATGCTTAAACCAGTGGATCACAAGAAGTGCAAGAAATTTTCCATAGAATTAGTCCCTTGCCCCTCGATACCTGATAACGTCATGAATTTCCAAGTCTTTGATAGTGACAGACATATATTCAATTTTGTCACTAATTCTGGTATCTTTGAAAATCAGGTTATTGATGAAGACGAGAGGGGGCAAGAAGAGGCAGATTTGAAAATGGAAGCTACTGGAAAATGGAATGAGATGCCAAATGGGATGGCCTCATTAGAGAAAATGTTTGATATTGGATACCAACCGAAAGGAGGGAGAAAAGTTCCACCTCCCAAAGAGGCTTGTGACTTAGTCAATATTGGAAGTGCAGAAAACCCTCACGAAATATTCATTGCAAAGGCATGTACCGAACATGAAAAGAATTCCATTGCCAATGCATTGAAGGAATACATAGATTGCATAGCTTGGAGCTATAAGGAGTTGAGAACTTATGATCAGAATGTTATAATGCATACAATTCCTTTGAAGCCAGACTCCAAACCCTTTAGGCAAAGACAGAGGCCAGTCAATCCGTTACTAGAGCCCTTGATAGAGAAAGAGGTAAAGCGACTATTAGAAGCTAAAATCATCTTTCCTATTAGGCATTCCACATGGGTTGCTAACTTGGTCCCTGTGAGGAAAAAGAGTGGAGAGATAAGGCTATGTATTGATTTTAGAAATCTGAATAAGGCCTCACAAAAGGACAATTACCCTCTACCTACCATTGAAGAAATCCTTCAAAAGGTAAATGGGTCAAAAATTATGTCATTCCTAGATGGCTATTCAGGATACAATCAAGTCCTCATCCATCCTAATGATAGGATGAAAACCGCCTTCACCACAAAATGGGGCACTTTTGCATATAGGAGAATGCCTTTTGGATTGTTGAATGCAGGTGCCACATTCCAAAGAGCCATGGACTTTGCCTTTAAGGGGCTCATCGGTAAGTGCATTATTGTCTATGTAGATGACATTCCTATATTTTCTAAGAATAGGGAAAACCATGTCAAGGATCTAAGGAAAGTTCTCCAAAGGTGTAGGGAACATGGCATTTCACTCAACCCAAAGAAGTGCATTTTCGGGGTAACGGAAGGAAAATTATTGGGACATGTAATATCCAAAGATGGAATTTCCATTGATCCTGAAAGAATAGATGCCATACAACAGATTTCTTTTCCCAATAGCAAAAAAGAATTGAGATCATTTTTTGGGAAGATTAATTTTGTTAGAAAATTTATTTCAGGTTTTTAGAAATTGCAAAACCCTTGAACGATATGTTGAAGAAAGAGGCCCAAATCAAATGGACAAATGAAAATAGGGATGCTTTCAAAAGAATCAAGGATGCGATTTCTAGAGCCCCGATTTTAGTGAGTCCTGATTATGCGAAGCCTTTCTACATTTACACATTTGCTTCAGACCATTCCTTTGCGAGTGTTCTAACTCAGAAGAGTGAACGCAACATTGAAAATCCTATTGCCTTCCTTAGTACTCCTCTCAAAGATGCGAAATTGAGATATTCCATCTTGGACAAGCAAATGTATGCCCTATTTAAGACTATTAAAAAATTCAGACATTATATAGTCCATAGTAGGGTGTTTGCTATAGTCCCAGATCCTACAGTTAAAGCCATGTTTATACAGAATGAACTGGGTGAAATACGAGGTAAGTGGATCTCAACTCTTCAAGAATTTGATCTTGAAATTCAACCTATGAAGATAGTGCGGGGACAAGGGTTGGTTAAGGCCATAGCAGAAAATGATCCCTTAGTTTCATGTCAGCATTATGAAATAGCAGATATAATTGAAGATGAGTGGTACGTAGATGTTGTGTATTTTTTACTAAATGGTAAGTGTCCACCACATTTAAATTCTACTCAACGAAGAGCCTTGCATCTAAAATCTGCTAATTTTCTAATCAGATCCGGTGCATTATACAAGAAAAACCATGAAGGAATTTACCTTCATTGCGTTGATCGAAAAGAGGCAGCACAAATACTCGAGGAATTCCATGGTAAGTATGGGACAGGACATGGGTCTGCTAATGCCACAACCCATCAAATCCTTAGAGCTGGTTACTATTGGCCTCAATTGTTCAAAGATGCTCATGCTCATGTGAGGTCATGTCATACTTGTCAAATTGTGGCAAATAGAGAAAGGGGTGCTTCTATGCCATTACAATCTGTAATTGAGTCTAGACCTTTTGCACAATGGGGTTTGGATTTTGTTGGGATCATCAGTCCCAATTCATCCGATTCCCATAAATACATTCTCATAGCTACAGATTATTGCACAAGGTGGATGGAAGCTATCCCCACTAAAAATGCCACTTCAGAAGTTGTTATTAAATTCTTAGAGGATAACATTGTCACTCGATTCGGAATGCCTAACTCCATTGTAAGTGATAACGGTTCCGCTTTCTCCTCTCTAGAATTTGCAAATTGGGCATTCGACAACATGGTGAGTTTGAAGTTTTCTTCCAATTATTATCCACAAGGTAATGGCTTGGTTGAGTCTTCTAATAAGAATTTGTTATGTGTCATTAAAAAGTTGCTTGAAAGAAATCCTAGAGATTGGCATAACAAACTTAAGTTGGCTCTTTGGGCTGATAGAATCAGAATCAAGGAATCATTAGGAACATCTCCTTACCACTTAGTTTATGGACAAGATCCTATTTTTCCCACAAATCTTAAGTTACAAACATTACATTTCATGAAATATTACCTTGGAACTGATAATAAACTTGAAACTAGACTAACACAATTGATGCATCTGGATGAAAAGAGGGATGAGGCTATGCTTCACTTTAGTAAACACCAAGATGTAGTAAAAAGGTGGTTTGATAAAAGGTCTAGAGTCAAAACATTTAAAGTTTCAGATTTAGTGTTGTTGTGGGATAAGAGACATGAGAGGAAAGGAGATCATGATAAATTTGATTACTTATGGTTGGGTCCTTACCAAATTTCAGAAGTCCTAGGTGAAAACAACTTTAGATTAAAAACCTTGGACGAAAAATATTTGGCTTTACCCATCAATGGGCTGCATTTAAAACACTATTTCCAGGCCTGAAATGGCAAGGCCTTGTATTATATGTAAATATGTCATGCTTTGTTTTGTGTGTGCAGATTTGATTTTTTTGGTGTGTTTTAGGCTTTTGCCTTCAACCTTTATTTTAGCATGATGAGGTTGTTCTGAATAAGGTTTTGAGGCATTTTGATTGCATTGTTCTTTTTCTTAGCTTGGTGTGTTGGTCATTGGACCAGTTTTGGGCTTGATATAAAAAAAAAAAAGAGAAGGGGATAGCAAAGATGTTAGTTTGTATCCTTATCAATGTTTTAAGACTAGAAGTATATGAAACAACAGAATTGTATTACAGAAAGCTCCACGAGTACTGCAAACACATTAAAGAATATCGTTTGAAATTTGGGATACATGAAAGTTGTCAATTTTGCAAGATAGGGTGAAGCATTTTGTATAATCCATCTTACTCATTTGTTTTCAGGATACATTGCATAATAACTTTGAGTCTCATTCCATTCCATATTTCAAAGACAACCACCAAAAGCATGTCAGACCCTCTTAGGATCATTGCACAATAAACATTAAGTAAGGTCTTGAGATTGGAAACTGATGCCGCATTGTCTTGAATTAGACACGTTCTGCACATATAAAGAACATCTTGGGCAAAATGGTTGAAACCATACTTGGAAGAAAAAGTGAGGCGAAAAGAATTTTTCTTGTCTGTCCCATCATGCAAAACATAGTCCATGAAACAGTGGTTTTCACCACTCCCACAATACTTGAAACCCATTTGGATTGGAAGGATCGTACTACATGTCCCTCATAAGGATGAGTAGTCATCCCTAAGATTCAAGGAAGCCATTACTACTCCACCTCCATCACATCATTTGGATTGGAAGGATCGTACTACATGTCCCTTGCAAGGATGGGTAGTCATCCCTAAGGTTCAAGGAAGCCATTACTACTCCACCTCCATCACATCATTTGAATTGGAAGGATCGTACTACATGTCCCTCACAAGGATGGGTAGTCATCCCTAAAATTCAAGAAAGCCAAAGCCAAAGCCTGGACTATGGGGTTGATCTCCACCGGGGCTATAGACGCCTGACTGGCAGTGGAGTAGGCTCATGCATGGTGACATGTCTCATTTAAAAGCAAGACCTCTGACCGCTCACACGGACAGGCTAGCCTGGCAGTTTTATCCATAACAGGTTTAATCATTTTGCTTAAGATGAGGTAATAAACTCAAATCAGAGTAGTAAGGATAGGGTTAAATTCTCATCACGCTTAGGTTGAGAATCTGATTCCCCAAAGCTCTGATTTCACTTACACATGCACATTGATTCAATATGGTAGTGGCGCATAACCAACCTTGAGATTGGGTATATGAACTCAATTCATGCATGATTGGTCCTAAGAGGGTTTGATAGTTTTAATGTTTCTGCTCATGCTACTAAAAGTTTATGAGTCCTTGCAAAGTAGGTCAGTCATAGTTTATTATTCTGGAAATACATTCAATCTTGCATAGACCCTCCATGATTCATTATATGCATTCATGTGAAACTGGCAATAGAATGTGGAACTATTTCAAACGATAAAGAATGAATCACTATGCACACATTGAGCTGATGCTGAATGATTCTAATGTTTCATGTATTTTTGGTCTATTTACATTCTTTGGATATTTGCTAACGCTTGCAGTTGAGTTGTAGGTTTTCAGGTTGGGTTCTCACCGAAATGCTCAGGAGCATTTCCCAGCAGAGTCGCCATTTGTTGTGGCTGCTCCACAACGAGCCCTAAAAAATTGGGGACCCACCTTTTTGTTTTGAAAGTTCGATGTTTGCAGTTTGTTTTAAGGGTCTATGCCTTCGTTTTGTCATGGGTTTTGCAATTGTTGTCGATTTTTGTCGACAATATTTTATTGTCGATAACTTTTTCTTGTCGACGATATTTTATTGTCGACAACTTTTTCTTTTTTTTTTTTTTTGTCTTTTCTTTTATTTTATTGTCGATTTTTTTCATGACTTTTTTCATCATTTTTGTTGTCGACAACTTTTATCGTCATTTTTGTTTATGACAACTTTGTCGTCATTTTTTTTGTTTTTAGCAAGTTTATTGTCGAGTGTTGGTGTTTCTTGTCATGGGTGGTTCAGATAATGAAAACAATAAAAAATAATAATAATAATAAAAATAAGTTTGTATATATATATTCTATATATATAAATTTAAAATTTAAAATAAATAAATTAGAGGATTTTTCGTCATTTAAGCTTCAGTTTAATGGTGGTCATGGTGTTGATTTCTAATATGTTAATTTGGTCTTTGCAGGTAGAAGGAGACCCCATACGGACTAAGTGACAAGGAAAGACTCAACGACAACAAGGCATGAATCACATGAACGCAATGATCAGGCTACTGGCTATGCATGGACACGTCCGTGGGATTGGAACCTAGGTCTCCTCTCGGCTTACGACAATAATCCCTACCATGGTGGAAGACCAGATCCCACATGCTTACACAACAACAGTGACACCTTGGTTGATATGGTGAATGGCGATTTGTAGATAGGGTTTCGAAGATGAATGGCCCAGTGGAAAGATGATGATGTGGGATGGCCAAACTTTAATGGACCCTGGCGAGAGTAAATGGGTCGAGTGGATGAACATCAAGCTCGGAGAATAAGAGCAGATAGGGATATTTCATGGTAGTTCATTGGTGATGTGGAATCGTGACCACGGTGGACTGTACAACGGTATCTAAAACCCACAAAGAATACCACCGTGGATGAATCAATGTCAACGTGGATGAGTTTCATGTTGTCTTTTGAGCTATGCTCGGTAAAGTGGATACAGCGGACCCCACACCGAGGAGAACGCAGTGAACAGTATACATAGACATAATTGCGGCTGCAGTCTTGGACATCTGGTAATGACAACATATAAACGGTGCAGCGATAACATATAGCATGTGAGGTTCATAACCACGTCGAGGAGGCACCAATAAATTTTGATTGAAAGTCCGTGAAGACATGGAGGCAAAAGACCATTGAGAGCTTGACCATCAATTTCACGATTTGTCCAAAGTGGGGTGTCAAAATTATTTAGGCTAGACTCAAGTTATGGACAGATAAGGATGCTATGGATAAATTTGAACGATGCTCAACTGACGCAGATATGGCTAGGGTAGAATCACAAGTGGTAGTAGGTCAGTTTTATATGGACCCCACGGTAGAATTCAACAAGAAGCACGAGTTAGGGCATATGGAATACCTATCGCGGACTTGGAATGTGAGGCAACAATTCAATGCTGTTGGCTGAAGATATCAATGCGTGGCAAATCAAACGCATGGAAAATCCAAAAATATACTAATAATACGATTAGCCAGTCCAATAAGAGAGGGGAAGCAAAACGACAGAAAAAACAGAGAAAAAAAATCATAGAAAAAAGAAAGAGGGAAGGTAAATGCCAGAGGTACAGGGCGTATCAAATATCTCTTGGGCTGGGACCAAAAATCGGGCGAAAAGAAAGTAAGAATACAGCGATCTTTATGTACAACAGTAACGTGGAATCTATCACCGGTGACGAAATCTATCAGACATCGGTAAAAAGTTATAATGATCAAATTACACGAACATTCCACCAAGATTCGAAGGTTGGGAGTCGTTATGTCAGTCGTGTGCAGACAGAACAGAGGTCATGCATTAGTATTCATCGAAAAAAAATAATCGTAGAATGGCTCACAAAAACCCTAGACGTTACATGTAAACCCTAAAGCTCATTCTTATAACATCTCGAAGTGGTGCAGATGATTGTGTTTCGAGTTTTTTTTAAAGTGTTGGATACCGGATGAAGGTACAGACGGGAGAACCGCAGCGTCGACAATAGACAATGCATGTATTTTATAGTTGGATTGGGCAGCGGCTGTGACGATGAGGAGAAAAAAAAAGACGAGGAAAGGGGCGGTCACAGTGCAGAAGCCGAGGCTAAATATTATTCCCCAGAACATGGTTAAAATTTATGTGTTTGGTTTTCAAATCTTAATATTGGCCACTTCGAAATCTCTTCGGCTATATATCGGATGGTATAAGGTTTATATTTAAGGTATAAGGTATATAATGGTTTCATTAGATTTTAATAAAGGTATTTAAAGTATATATTTTATAATTTTAAATTTTAAATTTCTTTATTACACTTTAAAGAAGGTTTTTAAATTTCACATTATAGAATATAAGATTTTAAATTTTGTTATTAGATTTTAATGAAAGTTTTTTTTTTTTTTTTAATATATTGTATAATATAAAATATAAGCAAAAAAAAATTTTGAAATTAGGTTATATAATTAAAAAATAAGTTCTTTATTAAATTTAATAAAGGTCTTAAAGTTATATATAATATAAAAATTGAATTTTTTATAGATTTTGATAAAGGTGTTTTAACCTTATATTAGAGGGCCTTGTGGGAGTTATAAGGGTGGAAATAAAAGTGATGGGGAAGTTGAAACGAATGGATTTTTACACCCTTAAATAAAGGGGGCCATTGTAAAAGGGGCTGGAAAATGGGAGAAAATACTATCTTTTGAAATAAAGGAGCTTTTATTTGGCAAGAGCAACTGTTGTGTGTGAAATTAAAAGGAGACTGAAACTAAGACTGTTGTTATTTTTGTAAATATTTCCTTTGCATTATTGCTTCTTGTATCTATTTGTTTATGCCATAAAGTGGGTTACGATAGGTGAATGATAGAATGATGCAATTATTTATTTCTTTAGAGTCTTACATCTGATCTAATCTGACTGTGTTTATGTTGCGAGTCTATTAGGTCAGGTTGTTTTAGAATTTCATCTCATAACTTGGGGTTTTGCAGTGAGGAGATTGCTAACCAATTTAATGTTTTGTTTTGGTTTTTCCAGCTAACGTTTGTATATAATATTTCTATTTTCTTTTATCTGATATTTAGATTAATCTTATCTTAAAAGCTGCTTTTCTGATTCTAGTCCATTCCAGAATTGTTGCATTTGTCTTTATTCTATTCTGGTCCATTCCAAAATTTCTACTAATTGTTCCTTGATTCTGGTCCATTCCATAATTTTTTGCATTTGTTTTCATTCTATTCTGGTCCATTCCAAAATTTCTGCTAATTGTTCCTTGATTCTGGTCCATTCTAGAATTTTTGCATTTGTTTTCATTCTATTCTGGTCCATTCCATAATTTATGTATGTAGTTGATTTCTTGATTTTGGTCCATTCTAGAATTTATGTTCATAAATAGTTTATTTATTGCCATGAATAATCTAAGTTATAAAGAAGGTAAATAAATCTGCCAAGAGTATGCTCTGTTTCTATGCTTGAGAAAGTGACCTGCTCGCACCAAAAATTGGAGGGTTTGTTTACAGATCTAGTGTTTCCTAAAGAAAACCAGGGATTAATAGCGGAGAAGAGAAAGCCGCTTCTAGATCCACTTCTTTAATTTAGATTTTCATTCTTGCATCTCCAAACACCTTCATCTAATTTTTAGACAAAATATGGGTTTAGGAGGGCTACTAATTCCAAATGCACATTATGTCAGATCAAGTGAATGAATCCTAACTTTCTAACTTACTAATTTTTTGCTAACATTTAATGCTAACATTGCTAACTTTACTAACACCAAATGCTAACATAGGGATAGTAGAACACTTTTAAATGAAGATAAAATGAATCCGCTAACTCTAAAAAATGAACCTCATGTTAAAGGCACGGAGCTTAAAATGAAGTGGCTTATACCACACACTTTCTCATTTGAAATCCTTTTAAGTCGAAAGATAAAAGAGGTTACTAACTGGGTTTCGGGTAGATCACTTTAATCTCAAGAACATTAAAATAAGTTATCTTCACATTTGGTTGTTTTAATGTATTATGGTTGCAAAGTACTTGTTCGAATCATTAAAGGCCCCTTGTTAACTGTTACTTGCATGGTTTAAGTTATTATGGCATACATTCATTTATTTGCTTTAGTCTTGATTGATTACATGCACATGAATGTTTGTTCACAAGAACCTTGGAGAAATGAATAATACTACTTAATTTCTTTGCAAGAGAGAGTTTCTTGTTTGATACTCTAGTTGTGGTGATCATTTTGCTATAGGGCAAAATATTCATTCAATAGGACTCAACATGATCTATGGGTTATCAGCCACAAGGATGGCATCAAAGAGTTCTTTTACTAGTCCAGGGTGCTCTAACAGTTGGGCATTTAGTAGGATGTTCCCCTTGAGCCAGTTGTATATCATCAAATTTTTGTAGAGAGGAACATTCTACGACCCCAAGTTACAATAGTGCTAGAGGAGGATGATCCTCCTGTAGTTGATCTTGGTGTGGTTGATTATGGGGTCACATATTTGTACACCTGCTAGTGGGGTATTTGATTATGGTAGAGTGGTGGTTGCTTGTGGTGGTCTTTGGATGAGTCTAAGGCTAAGGATCCTGATGGGCACTGAGTGTGGGCTTGGATGGATGATTAGGGGTAGGTAGGGTTGTAGGAGCAAGTGGTAGAGGAGCCAATTGTAGAGGAGTAGGTTACCCCCAAGGAGGAGGATGAGTTAGCCCCTGACAAGTAGGAGTCTCCTCTCTAGGCTTAGTTGCACTAGGTTGAGGTTGATTTACAAAAATCCCATATTTAGGTGTAGTAGAGAGATACCACCATTGCCTACCTTAAGAGATAGGTTGTCCAACTTACTGTCGAGTGAGATGCGACTCAGATCCAGGTTGTGCTACCTCCTGCAGCACCTCAGGTACCTAGAGTTCTAGATGTAGGTGTGGAGATACGGCGCTTGCATGGATTATTAGTAGATTATTTGGAGTTCACCCGAGATGCCTTCAACATCATAGCATTAGAGTATGAGGTCAAACTTCAGGGAGGCCATCTACTAGAGAGGCCCAGGGCAGTAGGATCACAGAGGACTAGCCAAAGCACTTTAGGATAGTCATCATCTCGATCGAGCCACTATACCAAGTCCCAAATAGAGTAGAATGGGGATTCTAGTTCGATGCCACCTCCTAGAGGGGGCGATGAGGACAGAGGTGATGCTAGTGGTGCGGGCCACTCTTTATAACTATGGCTCCTTGGATATTTTATACTTATTTTGGGTGTAAGGTCAACCGACCTACACAGTTGTAGCCTTATTGATGATTTTTGCACCTACATGTACTTATTTGGACACACTTTTATATGATATCTAGACTTTGAGACTCATTGCGTGTATTTTTTATGATTATGCTTTTATATTTATGGACAAAATATCATGATTTTATGTGACATGATGTGATGTGATGTTTAGATGTTATGATGTGTATGTGTAGGTGAACTAATTTATGATCTTATGTTATGTGGTTTACATGACTTATGCTTTATGATGTGTGGATGCTTATATGGCATGGTCTAGATGATGATGATGGATGCATATATGGATGCAATGCTTATTGTTAAATGCATGTTTTCTTTTGATGTGTTGTATGCATCTAACCTTATGTTTCTATGATATGGTAAATGAAATATGTTATGTTATGCTAATGATCTAATGTGGATGAACCTGTATGCTTTAATCACCTAAAACATATGATATGATGTGATATGAGTTTGACAATCTAATGGGCGACACCACAGAATGTATAAAAATCATGAATAAATAATAATTCTCATAATAAGAATTAATCATTTAAACATCATATGTGTGGTGAGATGATGGATTTATTTATAGGTTGCTATAGATATGCATAGAATAGTCAGTGGTTATTTTAATTATCATTTTTGACATTTATCCAGTATCTATCCTATCTTATGCACTCATTTTAGCGAACAAAACCTCCTAAATAAATTTGATGATGTGCCTGATGATATGACCTATTGCTATTAGAGGATTTTTGAGGTTTTCCATGAGACTCAAACACCCTAGTTGCTTCATAAAATGGTTGTATACTGATCATACAGAGCCTTTGAAGGATAAAGCTTTGTTATGTCACCCTAGATATTCATTATCCTTGTGTGTGCAAATGAGTATATTAGATAAAATATAAGCATACCCCAATGCCATGAAAGATTCATTCAACCCATTGTTGTATTGGGGATCCTCAAATGTTTATCTTGATCCTAATCTAGACTCAGTTGGATTAGACCACTAGGCAATATAGGACACCTAAGGCTAGCTCTTCCACATGCAAACATTGGTCTGTTCAAAAGCAAGATGCTAATGGAACAAACATATCGTCATGCGTAAGGATACCTTATGGCTCGTTCATGTTGAGAATTCTAGGGATTCAAGTTCATACTCCCTTATTTTCTTCATATTTATTTGGGATACTTGCTCATGATTTAGTGATGAAAATCATTGTTTATTTTGAATTTTTGTTTTTCTTTTGAGCAAGGGATTTATAATCACTGTTTATTTTGTTCTTGAATTTTTGCTTTGTTCAGGATTTTTGTAGTGATGATAATCACTTGTTTACTTTGTTTTTGAATTTTACTTTGTTTGGGATTTTGCTTGTTTTGATTAAAGCAAGGGATTTCTTTGGGTAGGGGTGCACTTGTCCTTTTGCCAATTCTCAGCATTTTTGAGCCGGTCGCATAGGGGGATGAGCAAGATAAACTTTTCACCTTAGGATACCTAATACCACTTTGCAGTGTTCATATTTCCCTTGTTACAACTAGGATTTTAGTGTTTTGATTAGTGATGGGATTCTGAAATATACCAGGTGCTATCATAACCAAACCTCATCTATTAAAAGCAAAGAAAACTTTCTACGAGGTTTGATAAAACCACTAGGTATGGCTGAGTGACCGAAAAACCCTAGTATATTCCTTATAGCAACAGGAGGGGTTGTGTTGAAAAACATAGTTACACACATGGGTTATGGATGATGATGGATTTTGAAGATGCATGATTGAGATACAAATGTGGTGTCGTTTGTAAGATTGCAAACACAAATGTATCTAATGCAAATGTAATGGATGTAATGCCTATATGCAATGCAACTACATGGATGTAAGTGCAAATGCATAATGCAAATGTTTTTGTATTTTTGATGCTTTCAATTGTTTTTGAGTTTTTGATTATTTTGAATGTTTTTGAACTTTTTGAAGTTTTGTACTTTTTGAATTTTGAATTGTTTTTGTACTTTTTGAATTTTGAATTGTTTTTGTGTTTTTGTGTTGTGTTTTTGACCAAAGGGCCTATGGTGCCTTTGGGGCTTTTGTGAACTGACCAAAGGGCTTTAAGACACCTTTGGAACCTTTTGTGATTTGACCAAAGGGCATTAATATGCCTTTGGAGCTTTTTGTGATTTGACCAAAGGGCTTTAATATGCCTTTGGAGCCTTTTTTTATTTGACCAAACGACTTGGAGATGCCTTTGGAGCCTTTTGTTAATTGACCAAAGGGCTTTAAAATACCTTTGGAGATTTTTTGATGTGACCAAAGGGCTTTAAGATGCCTTTGGAGCTTTTTATGATTACTTTACTTTTGTGATGTGACCAAAGGGCTTTAAGATACCTTTGGAGCTTTTTGTTTTTTATTTTAATGTTTTCTTATTTGTTTGGATTTTTATGATTTCTATTGTTTTTGAATCTTTTGAAATTATTTGAATGTTTTTTATATTTTTTTGATTTATGTGTGAAATGCATTTAGATGAATGATATTGAGAGGCTCTGGCTCCTCAACACCTTCTAGCATTGTTAGGTGATATGCCCCAGTCCCAATCTTCTTCGAGATGATATAGGGACCTATCCAATTGGCCATAAATTTGTCTCATAGATGCGACGGTAGATTTGAGTTCTACTGGTTCTCTTTAAGCACAAGATATCCCACTTTAAAGTCTCTCATATGGACTCTATTGTTATAAGCTCATGTCATAAGATCCTGGTAAACGCGAAGGTGCTCAAGAGCATTGATGCATCGTTCATCTAGAAGGGTCAATTGATCCAGGCGAGCTTGTCGTGTAGTGTCGTCATTGATGAACTCTTTCAATGTAATGCACAATGTTGGAATTTCCAACTCTAAGGGCATAATGGCCTTAGTGCCATATACAAGCGAAAATGGTGTTGCCCTAGTGGGTGTCTGTACGCTAGTCCTGTAAGCCCATAATGCTAAGGGTAATTATAGATGCCAATCCTTATGATTTTCTTTCACCATCTTATTTAAGATGGCTACTATTGTCTTGTTTGAGGCTTCTACTTGCCTATTTTCCTATGGATAGTATGGTGTCGCAAAACTATGTTGAATGTTGTATCTGTTCATTAGAGCTCGCATATTTTTGTTTTTGAATGACGGACCATTATCCAAGATTATCTTGAAGGGTACCCCAAAATGACAAATGATATTATGAAGTATGAACTTCGTAATCCAAGGACCAATTATCGAGGTTAAGGGGACCACTTCCACCCATTTGGTGAAGTACTCAATGGTCGTTAATATGAATGTGTGTTGGCCCAAATATAGGGGAGAAATATTTCCAATCAGATCAAAACCCCACTGAGAAAATGGCCAAGCCACCTGAATGGGCTGTAAGGCCTAAGATGGCAAGTGCATCAGGTTTGCATGATGTTGACACTTAACACATTTCTTGACATACTCATAGCAATCCTTCTCCATGGTGGGCCAGTAATAGCCCATTCAAAGAATGCACTTGAAAATGGCCATGTCACTGAAGTGGCCATTGCACATACCATCGTGAGCTTGCAAAATCTTCCAAGCTGATTCTTGGGGCTCTAAGCAATGTAGGAGAACTCCATCATAGCTTCGATGATACAATATACCTCCTAGCAAGACATATCTAGTCATTTTTTGCTTGAATGCTCATCTCTCGATATGCAAAAGTCCCTGTGGGACAATTCCAAGCCTAAGGAAGTCTTGTAATTGGGATAGCCAATCCCGATAGGCTACAACCTCGATAGATAAGATGACTTGTTCCTCCTACAATTCAACTTGTACAAACGTAGATTGAGAAACAACCTTGTGGTGAATAGTGGTACCATTCCCCATAGGACCCTAAGAGATCAAGGACCCCAAGGTGCCTTCTTTAAGAAGTCTTTGGCTTTATAGAACCAGTCATGGTTTGGATCTATATGGATCATGTTGATTGATTCCTTGTTATCAAAAGCCTCATGTTGGATCACTGAATGTGAGAGCGTCTTGACATGAATGGTAGTGAAATCGAAAAATGGATTTTGAGGGATCAAGGATCCCAAAGATGCCATGGTGTCTACAAATATATTTGATGAGTGAGGGATTGCCTTGATGTCGTACCACTCTAGTTTGGCTAGATATGTGTCAACAAGCTCCTTGTAATCTTTCAATATTGGATCTTGGCATTGAAATAGTCCTTTGACCTGGTTGACTATGAGGAGGGAGTCACCAAAGATATTTAGCCTCTTGATTTTCATGGTGATGGTTGTTTGGAGACCCAATATTAGGGCCTCATATTCGGTGTTGTTATTGGTGCAAGGGAAGTCTAGCTTGAATGACAAGGGCATTGGAGCACCTTGTGGCATGAAAAATATAATCCTCGCATCGCCTCCTTTCTCACACTTCGAACCATCAAAGAACAAAGTCATGTCGACTTCATTTTTTGGTTCTTCGGGTTCGGGTGCTTCTGATAGTGCAAAGACCACATCATCAGGAAGCTCTATGGTAAGGGGCCTACTATTCTAAAGAGGCACCTCAACTAACTGATCAACTATGACTTATCCTTTGATGGACTTTTGGCTTATGAATTCCAAATAAAATTCCATCAATAGCATGATCCACTTTGCAGTACGTGTATTATGATATGTCTTGCTCATCATATACTACAAAGAATTTTGCTTGGATATTACA
Source organism: Wollemia nobilis (assembly GCA_028583015.1). Lineage (NCBI taxonomy): Eukaryota > Viridiplantae > Streptophyta > Pinopsida > Araucariales > Araucariaceae > Wollemia > Wollemia nobilis. The sequence goes on from JAQPPZ010017218.1 coordinate 8,962,732, forward strand.
TATGTCGTATGGCTCAGCATGTAGTGGTGTAATTTCTTGGTTGCAAAGACCACTACTAAGCACAAATTTTCTACGTATGCATATCCAATTTCATAGCTCACCAAGGTGCGGCTAATGTAATATATCACTTGCTCTTTGTCTTGCGCATTCTTTTGAGCCAACATGGTGCCCAAAGAAAAATTTGTAGTGGATATATATAGCAAGAATGGCACATCTGGCCTTGGTGGAGCTAGGACTGGTGGTGTTTCCAGGTACTCTTTGATCTCAGTAAAGGCTTGCTGACATTCTTCGTCCCATTGGAATGGGACCCCCTTGTGTAGTAGTTGATTCATGGGTCAACATTTATCTAATAGTTGTGCGATAAATCACTTTATGGATGCTACTTTGCCTTGTAAGCTTCTTAGTTCTTTGATGTTTGTGGGTGGGGCCATTTCTAGGATAGCCTTTACCTTTTTTGGATCTACCTTGATGCCTTATTTAGAAATGATGAATCCCAAGATTTTTCCAAAAGTTACACCAAATATGTATTTCTTTGGGTTCAACCTAACATTGTGCTCAATCAGGTGATCAAAGACCTTCCTGAGGGTCTCAACATGCTCTTCTCACAGTAATGACTTGGCTAGCAAGTCATCAATGTAGTCTTCCAAGATCTTGTGCATGTAGTCATGGAAAATGTATGTCATAGCCCATTGATATGTGGCACCAATATTTTTAAGGCCAAATGGCATTACTTTGTAATAGAATGTTCCCCATGGAGTGGTGAACGTAGTTTTATGCTAGTCTTCGAGCTTAATCCGAATCTGATTGTAACCAAAAAACCATCCATTAGGGAGAGCATCTCATGACCTACAGTTGCATCTACAAGAGCATCTATTTTGGGCAAAAGAAATGAATCCTTTGGGGTTGCCTTGTTGAGATCCCTAAAATCCATGCAAATGTGGACTCTTCCATCAGGTTTTCCTATGGGCACCATGTTTGATACCCACTCTGGATAGTCGATGGGAACTATAAAGACTACATCCAATAGTTTTTGCAACTCATTCTTAACCATCAAAGCGATGGTTGGATGCATATTTTTGAGCTTTTACTTGACTGGTTTCTTCATGGGGTCTAGCAATAGGTTGTGGACAACCAACTTTGGATCTAGCCCTGACATGTCTTTGTAGGTCCAAGCAAAGAGATTTGGTCTCTCTTTCAGTAGAGGAATTATGATGGCCTATTATTCTGGAGATAAGCTTTCTCCGAACTTGACTTTCTTTTGTTGAGAAGGATCATTTTTGATGTCCACCTCAAAAGTCTCCTCTATTGCCATATGTGACCCATCCTCAAGTTGGTGAGGAGTGGGGATTAAATGAATGTCATCTACTAGATTTATGGTTCCCACTGACTCAAGGTTGAGACCAACATGATAGACATCATGTGCATAGCTTGATGTGAAATGAAATGGTTGTAGCATCTCTTCATTAGGGAAGAAATCCTCAGGCTCTAGGGGTGAGTCAACGTGATCCCAATCGATAGTATCTAAGTTAAGACACAATGGTTTTGCAGGATCTACTGGGTTATGGAGTGGAGTGGTCAAATCAATGGATATCATGTTGATGGATGGAATGAAATCTCCAAGACCACATGGGTGAAACTCTATATCCTAGGTGTGCCCTCCATACTCACGATGAGGCTATGGGGGCATAGGGATCTCAGGATCTAGTCTATGGATAGACAAGATGATGGGATCATTAGGCAATAGTTGCTCTCTAAATGGTGGGTGGATCTAGGTTGACCATGTGATGGATGGCATCTAGGTTTACTGGTCTTCCTAGGAAGTGAAGGTTATGATCTATGGTGTGAAGTAACGCTTCTCTTTCAACAAGTAGATTGACTTGTTGGAAGTGGAGCTCAAGGTAAGCCCTTTCAAATTCATTCTCAAAGTTATCATTTCTTGTGGGAGAACCCTCATTCGTTCTTGGCCACTAGGGTTGGGCATTGACTTACCTTCTGATGCCTAAGATAGGCCATTTTAGTCTCATCTTCATAATCATCATCACTTATGAAGAATCCATTGGTGTTTACTATAGGCCCTACCATTTGGCGTGCATGTCTTATGAAGGCCATCTCAGTTGAATATTCTGTATCGTAGCCACTCTCATTCAACATGTATCCACCCTCATCTGAGATGTATTCACTCTCATATGATATGTACCCACTCTCTGTGTGGCCTATCCAAGTAAGGTTTTGCACATATCAAGGCCCATGGTAGGCCAGGTTAGTTCCATATTCATCCTTGCTTGGAACATAATCATACTTCTCTCACTCATATCCATGCATTGGCTCCTCCTCCCATAGGATGGCTCCTGATGGGGGCACTTCAAGAGAGGATTTAGGGTGATATTGATCAGGTGGTGCGACATTGACCATCGACACCCATCCATCACCCAAATAGTTTCTACTAGGGGGTTGATAGGGGTTCCAATCGATGTCCTCCCCGAACCCAATGCTTAATCTATCTAGGGCTACTTCCAAAGAGTCATCATGACCCCAAATTTGATAGCCCAAACCACACCTATCAGTAGGTAGTTGGTACTATGGTTGGAATGGCAGCTAGTGCCCTTGCTCATATAGGCCTAAGCCATAGCCTTGCTAGTGACACTACTCAAAGTACTTTAGAGAGAACTCAAGATTCAAAAAGTAATGAACATTCATGGTGAAAGGTTCATCCTCATCCCTTTCTAGATCAGAAGCAGTGTGGGCATAATCTAGGTCAACATATATGAAATTAGTCTGGTTGGGTGGCACCCCCAAGGGAACCATTATCCCTACTGGTAGACTGGGGACTCTTGGTCATCCCATATCTTGTGCAAACTCAATGATTGGCATGAAATTCATGTTCTGCACAAGATATTCACCTAGTGTTGTGTTGGCTAGGTGAATTATCACCTATGGTGTAGATGATGTTATTGATGATGCAAGCGAGGTAGGTTGAGGTATCTCTTTGACTATTTCTTGGGAGTGTCCCTCCTCCATGGGAGTAGGGACTCCTACAACTGCTATGGTCAAAATTTCCTTGGGTCCTTCCTCCACTAGGGGTACCTTCAACTTCTTTTGTCTTTTGCCTTATCTGTAGAAGGCTTTTTAGAAGCACCAGTAGCTTTGGATGTAGGAGGTGGTGCCGACATGGATGGGTCACCTCGCACTAATATGCTTTTGCTACATGGCTGCGTGGTTGGGGATGAGGGACTTATGTACAAGTGCATTGATGGAAGGAAAAAATTCCCCTAGCAAGTCAACTTGATGCATGTACTTGAATGGCTCTTCATCGGATGGAACCATGTGAACTTGTCCCTCATGCACATACTTGACGCATTGGTGCAGGATTGAGGGTACGCACTACATGTCTCTAATCTAGGGATGCCCTAGAAGGATATTATATTGCATCACCCCTTCTAACACATGACACATCATGGGGATGGTCTTATGTCCTACCTTTATAGGTAAAATGACCATACCCACTATGGAGCATAGTGCATCATTGAAAGCCTTGAGCGTGTAGGAAGTCGAGATAATTTTGGACTTAGGGATTTTCAAGTGCCCTATAGCTTTGGTGGTGATGATGTTGATCGATGAGCCCATATCGATCAGAACCTACTTGAATGGAATGTCATTGATTGATGCAATAATATGCAGAGGTGGGTCTACTAAGGCAGTAGGGACTACCTTAATTTTGTGATTGTAAAAATGAATCATGGGCTCTTGGCACTATTGTACTTGCCCCACAAAATATGTGAATGCATCTGGGTTCTGGGGTTGGAGCTCGATTGATCTCAAAATCTCCATTAAAGTCTCCTTGTGCCTAGGGGACTATTGTATGAGCTCGTAAATGGACAACTTAGCTAGATTCATTTGTAAATTTTGTTCTAGTCTACTTTGAACAGTCACCACAGGTCTCATTGGTGGACCTGGAGGGTTGTCATGCACCTATCTCTATCGAGGTGCAGCTAGGATATTGATGGGAGCCACTGGAGGTTGTGGTTGCCCATATATCTGACTCTTAGTTGCCACATTAACCAAATCAACCATTCCTATGCACCCTTGAATGGGTGGCTCGACTCAAACTTGGTTAACTTGGGGGCCCTAATCTCTAGGGGCCTCATGATTGGGCAATGGGTTCCTAAATATCCCCATGTCTCTATTGTTAGGAGCTAGTGGGTTGTCAACTTTTAGCTCTCCCTTTTCAATCATGTTTTGTACAAAATTCTTGAATCTGATGCAATTCTTGATATCATGCCCCTGTCTCCTATGATATGGGTAGTATTGATCTTCCCTGTATCCCCTTGGCTTGGGATAGTTAGGGTCAAGAAGTTGTACATCAAGAAATATTATCCTCTGTGCCTCATTCAATTGATTAAACACTGACTACATTGATTTATTTAGAGGCATGTAGTAGCAAGGTGGCCAATGCTCTTTGTTCTAGCCCTGATTATTCTTAGGGTCATAGTTGGCTGGTGGAGGGTGAGCCTGGTAATTCTGGGGTTGTTGTCCATTTCCCTCCTTTGGTGCAGCCAATACAACTTGATTAACCTGAGTAGGCTTGGCCTACTTCTTCTTATTTTTGTTATTTTGATTGTTCTTGCTCCACTCTTTCTTGTTATGGATATTAAGGTCTCCCTCATCGACCTTAATGTCTTCAATAAGCTTGGATTGATCCAAGGATTCTTTGAATGATTCATATTGTTGCAACTACAATAGTAGGGAGATGTGCTTGGCACAACTCTTTGTGAACATCTAGACAAGTTCCTCTATGGGGATGGAGAATGATAGTTTTGCCATGATTTTTCTCCACCTATCCCCATAGTCCATCACTGGCTCATCATCGTATTGTTTCAAATTGGCCAGATCAGATAGGTTCACCTTCTTCTTTACTTTGAAGGAAAACCATTCAAGGAACGCATTCACTAGTTGCTCAAAACCGATGATGCTATGCTTGGGAAACTAGTTGAACCATTGTGTTGTCACACCCAAGAACATCATGATAAATGTCCTCAGCATTAGGGCATAATTCTTCTTAAGGTGGAAGCACACATTCATGAAGTTGGTCATGTGTTCTTGCATGTCTCCCTCCCCCTTAAACTTGTCTAACCTAGGCATATCAAAGTACCTAGGATATGCTGGACTCAGGACTAAGGGGCACAGAGGCTGGTTGTGAATCTTGCTCAATGTCAACTTTTGTCCACCTATGTCCTACTTCTCGAGAGACTTGACTCTCTTGGCGAGCATCTAGTATGCCTTCGAGGAAATAATCTCATGTTCCTAAAGGTTTTCTCATGGTGGTAAAGGAGGTAGCCCTATTTTGGCCCAGTTTTGGCATCTATACTCATCTCCTATAACCATGGATGGAGGTTCAGGATATGTTTGTTCTTGGTCTTCCATCCCTACCCTTTCCTCATTGAATTGTGTTTGTTTGAGGTCTAGGTGTTGTTGATGTTGTGAATTGTGGTGAGCACGCTCATTTTCTAGCCTAGTGCTTCTCTCCTATTGATAATTGGCATGTCTCTCATATTGGTATCTCTCACCACCCATGTGCATGTTTGTTTTAGCTAGCCTCTTTGCTAGCTCCTCATGCTCAACTCTTTCTTCTCTTGAGCATTGTTCTTGTAGGTGCAAGCACCTCTTCCTTCACTCCTCTTGCTCAAGAGCTTCTACACACTCTTGCTTAATGCACAACACTTCCTCTAACCTATGTATTCGGTTAGAATGACCTGCTACTAAAGGCTCATGTCTTTCTAACTTCGTGCAAGGAGTTCTAATGCTTAGGCCCTTTGGGGAGGCTCCCACTATGCACTTGCCTTTGTCCACTAGGGTGACCTACTCTATGTACTATGTTATGGGTTGAGTACCCTCATGATCTAAAGTAGTGTATGTGCTATGGGGTCGCTTTGAAGCTTCCCCTGGTTCATTGGTGCATCTAGTGGCTACATTGCATGAACTTCCTAAAGCAAAATGTTTGGTAGCAATACTTCTAGGATTTGGTCTTGAGGGAACTCGATCCAACCCATCAAGTTATCGGTTCTCCATGGTTGATCCCATTGGCACCAATGAGATGATGGTATAAGGGTACCCTCCCATATTCAAGGAGGTTGTAGGATGTCTTGGGTCTATGACTAGGTGTAGCCCTATGGTCTTACCCCTCAGTGGGTAGATCTGTCCTATGTGTATCATGTGAAGCTTGGGGTCTTGTAACCCCTGCATGCCTATGCAATGATGGAGGTCTTGATGCCTCCTCATGCCAGTGTGATGATGGAGGCCTTGAAGCCTCTGCATGTCTATGCAATGAGGGAGGTCGTGATGCCTCCGCATGTTAGTGTGAAGAGGGAGGTCATGATGCCTCTACTTTTCTATGCGATGAGGAAGACCTTGAGGTCTCCTCGTACCTATGTGATGAAGGAGGTCATGATGCCTCCATGTGCCTGAGTGAAGAGAGAGGCCATGAAGCCTCCTCATGCCTATGTGATGAGGAACCAAGGTGTGGATCTCTTGCTGGGGTTTCCCATGGAGTCCCCCCAAGGGTTGATTTGTCACCCCTAAGACTTGCCAAACTTTATCTAGTGACACTATGGGTGGGCGGCTCAATGCCAGTGTGACTGTGAGTGTGAGGAGCATTAGTTTCCCCCTCATTGTTGGACCAGGGGTGGTTGCTCCATGTGTACACCATTCTAATTATGTGTTATCTTCTTTATTAGTTTCCAAATTACACAAACAAAACAAGCAAGTGTTTATCTCTTTTAAGGATTATTGTGCTCCCTAAACTATTTGGTGTGTTTGGATTTGTTGTTGATCTTGACTTCTTGTTCATGTTTGGACTTAGAATGAGGGAACTCAATCAAAGTGGATACTAGGAACACTAGTGCCAAACATGATTTCTCAAAAGAGTCTAGGGTACACCACTTAAATCCCAGTGGGGGGTTCGCCTAGCTCTTCCACTATGAAATAGTGGGAGACAGTTTGAACACAAGTGACCTATGCCAACTAAAAAGGAGTTCTCTATTCTGTCTAAGGATATCTAGGGGGTAAGCCGGTGGAAGGAGATGAATTCCAATGTCACCAATCTGAATTGGGGGTCGATGATGAAATCCAACCTTACCAATGTTATTGTAGAATGTGCAAGTGTGTGTGGGGTTCTTTTTAACCTTGCATGTAAATAAAATGCATCACCCAACAAACATGATCTTTCCTATATGCCTAAGATAAAATATATTTCCGCTTCAGAAAGATGCATGTATTCAGCTTAAATGAACTTCATAGAATGCATTCTATTCTATGAATCAAAGGCCACTACTTGGGCCACATGCAAGCAAACTAACACAAAAGCCTAGCATATTGGAGACTAGGGTAGACCTTACAAGAAGAGGCCTGTTGTTCCTAGCAGTGCCTAGAGGAACTAAAGAAAGTCCTAGGAAACATCAAATGCAATTCCTTTTCCCATTTTTCTTTATGTTCTCCTGATTAAACTATGATTTCACTTGTTATTTCTGGAAATAAAAGTTGCAGACTAGAAAACACAGAGAAAATAGAGGATGAAACCAACCTCAAATCCCACTCTACTGATGGAAATTTTGAGCTTTGCTGCACTCTATTATTGGTCGTTGTTAACTAGAGCATTTGATTATAGCCACTGATAGCTACAGCGGCTAATACTACTAGTTGCTATTGACCAAAGTGGATAAGATATGCAAGTCACTATTGACAAGGGCGGCTAAACCTGCACATAAAAAAACCCATGAATGTTAATAAACTGATTGGAAAACAAAACCTGGGGATCCCACTATGATCGTCATCTGTGCGAACCTGGGAGGCACGCACCCCAGCTATCATACTTGCAATTTTGATTTATTATGTATATTATCACTTGCAAAAAATAAAATTACTAAAATCACATGCAACGCGAAAGTAAGAAAACAAATAAAGATGCTTTATTTATTGATATCTCGAATCCTCGGTTACAATTTTATCCCTCTTAGGGATACCCATCATTTTGATACAAATATTTACACAATATAGAGCAGCGATTGGATGTATTCCCTGCAAGGTAAAAGTGCACCTATGTAGGCCTCTTGGTCCTACACACGAAACTATATGGGGGCTTACAGATACCCCCTTCTCTAGATCTAGTCCTAGAGGGATCTTTGTGCTCCTACTGCTTCAATATGGTCCTGAAGATCTATACCTATGCTCATGGAAACAACAAAGCACGCTTAGTAGGATGGTCCACCTCTCCAGATGAGGCTTTTGTTAGCAGATCAGATAGATATGATAATAATGAAATACAAGAAAAAATAGAATAACAAATACATGGAAGAATGAGAAACATGAAATAGATACGTTAATGAAAACATATACGAGTTATGACTAACTAATCAAATATAACATAAATAAATATAGGCTAAAGCAAAAGATAAATACATCTATACCCTAAAATATGCCTATGGGCCACTATCCGAGATAGTAGCTATGATATGAAGCTCTTTGCCTTTTGAATCAGGGGCTATTGCACTATCCTCTTTGCTACAATTGATGTTCAAGGGTCACCTAGTGTGTCTCCTACATTGATTGGTGGTTGGGAACAATGAATCTAAAAACTGGTGTGTGGTCATAGCTCAGTCGGATGGCACTCCAATGCTCCTCAATAGGACATAGCTTGGTTCTCCATTTTGATAGTTCTTTGTTGCTTAACTCTAAAACTTTTTGTATCCTTTGCTTTCATGGGAGAGTCTATATGTAGACTTCCCTCTCAAATATAGACTTATGCTTCCTGGAGAATCCTCCATACAAATTGCATGTGACTGACCATCTTGGGTGGGAAGCATCAATCATAAACTGGCATGGAAGGGGTAGTTAGGAGGAACTCAAAGAGTTCTTCACCAAAATCTACTTGTTATCCATGCAAATGTATAATCATACTACATGATTTGGGCCCATATTCATGGCTATACTATGCATGGTGCTAGTTGCTATCAATTTTAGTGGTCAGGTGTGGTCGTTCTAGTATTTAGTGGCCAGGTGTGGTGACCACTCTGCTTGAGAGTGGCCAAGCCTGGATGGGCTAGAACTACCCTGTTTGAGTGGTTAGGACCACTTCTTGCTCTTGGAGATATCCAAGAGGATCCATATGGTCTACGAATGTGTCCATATGGGTAGTCTCCTAAACATGACACATTTTAGGTGTCTACAATATGGATTCTTGTGATGGTTTACCCTTATTTGAGCCCTAGTGATTATATATACTGATGTGTTGACTGCTTCCCTCCAAAATCCATCTGAAAGGTTGAACTAGTTTAACATAGCTCTAGCCATATTCTCAATAGTCCTATTTTTCCTTTCAACTACTCCATTTTGTTGAGGAGTTATTGCAGTTGAGTATTCTCTCTTGATTCCATGTTGTTCACAAAAATATACAAATTCATTTGAGGTAAACTCTCCTCCTCTATCAGATCTCAAACACTTAATCCTTTTACTGGTTTCATTTTTGACCCATTCTTTAAATACCTCGAATTTTTTAAATTCTTTTGATTTATCTTTTAGGAAAGCTACCCAAGTTATTCTAAAGTAATCATCTATAAACAATATGAAATAACTTTCACCTTGAATACTTTGTGTTCTAGTAGGACCACATATATTAGTATGTATTAGTTTTAATGGCTCAGAGGACATATATCCCTTTGATTTGAAACTGGTTCTATTTTGCTTTCCATGTTGACAAGGTGCACAGATTGTGTTTTGTGGCCTTTTTAGCTTGGGTAATTCTCTGACAGCCTATTTATTGCTTATGTTTACTATATTTTCAAAATTCAAATGAACCATTCTTCTATGCCACAACCAACTCCCATTTTCTTGTGATAGAAAACACTTTTCCCCTTTGATCTCACTAAGCATATAGAGGTTTTTGGAGTTCTACTGGCATTTGCAATGAATTTTCTAGTTTTTGACTTTCTTATCTCACATCTATCTAGGTGAACTGTAACCATATGACCTTGATCATAAAGTTGAATTACACTTAGCAAATTGTGTCTTAACCCTTTGACATATAGTACATTTTTTGTTCTTGTTTTCCCATTATCTAAACTCAAAGTTCCTTTTCTGCCAATTTTTTTTATCCATTATCACCAAAACGTACTGATCCTCTATTAGTTTCTTTGAGTACAAGAAATTTGTCTTTGTCTCTTGTCATGTGTCTAGAACAACCACTATCAAGATACCATTGTTCTTATTTATCCTAAGCATGAAGAGTTGTTTGAACTAACATTGATCTAGCCTTTTCATTTCCCTTTTTCTCTTTCCTAGTTGTTGAAGTTGTATTCTTTTTACTAGACTCGAGAAGTACTATTTTGCACCATCTAGCCTTGTGTCTAAAATTATTGTATTTGTAACATATGATATAATTATTCATAAGAGGTATAAAAGAGTTGAAATTTCTATTGACATCATTTTTCATATAACTAGTGTAGTGTACAACTATATGACCATATTTATTACAAGAAAAGCAATAGCCATGGAATAAATTATGTAACCTACTTGGATGCCTCTGATATTGTGTTTGAGTGCTTCTAATTTTGTGATTAACTCTCGTCCATAGTTCTTCTTTGTTTTCTTACTTCCTGATGTCTTTTACTTCTGGAGTATACATCACTTGCCCATATTTATTTGAAGTTTATGCTTCTTGAAGACTTGACTCCTATTTCTGTTTACCAAGTTTTATATCTGGTAGTACCTTGGCCTTTTCAACTTCATTCCTTAGATAAACAATTTTTACTTTCAATATTTCACATTTTGTTTCTCTTGCTCTTAATATATTTGTCATATCCTATTCAATTTTCTTATCCTCTTCTACCTTTATCTTGAGTTCTGTGAGACTCTGTAGAAGTTCTATCCTTGCTTCTTCATCTTCTTGAATTTGATCCTTCAAACTTGAGTTTTTATTTCTAACATTTTCAAGGTTCCTGAGAGTAGAAAATAATTCTTATTTTATGTCAAACATGGTATCTTCTTCACTCTCTAAATTCATGTGTGTTTCTGATGGATCTTCCTCCAAGCTATTAGTATTTTCATAGAGAAACCCACTCTGATACCAATTGAAGAACATGTGCTTATACTGAAAGTGGGGTGACAAGTATAAGATAAAACTTTTTTCTTTTCAATATATATGATAACATAGGTAATATTAAAGTATTAAACATCACACAAAGCATCACATACATGAGATATATGATTTAAAATGGTTCACCCAATGTGGGCTACTTCATGAAGAAAATATTTCTTATAATATTTTCTCAAATATTCTCTTAGGAATAATTTCCCTATTACAATGTTTATGTACCTTTGTCCAAAGGAGAAACCAATCCCCTAATAAATTTTATGGATCTCTATCCACAGGAGAACTCCTTCTCCTCTACTCTAGATGGTGATCTTCTAGAAGAATTATTACCTCCACTGCACTGGATTTTGGATCTCTATCCACTGAAGACTCCTACCCTTACTTAGAATACCTTTCTTCACTACCCTAGCTAATGGACCTCTCTATACACTAGATACTGATGTCCTCTATACTCTGTCACCTCCAAATATTTCTCTCTGATATGTCTCAAATTTGTACTAAACATAGTCCTTCGGTCTAGCACAAATCTTCTCAATATCTATATTTTATCTACACTAAACACAGTCCTTCAATCTAGCACAAATATACTCAACCTTTGTCTCTGATATGGCATAAACCTATCCTGAAATATGCACTAAATGTTTTCCTCAAATTTGTCCTCAAGCCTTAACACAAAGCTTGACTCAATCACAAATCAACTATGCTAGATCTACCCCAAACCTTAACTCAAGGTTTGAACAAATCAATCAATCAAATCTGCTCACAAGTCTTATCAAAGACTTGTCTCAAATATTTCCATCAAGTCCTCAACAAGACTTACCTCAAATATGCTTAACAAGTCCTCACTAGAACTTGTCCAATCTACTCAACAAGTCTTCACCAAGACTTATCTAAAATCTATATTGTAAGCTTCCACAAAGGCTTACTCCACTCAACCAGTCACTCAATGAAATTGTAGTCAACAATACTTATCAAACTGTAGCACCCTAAAATTGGCACAGTTAAACCATCAGTAAAAAGTAGAAATTTGAATTTTAACCCTAAAATTGCCCGTTAACCGCTCACCTCATTTTTTGCACCATTTTTAGAGGTTTTTGTGACCATTGGACGATATCGTCGTCGATCTGAAGATATCGTCCCAAATTGGAAGAATTCATCTAGAATAGAACATCCAGACGATTTCATCCCAAAACCAAATTTTTGCAATTAGCTTATGTTCCAACGACCTCTCCAACTTGGGCAGAAGCATGTCTACACGGTTGGAGATTCCCACGTTGGGGATCTCCCATATTGGGATGATCCCCAACCTCCTAACCTCCCCCTAATCCTATATAAATTTGGATTTTCTTAGTTTATCCCCCTAACTCCCTACCTGGCTGCCTGGTTGATTATTTCCCTGTAATTTTAGTTTTTACTGTGATCTTCCATAATTTGCACTTGTGTTTTCAATTTTTGTTGCAGTATTTCACTGTGCTTTAGCCAGAGGTAGCTCGGATCATCGTAGGTGATTCAACTACAAATTTAGACAATCCTGTCAAGATCGACGATGATCTTGTACGATTACAGATGAACTTGTATGCAATTCAGCTTAGGGGCAATCAGAGCCCTGAGTTTGCATTCTCTATCTCATTTTCCTTATTTATTAGTGCATTAGATTAATTTACTTCTATTTTGCATCTTGGAGTTCACCTCATTTAGCATAATTGCATGATAAAATTCAAAATAAGTTTCCAAAATAGTGCATCTCATTTAATTTGATATCTAGATTTATCATTCAAACATCTATACTCTTATTTCTATCATTTTGCATCATTCTTGCAATTGTATTTTTGGTTTTTGGTGTCTGTTTTCTTGATTACAGGTTTTTGATGAATTTTCCTGATGAATTTGTTAGGTCACTGATGATCTTGGGTGATCTCGGATGATCTCCTATGATTTGGGATGATTTTGTACAATTACAGATGATCTTGTCATATCCGGGATGATCTGGACTCCTACAAGCTTTAGAATATTCATTAGACATTAGAAATCAGGTGTACTCTTCTCCATTTTATATATTCTCTGTATTCAATCGCATTAGGATTCATTTATGTCTATTGTCTTCATATAAATCAAAATATTCATATATAATAGCTTAGCTTCATTTTGGCCAACCTAAGAATCTGAATGATTGAACATAAAATGAACAAATCAAATCCATTTTCAACCTGGGCATGGAAACTGCCACTCAAAGTTTCTTGGTGAACCCCACCATCCATAAAAAATTCTCCTTTATACCCCTCCCTCGAGAGGTGTGACCTTCAAAGGGCCTCTCCGTCCGAGGTATTGTTCCATACTTTTCTCACCCCCATTTTGGGTACGGATCCTTTAGCCTAAATGTAAGGGTGCAAAAAATTTGGGCGATACATTTTGGTGAACCCGACGTGAAACTAAAAACACCTTTTGAAAATAATCCAAAAAAAAAATACATTATTAAGAACATCTAGAATAATTAGAAATTTGTTAAATTTGTATATCATACTTAGATGGTAGATTATAATAGAAGACGAGTTGTCTCCATAAATGTTGAAAATCAATTAACGGCCATAGAGATTACTTCTATGCTTAGAGTACCTCAAACATATAGATCCCAACCTTTGTGGGACAAACTTGATAGGAGATTGGGTATTATTGAATCTAGATCTGCAGAACTTAGGTAAATTAAGAGGTTTGTCCTAGATAGAATCCTGGATCCTGATCAGGTGACTTTGTATCATGAACTTCAGAGAGCTTGCCATAGGTGGTTAGCTGATAAAAGAGCACTTGTGTCTTCTAAATTATACACCTTTGAGGAATACCTTGAGAACGTAGTTGTAGTACATAAATTTCTATCTCGTGTAGAGGATCAAGAAGTCGTTCTTATGGATAGAAAGAGATAGAATAGAGTTCCTAGAGTTGTGTTGTATCGAGATTATTGCCATGAAATTTATTTTTACATGTCAGAGTCTGAAATAGATCATATTACCATAGCACACTTTGTCAAGTTCTTGAAAAACAACTTCCAATTTGAAGAGGAGCATTTCATGACTCCTTATGAACTTGACCCTATCAATGATATCCATAAACTATTCATAGAAAGCTAAGTGATTATTTCTACTATTGTTTCTTACAACTAGCATGTTGTTTGTTATTTTTATTCTCGCAAAATAATAATATAATAAAATCACACAAAAAAAAAAACAACAAAAAATTTCCTTTTAAAGTATTATAGTAGGTATATAGTTAAAATATATACCTCTCAACCCTATCGCATATATATATATATATATATATATATATATATATATATATATATATATATATATATATATATATATATATATATATATATATATGTAAGTATATATATTTGCTAAAACCTAATTTTAGCACAATGCCTAGACTTAGGAATGGAAAACAAACCGAAGAAGATGAAGATTGGTTAGGAAGACCATTAACTGACCAAAATGTCCCTCCTGAGGACCAAGTTCAGGAAGAAGAAACCCTAGACCAGCAAGAAGAAGAGCTTGCTATAGGAAATGAACAAGAAGAAACTATTAGAGAGGAAGGATCCTCATCCCCTAAAATATCTTCGAGAGGAGCTATCACTTTTGAGAACATGGAACAATTTTGTAAGTTCATTAACACTAATATTGGTGTTTTTAATAGAGCAACCCATATGGACAAGGATCAAATTAGTGACACTTAAGCAACTCTAGAAAAAGTATTTCAAAAACACACTAATCCCTTGTCCTTTATTGAACAAGAGAGTGATCAAGCTAGACCATCCAATTTAGATATAGTAGTTGCGATCCAGAGCATGCAACAAAAGCAGGTTACCCAAAAATCTAAAGTGCCTGTTAACAAGCCTAGGCTCATTCCCACACAAAATAAACCATCATTTACTTCTCTATTTCACCAAGCTCTTGATCAACATACCTCAAATCAACAAAAATCCAAAACAAAACCAAACACCAATTACCAACAATATAAGGTACAACATAATACTATTACAAATCCCCTTCATAATACTCTTCCTACCAATGCTTTGTGTAATAGCAATATAACATCTAATCCTTATGTCACACCATCATACACTCATATATCCCATACCTATGTGCCACCGAACCAATATGGTGGACAAACTAGCAATCTTGAAGTCGTGGTGAAACAGATAGTTTCCCGCATGGACCAGATAGATACCTATCGTCCCTCGTACAATTATCGAGAGATGTGTAGTCAGCCTTTAGATCCTATAGTCATAGCACAGCTGTATCCTAAACATTTTCCTATGCATGTTATTCCCATATATAAAGGAACCGAATATCCCATAGAGCATCTTCGTATGTTTAGGATAGCATGTCATGATATATCACATGATGACTTTTTATTACTAAAAATTTTCTCGAAAAGCTTGGGAGGAATGGCATTAGAGTGGTATTATCAATTACCCACTAATTCTTTGAGGAATTTCAAAGAAACTTCCGAGTCTTTTGTTCATCAATTTAATGCCTACATCAAAATATATGTGACCATTAAAGATTTGTATAACTTAAAACAGGGCAAATATAAATGCTTTGCTGATTTCCTAGCTAGGTGGAGATAGTTGATAGGAAAATTGCACTTTGTGTTATCTTATAGGTAGATGTTGGACATCTTTATTAATAATTTGCAAGAGCAACTATCTTATGAATTATCAATTGCTACCTTGACCACCTTTGATCAGGATATAGACTTATCCTGAAGAGTGGAATAGGCTCTCATTAGGAGAGGCCAGCTTAAAAAGAGAGATGATGAGAAAACATCCAAAAATTAATATAAGAATAAACAAGTTGTGGATGATGGAGTCACCGATAACAAAAATACTGCTAATGTTAATGTTGCGAAGACAATGGAGAATTTTGTACTAAAACCTCGTGATAGACCTCCCCGAGAATTTACTAGGTTAAATAAACCTTTATCAACTATTCTATCACAATTATTAGAACGAGGTTTGATTCAATTACCAAATATTCGAGAACCTAATCCAACTATACCCGAATATAGAGCAGATTTACACTGTGACTTCCATAGAGGACCTGGACACACTACCAACTCTTGTAAAATATTAAAACATAAAATACAGGACTTGATTGATAACAATGAGATGGAGGTGCAAGCCTTTAAACCTAAGCAAAATCCTCCTAATAATGTTCAAAATAACACCCCACAAAACCAGAATCATAATGCCAATCATTCATTGGACATATTTCAACATCCCTTACCAAAACATGGTAAGGATGTGGCTAATCAAGTTAAACATCATAATTTCCCTCCTCCTACCCGATATGTAGGAACCATTAGTGGGCATTTACCTGTTCATGATATGGAAATATTTGACACAACTTTATCCGTGGTTACAACCAAGCCTCTATATAATATTTAGATACCTAATCTTAGTGATACAGAATACGAGACTGAGAGTGATATGGAAATCACATCAAATTAATCGAATAGTTCTAAAGATGAATCGGATCCTATTCACCCTATCACAAGTTATATGGTTCCATAAGAGCTATTTCCAATAAGAGTCACTACTATACCATCGTCTCACCGATTAATTTCTAATGAGCTAGCTATAAACGCTAGACCAAGACCCATTCATCATCCATAGAATAATATTGTGGGTACCATCGGAGCTGTTACTAGACAACAGACTCAAAATTCTCAACAAGATCAAATTCAGAATTGTGGATCAGCTCCATTTGTTTTGAAGGTTCCTAATAAAGGAAATCATTCACCTAATGTTCAACCTAAACCTCCTTATAATATTAATAAAAAATTATCAAA
This sequence comes from Wollemia nobilis, assembly GCA_028583015.1. Taxonomy (NCBI): domain Eukaryota; kingdom Viridiplantae; phylum Streptophyta; class Pinopsida; order Araucariales; family Araucariaceae; genus Wollemia; species Wollemia nobilis. The sequence goes on from JAQPPZ010017218.1 coordinate 8,979,719, forward strand.
TATTACAGCTAGAATTTCTCTCTTGGACCTTTTAAGATCTTCTCCTACACATAGAGATGAATTAATGCTCACATTAATCCATATGATGGTGCCATAAGACATTCAACCTGAAGCCATGGCCAATACTATAATAACTCATGAAGTTGATTGTATTGACTTTCAAGATAGAGACATATCGCAACATAGTTTACATAAAGATAACCCCTTGTATATTATCGCCTTAATTGGAGATGTAGTAGTCAAACGAGTTTTGATTGATAAAACTGATATCTGCACTTTTGACTTCTACCAAATATTTGGGTTTAGAAGTGATGAAATGAAAAGAACTGATATGATCATAAAATATTTTAATGATGAAACACAAGAAACATGTGGAGTTATTACCATTCCATTGCATGTTGGTCCAAGAACCTTGGATATGATTGTGTTTATTGTACATTGCCCTGCATCATACAATATACTCTTGGGTCATCCTTGGATCAACGCGATGCGAGCTGTTCCCTCAACTTTACATCAATGTGTTAAGTTCGAATTTAAGAATCATTTGGTTACCATTCATGGTGATCCAAGAACCTTTGATATGTGTGCTTTGGCAGAACCTATTGGAGTTCAATTTTTCCCCGCTCTGTCATCCACACATCCTAATTCTCATTATCCATATAAACGTGTGAAACTCACACCCACAATGTCATCTACTTCTTCTCCATCAGTTGCACCTCCACATATAGCTCAACCATCTTCTGAACAAACCACATTAGGACCTAAGAAAGATCCTAATCCCACAACCAATGTCTCTTGTTCTACTCCTATAACTTCCATACCTGTAATAGACCCATCTATCGACACCTCTACATCGTCTACATCCACCAAATTCATATTTTCCGCATCGAAAGATGTAGGGAATGTTCCTTCTACCTCTTATGCTCTTATTGACAAGCTCTTACCTGATCTATCTAAAATTCTTATATCAGAAGAAACGAATTCTTCTATGCAAGATTCCCTTATTTTAAATAATTTGCCACCATCTCCTCATACCTTGGGCCTCCCACAGCCTATGGGAAGTATTTACCAAGTCAGGAGCCGTCCCTTTATTTATAAGGGATATGATTGGGGTAGAATACCTAGAAACATCATAACTCATTATGATGGATATGCTCTATGTTATTTTACTAATGAGTATATTAAAGCCAAACCTATAATGCTTAAATTGGGATATAAAGGGAAAGGTTTGGGACCTTTCTAGAATGGTATGAAAGAACCTTTTGAGGTAGAAGTGTGGCCCACCCGATGTGGTGTGGGCCTATTTTCTAGTAAGGGTCATCCATTCCCATTTGAGGATGATGACCATCTTATATGTTACCAAGATTATTTAGATGAACGTGATGCTTTACGTTTAACGAATAAGACATTCACATGTAATATGCTATCTATAGCTTATCCTAAGATGATCGCTGAATCGATGATGAGTTGGAGGGAGATATCTTTCATGATGTCTCCGTTGAGGAATTATTACATAATGGATTTTATTTTGATGGCTCTATACCTAGTATAGCCTAGCTTGAGGCCACGACTCCTCAAGACAAATTATCCAAGCTAACCTTGGAATAATTACAAGAATTGGGTGTTTCACCTGCCCCACCTAATTTTGAGAGAGATATACACATGGAAGTAGAAAATTTCATAAAAATTAACATTGGAACCGATGATAACCCTCACATAATCAAAATTGGATCAAAATTGAGTCAATAAAAATAGGATAAATACATTGTATTTCTTAAATAATATGAAGATGTCTTTGCTTGGACATAAGAAGATATGCTAGGTTTAGATCCTTCTGTAGTTATGCATCACCTAGTAGTGCATCTGGATGCTAAACCTGTTAAGCAGAAGCTTAGAAAAATTCATCCTAAAGTGGCCTTACTAGTCAAAGGGGAGTTAGAAAAACTCCTGAATGTTATTTTTATACAAGCCATTGATTATGTTGAATGGATATCGAATGTAGTTCCAGTAACTAAGAAATAATCTACTAAGATTAGGGTTTGTACAGACTTTAGAGATATTAATGATGCATGCCCTAAAGACGATTTTCCCCTTCCCAATATGGATCAGATCATTGATTTTACTGCTGGGAGTGGAATGATATCCTTAATGGATGGATTTTCTAGTTATAATCATATCAGGATAGCTCTTGAAGATCAGGCTAAAACAACCTTTATTACCCCTTGGGGGGCTTTCTATTGGAAAGTGATGCCATTCGGTTTGAAGAATGCAGGTGCAACCTATCAACGAGCCATGACTTATATATTTCATGATATGATGCATGATATACTACATGATTATGTAGACGACATTATAGCTTGTTCTACTAAAGAAGATGACCATTTAGATGACTTGAGAAAAGTATTTGATTGGTTAAGGGATATCTTATTTGATTGAATCTAGCCAAATGTATATTTAGAGTTAAGTCAGGTAAATTATTGGGGGTTATAGTTTCTTTACGTGGCATCAAAATTGATCCTCTCAAGATTATGGCTATCACTGATATGCCTGCACCTACAAATATATCTAAATTACGAAGTCTACAAGGTAAGCTTCAAGCTATCTTTCACTTCATCGATAAGCTAGCGGATAAAATTGGACCCTTTCTTAAGCTTCTTAAGAAGGATGTCTCTTTCTATTGGTATGATGAATGTAAGGAAGCATTTGAACTCCTCAAACAATATCTTCTTAACCCACCTGTACTTTTGCCACCTAAATATGATCACCCATTTATCTTGTATATTTTTGCTACATATTTTGCTTTAGGAGATATGTAGCTCAACTTGATGATGAGAAAAGAGAGTGTGCTAATTATTACATTAGAAAAACATTAATTAGTTATGAAACCCGCTACACATCATTAGAGAAGTTATGTCTAGCAATCATATTTTCTACACAAAAACTACGCCATTATATGCTCAATCAGAAAACATACGTTATTGCTAAATTTGATCCCTTGCGGTATCTCATGAGTCGACCTTATTTATCTGGTCGCACAGTGAAGTGGGTTCTTGCTCTAAGTGAGTTTGAACTCATGTTTATAGGACAAAAGTCTGTTAAGGGTCAAATCATAGCAGATCAATTAGTTGTTGCACCTTTAGAGTCCACCCATCCCCTCGTCATTGAGTTTCTTGACAAATGCCTTAACCTAGAGGCGGATCATTCAGAGCAATGGTCCCTATACTTTGACAAAACCTGATGCATGAGTGTGGTTGGTGTAGGTATTATTTTTATATCTCCACAAAAATATCTCATACCTCTATCCTTTAAATTAACGTTTGCATGTACTAATAACACTGCTAAATATGGGGCTCTAATCCTTGGATTACGAGCTGCCTTGGCACTAAAAATTAAAAATCTATTAGTTTTTGATGATTCTCAACTTGTTATAAATCAAATTAACGATGTTTATCAGACGGGAGATGATAAATTGCACCCATATAAAGCATATGTATTACAATTAATATCTTTATTTGATCAAGTTACCTTGGAAGCTATTCCTAGAACTAGCAATCATGCAGCTGACGCTATGGCCGCAGCTGCATCTCTTTTACCCTTGGAGTTAGATGACAAATATGCTACCATCATTATTCATCGACTCCAAGAACCCGCTTCAACTAAATCATGCTTGGAACCTTTGGACGTGTTTCTAATCAATGAAACTATTCCTAAACTTTGGTACACTTACATCCTCAATTTTATTCAAAATGGGACCTTCCCTGAAGGTTTTAATAGAAACTAGCACCGATTATTACGTAGACGAGCAAGTCGCTTCATAATAATTGGCAATACGTTATATAGGAGATATTTTGAAGGTATCCTATTGAGATGTTTGAATCTAGAAGAGTCTATATCAGCTTTGAGTGAAGCCCATAATGGATCTTGTGGGGGACACTTTAGTAGTAGCGTCATTGCTAAGAAGCTCCTTAGGATAGGATATTTTTGGCCTACCATGGAGAATGATGCACATGATTACGTGCACCATTGTGACAAGTGCCAGAAACACACTAACCTTGTCCATGTTCCTGCACAAGAAATGCATGCTATTTCATCTCCTTGGCCCTTTTCAAAATGGGGCTTATACATCATCGAAAAAATCAATCCTGTGTCATCTGATGGACATAAATTCATCATAACCGCCATCGAGTATTTTACAGTGGGTCGAATCTATGCCCTTAGCTTCTTGCACTGGAACGCAAGTTTCCAAGTTTATTCTTAATCAAATTATTTGTAGGTTCGAAATTCCTGCAAATATCATCTCGGATAATGAAACTTGTTTCAAAAACAAATATGTAAAGAAACTATGTCAAAAATATAAAATTCAACATCGTTGGTCCACTCCCTATTATCCTCAGGGTAATGGCCAAGCAGAAGCATCTAATAAAACAATAATTAAAATTCTCAAGAGACTAGTCAATAAATCTAGCTATGATTGGCACATTCAATTATATCCTACTTTGTGGGCTTATAAAACTAGCATTCGTACTCCCACAAGCACTTCACATTTTATTTTGGTTTATGGCACTGATACTGATTTTCCCTTTGAACTAGAATTTACTTCTTTGGCTCTGCTACTTCAAGATACTAAAGTAGGAGATGAATATCATGCTGGTAGATTTAGTCAGTTGGAACTCCTAGATGAGAAGCGCATTAATGCTTTGGAGCATCTTTGTGCCTACCAGAACAAGCTCAAATCGGAGGGGGCACCATAGCAAACAGTCATACGATTCGACCTAGAATCATCATCTAAAAAATGGAATAAATTTTTGCTTTCTCATAAAGCGTGAAGAACTCGTCTTTAACGCATTTTTTTTTAATTCGCTAAAGAGGGGGCAAAATGTAGCACTCTAAAATTTGCGCAGTTAAACCATTAGTAAAAAGTAGAAATTTGAATTTTAACCCCGAAACCGTCGGTTAACCGCTCATATCATTTTTTGTGCCATTTTTAGAGGTTGTTGTGATCGTTGGATGATATCATCGTCGATCTGACGATATCATCCCAAATCGGACAAATTCATCTGGAATAGAACGTCCAGATGATTTCATCCCAAAACCAAATTTTCATAATTAGCTTTTGTTCCAACGACCTCTCCAACTTGGGTAGAAGCGTGTCTACGTGGTTGGAGATTCCCACATTGTGGATCTCCTATATTGGGATGATCCCCAACCTCCTAACCTCCCCCTAATCCTATATTGGGATTTTTCCATTTTATCCCCCTGACTCCCTACCTGGCTGCCTGGATGATTATTTCCCTGCAATTTTAGTTTTTGTTATGATCTCCCATCATTTGCACTTGTGTTTTCAAGTTTTGTTGTAGGATTTCACTATGTTTCAGCCGGAGGTAGCTCATATTGTCGTAGGCGATTCAACTACAATTTTAGACGATCTTGTCAAGATCGACGATGATATTGTACGATTACAGATGATCTTGTATGGAATTCAGCTTGGGGGCAATCAGAGCCCTGAGTTTGCATTCTCTATCTCATTTTCCTTATTTATTGGTGCATTAGATTAATTTACTTTTGTTTTGCATCTTGGAGTTCACCTCATTTAGCATAATTGCATGATAAAATTCAAAACAAGTTTCCAAAATAGTGCATCTCATTTAATTTGATATCTGGATTTATCATTCAAATATCTATACTCTTATTTATATCATTTTGCATCATTCTTGCAATTGTATTTTTGGTTTTTGGTATCTGTTTTCTTGATTGCAGGTTTCTAATGAATTCTCCTGATGAATTGGTTAGGTCATTGATGATCTTGGGTGATCTCGAATGATATTCTATGATTTGGGATGATTTTTTACAATTACAGATGATCCTATCATATTCGGGATGATCTGGACTCCTACAAGCTTCAGAATCTTCATCAAACATCAGAAATCAGGTGTATTCTTCTTCATTTTATATATTCTTTGTATTCAATTGCATTAAGATTCATTTATGTCTGTTGTCTTCATATAAATTAGAATCTTCATATAGAATAGCTTAGCTTCATTTTGGCCAACCTAGGAATCTGAATGATTGAACATAAAATGAATAAATCAAACCCATTCTCAACCTAGGCATGGAAACTGCCACTCAAATTTTCCTGGTGAACCCCACCATCCGTCAAAAATTCACCTTTATACCCCTCCCCCGAGAGGCACAACCTTCAAAGGGTCTCTCTGTCCAAGGTATTATTCCATCCTTTTCTCACACCCTTTCGGGTACGGATCCTTTAGCCTGAAGGTAAGGGTGCAAAAAATTTGGGCGATACACAAACAAGCCTCACATAATAACAATGATACTCATGATCTTGCACAAACCCAAATCATGCATATGAAGGTTCATTTAATATTTATCCAACAATGCTTATCAAACAAGGTTTTTATCAACTTTCACTCAGAAACCTTTAACAATCAAACTCAAAATTGCTTATCAAACAACCCTTTTCACTCCAACTTAGCATTCACAACATCCAACAATCACTCACAAGGAATATGTGCCCATACCTTTTGTTTTATGAATAATTAACCTTAAAAACCTATCTCAATCACAATTACTCTTTTTGCCAATCTCAAGGGTTAGGTAGCAAAAACATTCTTAAATTTCATTCAATAATTCCCTCACAAATTATTCTCACAATACAAAATATTAAATCTCAATTACACCTTATTAATCCTCTCAAATATTAAAAATTATAAGAATTTATTTTAAAATAACATTTAAACTCCTCTAAAGCCTTATTACTCCTTTCAAAACTTAACAACCAAAATCACAATATAAAATTTAATTTTCATAAACCTTATATCTCCCTAAAAGCTCATGCCAAACAAACCTTAGGACAAAAATTAAATACCTTTTTCCCTTGGTGGAAATCGAACCCACGCTACGCTGCGACTAGTGCCCTAGCCGTGGCTTCAACTGCCATGTGAGCTAGGTACTCACCTTGGAAGAAAGAAGCACCTTGTGTGCTTTATTAATTCCCCTTGGTTCTTAAACCAAAAATATTGCTCCCCTTTTGCGCCTAAACCAAAAAACAAAATTCACCACAACTACCACCGAGATTCGATCGTGGGTCCTACCACTTTTCAAAGCCTTAAGTCACAGCTACTTGCCACTAGCCCAACCAACCAGTTGGTTATGAGGCTTAGAGCCTCTTTTATATTATCCTTTCGTTGGTGCTAATAAAACAAAAACTTTGTCTTCTTCCTTGCACAAAAATCATGGAAATCGTAGGCTTGATTAATGTAATTTGAATGGGGGATGTTCTTTGCAACCAAGGCACATGGTATTTATACCATTGTACCATCACCATCTTAAAAATCGAAGAAGGAAAACATTCTTTTTGCCCTAATAACCCTAACCTTAGGGTTAATTAAATTATATTATAATTTAATTAATAATAAAATTATTATAATTAATTTAATAACTATAAAGTTAATCAAATTAAATTATAAATTAATTTATAATGAAATTATTATAATTAATTTATAATTAATTTAATTACTTTAGGTCTTACCATTAGACCATTAATATTATAATAAAATATTATAATATTATTTTTCTTGGGCTTTCTTATTTCTCGTGTAGACCTTATCTATCCATCTTGAATATTATAATGAGAGATATTATAATATTATTTTCCTTAGTTTTAGAAGCAATCTTTCACTTGTACTGAATCTTGACATCCTTCCTCTTGCACTGCTCATTGAAACTTATTCTTGACATCAATGACAACAAATCTTGCTCATATTTCCAACAACTTATTTCTCCTATATTAAATGTGCAAATATTAAATACCAACTTAACCTTATAACTCCACAAAAATCAAAATGCACATTAAAAATTTTAAATACCTCCTTATTTTCTTCCCTTAATGTGACTTGAATCTCTCACCTCATGAGAGCAAAGTTCCCAACCAAGGGGCCATGACCGACTGCACTAGCACAGCTTGTGAGATCTCTAATGTGCAATCTGCCTTTTATCCTCTTCTTCTGCATGCTTTACCCAAGCCAAAAAAATCGTCTATGATAGGTTTCGAACTCGAAACCTCCTCCTTACAATGCCTTCACGTTGGCTCAACCACCATTTGGTCTAGCTGGTTGAACGAGTTTAGAATGCGTACTGGATTGAATATGATGCCTCCACTTTTGCCTCAAAGGATTGTGCTTCCTCTTATTTTCTTTTCTCTATCGAATGCACCGAATGTCGAGCGGATTACACACAATTTTTTAACACTCTTCAAAATGACCTTAGGCACTAATATTTATATGTTTTATTTTGTCTTTGTCCAACGTTGGCACCCTTTATTTTTTCACCCATATGACGTCGACCACTTTATTTGAAATAATTTGAATTATCTTCAATTTCTTGGCACTCAAATATAATTTTAAAAAATTTATATTATAATAATAAAATTATTATAATATTGCTCCTTTTGAACCTTACCTTTATAATTAATATTATTGCCTTCAATAATATTAATAATATTAATTCTTTTGAGCCTTGCCTTCACATTTAATATTATTGCCATCAATAATAATAATTCTTTTGAACCTTGCCTTTATATCCTCTTAAACCTTTTTTCCTTCATTATAATATTCAAAATGTAGATATTATAATAATAAATATTATAATATTATCAATGACAACCACTGATATCTTCTCTTTTTATATCAACCTATGACATCAATCCTTTAACATCAATGACAACATACTATACTCAAAATTTCCAACAATCTTTCCCTTTGTCATTGATGACAACCCTTTTCTAAAAATTTCTTTTCCAACCATTGGATTCTAAATCTGCTCCCCCTGATAAGCTACTCCCTCTAACTGAGTGCTCTCCCCCTTACTCAAATATCTCCCCCTTTGACATAAATAGCAAAGGGACTCCTTTTGGGCTAAATATAAGACTCTTATCTCAACCCCCTCCCCATATCCTTTCCTTTAGGTGATTAGTTTTGGGGTGGGAGTAAATTTATTTCCAACTTTCTTCTAAGATACTCAAAAGTTTTCTTTAGAAGTGGCTTGGTAAATATGTCCGTAATTTTGTCCTTTGTAGTAACATATTCCAATTTGACTTGCTTATCCATCACCTGTTCTCTCATAAAATGATATTTGATTGGAATGTGCTTGGTCATTGAATGCATCACTAGATTCTTTGAAATGTTTATGGAACTTGTTTTATCACATAGTATGGAAATGGGATGATCATGCTCTATCTTAAAGTATTTTAAATTTTACTTCATCCATAACACTTGTGTACAACAAGCAACTACTGTAATATACTCTGCCTCTATTGTGGATAAGGATATCGAAGCTTGTTTCTTGCTCAACCAAGAGACTAAGTAATCTCCAAGAAAGAATGCTCTTCCACTTGTGCTTTTTATATCATCAATACTACCTATCCAATCTGCATATGTATATGTTGTGGTAGTAAAGTTGTCACTTCTAGGATACCAAAGTCTAAAATCCATAGTTTCTTTTAAATACCTAAGAATTCTCTTTACTTTCAGTACATGTGTTTCCTTTGGCACTGCTTGAAATCTTACCACTAGTCCCACTACCTGCATTATATCTGGTCTTGTATTTATGACATATAGTAAGCTATAAATCATAGATATATACAATGTCTAATTTGTTGTAGGAGATTCATCATATTTACTCAACTTGCATTCTATAACAATGGGGGTACTTACTGGTTGCAATCTTCCAATTTGAATTTCTTTAGCATCTCTTTTATATACTTCGTTTGTGAGAGAAATACACCATTTTTTGATTATGAAATCTATAGTCCAAGTAAGAAGGAAAACAATAGGTTGTTGGCAACCAAAATACTCAGGTAAGTTCCAATTCTCTAGTTTGAAATAAAATTTCAATTTTATCCAATATGGGAGTAGGACGGTTATATAAATACATGGAAGCCCAATTCCTTCAGGCTAACCTTTTTGACTCTCTACAATCCCCATCCAAGTTAGGATCTTCAAACCTTAATGCTGAAATTACTGTAAGCCCCATGGGCATCACAAAGCCAAACCCTATTGCCCGATCTCTAAAATCCCCATCCAATTCGAGATCTTTAAACCCTAATGCTGAAAATACTTCAAGCCTAGTGGGCATCCCAAAGCCAAACCCTAATGTTGAAGAACTTAGGAAGAAATTTGAGGCATTGGAAAATAAAAAATCTCATCTTCCTAACATCATCACTAGGAGCCAGGTGAATCCTACTAATGGGCCGTCCTGTAGACTAGGGAAATACAAGAAAAAAGGAGAAGATTTGGATGTAGGGGTGGAGATATGTGAAAATATTCAGAATGAAGAATATGGTAGTCCAGTTCTGCAAAAAATTGCCTCCCCCCATTTTAGTCCTAAACAAACCGGGAGCACTGTGAAGTCTCCTATATATTTTGGCAATGAAAAAAGAAGAGGGAGAATATCAAATGTCGAGCATCAAAAAATTAAAACTTATAATGGCATTGCCAATGGAAAACAGAGAACCTTGTTTCAACAGGTTATTTCGGGTTCTAAAGACAAAAAATTAGGAAAACACCCTCAAGGGAGGGGGAGAGGAAGAAATACCAAACAATCTAAATGAAGTTCCTCTCATGGAACGTGAGAGGCCTCAATGGCCTACCCAAACACAAGGAATTTAGTGCAATAAGAAATCAAGTGAATCCAACTATTATCATGTTGCAAGAAAAAAAAAATGATGAGATTCAGTCAAAAAAAGTAGCAAAAAATATCTAGAATCAAGGGGATATGGTTTGCAAATTATCTAGAGGAGCGTCTAGATGCCTTATGACTTTTTGGGATCCTCGGATAGTAGAAGGCACCATTATTCAGAAATATGACAGGGTTCTTAGTGTTTTATTTAAGGAAATAAATAGCAACAAGTCGTGGATCCTTTCAAATATTTATGCCCCGACTTCAATTCAAGGGATAGATCTACTATGGGAGTACTTAGGCAATTTGAGTGAAATCTTTCATAATGTCCCCTAGATTTTGATTGGGGATTTTAACACTTCTCTTTACCCTTCAAACAAAATGGGTGGAAATGGACCACCTATCAGGAGCATGGATGAGTTCAATAACTTTGTGAACTCCAACATGTTGATGGATGTAAAACTTAGAGGAGTGAATTATACCTGGAGCAATCGGTGGATAGGGTGTCATATCATTCAAGAAATTCTTGACAGGTTTTTTCTATCAAAGGAGGCTACAACTCTGTTCGGTGATTATACCCTGCAAGCCCTTCCTAAAATTGCCTCTGATCATAATCCCATTTTTTTGGAGATCCCTAACTCTCTATCCTTCAATAAACCTTTCAGATTTCAATCTATGTGGATCAAACATTCCAATTTTAGAGATAACTTAATTTAGTGGTGGTAGCAGCCTATCAGGGGTAGTGCAGCTTTTAAACTTGTTGGCAAATTAAAGTTTGTTAAGGAAAAGCTTCGAACTTGGAACAAAGAGGTCTTTGGGAACCTCTTTGAAAATAATAAACAGGTTGTTAAAAGTTTGAAGATAATTGATCAGAGGATTCAACATGGTGATGCTAATGAAAATACTAGGCAGGAGGAATAGACAAAACTAGTAGATTTTCATAACATTTTATCCTATGAGGAAATCTATTGGAGGAAAAAATCAAGGGCTCTTTGGTTGAAATATGGAAATTCAAATTCCAAGTTTTTCATGTCACCACACTTATAAACAGAAGCAATAACAAGATAAAAAAGAAAAAAAATAGATGGTTCTATTACTTAGGACTTAACAGAAATTAGAAAGAAGGTAGTAACTTATTTCAATTCTATTCTTGGTCAGGAATCACAATGTAATGAGGAGGCCAAATATATTCTCTTGCAATCCATTCCTACCATAATAAATGAGGATATAAACCTTAATCTTCTAGCTCCATTTTTTAATGAGGAAATTAAGAAAGCCTTGTTTAGAATATCCCAAAAGGTCTCAACTCTACTTTTATTTCTCTAATTCCTAAGAAGCAAACCCCTAAATCTATGGCTGAATTTAGGCCAATCAGTCTGTGCAATGTTTCTTACAAGATCCTAAATAAATCCATTGCAAATATAATGAGAGATATTCTACCCTACATCATAGATCCATGCCAACGAAGCTCTATCCAGGGTAGGCCAATCTTGGATGGAGTTATCACAGTTCATGAAGCTTTGCACTCTGCTCATAATACTAACAGGCTTATTTTTACCCTTAAGCTTGATATGAACAAAGCATTTGACAAGCTAAATTAGGACTTTCTAGTTGTTGTCCTCCTTAAGTTTGGTTTTCACCACCAATAGGTTAGTTTTATCAAATAATGCATTTCTAAATCATGGTTCTCAATTCTAGTTAATGGAACAACTGCTAGTTACTTTCAAATTCATAGAGGAATTCGGTAGGGGGACCCTATCAGGCCCATGTTATTCATCATTATAGCAGAATATTTAGGCAGAACCATCAAAAATGCTTATAGTTCAAGGCTAATATCAGGAATTAAGGCAACATATATCACTAGGTCTATTTCTCACCAACAATTCATCGATGATACCCTTCTATTGACTAAGGCATTGATGGTTGAGGCCAAAAGAATTAAATACATCTTGCAACTCTATGAGGATGTTGCTGGTCAAAAAGTTAATTTCAGTAAAAGCAAGTTATATTTCTTGAACACCCCCATTTAGAGGTAAGGAAGTATTGTAGTTTTTTTAGGGAGTGATTAGCAAACCTCCCCACTTCGTATCTTGGTCTTCCTATTTTCATTGGTTCTCCGAGAGAGTCAATGTGGAACAGGGTTATTGAAAGAATTCAAAAAAAAACTTTGGATGGAAAGGTCATCTTCTATCTCAAGAAGGAAATATGACCCTCACTAAGGCCTCTCTTTAGAGCATTCCAGTCTATTTCCTCTCTATTTTCAAAGCCCTTGTGAAGGTTTTCCAAAAAATTGAGAAACTCCAAAAAGAATTTTTATGGACTGGATCAGAGGAAAAAAAAAAGATACACCTTGTAGGATGGACCAAAGTGTGCAAACCCAAGGAAAATGGGGGCTTATGTCTGAGGATAATTGCTCATATGAATTTAGCTTTACTAACTAAGTAGGTGTGGTACTTCATTTATGGTGAAGAAAATGAATAGACAGGTATCATCAAATGAAAGTATCTTCAAAACATGGAATTTCTAAGTGACTCAGTTCCAATCAGAGGTTATGCTTTTTGGAAAGCAATTCTCAATTGTAAGGAAATTATCAAAAAAGGTTTAAGATAGGTTTTAGGCAATGGTGAGAGGATAAATTGCTGGAATTATAGGTGGGCTAAGGACGAACCACTGATGCAATATTCTAACTTAGCCCGAATTAGATATATCATGGAAGAACTCATTGGCAAAAAATTCTCTGATTATATGGTTGAGGACAGAGGTAGAATGAAGTGGAAAAAAATAAGGATTCAGGGATTTTAAGTGAAATAAAATGATCTTTGTAACATTCTCAGGTAGCAGTTTATCCCCATGATACCCAAGGAAGATCAAGTGACCTGGGATCCTACGGAAAATAGGCATTTCACTGTTAAATCAACTTACAAGATTCTACTTGATGATGAGGATTTTGTCCTCCAAAAGGACTTAGTTTGGATAAAAAAATTAATTCCAAAAATTGTAGTCTTTTCATGGTTGGTTATCCAAGGAATAATTCTAACCATTGATAATATGATGTGTAAAGGTATTTGTATCACTAATCATTGTTATATGTGCATGGCTAATTAGGATACCATTTATCACATTTTCCTTGAGTGCCCTTTTTCCTTGACTATCCTAAGTGGGGTTTTTCAAGCCTTCAATATTTCCTGGGTTAAACCAACCATCGTACTTAATTTTTTTTTCTAGTGGCCTTGCCCCTTTTCAAACCAAAGACTTAGATACATGTGGAAAATTTATCTCAATCACTATATTTGGCATGTGTGGTTAGAAAGGAACCATAGATTCTTTAATGAGTGTATCCATGATCATAAAACTATCATTGTTAGGATCCTATCCTTTGCCAACGAGAATGTGAACCTTATCCCTTTTGATAGTTGTAAACCTCATCTGTAGGAGACCACGATTGCTCAATATTTAAGCTTAACCTTGTTATATGAGTCTGTGCCTAGGGTAGTCAACCCCAGAGCCAATGTTAAGTAGTCCCCACCTCCTATGGGTTGTTTTAAACTTAATTTTGATGGAGTAGCTAAGGAAAATCCTAGCAGAGTAGGCATTGGCAGCATTGTGTGAGATCATAATGTGAATATGATGCTTGCATTTTTTGAATATTTAGGAACAAGTACGAATAATGAATCTAAAGTTAGAGCTATGTGGAGAGGCCTTCAAATGACTCAAGACTTAGAAAGCAATTTTATCGTAGAAGGAGACTCTATGCATGTTATAAATCTCCTCAATAATTGGAAAACACCTCCTTGGAGTATTAAAATAATTGTTGAAGAGGCTAGGATCCTTTTCTAGGGAAGACAGAACAGAAAAGCCCATCATGTCTTTCGGGAAGTTAACAAAGTTGTTGATAAGCTAGCCAATTTGGGTGTCGATGGTGATGGACTTTTCAAATGGGAACATGGTGTCTTGAGGGAATTAGGGGATCTTATTCAAAAAGAATGCCAATAATGATAGTCAAATTTACCAATAGATAAGGCATTGTAAGTTTGAAGGCTATGAGTATTCCTGTCTCTTTTTTAAAATGGACTCACAATAAAAATTATTCGAGCTATCAGTCTTGGTGGATGTTGCTTGGAAATACCACAAAGACTAATGGGGATAGTCACATGTCATATAACATGGATCATATTTATCTCACTAGTTTTAGATTGGTTGATAATCATAGGGCAGGAAAGAAATGACAATATAAGACTTCAAACCAGAGCCATGTGGACCACCAGATAGCCATCGCCATAAATCTAGCTAGCAGGTTCACTTATCCAAGGCTGATTGGCCAAGAAGGGATGTGTTCCCAAAGCATGTCATATACAGAATAAAGTAATTACCAAATAATTATTAAGAGTAATTGTCAATATAGAGCTTGTGGGAGTTTTTTCAGTACTCTGCTATGTGTGTATGCAACTTTTTATTTTTCCACTATTTCAAGGAAGGGATATGTGTCTGTTTCTTTTTTTGTAATTATTATGCAGGTGTGTTTTCTTGGGGTATACCCAAAATGTTGTATGGGAAGTTTCTTTTTGATAACAGTCTATGTGCCTTACCGGATGTAATGGCTTTGGTGGCATGTAGATTTTACATATATAGGATCCTTAGTAAGGACATGTTCATCAACAGCCCTGGGCTGATTTTTGTAAAAGATTTTGGATCAACCTGTAAAACCTGATATTAATGCTATAGTATCTTATCTACCAAAAAAAAAATTCATTTTGCACACTCTTTGCAAATTTTTGACGCATCTTATTATTACTATCTACAAAAATGATATCATCCACATAGACAACCATAATCAACAAGTCATTTCCTTCATTTTTGATGTATAAATTATTGTCAGATATTCATTTTATGAAACATTATTCTTGAATATACTTATCCAACCTTGAATACCAAGCCCTAGGATCTTGCTTTAGTCCATAAAGAGCCTTCTTTAATATGCATATGCAATCTGGCTTATCAGTTAGGTTGAACCCCTCAGGTTGCCCAATGTAGACCTTTTCTTCTAAGAAGTCATTGATAAAAGCTAATTTTACATCCATTTGATATACTTTGAAGTTTTTGAATCTTGAGAAAGCTAGAAATATCATTATAGCCTCAATTCGTGGAATATGATCAAATGTTTCATAAAATTCTATCCCTTCAACCTATGCATAGCCTTTGCATACCAATCTTGCTTTGTTTCTGACTACCTAACCATCTTCATTTAACTTATTTTTGTAAACCCATTTAGTACCAATTATATTCTTGTCCTTTGTTCATGGGATAAGTTTCCAAGTCTCACATTTTTCTATTTTATATAACTCCTCATCCATTGCCTTGACCCAAAATTTCTTCTCTTACCTCATTGAAATCCTTGGGCTCAATTTTAGACAACAAGCGAAAATTTGCACGTTCACTTGTTCCTATTATCTTCCTCCTTGTTTGTATTTCATTTTGATTTATAATAATAAAATATCTTGGATGATTCTTTTACACATACCTGGATGGAGTCTTAGGTTGTGTTCTTTGTGCTTCATCTTCTTCTAATTCTTCACCTACTTCTTCTTGGCAACTTTCTTCTTCTTGATATACAATTTCTTGATTTAGTTCTTTTGACACTGTTTGTTCATCAATTTTCGCATTTATACTTTCCATAATTGTATGTGTCCTATTATTGTAGCATTTATAGGCTTTTCTCTTAGTGGAATACCCAAGGAATATACCCTCATAAGATCTTGAGTCAAACTTACCCAAATTTTTCTCTTCATGTCTAATGTAGCATTTGCTTCCAAAAACTTTGAAATACTTCACAGTAGTTGGTATTCCCTTCCAAATATCATATGGAGTTTTATTATGATTTACCCTTACCTGAGATCTATTGAAAATATAGACAGTTGTATGAACTACCTCGCTCTAAAACCCATCTAAAATCTTGGATTCATTTACCATAGCTCTAGCCATATTCTCAATAGTTCTATTTTTTCTTTCAACTACTCCATTTTGTTGTGGGGTCCTTGCTACTAAGTATTCTCTTTTTATCCCATGTTGTTCATAGAATTATATGAATTCACATGAATTAAATTCTCCTCCTCTATCTAATCTTAGAAACTTGATCTTTTTACTTGTTTCATTTTCCACTAGAACTTTGAATGCCTAGAATTTCTCAAAGGCTTCTGACTTTTATTTTAAGAAAGCTACCCAAGTCATTCTAGATAAATCATCTATAAATATAATGAAGTAACTTTCACCTTGTAGACTCTTTGTCCTTGTAGGACCACATAAATTAGTGTGAACTAGTTTCAATGGTTCAGATGAAGTAAATTCTTTTGACTTGAAACTTGTTCTTGTTTGCTTTCCATGCTGACATTGTGCATAAATTGTGCTTTGTTGTCTTTTTCTCTTGGGTAAATATTTTATTACCTATTTGTTGCTTATTTTCACTATGTTTTTAAATTTTATATGACCCATTCTTCTATTCCATAGCCAACTCTCATCCTCTTGTGATAAGAAATATTTTTCTCCCTTAATTTCACTATGTAAATATTTTTTGTAGTTCTACTGGAATCTGCAATAATATTTCCTATATTGCATTTCCTGATCTCACATCTATTTGTATGAAAGGTGATTGTGTTCCCCTGATCACAAAGTTGACTTACACTTAATAAATTTTGCTTCAATCCCTTAACATACAATACATTTTTTGTCTTTGATTTTCCATTATCTAAACTCAAAGTCCTTTTCCCAACAATTTTTTTTGAACCATTGTCACCAAATTTTACCTATCCTCCATTGATTTCTTTAAGTACAAGAAATTTACTTTTTCCACCTATCATATGACTTGAACAACCACTATCAAGAAACCACTGATTTCTTTTATCTTGTGCATGAAGAGTTGTTTGTACCAACATTGACTTCTCCTTTTCTTGTTTTTTTCTCTCTTACAAAACTTTTGAGGTTGTATTCTTTTGAATCTTCTGATCCTCATTTTTTTTGCTTGCTTTAGAAAATACTATTTTGTACAATTTGGCCTTACATGCAAAGTTATTACATTTGTAATGGATTATATTGTTATTCATGAGAGATGAAAATGAATTGAAATTTCTATCAACATTATTTCTCATATGGACCATGCAATGTATAGCATTATAACCATATTTGTTAAATGAAAAACAATAAACATGGAAGAAATTTTGTAACCTGTTAGATTGCCTTGAATAATATGATTGCATTCTTCTCCCTTTGCTATTTTTGTAATTGATTTTTTTCCATCAAGATTCTTTGTTTTCTTCCTTCTTGATGCTTTTGCCTTTCAATAAATTAGCATAGGTCATGGGTTCTTCTTAATTTGATATCTTAGTTCCTTTGGAGCTTGACTCATCTTTCTGTTTCCCTAACTTTATATCTTGTTTTAACTTGTCTTTAGACTTTTCAACTCCCTTTCTTAGAGAGATAATTTCAGACTCCAACCCTTCACATTCTAATTCTTTTACATTTAACTGTTCTACCATATCCATTTCAATTTTCCTTTCATCTTTAACTTTTACCTTTAGCTCTGTGAGATTTTGTAGAATTTTCATATTTGCTTTCTCATCCTCTTGAATTTAAGCCTTCAAACATGAATTCTTATTTCTAGTTCATTCCAAGTTTCTAAGAGTAGAAATGAGTTCCTCTTTCATGTCGATCATGGATTCTTATCCATTTTTTATTTTCATGTATGTTCTTGTGGTATCTTCCTTCAAGTTATTAGACTTTTCATGAAGGAACCTGATCTGATACCAATTGAAGAAAATAAGCTTATACTGAGAGGGGGGTGAACAGTATAAGATAAAACTTTTAAATTTTCAACCAAAATAATAAAAATAATAATATCAAAGTAGTAAATAAAGCATACATCATCACACACATGACAGACATGATTTAACATGGTTCACCCAATGTGGATTACATCCATGGAGAAAAATATTTCTTATAAATTTCCTCAACAAATATCTTGGGAATAAGTTCCCTATTACAATGTTTATGGACCTCTATCCAAAGGATATCTCAATCCCCAATGCTTTGGTTTGTGGATCTCTTTCCACAAGAGAACTTTATCCCCTCTGCTCTATTTGGCTTCCAAAGCTAGTTCTTAGCTTTGCTTAACTCTGATAAAATATGCTCACTATTTTGATCAAATATATTCTGCTCAAATTCCTATACTAATATGTCTTATACCTGCTCATAATTTTACCTCAAACCTACTCATAAGACTATCTCAAACCTACTCACAAGACTATCTCAAACCTACTCACAAGACTATCTCAAACCTACTCACAAGACTATCTCAAACCTGCTCACAAGACTATCTCAAACCTGCTCACAAGACTATCTCAAACCTACTCACAAGACTACCTCAAACCTACTCTAGTCTGCTCACTATCTCTTCTCAATATTGATCTACCACATGCTCAAAACTACTCATAACACATGCTCAAAACTGCTCATAACACATGCTCAAATATTGTTCATTACACATGCTTAAAAGTACTCATGACACATGCTACAAGTTTCACACATTTATTCAAACAAAGAATGCTCAATTTGTTCTCAAAAACCCTAACTCAAGTGTTTTCAAATTTACTAGTCAATGATGTACAATTTGCTTTCGAAACATAGCTCAAACATTTCAAATAATACACACTAATCAGTACTTTTATCTCCACCTTATAATTCTGAAATATTTTCTCAACCAACTACTTCAAAGAAGTAATAATTGCAACATACTTCTCACTTTTTTTTGATGAAAAATGCCCTCCAAAATTGTTTCAATATAATTTCCTTTTTTCCACTTTAATAAGTTAGTCAATCTTCTTTTTAAATCAAATACAATAACCTTTCCTCAAAAGTTTACACAGAATTATCCACTTTTTATTTTCTCAAAACAAGGCTTTTAATTGAAAAATAAAAACCTTTTAATTTTTCTTCACCATGCAAAAATTACACACAATAATCTTACCATAGGACACCTCATAGCTCCTACTTTAAAACACACATAATCATATAATGAAAATCCTTATCACACCTTATTTTTCCTTGTAAATAGATTTTAAGTTATAATATCAAAAATCCTTTTCATACCTTATTCTCCTTTGAAAAGATGAAGAACATGGACTTATACTAAGAGGGGGGGTGAAAAGTATAAGACTTAACCAATTAATAATTTTAACTTTAGATAGCAGTGGCATCAACACAACATTAATAAAGATAAAAAGCATCACACATTGAAGACCCATTTTTAATGTGGTTCACCCAAAATGGTTGGGCTACGTCCACAAAACTTTTCTCTAAAAGTTATCTCAAGGTTCTTTGGGAGTCCTTCCCAATTACAATGTTTATGAGCCTTGGCCCAAATGAGATACCTTCCACCAATCAAAATTTATGAGCCTCTACTCAAAGGAGATACCTTCCCCTCTGCTCTAGAAATGATCCCTCAGAAGATCAACTACCTCTACCTCTTGCCACGACGTGGAACTCCTTTCCACCAAAGACCTCCTGTCCTCAATGCTTAGCCTAAGAGACCTCTCGCCTTCTATGATCACGTCCACAACAGCTCAAGCAACTCTGTACCAAACACGATCGATCAGTCTAGTACAAGTATTCCTCTGTCACTGTCGGATTTGTCCAACTCTTGAACAAATCAATCCTCTGCATACAAGCCTTCTCAAAGACTTGCCAAATCTATCCTCAAGTTCTTCTCATAGAACCAATGCACCTCTATCCTACAGTTCTCTGATAGAACTATCAAACTCAGCTCACAAGTCCTTTGCTAGGACCTATCCAAATCTGCTCACAAGTCCCCACCGAAACCTGTCCAAAAACTGCTCACAAGTCCCCACTGGAACCTGTCCAAAAATTGCTCACAAGTCCCCACCGGAACCTGTCCAAAAACTCAGCAAGCTCACAAAGAAAAACTTTCTTAGTAGGAAATCACAAAGTGAATTGTTAGAGACCCAATGTGATTTGTCAAACTCATAGAAGCGTAAAGAGAAATTTTAGAGACTCAATATGTTCTATACTCAAATCCCAATCTCAAAATTCAACTCAACTCAATCTCAATCTCAAATCTGAAAACTCAACTCAATATCTGAAATGGATAGGATAGAATGTTTTCTTTCAAAAACATGAAACCCCAACAATTTCCAACTATGCAAAGAATCACATAACAATGATACTCATGTTCTTTTCATCATCAATTAGGGTTTCAACAACAATGCTCATCAAACAAGGTTTAGTCAACCAACACCATTCAACTCAACATCAACCTTGAAGCATTCAACCAATCATCACAAGAAAAGGA
The DNA here is from genome assembly GCA_028583015.1 of Wollemia nobilis. Lineage (NCBI taxonomy): Eukaryota > Viridiplantae > Streptophyta > Pinopsida > Araucariales > Araucariaceae > Wollemia > Wollemia nobilis. The sequence continues at coordinate 9,000,765 of JAQPPZ010017218.1, forward strand.
AACAAGTAGAAATCCTTTTCCCTCCAAATATATTTGAACAAAATAGCCACCAACACAATATCACCAAATGCAAAGAATAACTTGCTCAAATCAACTCAATGGAGTAAGCCCAATATCATGAATCAAGTAAAGCAATAACTTGATCAAACAACCTCTACGGAAGCAACTCAACCATCAAACTCAAAACAACCAACAAAGGGTTCCACCAACTCAATGCAAGTAGCTAGACTCACAAATATAAACCCTAGTGCACAAAGCTTCCACTATCTCAAACCAAAAATTATGCATTCACCAAAAACTCTCCTTAAGGATAACAATGCTTAAGTAGTCTTCAACAAACTAGAAAATAGGATTTACACCTAGCCAAAGGATACCTAGTAGAATACCTTTTCACTCCAACCTTATTTCAGAAAACATACACCAATCATACTCATAAGAAGAATGTGCCCATACCTTATTGGAGTAGAAGATAATTAAACCTTCAAGTTGTCACCACACACAACTCTCAAACTTCCAACCAAGTTAGGGTTAGAATAAAAAGAAATGAGCAATAATATAAACTTCCTTTATTACACCTTTTAGCTCCACTTCTTTAAACACAACCACCATAACATGCCAATAAATCAACAATCACAGACTCACACCTTATACCTCCATTTTTAATTTTAGCATAGCAAAGAATAATCTTAAAAATACATCCAAAGAAATATGCCCTTATTTCTCATAAGATTTTATTCAATGCTAATCACAAAATCCAAAACTCATAAAATTTAATCACACATTATAAATCGTTGTCCAAGAAACTCTGAATTTCATGGCATAAAGACGTTTTAATAAAAACGTGTGTTACTCTAGCAAAGCACCCCCGCGAGACTCGAAACGGTGACCTCCACCAATGCAGTTCCCAATAGAAGCCTTCGCTTCCACTAGCCCATGCGGGATACAAAGTTCACAAGTGAACTTCCCTCCACTTCACCCTCAAAAAAACTCTCGAAGACTTTTCAACCGCACATGCTTCTAAGTCTTCCTTCGATCGCAGCGAATACAGAGCACAAACACCGCAAATTGCATTCGGGGAATTTCAAATTGATTTTCATTCCAACCTTAAGATTTGGAGAATAAATAGTCTCTTTGAAGACACCTTGACGTCGGCGTAGATAAAGACCATTTCGAAATTAATCAAAAGTCTTTTCAAAAAAGGGTTTAAAAACCCTTAAATAATTTTAATAAATTAAGAATAATTTCTCCCTTAATTAATTAAATAATTAATTAATTAAAACCTTGAAGGGTTTTAAATAATAATTAACTAAATAATAAAGAGAACCTCCATTGGTTTTAATAAAAACCATTTAACTTGGTTTTAATAAAAACCGGTTTGGTTTTAATGAAAAACCCTTGCCAATGGAATCTCTCCGGATTCTCTTAAAAATATTCTCTTGGAATCTTCCACCTTTGAAGCCAACACATCTTCTTAACATTAATGCCATTTCCTTTTGACATCAATGACAACTCACAGACAAGAAGCTAGGATCTCAAACCCAAAATTGCCAACAATCTCCCCCTTTGTCATTGATGGCAAACCATGCTTCTCAACAACATAGAAACTCAACATAAATAGCTCCCCCTGTCTTGAGGCTCTCCCCCTTACTCAAATCTCTCCCCCTTTGTCATCAATGGAAAAGGGTCACCGTTGGGGCTCGGGACTAAGAATGAGCCTTTTAGATTAGTCCCTCCCCCACCTCCTGTTGAGGTGTTTAATTCTGGGGTGGGAGTACAACTCCTAGTTTCTCCCTTAGATACCAAAACGTATCTCTTGGAAGAGGTTTGGTGAAGATATCTATAATATGCTCTTTAGTAGGCACATACTCTACCTTGACCTGCTTTTCTTGCACTTTCTCCCTTAGAAAGTGATACTTGATAGAAATATGCTTTTTCCTTGAGTGCATTACCAGATTTTTGGAAATACTTATGGCACTTGTATTATCACAAAGTATGGAGATAGGTTGTTCATACTTGACTTTGAAATCCTCCAAGGTGGTTTTCATCCATAAAACTCGTGTACACCCGACCACTGCTGCTATGTATTCAGCCTCTACCGTAGATAAGGAAACTAAAGGTTGTTTCTTACTTAGCCAAGAAACCAAACTCTTTCCCAGAAAGAATGCTCCACCACTAGTGCTTTTCCCGTCATCAATATCGCTCGCCAAATCTACATCTGTATAAGCTGTGAGGGTGAAATCATCACCTTTGGGATACCAAAGCCCAAAGTCCATAGTGCCCTTCAAATATCTGAATATCCTCTTAACTGCCATAACATGAGAATCTTTTGGAGTTGCCTGAAATCTTGCTAATAACCCAACTGCCTGCATGATATCTGGTCTAGTAGCTGTAATATATAATAAATTGCCAATCATAGATCTGTACAACCTCTGATTTGCCGTTGGAGATTCATCATCTTTACTCATCTTGCACCCTGTAATCATTGGAGTACACACTAGTTTGCTGTCCATCATCCCAAATTTCTTCAATGTTTCTTTGATATACTTTCCTTGAGAGAGAAATATACCATCTTTTGATTGAGCAATCTAAAGACCTAAAAAGAATGACAACTCTCCAATCATAGACATCTCAAATTCCTTCTGCATGGTGTTAGCAAAAACTTTGCACATCTGAGTATTATTTCCCCCAAAAATAATATCATAAACATAGACAACCATAATCAACATATCATCATCTTCATTCTTAATATACAAATTGCTATCTGCCACACCTTTCCTAAAACCTTGTTCATGAAGATACCTGTCAAGTCTTGAGTACCAAGCCCTAGGTGCTTGCTTTAACCCATACAAGGCCTTTTCGGTTTACACACATAGTCCGACCGTTTCCGAGAGAGACACTCCTTCTGGCTGTTCTATGTAGACTTCTTCTACCAATACCCCATTTAGAAAAGTTGACTTTACATCCATTTGATATACCTTGAATGATTTGAAGCTTGAAAGGGCCAAAAACATTCTGATAGCTTCAATATGAGCAACAATAGCAAACGTCTCTTCGAAATCAACACCTTCTACTTGAGCATAACCTTTGAAGACTAACCTAGCTTTTTTTCTGACAATCTTTCCATCCTCATTGAGTTTATTTCTGAATATCCATTTTGTGCCAATGACATTCTTGTCCTTAGGTCTTGGAACCAATTCCCAAGTTTCACTTTTCTCTATTTGATTTAGCTCTTCATCCATTGCTTTTACCCAAAACTTATATGCACATGCTACACTGAAATCTTTTGGCTCAATCTGAGATAATAATGAAACATTTGTAGAATCATGTGAAGGAATGACTCTTCTTATTTTTTGCCTGCTATTTGGATCACCAATGATCAAATATTTGGGATGATTTTTCTAAACATATCGTGAAGGAGTTTTGGGAAGCAGTTGTTGTCTTTCCTCTTCTTCATCTGAAACCTCTCTGAATTCTTCTTGACAAATTTCATCACTGAGTTCCTTGATTGGTTCTCTTATCCCTATCTTTTCATCAACTGTTACATTTATGCTCTTTACAATTGTATGAGTTCTTTTGTTGAAGCATCTGTAGGCCTTGCTTCTGTTGGAATATCCAAGAAATATTCCCTCATCACACCTAGGATCAAAATTACCCAAATTCTGATCTTCCCTTCTGATGAAGCACTTACTCCCAAACACTTTGAAGTATTTTACTATAGCTTGTCTTCCTTTCCACAACTCATAAGGAGTTTTATGATGATTGACTCTAAGTTGGGCCCTAGTGATAATGTAGACTATTGTACTGACTGCCTCTTTCCAAAAGCCATCTGAAAGTTTTGACTCATTTAACATAGCTCTAGCCATATTTTCAATAGTTATGTTTTTCCTTTCAACTACTCCATTTTGTTGAGGAGTTCTTGCTACTGAATATTCTCTTTTGATTCCTTGTTGCTCACAGTATTCCACAAATTCATTTGAAGTGAACTCTCCTCCTCTATCTGATCTTAAGCATTTGATTCTCTTTTCAGTCTCATTTTCAATCATTTCTTTGAAAACTTTAAATTTTTCAAAAGCTTCAGATTTTTCTTTGAGAAAAGTAACCCAAGTCATTCTAGAATAATCATCTATAAACAACATGAAGTAGCTTTCTCCCTGAATGCTCTGAGTTCTGGTAGGTCGACATAAATCAATATGAATAATATCCAATGGTTTTGAAGAAGTATACCCTTTTGATTTGAAACTGGTTCTGGTCTGTTTTCCATGTTGACAAGGACCACAAATGATGTTATGGGGCCTTTTTATTTTTGGCAAGTCTCTAACTGCTTCCTTGTTACTAATATTGACAAGATTATCAAAGCTCAAATGCCCCAATATTTTATGCCATAACCAACTCTCATATTCTTGAGTTAGAAAACACTTTTCCTTTTTTTATCTCACTTAGCATGTAAATATTGTTTGGAGTCCTTGTAGCACTAGCAATGAGTTTTCCATTTTTTTCTTTACTTATCTAACATCTATCTGAAAAGAAAGATACTATGTGCCCTTGATCACAAAGTTGACTCACACTTAGAATATTATGTCTTAGGCCTTCTACATAAAGCACATTTTCTATTTTGGATTTCGCATCCAAACTAAGAGTCCCTTTATCACAGATTTTAGCTAACCTGTTATCTCCAAAACTGACTGTTCCTCTGTTTGTTTCTTTTAAGACCAAAAACTTTTCCTTTTCACCAGTCATATGTTTTGAACAACCACTATCAAGATACCATTTTTCTACTTTGTCTTGAGCATGAAAAGCATTTTGAACTATCATTGACTTAGATTTGATCTCATTTCTCTTTTTAGTGAACTCAAGGCTAGATCTATCCAAACTGCAAATCCTTGCTATATGCCCAAAATTCTTGCACTTGTAACACATGACATTTTTATTCATAAGAGGTGCAAAAGAGTTAACATTTTCCTTACTAGGGCTATTCAAAGACTTATTGCAATGCATAGCTTTGTGACCAAATTTCTTGCAGGAAAAATAATAGCCATGGAAAGTATTATGTAACCTGTTTTGATGCCTTGGATGATTGTTCTTCTTGTGACCAACTGGAATCCACCACTCTTCAGGATGAAGATTGATCTTGCTCGAAGACCCTATTTCATGAATGGTGATACCATCCTTCTTTTGCTTTTCACACGGAGTATTCTGTTTGAGAGCCAACTGTTCCAACTTCACTCTAAGAGACATAATCTCTTCTTCTAGTTTCTCACAATAAACTTCATTTTCTTTGAGAGCCTCTGTCAGAACCTGTTCAACCTTCTTCCCTTATTTAGCTAGAATTTTTAAGTCTATAACACTTTGATACAATTCTAATCTTGCTATCTCTTCTTCCTAACATTGATGCTTGAGAAAAGAATTTTCTTCCCTGAATTTCTCAAGCTTTCTCAAATCCAAGAAAAATTCACCTTTGAGATCGAACTCAAACTCTTCATATCTTTCTGAATCTGTATGTTCCTCTGATAGATCCTTCTCCAAGCTATTAGGCTCTTTTTGGAGAGACCTACTCTGATACCAATTGAATAACATGGACTTATACTGAGAGGGCGGGGTGAACAATATAAGACTTAACCAATTAATAATTTTAACTTTAGATAGCAGTGGCATCAAAACAACATTAATCAAGACAAAAAGCATCACACATTGAAGACCCATTTTTAATGTGGTTCACCCAAAATGGTAGGGCTACATCCTCAAAACTTTTCTCTAAAATTTATCTCAAGGTTCTTTAGGAGTCCTTCCCAATTACAATGTTTATGAGGAGATATCTTCTCCTCTGCTTTGGAAATGATCCCTCAGAAGATCAACTACCTCTACCTCTTGCTAGCATGTGGAACTCCTTTCCACCGAAGACCTCCTATCCTTAATGCTTAGCCTAAGAGACCTCTGCCTTATATGATCACGTCCACAACAGCTCAGCAACCTGTACCAAACACAGTCAGTAGGTCTAGTACAAGTCTTCCTCTGTCTGTTAGATATGTCCAACTCTTGAACAAATCAATCCTCTACATACAAGCCTTCTCAAAGACTTGCCAAATCTATCCTCAGGTTCTTCTCATATAACCAATGCACCTCTATCCTCAAGTTCTTTGATAGAACTATCAAAATCAGCTCACAAGTCCTCTGCTAGGACCTGTCCAAATCTGCTCACAAGTCCCCACCGAAACCTGTCCAAAAATTGCTCACAAGTCCCCACTGGAACCTGTCCAAAAACTGCTCACAAGTCCCCGCTAGAACCTGTCCAAAAACTTGGCAAGCTCACAAAGAAAAACTTTCTTAGTAGGAAATCACAAAGTGAATTTTTAGAGACCCAATGTGATTTTTCAAACTCATAGAAGCATAAAGAGAATTGTTAGAGACTCAATATGTTCTATACTCAAATCCCAATCTCAAAACTCAACTCAAATCAACTCAGCTCAATCTCAATCTCAAATTTGAAAACTCAACTCAATATCTGAAATGGATAGGATAGAATGTTTTCTTTCAACAACATGAAACCCCAACAATTGCCAACTATGCAAAGAATCACATAACAATGATACTCATGTTCTTTTCACCATCAATTAGGGTTTCAACAACAATGCTCATCAAACAAGGTTTAGTCAACCAACACCATTCAACTCAACATCAACCTTGAAGCATTCAACCAATCATCACAAGAAAAGGAAACAAGTAGAAATCCTTTTCCCTCCAAAGATATTTGAACAAAATAGCCACCAACACAATATCACCAAATGCAAAGAATAACTTGCTCAAATCAACTCAATGGAGTAAGCCCAATATCATGAATCAAGTAAAGCAATAACTTGATCAAACAACCTCTACGGAAGCAACTCAACCATCAAACTCAAAACAGCCAACCAAGGGTTCCACCAACTCAATGCAAGTAACTAGACTCACAAATATAAACCCTAGTGCACAAAGCTTCCACTATCTCAAACCAAAAATTATGCATTCACCAAAAACTCTCCTTAAGGATAACAATGCATAAGTAGTCTTCAACAAACCAAAAAATAGGATTTACACCTAGCCAAAGGATACCTAGTAGAATACCTTTTCACTCCAACCTTATTTCAGAAAACATACACCAATCATACTCATAAGAAGAATGTGCCCATACCTTATTGGAGTAGAAGATAATTGAACCTTCAAGCTGTCACCACACACAACTCTCAAACTTCCAACCAAGTTAGGGTTAGAATAAAAATAAATGAGGAATAATATAAAATTCCTTTATTACACCTTTTAGCTCCACTTCTTTAAACACAACCACCATAACATGCCAATAAATCAACAATCACATACTCACACCTTATACCTCCATTTTTAATTTTAGCATAGCAAAGAATAATCTTAAAAATACATCCAAAGAAATATGCCCTTATTTCTCCTAAGCTTTTATTCAATGCTAATCACAAAAGCCAAAACTCATAAAATTTAATCACACCTTATAAATCGCTGTCCAAGAAACTTCGAATTTTGTGGCATAAAGACGTTTTAATAAAAACGTGTGTTACTCTAGCAAAGCACCCCCGCGAGACTCGAAATGGTGACCTCCGCCAATGCAGAACCCAACAACAGCCTTCGCTGCCACTAGCCCACGCAGGCTATGAAGTTCACAAGTGAACTTCCCTCCACTTCACCCTTGAAAAAACTCCCAAAAACTTTTCAACCGCACGTGCTTCTAAGTCTTCCTTCGATCACAGCGAATACAGAGCAAAAACACCGCAAATTGCATTTGGGGAATTTCGAATTGATTTTCCTTCCAACCTTAGGAGTTGGAGAATAAATAGTCTCTTCTAAGACACCTTGACGTCGGCAAAAATAAAGACCATTTCGAAATTAATCAAAAGTCTTTTCAAAAAAGGGTTTAAAAACCCTTAAATAATTTTAATAAATTAAGAATAATTTCTCCCTTAATTAATTAAATAATTAATTAATTAAAACCTTGAAGGGTTTTAAATAATAATTAAATAAATAATAAATAGAACCTCCATTGGTTTTAATAAAAACCATTTAACTTGGTTTTAATAAAAACCAGTTTGGTTTTAATGAAAAACCCTTGCCAATGGAATCTCTCCGGATTCTCTTAAAAATATTCTCTTGGAATCTTCCACCTTTGAAGCCAACACATCCTCTTAATATTAATGTCATTTCCTTTTGACATCAATGACAACTCATAGACAAGAAGCTAGGATCTCAAACCCAAAATTGCCAACAAAAGATTTAATTTATAACATAAAAAATAACTTTACACAACTTATTTCTCCTATATTAAATGCCAACTTAACCTTATAACTCCACAAAAATCAAAATGCATATTAAAATTTTTAAATACCTCCTTATTTTCTGCCCTCAACACAACTCGAACCTCTCACCTTGTGAGAGCAAAGTGCTCAACCAATGGGCCACGACCGATTGCACTAGTGTAGCTTGTGAGAGATTTAAGGCACAATTTACCTTTTATCCTCTTCTGTCGTGTGCTTTACCCAAACCAAAAAAATCATCTGCAATGGGTTTCAAATCCAAAATCTCCTCCTTGCAATGCCTTCATGTCGGATCAACCACCAGCTGGTCTAACTAGTTGGACAAGTTTAGAATTCATACTCGCTTTAATATGATGCCTTCACTTTCACCTCAAAGGACTGTACTTCCTCTTCTTTCCTTTTCTCTACCAAATGCACCGAATGTCGAGCGGATTACACACAATTTTTGAACACTCTTCAAAATGACATAGGCACTAATATTTATATGTTTTATTTTGTCTTCATCCAACGTTTGTGCCCTTTTTTTTCCACCCATATGATGTCAACCACTTTATTCGAAATAATTCGAATTTTCTTCAATTTATTTGCACTTAAATATATATATTTTTAACTTTCTATTATAATAATAAAATTATTATAATATTGCTCCTTTTGAACCTTGCCTTTATAATTAATATTATTACCTTCAATAATATTAATTCTTTTGAGCCTTGCCTTCACATTTAATATTATTATCGTCAATAATGTTTTGTCCTTCATTATAATATTCAAAATGTAGATATTATAATGCTTTTCTTCAACCAATATTATAATAATAAATTCTATAATATTACCAATGACAACCACTGACATCTTCTCTTTTGATATCAACCTATAACATCAATCCTTTGACATCAATGACAACATACTATACTCAAAATTTCCAACAAGGGTATCATCAAAAATTTGATTTGTTTTGGTCCGAACCATACCACATCACCACCAAACATGAACATAATGCATATGAGTTGTCAAACATTAATGGCCAAATTTTATTGATATCATTAAATTTCCAACACTTAAAGTACTTTGTTTAGGGTTTTGCCACCCTTTGTATCATATGTATATATAAACATAAAAGTAAATAAGCCACAAAAATTTAGAAATAAGCTAAAAGTTGATTTGCCAAAGCCAAAATTAGCTGAAAATAAGTTTGAAATCTTGTACACTTATTTTCTACTTAGTCATAGCAATCACAATATGACTAACATACAAATCTCCTACACAAGATTATAAATGTAAAATTCAATATTTAAAAAAAAGCAAACATGTAGCTCAACTACCATAATAACTATGTAATGGCCAAATTACCATCAATAAAACAAACAATTTAGTAAGAAGTTAGTACATGAAGTTGATAAGAAAAAAATTTCTTGATCCAAAGAAGTATCTTGAGCAATAATTACACAACCAATGATAAGAATGATTCATAAAGTGTTAAACAAAGGGATATATAAGTGTGAATTGGATAGCAATGGTAAAAATTACAAAATCTCCTACTAATCAAGCAACAAGCACTCAAAAAATATAGAAGGAACAAAAAGTGTTGCAAGACCATACTTGTAGAATTGGATATACAAAAAACACCCTCAAGTTAAACCAAAATTACCCTTGAGAAACCATAGAATAATGAGAAAAAAGGATGTCACTCAGCTACCTAGTTATATTTGAATGACATTCTTTCTTGTATTCTAACATTCACAAGCCTATTTATCCTGTAGACACCATAATTTAGCCATTTTTCATCCATCTATGTCTCCAATAATAAGCCACCCATTATATATATATCGCTATGTGTGTGTATTTGTTTAATATATATTTAAATATTTATATTTTATATATTATGTTTATACATATTTAATAAATATATATGTATTTATATAAATTAATATTAGCCCTCCACTACATTTTAATCTCATCCATCCATCCACCTCAATCCATGTCACTTACCCATTATTTATCTCCACCCTTCCTCTTGTGTTAATCTTGGCCTCCCATTTGGTTTCGTTGAAACCCTAACATATCTAAGGGTAGATTATAAAAAGTGATTCATTTTGATGAATCAAGGTCCCTGATTTTTCCAAATTTGAATTCTATTGATGAACATTCACAAAGGATTCTCATAATGCTTGGAATCCCTTAAGTCTTTAATCCCTGAAGATTCTTAGTCTATGAGAATTCTTAATTCTTAGTGCTTGAGAAATCTTCAAGTCCTTGTGCCCTAGCCACTTCACCATCACTTTCATCCCACATCACCATTGTTCGCATCCCCCATTTTTACTATCATCCATCTTGTGCAAACCATATCTAGTTCTGTGACACTTTTTTTAGTCCTTGAATGCCCCCCAGAGCCACCAGAACATCTTTGTGTATTTTTGGAGCCTTTTTGGTGCATCTACCACCATCACAGAACACCCTAGTGCATCTACTTCCATCACAAAACACCTCTAGATATTTCTCATAGTAGATCTACAATCCTACAACCCTTAGGCATTGCTCGAGCATCCTCACAACCATCATTGATAGAAGCAAAAATATCAAATGATAAGGTAAAAAATTTATTTACATTTATTTTACATTCTTATGTTTTGTTTATAGTTTCATTCTGCAACATCTAGGGTTTAGTAATTTTTATTCTTATGAGGGTCTCATGCAGTGGAGCCCTCGTAGGAATTACAAACTCTGTGTGTTGTTTGTTGTTTGCAGGTATAAGGATTATAGTTTTGGAAGCTGTTGAAGCTAGTGTGGTGCTTTTAGGATACACAAGGCCACCTGCAACCTCGTTTGGATCAAATACAAGTGTGAAGACACCATCTATATTTTGAACTAGGGTTTTGAGGAACCCTAGTAACTATAAATTTATATAACAAAAGTATTTTAGAACCCCACATTGGGGCACATTGATTTTATTATTTTGATATCTACTCGTATTAATTAAATATTATCTATCTTGTACAATCTTGTGTTACTTTTGTACTTTTAAGTATTTTATATTGTGTATTGGTATTTCTTGATTTCAATTTACAAAATAGAAATCACAGTGGGACCCTAAAGGGTTCTCTATGTTAATTTATTTTATCACTAACTTTTTATTTATGTTTTCATTTTGCAGGTTCTATAAATTCAATCACACATTTTCACAAAAAAATAGGGTTTCTAGAGATTGTAGAAGTTGATTAGAGGTTGCACGGATGCCCTGTAGTGCTTGAGGGATGCCCTGGTGAGTTCATGAGATGCTCTGGTGCATTTAGTGGCTCTTAGGTACATTTCACAAAATGGAAAGGAATATGTAGGCTTCCTGGTAAGCCTGCTTCAAACCCTAACCCATTTTTGCTTCATTTTTCCTGATTTTTATAGTAAAATTGACAAAAGAAAAATAATTTAATTTTTGTTAAAAGTAGTTACATTTGTTTGCATTTTAGGCATTTACATTCATCCTACACATTGCATTTAGAGTAAAATTGCATTCATGTATTCACATGTTCATATTTATATTTCTATTGTTGTCTGATGTATTCATGCATTATTTCTACATACTATTTTCATGTGAAATTACAAAAGCACAAAATAGTTGCATAATAGGGTTAAAATTTTCCATTTTTACTTGTCTAAGTTAGAACAATATCAGAATACATAAGTATACTCCCACATTTGGTGATTCAAGGTAGAAGAACTAGGTAAACCCTCCACTATTGGAATCATGTGATGATTTAGAGTGGGTCTTAAGTGGTGTACCCTAAGTTCTTTTGAGGAACTTGGTATTATTATTTTTGTCTTCTGATTTAGACCTATGAAATATGCTATTTTTAAAATTATATGAACACAATAGATAACACAAAAATTTAAAATGAATCACACACATTGCATGCATCACAATAAACAACAGTGAGTTGGATTTCATCACCAACCATTGTTTGAGAGTTTGCAATGGTGGGCTTCATCTCCATCCATAAATCTCTGCCCTTAGAAATCATAGACACCCATGAGCAAACTTTCTAGATTTCATCACCAGGAGGAATCTTATTTTCCAGCCAGCCATAGATTTTACCTTACATAATTCTGATTAGCACATTCATAACATACAAACCTCACAAAAATATATAAAATATTTATATAAAATATATTAAAAAATAGTGAAGAAAAATATATTGTAGAAATGTAGGACATAATTGCTTGTTTAATTTTGTAAGATTTTATTTGCATTTATTTCCTACACATTTCACATTTGATTCAATAGCTTATGGTTTTAATGCAAAATAAAACAAAAATCTTGAGTCAAAGTTTCATAAACCAAGTCACTTCATCCATGGAGTGTTCAATATCTTTCACTTCCGCTTATGTGGTTAACCCCATTAGTGTGATATAGAAAAGTTGTTTAGATTTATCTATGGGTCCCTCACACGCTGTGTATACTTCAAATGCTTATGTTTTGCATAGAGCAATCCATACATCTATTCTAAAAATAAAACCATCATCCCCCATAAATTATAACATCACCCACATAGACATGGCCCAAGTGGAAGCTCTTAAAATATATGCTAACTATGTTCTAGAACAAATCCATAGTCCACCCATCCATGATCCTTCTTTTTAGTAGGAACTTACTCATTCCTAATCTTCTAGCCTCATCCAGGTGTATATCAATCCTCCTTTTGAGATGTCATCTGCACCTTCCTAGCATTGGTTCATTCCACAATAGTAATGTACTCCAAGCACCTCCATACCATCTTCATACACCACCACCTATGGCAATCCATTGTATGAATCACATGCCAATTCTGCTTCACAAATATCAGATTCCACCCCATCCAATGTGTCCCATCTAGTTGTAATCCCCATTGCAACTTATCCTCCATCTACCTCATCTATTTCCTCCACATTTACACCATTTTCCTTAGATGTGGCCATATAGTTAGCATGATAACATCTCAATAAATTTATTATGGCTCAACAAGGTGCTCAATCTTATTCCCAATAATAAGTACAAGCTACATATTGTAAGTCCCAGCCTGTTTCCACCCAACCCACCATTTTCACTCCAATTCCATCATGGATTCTACAATCTTCTATGGTTTCCATTCCTACACTGCCATTAACTCACATCTATGTCATTCCCATAAATCATCAAATTCATAGTCCTCACACATCATCTCCTTTTCAACATTCATAATTATTTCTTCATCAACCTCAACATCACCAAATTTAATTCACTCCATAAAATTATCACCATCTCATTACACCCCAACATCTCACCACTTCATATTCACAAAATCACCAAGTAATTCAGGGATTTCATATACCTAGGGAAGACCCTAGAATTCAAGTCATGCAACAATAAATGGATAACTTGATGCAACATACTCCTGGTATGATGAACCAGAATTCAACTCTAATACAACTGATCAATCAACCAATACATTTTTTGGTACCATCACCACAATATCCAATATATTTTACATTATCAAAATTTGATAAATGCAAAAGGATTGAGGACCTTGGAGAGCATGTGAGTACATTCATCCACTCATGTTTCATAATCCAACATCATGATGCTCTAATGCTTTGAATATTTCCTCAGACATTAGGGGGAGATTTAATAGAGTGGTACAACCATTTACATCATCATAGTATTTATGCTTTTGAATAGTTGGTTGACCAATTTCTTGAAAGGTTTTCCCTAAATGTTAGAAATAAAGTATCATTGTCTAACTTGTATAGCTTAAAACAATTTGATGATGAGTCAATATATGATTTTTGTAACCGTTGGAGGGTTGTTATCATAAAACTGCCATTCACCCTACCAATGGAAGAGCTAATCTGATTGTTTACCAAGAGTTGCCTAAGACCCATTTCTTAGTTATTACAAATACAATAGTACAAATTATTTGAGGAAGATATTGCCTAGGATAGCATCATTAAGGAGATCAAACTACAAGAAGGTGTGCTTAATCCAAAAAGAAAGAATGGCATAATAAGGGCCAATACAAAGGTAATTATTCTAGCCAACCCAAACTAAAATAGGCCAATCAGGTCAATCAAGCCAATCATGCCAATCAAGTCAATAAATTGGTCATAAGCAATTTTATAATGGCTCAACAACAACCCATGCAAAAACAACCACAACAAATTACATATCATGTGGTTCCCTTGCCATCATAATTAGTCCAAAACACATTTCCAACTATGGAAAACCACCCATTTCAACAATATGTTTGACAAAACCACCAATACACTCCCTTAGCCGAATCATATGCCTTCATATTTTTTAGGTTGTATGACATAAACCAACTTGCCTTACCTAACGTTAAACTAGATGACCATACCAAGAGTAGCAAACACTATAGGGAATATTTATTTTACCCTTATAATAGGTAGAATGGGCATGATACAAACAATTGCTCTAACTTCAAATACATAGTGGAAGATCTCATTGACTTAGGGGCCATCAAGCGTGATAGTCCCTTAGCTCAACAAAAATAGAAACTTGGTATCTATAAAATACCACTTCCTCATTATGAGAAGGTGCAACCAAAAATAGGAGGATCTAACACCAAGACTCCTCCTAATCCAGTTAACCACATGCAACAATACCAATGTCTTGTGGGTGCTATCCATGTCCTTACCCAAGGCCAAAAATACACTAACAATCAACAAAGTGCACAACAACAAATTGTTCAATCCCCTATAGCACCTCAGGAAAGTGTATCTCCTGAACCTACCACTTCATCATCTTCCATTCAAATTTTTGCTAATCCTTCCCAGCCCATTCATATTCTAAGTAATCCATATTCACCCATTCATCCTATCAATCATCCATTAAGGCCAATTATCTCTCTGAGTAGCCATTTAACCACTAGACTTAAAATAGCTTCAGCTAAACTATCTATCTATGAGCTTATACATAAACCCCCCCACATCATGAGGCATTAATAGATATTTTAAAATCCATTTAAATTCAATCTCAAGATGCTAATGCTTGTATAAATTTTATGGGGAGAATCCGAACATGTATGGAGTCTTCCATTACATTCTATTATTTTGAAATAAAACCAATATCATCAGAATCGATGGACCCTCCATTGCACATCATGGCTCAAATTAACATGAAGTCATTTAAATGAGTATTTATTGATATTGGTTCCTCTATAAAAATCATCACCACATCTACTCTCCAACACCTCAATCTTCCACCATCCCACATCACAAAATCCACCTTCACCTTGAAAGCATTTAATGATGCGCTCTGCTCCATAATTGGCACTATCATTTTACCCATCATAGTGAGGGTATAAATGTTGCATACAATGTTTAACATATTGGAAGGTTTCATGGCATACAATGTACTCCTTGGACTTCCTTGGATGAGGGATATGAGATGTGTCCATTTTTTACTTCATCAATGTTTGAAGTATGTATATGAATAACAAGTTTATTGCATACTAGCAGGTGTTGAACCATTTAAGTATTATAATTTCATTTTGAATCCTTATGAATCCATGATTTATTCTACTCATCTATTATTAACACCATAAACTATAACATCCACCAAACCATCCACCTCTTCATCAAAAGCTCCTATTCTTGAAGAGCTCCCCATCACCACTTCACATCAAACTTCCACTTCCATACCCCCATATTTATCACCTTTGACTACATGCACATGTGGTCAAATTAAATCTACATTAGCCACATCATCAACATCAACGTATTCCACCATCATTACTTCCATATCATCTCCCATTCAAAAACCACCTCAGCCAAATCCACCTCCATCCACATTAGTCGATGTCTCACAAGTCGCATTAACAAATTGTGAGATGCCATCCTAGTCCACACCACCACCATTTCTAGAGTCATCAACCAACCATGATATTTCCACATCCACGTCCACTTAATCCACTTTAACATCATCCCAAGTTGTGGTCCACCTCACTAATATTGGCATTGGAGAATATGTGGTCCAATACATCACCATCTCACCGCTTAGCATCCAAACTGCTAATGATTATGGTCACCCACATGACCCACCCTTATCTATAGGAGTGGTGTACAACATGGGTTCAATTCCCAATAACATTAATTTTGTGTATGGGTTATTAACTCATCATCCAATCTATCTTCCCTAGATGAACCCAAATAACCAACTCCTTCCAATATACAACACATGTTGGGTTTTCCATCCTGATATTTTAATATAGTTAATTGGTAAGGACATGACCTAGGATGACATGAATAGGGAATGCATGAGATCATAAATTTTTCATATCGAGAAGTCCATGACCATTTAGGTTTAGGCTAACATCCACTTTCTTCTACTTCTTTTGAACAATTTTTTCAAAATTTACATTTGAATTCAAAAGAATATATCCATCACACCGATGACTTTGAAGAAGAAATTTATGAAGAAATTGATGTTATGTTGATAAATTCTGACTAATGAGGAATCAGAATCCATCATTCCAGTCACTAAACAAGATGAGTTTTACCTTAGAATATTCCCCATACATTAGCCCATCCTTCGCTTTATTCTTCCATAAGAGCAATCCAAACAACTGGTGAACCACCACCTACATTTCATTAATCCACCTCACCGACCATTTTACTTGTAATATATGTACATAATTTAAATTAAAATAAAAAACACAAAAATAAAAAATAAATAAATAAATAAATCATTTGCATTGCATGCACATGGCTTTTTGCCAATTGCATTTATTTGTGTTGCATGTTATTGTTCAGGTTCCTAGAGTTCTAGCATCGGTTCTAGTAGATATGATCCATCCATCCATCCACTTTGTCAACTACCATTTTCTCCTTTAATTTAACATGAATCTTGTTGACTTCTTCACCCCGCTCTGTAATCCATATAATTTGGCAAAATTAATTCCAATTGAAATGAGCCTTATTGATATAGACCATATTTCCTTGCCATCATCCTTTTCTAAATTTATCCTTTCTAAGGAATTATTAAGGGATTTAGTCAACTACATTCCTCCATCATGTCCACTTTTACCTTCACCTTCACCTTTAGATCTTGAGGTTTTATAGATAGACATCAATGAGTTTGATTCAGAATATTTTGATAATGTAATAGATGACATTCATCTGATCCCAACACCCCATCAGCTTGAGGAAGGTTCTCACATGTACATTGAATATACCATCAATGTGAACCTTATTTCAGATGTAGACAATCCCTAAACTGTTAAACTTGGTAAAATTTTATCCATAGATGAACAAGAGAAATTAATTTCTCCTCAAGAAGAAGGGCATTTTTTCATGGTCCTACAAAGCATGCCTAGTCTTAACCCTAACTTGGTTGTCCACAATCTCACCTTGCATTCTAATGCTAATCTGGTCAAACAAAAATTGAGAAGGATCCATCCTACCATTGCCCTCATGGTCAAAGAAGAGCTTCAAAAACTATCATATGTGGTTTTCATTGTCCCCATTGACTATCTTGAGTGGATTTCAAACATGGTATCCATTCATAAGCTTAACGGAAAGATACACATTTGCACTAATTTTTGAGACCTTAAAAAAGTGCATTCTAAGGATGATTTTCCTCTACCAAAAATTTATACTCTTTTTGACACCTGTGTTGGCCATGAAATACTTTCTCTAATGGATGGTTTTTAAGGATACAACCAAATTCGAATCAATCTTTATGACCAACATAAAAAATCATTTTTGTTATAAGGTGATGCCCTTTGGTCTCAAAAATATATGTGCCACATATCAACATGCCATGACATACATATTCAATTATTACATGCATAAGATCATAAAATATTATGTGGATGATATCTTGGAAAATTCCAAAACTTGTCAAGAGCACATTGGTGTCTTGGAAAAATTCTTCGATCGACTTCTAGAGCATAATGTAAGGTTGAACCCCAAAAAGTGTGTCTTTGGTGTTACCTCTAGAAAACTATTAGGATTCATTGTCTCCAAAAGAGGCATTAAGGTGAACCTAAAAAAATTCAATGCCATCATGGAGATGCTTCCCCCAATAAACATTAAGGATTTTCATAGTTTACAAGGAAAGGTTCAATCGATCCGTAACTTCATTGCACAACATTCTAACTGAAGAACACAAGCTTATACTGAGAGGGGGGGTGAACAGTATAAGACCTCTTTTTACTTTTTCCTTTATACTACAAAACAGTAAAGCAATATACCCAAAGCAATATCAAAGCAATGCACAAAATCATCCACAAAGTGACAACAATTTTAACGTGGTTCACCCAAAATTGCTGGGCTACGTCCACGGATAAAATATTTCACTAAATTTTATCAATCCAAATTTTGGGAAACCTTTCCCAATTACAATTTTTATGGGCACCAACCCAAAGGAGACACCAATCCCCTAATCTCGAGTTTGTGGGCACCAACCCATAGGAGACACCAATCCCCTAGCTTTGCTCTGGCTGGTGATCCTCTAGAAGACCTCTGCCTCTGCTACCCTTAGCAAATGGAACTCTATCCATAGAAGACACCTATCCTCCCTGCTCTGGCTGGAGACCTCTATCCTCAACTCTGTCACCTCCAAAGCTGGTCCTCGAATTTGCACTGAACATAGTCCTTCGGTATAGCACAAATGTCCTCGTTCTCTTTCTCTAATCTGCACCAAACACAGTCCTTCGGTCTGGCACAAATGTCCTCAAAACTGCACCAATATCTTGTCCTCAACTGGTCCTCAAATCTGGTTCACAGAATTTGTTTCACAAGCTTCCACTAAAGCTTGCTTGATCTTCACCCAAGTCTTCACCAAGACTTGTCTCAGATCTACTTTGCAAGTTCTCACTAGAACCTACCCAAACTGCTCCACAAGCTCAACAAAAGCTTGCTCAAATCTATCCAACAATCCCTCTCAATGATTTGTCCAAAACCATCAAGGCTTGCGCACTATCTCCGAACGTCACAAAAACTATGCACCCAATAGCTTTGCACTTTTCTGCTCCCTATGTGTTCTTGCTTCACACTTAGCTCGATTTGGCATGACTCACTCTTTGTGCACTGTAGACTTAACTTGCGCACTTCAACAATGCATTCGATCACTTCACAACTCTCCAAACAACCCTCCTTTTATACTAACACTTTCAAGATCAAAACCTTGATCTTAGTCGACTGCACAACCCTAAACTACGTCGACTACAAACCCTAATCTTCGTCGACCCAAATTTAACTTTGTCGGCCTCACTGCCTCTGCAACTCTTCTGTAGCTTCTGTCGTGAAACTACAACATGTCATGATATCGTGACACCTTTGCAACCGTATACCTTCTTTTGGCTTTTGTCACGATATCGTGACACTTCAGCCTTTGTCAACTTCAACTACGTTCTTGTCGTGATATCGTGACACTTCTGTCTTTGTCAGCATCAACTTTGCTTTTGTCGCGATATCACGACACTTCTCCCTTCGTCGACCTCCTTTCTACTTTTGTCATGAAATCATGACACTTCTGCCTCTACAGACTTCGTCTTCACTTCTATCACGAAATCGTGACACTTTTGTCTTCATGGCCTTCCTCTCTGCTTTTGTTGCGAAATCGTGACACTTCACCTATGGAAGACATGCTTTCAATTTTTGTCATGAAATCATGACACTTTCTCCATCCGTACGCTGCCATCTCAAACTATCACGAAATCATGACACTTTCTCTTCCTTGCACTCTTGTCTGCTTGCACTAGCAAAAATGGAACATGTCACGAAATCGTGACACTTTCGCTGCCTTGTGTTTTTCTCTGCCTTACGCCCGTGAAAATAGAACATGTCACGAAATCGTGACGCTTTCACCTTTGAGCTCTTCCTCCTTGAATTTGTCATGAAATCGTGACACTTCTAGCTTCCGTACGTTTTCTTTGTAGCCTGTCGCAAAATCGTGACGCTTTCAACTTCCGTACGACTTCTCTGCAACCTGTCGTGAAATCGTGACGCTTCTCATTTTAGACTCTTCCCTTTGCTGCATGTCACGAAATCATGACAGTTCTTACTTGGAACATTTTCATCTTCAGCATGTAGCGAAATCGCGACACTTTATCTTGCTTCCACTTTGTCTTCTGACTTGTCACGAAATCGTGACACTTTTTCTCCTTAGCACTTTTCTTTTCTTCGAGTCGCGAAAACCCGACATGTCGCGATATCGCGACACTTTTTCTCCTGGACTCTCTCTCCTGCATTATGTCATGAAATCGCTACACTTTTTCTTTCGAACTCTCTCTCCTGCAACATGTCACGAAATCGTGACACTTTTTTGTCCGTTCAACCTTCCTTGCAATATGTCACGAAATCATGACATTTCTGACTCCAAACATTCTCTCTCCTCTTTGAGTCACGAAACTGCGACATGTCACGATATCGCGACACTTTTCTAAAAAGCTTCCTTTCGAACCTGTCATGCCGAACCTTCATCAAAACAAATTATTTTACATCAAATCAAATTCCTTCAACAACTTCTTGACATCAATGACAACTTATTCACTTGAGAAAATGCAATGTACCCAAGGTACCCAAAATTGCCAACAATCTCCCCCTTTGTCATTGATGGCAAACCTTTACTGAAAACACGTCTCAAGAGCCAAAACTGAAACCAACTATGCTAACAACTGAGAAACAGTGCCCACAATCGAGAATATTCCTTTGAAGTTTTTCTCCCCCTGACTTGAAGCTTTCCTCTTCACTTGAAGCTCTCCCCCTTACTCATATCTCTCCCCCTTTGTCATCAATGGCAAAGGGTCACCTTTGGGGCTCGGGACTAAGAATGAGTCTCTTAGCTTAGTCCCTCCCCCACCTCCTGATGAGGTGATTAATTCTGGGGTGGGAGTAAAACTCCCATTAGGCACTGATCATCATCAACATCTATAATTTCCTTGTCGGGCCTTCTCTTGAACTCTTTGCCCGTATTCCTGTTCTTGTCACTGTTCTTGTTCTTGTTATCATTCCTATTTTTATCCATGCCTTGATCCTTGGACCTGTTCATACCATTGTTTATGTTCCTGTACCTTGGAAGTTCAGCTCTACACTGTCTAGCTATGTGACCTTCATTGTTGCAATTATAACAAGTAACAATGTTATTTCTTTTAGGCATACTTGTTCTTTGAATCCACCTGTTCTGACTAAACCTATTCTGACCAAACCTGTTCCTGTAATTAACCTTGCAATAGACTACCTTGTGCCCAAACTATTGACAAGAGTAGCAATACCCTTGAAAGAAACTAGCACTTCTGAAATTTTTGTTTACCTTCTTCACTTGAGCCATGCAATGTGCAGCTATGTGACCAAACCTGTGACACGCAAAACATCTGCCATGAAATTTTTCTTTATTCGACCTCTTGGGTCCTGAAAACTTCTTCTTCTCATTCTAAATTTCATTTTCTATTTCTGCACATCTATCATTCAAGGACTCATGATCTGAAATACTTTCCTCATCAGAACTCTCTTCCTTTTGGAGTCTCTTACTAGACTCTCCAGCTTGTTCCTTAACAAAACCAAGGCCTGTTTTATCCGTTGTCTTTCTTTGACCTTTGATGAGTGACTTAAAATTTTTGGAGCTATCTTGAAACCTGTAAAGCTTATCCTTGTACTCTTTAGTTTCCTCTTTCAAAGAAGCCATTTTCTGTTCTAACTCACTATACTCAAGAACCTTAGACTCTAACTCATCCTTGAGTTCTTGTATCTTAGCCATAGAGAAGTCAAGACTTTCTATAAGATCATCTCTCTCCATACAACATTCATCTAACTTATCCTTGAGTCTAGCATTCTTATTTCTTTTCTTTTTCAAAACACTAAGAGCATTAGTAAGTTCACTTTCAAGATCCTTTAATTGTTTGCTTTCTGAATCATCAAAGCCTTTTTTATATTTCTTATCACTAGAGGTGCTACCTTTTTCAAAAACCATACAAGCATCTTCCTTATAGTTTTTTGAAGCATCCTCATACATACTAGAAACCAAATCATTATTTGTGCAATTATCCTCAAGGTGACCAAAATTTCCACATCTAAGACATTTCATGATAATGAATCTATGTTTCGGTTCTTCCTCTTTTTCTGATATGAACAACATCTCATTTTCATTATCACTTGAAGAACTTTCACTATCACTACTAGAACACTTACTTGCTTTGTCTAGGTAGAAACTCTTCTTGTGCTTGTGAGAATACCTCTTTCCTTGATTGTTGTGCTCATCTCTGTTTTTCTTGTGATGCTTGTGCTTTTTAGAATCCTTGCTCTTAGAATCCTGTTTATCTTCATCACTTTCATCCTTGGGAATAGTACAGTCTGTAGCATAATGACCAAACTTTCCACAATTGAAACATCTTATATTTTTCATGCTTTTGTGCTTTCTAGAGAACTTGCCTTTCTTGTTGTAATATGCCTCTTCATCACTAGAAGACTCATCACTCTCTTGAAGTTGTTTACCCTTGGATTTCTTGGTAGCCTTGAAAGTTGCCTCTTTCTTGACATCAACCTTCACTTGAGTTCTCAACTCAAATGCTGCAAGTATACTATGGAGCTCATCCTTTTTCAACTTATCCAAATCTTTAGCTTCCTCAATAGTAGAAATATTTTCACTAAATCTATTAGGAAGAGATCTTAAAATCTTATCACAAACATCATTTTCAGCAAGCTCAAGACCTAAGTCTTTCATGGAGTTAACAACCTCATCCATACGAAGCATGTAGTCACTAATATTTTCATCATCATTCATCTTGAGTTGTTCAAACATACCTTTGAAGTGTCTCAACTTGGCCTTTCTGACATTTGAATCACTTGTATGAACCACCTGCAATTGTTTCCACATTTCACTAGATGTTTTGTAGTGAATTACTTTGGTGAGATCTGCTTTCTGTAAGCCTTTCAGGATTGCATTCATTGCTTTTGAATTGCTGTGATGTAGGAGCCTTTCTTCTTTAGTATTTGGACCATGTACAAGAATAGTGTACTCATCTTCAATTACTTCCCATACCTCATTACCAAGTGCCATTATATGAACCTTCATCCTTGCACTTCAAAGACCAAAATCTGACCCATCAAGAATAGGTGCTGGATTGCCACTTGAATAATCCATTGTGTTCTGTATTAGCTTTTCCTTCAAGCTATTAAAATTTTCGAAGGCACCTGCTCTGATACCAATTGAAGAACACAAGCTTATACTGAGAGGGGGGGTGAACAGTATAAGACCTCTTTTTACTTTTTCCTTTATACTACAAAATAGTAAAGCAATATACCCAAAGCAATATCAAAGCAATGCACAAAATCATCCACAAAGTGACAACAATTTTAACGTGGTTCACCTAGAATTGTTGGGCTACATCCATGGATAAAATCTTTCACTAAATTTTATCAATCCAAATTTTGGGAAACCTTTCCCGATTACAATGTTTATGGGCACCAACCCAAAGGAGACACCAATCCCCTAATCTCAATTTCGTGGGCACCAACCCACAGGAGACACCAATCCCTTAGCTCTGCTCTGGCTGGTGATCCTCTAGAAGACCTCTACCTCTACTGCCCTTAGCAAATGGAAATCTATCCATAGAAGACACCTGTCCTCCCTACTCTAGTTGGAGACCTCTGTCCTCAACTTTGTCACCTCCAAAGCTGGTCCTCGAATTTACACTAAACACAGTCCTTCGATCTAGCACAAATGTCCTCGTTCTCTTTCTTTGATCTGCACCAAACACAGTCCTTCGATCTGGCACAAATGTCCTTGAAACTACACCAATCTCTGTCCTCAACTGGTCCTCAAATCTGGTTCATAGAAGTTGTTTCACAAGCTTCCACTAAAGCTTGCTTGATCTTCACCCAAGTCTTCACCAAGACTTGTCTCAGATCTGCTTTGCAAGTTCTCACTAGAACCTGCCCAAACTGCTCCACAAGCTCAACAAAAGCTTGCTCAAATCTGTCCAACAATCCCTCTCAATGATTTGTCCAAAACCATCAAGGCTTGCGCACTATCTCCGAATGTCGCAGAAACGATGCACCCAATAGCTTTGTGCTTTTCTGCTCCCTGTGCATTCTTGCTTTGCACTTAGCTCGATTCTGCATGACTCGCTCTTTGCGCACTGTAGACTTAACTTGCACACTTCAACAACGCATTCGATCACTTCACAACTCTCCAAATAGCCCTCCTTTTATACTAACACTTTCAAGATCAAAACCTTGATCTTAGTCGGTTGCACAACCCTAAACTATGTCGGTTGCAAACCCTAATCTTTGTCGGCCCAAATTTAACTTTGTCGGCCTCACTGCCTTTGCAACTCTTCTGTAGCTTCTGCCGTGAAACTACAACATGTCACGATATCGTGACACCTTTGCAACCATATACCTTCTTTTGGCTTTTGTCACGATATCATGACACTTCAGCCTTTGTTGACTTCAACTACGTTCTTGTCGCGATATCATGACACTTCTATCTTTGTCAGCATCAACTTTGCTTTTGTCGTGATATCATGACACTTCTCCCTTTGTCGACCTCCTTTTTGCTTTTGTCATGAAATCGTGACACTTTTGCCTCTACAGACTTCGTCTTCACTTTTGTCATGAAATCGTGACACTTTTGTCTTCATGGCCTTCCTCTCTGCTTTTGTCGCGAAATCATGACACTTCACCTATGGAAGACATGCTTTTAGTTTCTATCATGAAATCGTGACACTTTCTCCATCCGTACGCTGCCATCTCAAACTATTGTGAAATCGTGACACTTTCTCTTCCTTGCACTCTTGTCTGCTTGCACTAGCGAAAACGGAACATGTCACGAAATCATGACACTTTCGTTGCCTTGTGTTTTTCTCTACCTTACGCCCATGAAAATAGAACATGTCATGAAATCATGATGCTTTCACCTTTGAGCTCTTCCTCCTTGAATTTGTCATGAAATCATGACACTTCTAGCTTCCGTACGTTTTCTTTATAGCCTGTCACGAAATCGTGATGCTTTCAGCTTTCGTACGACTTCTCTGCAACCTATCGCAAAATCGTGACGCTTCTCATTTCAGACTCTTCCCTTTGCTGCATGTCACGAAATCATGACAGTTCTTACTTGGAACATTTTCATCTGCAGCATGTCGTGAAATCGTGACACTTTATCTTGCTTCCACTTTGTCTTCTGACTTGTCGCGAAATCGTGACACTTTTTCTCCTTAGCGCTTTTCTTTTCTTCGGGTCGTGAAAACCCGACATGTCGTGATATCACGACACTTTTTCTCCTGGACTCTCTCTCCTACATTATGTCATGAAATCATGACATTTTTTCTTTCGGACTCTCTCTCCTGCAACATGTCACAAAATCGTGACACTTTTTCGTCCGTTCAACCTTCCTTGCAATATGTCGTGAAATCACGACATTTCTGACTCCGAACATTCTCTCTCCTCTTTGAGTCACGAAACTGCGACATGTCGCGATATCGTGACACTTTTCTAAAAAGATTTTTCTTGCCTTCTTAAGTCACGAAAATGCGACATGTCGCGATATCGCGACACTTTTCTAAAAAGCTTTCTTTCGAACCTATCATGTCGAACCTTCATCAAAACAAATTATTTTACATCAAATCAAATTCCTTCAACAGCTTCTTGACATCAATGACAACTTATTCACTTGAGCAAATGCAATGTACCCAAGGTACCCAAAAATTCCAACATTGACAAATGCAATCCATTCAATCATCTGCTACAAAAGGGGATGACATTTTCATGGATAGATGAGTGTCAAAAATCCTTTGATAATATCAAGCAATAACTAGCTTCTCCACCAGTATTAATTCTTCCTCATCTAGGGGTCCCCTTCCATATTTATGTTTTAGCAAAATACTTTACATTAGGGACAATACTTACACAAAAGAATGAAAAAAATCAAGAGCAAGTTGTCTACTACATTAGTCGAACATTGGTAAGCTATGAAACCATATATGCTTACATGGAAAATTTGTGCTTAGTAGTGGTTTTTGCCACTAAGAAACTCAAAAATTACATGCTTATTCACATCACATATGTCATAGCTCATGAAAATCCTCTACATTTTATGATATATCACACTTACAATAACACCCGTACTGCAAAATGGATAATGTTTCTCATTGAGTTCGACCTTGATTTCATTAGACAAAAATCCATTAAAGATTAGGTCATGGTCGATCGGCTTGCAGAAGCTCCACTTCCTAGTGATCAACCTTTGATTATTGAGCTCCTAGATGATTCATTATTCACTATCATTGAACAAGAATAATATGTCATTCTAGAGTAATATGTCGATATCACACTATTATTTGATAGTTCTAAGTATGAAAAAGGTCAAGGTGCTGGAGTCATTTTTTATAAACCACATGGGATACCTATCCCTTTATCATTCAAACTTGATTTCCAATGCACAATCAACAATGTAGAGTATGAAGTCTTAATTTTATATCTTCAGGTAGCTATAGCTAT
The DNA here is from genome assembly GCA_028583015.1 of Wollemia nobilis. Lineage (NCBI taxonomy): Eukaryota > Viridiplantae > Streptophyta > Pinopsida > Araucariales > Araucariaceae > Wollemia > Wollemia nobilis. The sequence continues at coordinate 9,027,542 of JAQPPZ010017218.1, forward strand.
GGGTATAAAGCATATCAGGATATTTGGTGATTCTCAACATGTTGTTAGACAAATCAACGGAGAATACCAATGCAAAGAACCTACCATAAAGTTTTATCATGAAGTAGCAATAAAATTGCTCATCAAATTTGATTGGTATGAAATCGATAGTTTATCATATTTGACTAATATATTTTCAGATGTGATGGCCTCTCTAGAATCATTGATTCCAAAGAACTTTGAAGGAGAGGTACAAACACTTTTTATTACAATGATATCTAAATCTGTAATTATTCGTGTTGAATCTAAGGATGAAAATGATGTTTGATTTATCCATTCAAAGCCATATGAGCCTTGGTCAAACCAAATAATAGCCTTACTCAAGTTTGGAAAACTCCCATAAGATATGTCATGGACTGCTAGATGCACTTCCAAGAAAAAGGTAGCTCGTTTTACTCTCTTGGGGTATGTGTTGTAAAGACATGGTTATGATGGAGTCCTCGTTCATTGTCTCAAGCTTGTAGAGGCACAAAGAGCCATAGATGAAGGTCATAATGGTACTTATGGTGGTAATTTTAGTGGAATGTCCATTGCAAAGCGTATTTTATGCATGGATTATTATTATCCCACCATGGAATGTGATTGTTGCACTTATGTCAAACATTGTAAGCAATGTCAAGAGAATGCTAATTTAACTCATGTGCCATCACAAGCATTACAACCTATTCAAAACCTTTGGATATTTTCACAATGGGTCTTGATTTTATTGGAAAAATACTTCCTCCTTCCTTGGGACAACATACATTCATTACCACAACCACTAAATATGTCACAAAGTGGGTTGAGGCAATTCCTCTAACTAGTATTATAGAACCTCGAATTGTGGAGTTTATACTTCATCATATCATCTATCATTTTGGTATTCCCTCAAAAATCATCTCTAACAATGATAAATATTTAAAAAACAAGGATGTTCAAGCACTTTGTGAGAAATATAATATCCAAAATAGTTTCTTGACTCCTTACTACCCATAAGCAAATGGACAAGTTGAGGCTACCAACAAGACATTAATTGCTATTCTCAAGAAACTAGTCAAAGAAAATCATAGATATTGACATACTCAAATTTCCTTGGCATTATGGTCTTATCAAACAAGCATATACATGCCTACTAGTGCAACACAATTTTCATTGGTTTATGGAGCTGAAGCAATCATGCCTCTTAATCTTGAGATCCCCTCATTGCAAATTTCATTGCAAGAATTCATAGATGATGATATTGCTAGACAAGCACATTTTTACCAACTCACACTTCTTTATGAAAGGTATGTTAATGCTTTAGAGCATTTACGAGTTTATCAAGACCACCTAAAGTGTGCTTACAACACCAAAATTTCATCTACATGAATTCCAAGTAAGAGATCTTGTTCTTAAATAGAATCAACAAAACACCAATGCATTACCACATCTTCATGATAAATTCATGGCTAATTTGCTAGGTCCATACATTATCACTCAAAAAGTGGGTGAAGGAACTTATAGGCTTGCTAGTATAGAAGTTGTTTAAGAGCATGAAACATTTAACATCATCCACTTGAGTGTATTCTATGCTTAATATATATATATATATATATGTATGTATGTATATATATATATATATATATATATATATATATATATATATATATATATATATATATATATATATATATATATATATATATATATATATATATATATATATGTATGTATGTATATATACATGGGTAATACACAAAAATAATATTGCATTTCACACATTAAATTTACAACATTGCATTGCATACATTACACAACACAAAATTACATTTTACACATTGCATTGTATACATTTCATTTGACAAAATTGCATTTCATACATTGCATTCACAACCATCTTCACATATTTCATTTTATATTAGGGTTCATTTATTTAGTTTAGACAATAATTGATCAAATAAAGTCATGTTTCCTTAATCAGGGGTATCTCCAAATCATTGTCCATTTCATTAAACCATGCCATAAATTCAAATAGTCATTTACAAACCATATTTCCATAAATACATAGTTTTTTTTTTATCACTTGACACTCCTAGTGTTTCTAGCAACCTCCAATACATGTCAAGTTTTCTTTAGGACCAAGACACATTTTGGTAGGAACCTAGGGTTCCTAGCACAAATAAGTTGATAAATAAATAAATCTAAAAGAATCGCTTTTGAATTGTCGGGAAGTCCCTTCAATGATTTAATAAATCATATATTATATATTTCATATTCATGGATGTTTGAATGATAATATCTTACAATATTTTATACCCACTCTAGGGTTATAAGTGAAAGGTTGCAATGCTTCCTAACCCTAATCTTATATATATCTTATAAGAATATAATAATTAATATAATTAATTATTATATTATTTATTATTATATTATTATAACCATAGGATAGAACATATTATTATTATTATTATTATTATTATTAATTATTGTTAGGATAGGATCCTAACATGCCATCCCCCTTTCAAACGCTTTGTCCTCAAAGCGACGAAAAGATTATCGCCAAATTCATCTCATAACGGTTGCTCATAAGTTTTCTCTATACTCCAATCCAATCAGTGTACTCAAAGAAATACTTAAACAAGGATACAATGTATTCATTTTGAGCTTCCAATATGCGTTGATGCACTTCTTGAAGTAGACAGATGCTAATCATGGGTATTATTGTAAATCACAACCTAAATTGGAAGATTTAAAATTTTTCATGGGTATGCCACCAAACCACATGTTTCCCAGACTATTGAACCACTGACGTTTCCAGTTCTAACTTATTTAAATTTGAAGAAGCTTTCTTCTTTCAGCTGAACTTCCCAATTTCAATTTTCTTCTTGATTGCACGTTGACCATGGTAAATGAATGAATCTATAATCCTTGAAACTGTGAAAATGCCTCCAACAATAGCACAGACATTTGTTAGAAAATACAAAAATGGTGTCCTTTGCTCTGTAAATTGAACCTTTATGGGAGAAAGATCATAAAAGAAAAATACTCCAGGGAGGGATCGGCTTAATCCAATTTTTGCGGCTTTGAAATGCTCAGTCACTGAGAACTGATTAGTCAAGATCTTGTTTCTTCTAATATCAGTATACACAGTTGGGACCACCTTAATAAAATATTGGTACATGCTAGTGGCAGTTTGTTGGCCTTGCTCTACTCCATCAAGAGGGTTCACAATTCCAGGGAAATGTGCTCCAAAGCTCAACTGATGTATCTTATGGCTGACATTGAAACTGTCCTTCTGAAATGCCAAAAGATCATGCACATGCATGTTTGAATGCTGGAAAATTTTTCCTGGAGCAAAGTGGAAATTTCCAGCTACTTTGTTTACCTCAAGTGATCCGTATATGTTACATCCTTCACCTTCTTCCTCTTTGATCTTTTGAAGGAAGCCTTCCCTTTTACACTGATCAATCAAATCAAGATTTGTCAATGCCCAACCTTTTTTACGATATGCTTCATGAAATTCCTCGCAATTATTGCAACATTCATCATCTGACTGTTCTGAACCATAGCAAGATCCACAATAAGTCTCATTATGCTCCAATCTTCCCCCATGCCTCTGAAGTGGCTTCTCAATCGTTGGTGCACCAATTCCATCTGGCCTGGTCTCAATAACATTGCCATGTGAGTCAATTCTTTTCTTGATTATATTGTGTTTCACATCAAGGTGTTGCTCCCCACTGATGTCCATGGCATCCACACTAAGAATGGAATACGCAAGTGATGGGAAGGTCACATCAAAATGGATTGTAAGAGTCTCTCCCCTTGAAGTGTCAACAATAAGCTCACTCTCCGTCATGGGGTGAAGAAACAATGACAATTCGGAGAAGAAAAGCAGGACCATAATAATGGAGGAGACGAGGGTAATGACACCGCCAGATAAAGTCCTGCTGTAAAAATCCTCATTGATTTTCGGATACGCATCCAGCTGCCGGAGTTTGTTCATTACATGCATTTTAACTAGTTTCTATTTTTTATTTTTCAACTCCTTCACCCCTTCCGTACCCTAAATTTTTTTGCAAATCTATCCGATCTTGCCCTCGATTTGCCCTAATATAGACGAGCAAATTTCATTGTTCAGCAGCGAAGGATTTGCTCCAAAAAATTCGAAAGAATTCGGCTTTTGTCTGCAATGGCAATGCCCTCTTCTTCTTTTTTTTTTTTTAGGTCTGAGGTTTATTTGACCAGCATGACGAGAAGTCACGATAACTTAAATGTGTTTGCTCTTTTTTAATCGCCCAACACTGTTATGTGTGTGGGATAATATTTTGTAAAAAAAAATTTTACAACTTCCTTGGTGCCGGCGAATGGAGTCGCCGTTAAAATTTTCGAGTCGTGTCCAAACTTTATAACATATCGAATTTTATTATATTTTTTTTGTTGTTCTTTTCCAAAGTTTACTCGAAAATGCAGGGATGAATTTGTCGGGTTAATTTCACGACACTTTGCTTGGATTCTTCTCCTTCTAGCATCGGATCGAAGGTACAGGGAGCTATAATATTTGTTTAGATGGATTAAATCACTCTTTGGGCACGTATATCACTCGTGTTTCTCTATTTTTTTTATTCTTCTCCAGTGCTGCCTGCTGTTACTAGAAATCGCTTTTAATCACCGAGCACTTGGCGCGATAGCAGACGCTGTTTAGTAGATGGAAACACAATCTGGGATAGCAGTGGAGAACAACGGAGGGCAGCGGGGTAAAAACTGGATCATGTGGGATAGTTCCCAAAAGCTTTATTTTTTATTTTTTATTTTTCTTCTCGCGTTCCTTCGACGTCGGCTTCTCCTGACGTGAGTTTTCCGACGACAGAAAACGTGAACTTTATATTATATTATTTTGTTTTAAAACCTTATAATTGATAATGTAGAAGAAATAACAGTGCTCATGATGGTGCTCAACCCGGTAATGCTGGGAACACTCCCAGTCCACTCTGATGTCTTTGTCTCTCACCGAAGTTCATCAAAATCTTCCCCTTTCAAAGGAACCGAATAATATTTGTTCCGTAGCAGAATTCACAGTAAATTCACCAATGATAGAAGTGATGCAAGAGAGTGAAAATCTGGTGATTGGCAGCGGTTTTAAGATTAAATATATATATATATATATATATATATATATATATATATATATATATATATATATATATATAATACTATCAAAAATTAATTACGCATGAGAGAAATATCGAAACAACAATTTTTTTTTTTCGTCGTTTTTTTTTTTTTACGAAAATAATAAAAAATTAATTGTTCTGTGCTAAATTGAAAATTCCCTTTGCATCTTATCGGTTGTTATAAGGAGGCGATGATTATGCTCCGTAAACGTTCGTAATAAGGTTGCATGTTGCCTGTTTGTATTATTGTATCTAGTACCAACCTAATATATTTTCTTCCATTATTTTCAAGCCAGATTATATGTGTCATTTTTTTTTTATCATAGGAGGAGGCCAAGGCGGAGGGCGGATGCAAGAGTACCCATTCATGCTATGGGCTTCATTAATAGCTGAGGACTCCTCTAGTATTAATTTAAATTTTTTAATTTTTCTGATCACTCGTGGAAACCTTAATTTTTGTGCATTGTTGTTGGTAATTTTTTCACCATGGGAGCTATCCTTCTCTTCCTCATACACTTCTTTTAAAAAACATTTTTCTTTTTTAGGGTTTATTATATTTTCTCCTTCCAAAAATGCATTATATACCATTTGAAAATCTTTGCCTTCTACCTTTTCGGAAGAAATTTTTTTTCTAGGGTTTTGATTTATTTCTTTCTTCCTAGAAGATGAAATGGATACCACCTGAGATTCAATGACTATGGGCTCCTCCTCTACCTGGGATTCCATGGCTATGGGTTCCTCCTCTACATGGGATTCCATGGCTATGGTTTCTTCCTCCTCTACTTGAGATTCCATGGCTAGGGTCTCCTCTTGCATTTCCCTTAAATATTGTATAATACGATCAGAACGTTCCATTTGTTTAATTTGTTTTTGTTCAATCATTCTTCTAATTTTTGCAATGTCATTTTTTATGTCCCATATGGTTGGATCCATACGGATCTGATACCAGATGGTAGGAACCTAGGGTTCCTAGCACAAATAAGTTGATAAATAAATAAATCTAAAAGAATCGCTTTTGAATTGTTGGGAAGTCCCTTCAATGATTTAATAAATCATATATTATATATTTCATATTCATGGATGTTTGAATGATAATATCTTACAATATTTTATACCCACTCTAGGGTTATAAGTGAAAGGTTGCAATGCTTCCTAACCCTAATCTTATATATATCTTATAAGAATATAATAATTAATATAATTAAGTATTATATTATATATTATTATATTATTATAACCATAGGATAGAATATATTATTATTATTATTATTATTATTATTATTAATTATTGTTAGGATAGGATCCTAACACATTTTCACTAAGAAAATCTTGAGTTTTGGGAATTGAATCTAAAATTATTGAACCAAACACAATCACACATATTTATAACATATTTTTCTAAAGAGGGGTAACACCATACCTGGGTATTACCTCAAAGCAAAAAGGATATTCCTTTCTTGTCCCATTATGCACATAGTCCAAAAACAAAAAAATAGTGATTTTCACTACTATTATATTTTCTAAATAAAAGAAAGAGTAGGGTAAAATCCCTAAAAATATAAATCTTTTACACATCACACACCACATATCCTCAATTTGTAAGGATAAAACTACATTTCCAGTCATATGTTTAGGTAGTCAAAATCCCCAAAGCTTAGAGATCAATTTATTGGACTATGGAGTTAATCTCCATCGAGGCTATAGATACTTGACTGGTAGTGGAGTACACTCATGCATGGTGACACATCTCCTTTAAATAAATCTCTGACCACACATAAGGACAAGCTAACTTCTTGGTCTTTTCCAAAATATGTTTCATCTCAATTTAATCAATATGGGCTAATGAACTCAATTGCACACACAATAGTTCTTGATTCCCTTGAGTCATGCTCATGATTTGGTAAATGAATTCACTACAAACACATTTGGTCTTAGATAAATTAGGCAATAATTAGTAATTTTGTTTAATATCACTAGCATGTCTGAGTCTCTGCAAAACATATGAGTTTTCCATATCAACATCCATATCTTTTCCATACCAAAATCCATATCTTCTTCCATATAAACATCCATATCTTCCATATCAACATTCATATAATTTCATAAGTCTTCCATTTTGCATACCACCAGTTTGATACCCTTGATTAAACAATAATGCTAACACGGTCAAGTAAAATCTAAATTACAAATGATCATTAGTGCATTAATTCATTTGCATTCATATACATTATCATTGCATTACATCCATCACACATATACATATGCATACACACAAAAGCATAACACAAAAAATAAAATCCATGTATATATATATATATGTTTCATGTACAATGAATGCCCAAAAGGATAGATACAATGGAGCACCAAGGCTCATATACAAAAAGTGCATCTCAGCACTAACTAATGCCTATAATATTACCCTTATGACCCTGAAGGAGCCCTAGATCTAGAGTTATGCTTAGACTCACTATGCCTAAAAAACTCATATACAAATGAGGAGGGTGGATCTGGTAGCCCAATGTGATGCTACATCAATCGATCCTCCAAAATATGGATATATCCATATCAGGCCTAAAGGCATCATACATCATGTCTCTAATTATGGTCTCTCTCAAGTAGCTCTACTTGGAGACTCATGATCCTATCCTCACCTACACCTCCAATTGTTTATGCCTCTAGCTCCACCCATAGCTAAGCTATCTCTGCATCCTAAGCCACTACCCCCACAACTCGAGTCACTATCACTACGTCCCACTCTACCACAAGCTGCTCAAGCCTCAACCAATCCTCCTCACTCTTTCTTAGAGATCTCCATGGAACCTCCTCCATATCATCATCATCATCACCTTCATCACCTCTAATATTTGGAGCCTACTCTACTGCATACCTCACCCACCTCACTCGACTTATAGACAAAATGCATATACAATATCTAAGAGCCTAATATGACTCCTCCTCATTATTCTCTACCTCATCCTCATCATCATTCCCATTATCGACTATCAAAATTGGTACCCATGGTGGTTGTATTATGAACCATACATTGTACTTCATAGTAGTCCTTGCATCATCCACATCAGGGAGATCTATCTCCTTGTCATCCTCATAGGTTACCCTCCATGACTCAGTACAAGGTAGACCCATCTTATCCTGATGATACATGTATAGCATTGGCACCTTAGGAACCCCCTATCATAGTCCAAAATACCTCAAAACCTACAATAATTAGATCAGCTCCACCTAATTCCTTTGCACCCCAATCACCCATCTAACCTATCGAACCCTTCATAGGTACTTCCCATCACTAGTCCAACTAGCACCTCACCATGGCCTCCAAAGCACCTGAGATGATATTAATCCAGCCCATAGATCCTTGTACTCCTATATAGTCTAAACAAGATGACTTGGCTACACCTCCTCTACCATTGACCATCGCATAGCATATGGCTACTCCCTATCCCATGCCTCAATGGGAAAGCCTATAGGTTGAGCCACACTTAAGTGCTCCTAACTCCAATACTATAGTAGTAAACTACATCCCAACCCCTTATTCCCTTTCCTCCTTACCTCATATAGCTCATGGTATAGTTGCATTAGTAGACTCATTGCCCATGCATACACTCAAGGCATATCAAGCATGTCATACACTAGACTAATCATGTTCCATGGGAACCGATAGCTAATTCTATTTGGGACCACTATGTTGTCCAACACGAACATGACTAACATTGGTAGTGCATCCAACTTCTTATCTACGTAAATTACCAAGTACCTTATCCCTCCACCCTTCACACTCTCACCCCACCATCGATCTCCAAATATTAGGCCCATCTCATACCCATTATCATGTCCAACCTCAACACATAATCCCTCCACTAGTAACTTGAGGATGTGATATACATCCTCAAGTGTCACTATCACCTCTCTAATAGGGAGCTGAAAGGTCCCCCTATCTAAATCCTATCTCTTGGCCAAGGTAGAGAGATACCCCTCATTCACCCTAACCACATTAATTCGAGCAGCCCTAGATAGCCCCACATCCTCCAGCCACTTCCACTAATCCTCTCATAGCACTTTTCTCACCCTTGGAATGTAGGGTGAGAACCGATGTCTAGGCTCCAAAACATTCAACTACAACACAACACATAAACAAGGCAAGAATATTAATATCACATTTATTGTATAAGTGCAAAAATAAAAATAAAATATTTTGCACAAGTCCAAACAAGGGGCGCCAAGGGCAGTTACCTCAACAACACACACATCTGCTCCTGCTACCACATCCACACCCTCCATCGCCATATCTTCCACACCACCACACTCCTTCACTCCACTTCACTTCACTTCCTTATTTCATCAAACACAACTTCTAAAATTTGTGAACGCAAAGAATGAATTTGAATTCACTTCTATAGAATATTTATAACTAATTTAAACACACTATAATGCCCATGGGTGCTCATAGGCACATTAAAATACATACCAACATCTACATATTGATAGATGCCCACAAGCATATGAGGTTACTACAGATGCAGGCTGATGTTTGGTGTCAAAATTTGCAAAAATATCAAGTTATCCAAAAATGTAGCTTGCATCTACCAAATCACTCCAAATTGCATCCATACATTCATTTTATTATCATATCATTTTTTGTGAAAACAAAAATCGATTTGGATGCATAATTTTTGTTTGCACCCAAAAGGCACCAAAATCACTTCACAAGCTTCAAAACACACCAAAACGGTCCAAATTTTCACAAAAAAAACATATTCATTGTCCATCACATCATTTCATCACTTTTTGTGAGAACATGAATTGATTTGGGTGGTTAATTTTTGCTTGTGATCAAAAAGTCACAAAACTATCCAAAATTGCTTCAAAAATGCTCCAAAATAATGCAAAATTTCACAAAATCATAAAATCCAATCATAAATGCATTGCTCATTATAAAATCTTCATTTCAAAATCATTTTCATCCATAAATCATTATATTTGCACATTTTCCAAGTTCAAATACAATTTTCAAGTGAACCTTGTATCTAGTGGTCTATTCTATCTCCTTGGCGATTGTAGTGATTGGTTATCCATGTAATTTGATAAGATGAGTAAATCACCATAAGGAAACTTGGCCATATTTATCATCCAATATATCCTTGTTCAAAAATAAAATCACTTTTGGTCCCTTATCCTTTGAGTGAGACTATTCCAAGACCAATTTGCTCAATAGTTGTCATTAATACCCTTTTCCATGGGGTTCACAACATGGATAACTTTCATCATTTCATTTGTAATTACACCAGTCTCTAAGGATATAGGTCGGGTAAAGTGATTGAGCAACTGTTTAGGAATTCCATGTGGGAATCAGCTACAATCATGAGTGGCCTTGAGGTTAGACTATTTTCTCTTTTTTATGCATGTGCATCTTTAAATTTCAATGATGCCAAAAAGGCACTTTCTTCAACAACATGGAATCATCCCAAAATTGGTGTAACTACATTTGATTTTGATTTCCCATAATGGGATACATATTACATGATCATGGCATCTACACTTGGCAAAAAATCCCTTTCTCCATTGGGGAAAAAATGGTATCCATTTACATCATTCATATCATCCGCATTTACATCATTCACTCACATTTACACCATACATTTGCACTTACACCATTCAATTACAATTTTCATCACACAATTCTATCAATTGGATTGTGAGTCTCATTCTTCACTCATTCGTCAATTGAGGGGGTAAGTTACACATACAATTTTTTTTATCTTCAATTTTATCTTTGTGTTCCAAGAAAAGATATTTGCTTCTTCATAATGCCAAAACTAGGTGTCGTATTTTTGCACCGCATTGTGTTTCATGCTATGCAATACAAAAATAGGTATCTATAGACACAAAAATCTAGCCACTTGTCATCCATCCTTGTCTCCAATCATAAGGTATCCATTATATATATATATATATATATATATATATATATATATATATATATATATATATATATATATATATATATATATATATATATGTATGTATTTGTTTAATATATATTTAAATATTAATATTATATATATTATATTTATATATTTAATAAATATATGTATTTATATAAATTAATACTAGCCCTCCGCCATGTTATCCATCCACCTCAATCCATGCCACTTACCCAAAATTAATCTCCACCCTTCCTCATGTGTTAATATCGACTGCCCATTTGGTGTCGTCAAAACCCTAACATAACTAAGTATAGATTATAAAAAGTGATTCATTTTTATGAATCAAGGTCCTTGATTTTTTCAACTTTGAATTCTATCAATGAACATTCACAAAGGATTATTAGAATGCTTGGAAACTCTTAAGTCTTTAATGCCTGAATAATCTTATTCTTTGAGAATTTTTAATCCTTAAGTTCCTAAGAAATATTCAAGGCCTTGTGCCCTAGCCACTTCACTATCGCTTTCATCCCTCACCACCACCATTCGCATCCTCTGCTTCTACTATCGCACATCCTGTGTGAACCATATCTGGTTCTACGACACTTTCCTTGACCCCTAAATGCCCCCCAAAGGCACTAGAATACCTCTAGGTAATTTTGGAACCTTTGTGGTGCATCTACCACCATTACAGAATACCCTAGTGCATATGCTACCATCGTAGAATGCATCTAGGCATTTCTCGTAGTATATCTACAGTCCTACAACCCTTGAGTATCCTCGCAACCATCATTGATAGAAGTAAAAATATCAAGTTATTAAGTAAATGATTTTATTTGCATTGAATTTTATATTCTTATGTTCTATTTACAGTTTAATTTTGAAACATGTAGGGTTTAGTAATTTTTATTATTCTGAGGGTCTCACACAGTGGAACCTTGCAGGTATTATTGACTCTTTGTGTTGTTTGCTATTTGTAGGTATAAGGATTATATTTCTAGAAGTTGTTGAAGCTAGGGTGGCCCTTTTAGGATACACAAGCCCACCCGCAACCTCATTTGGATCGAAGACAAGTGCAAAGACACCAACTATTATTTTGAACTAGTCAGAGAACCCTAGTAACTATAAAAGGTATTGTAAAACCCCATATTGGGGCACATTGATTGTATTATTTTGAGATCCACCCACATTAATAAAATATTATCTATCTTGTGCAATATTGTGTCATTTATGTACTTTTGGTTATTTTATCTTGTGTATTGGTGTTGCTTTATTTGAGTATAGACATGGTTATGATGGAGTTTTCCTTAATTATCTCAATCCTACAAAGGCAAAAAGAGCCATAGTTGAAACTCATGATGGTACTTGTGGTGGTAATTTTAGTATAATGGCCATTTCAAAGCATATTTTACACATGGGTTACTATTGGTCCACCATGGAACATGACTGTTGCACTTATGTCAAACATTGTAAGCAATGTCAAAATCATGCTAATTTAACTCATGCCATCATAAGAATTATAGCCTATTCAAAGCCTTTGGCCCTTTTCACAATGGGGTTTTGATTTGATTGGTAAAATCTTACCTCCTTCTTTAGAACAATATACATTCATTATCACAACCACTGAAAATTTCACAAAGCGGGTTGAGGAAATTCCTCTAACCAGTATGGTAGGACCTCAAATTATGGATTTTATACTTCATCATATCATCTATCATTTTGGTATTCCCTCAAAAATCATATTTGACAATGGTAATTCTTTCAAAAAAAAGGATGTTCAAACACTTTGTGAGAAATATAATATCCAACATATTTTATTGACTCCTTACTATGCACAAGCAAATGGACAAGCTGAGGCTACCAACAAAACCTTATTTTCTATTCTCAAGAAACTAGTCAAAGAAAATCATTGATAATGGCATACTCAAATCCCCTTGGCATTATGGGCTTATCAAAAAAGCATCCGCACACCTGTTGGGACAACACCATTTTCATTGGTCTATGGAGCCAAAGCAATTATTCCTCTTGAGTTTGAGATCCCCTCATTGTGAATTTCATTGCAAGAATTCATATATGATGATACTTCTAGACAAGCACATTTTGACCAAATCACACTTCTTGATGAAAGGTGTGTTAATGCTTTAGAGCATTTATGATTTTATCAAGACTGCCTAAAGCGTGCTTACAACACCAAATTTAATCTACTTGAATTCCAAGTAGGAGATCTTGTTCTTAAAGAGAATCAACAAAATACCAATGCATTTTTGCATCTTCACGATAAATTCATGGCTAATTGGTTAGGTCCATGCATTGTTACTCAAAAAGTGGGTAAAGGAACTTATAGGCTTGCCAGTATAGAGGTATTTGAAGATCCTGAACCACTTAACATCATCCACTTGAGAGAATTCTATGATTAATTTTATTTATATATGTATATATACATGGATAATATACAAAAATAACATTGCATTTCACACATTATATTCTACAACATTTCATTCCACACATTACACATCACAATATTATATTTCACACATTGCATTGTATACATTCCATTTCACAAAATTGTATTTCATACATTGCATTCACAACCATATTCACACATTTCATTTCATATTAGGGGTTATTTATTAAGTTTAGACAATAATTGATCAAATAAATTCAAGTTGCCTTAATTAGAGGCACCTCCAAATCATCATCCATTTCATTGATCCATGTCACCTAATCCTCCTCACTCTGGCCTGGAGGTATCTCTAGAACCTCCTCCATATCATCATCATCATCACCTCCATAACCTCCAATATCTAGAGCCTACTTTGCTGCATACCTCACCTACCTCACTCGACTGCTAGACCAAAGGCATATGCAATATCTAGGAGCCTCATCTTCCTCCTCCTTGACCTCTACCTCATCCTCATCACCATTCCTCTCATCCAATACTATACTTGGTACCCATGGTGGTTGTATAATGAACCATACATTGTACTCCATAGTAGTCCTCGCATTCACCACATTAGAGAAATATATCTCCTCACCATACTCATAGGTTACCCTCCATTCCTCAACACAAAGTAGACCCGTCTCATCTTGATAATGCCTGTATAGAACTAGAACCCTAGGAAATCCCTATCATAGTCCAAACTATCTCAGCACTTGTGAGAAATAGATTAGCTACACCTCATTCTTGTGACTCCCAATCATCCATCTAGCCTATCGAACCCTCTAAAATAGCTTTCCATCACTAGTCTAAGTGGCACCTCGCCATGACCTCCAAAGCACCTAAGTTGATGAAATTCCAGCCCACAAATCCTTGTACTCCTATCTAGTATGAATAGGAAAACTTGACTACACCTCCTATACCATCAACCATCTCATAGTATACAACAACTCCCTATCCCATCCCTCAATAGGAAATCCTATAGGCTGAGGCACATTGAAGTGCTCCATAACCCCAACACTGTAGTAGCAAACTACATCTAAAACCCTTCCATACCTACCTCCTCACCTCATATACCTCTTGGTATAGTTGAGCTAGTGAAGCCTATACCCACGTATACACCCTAGGCACATCAAGCATGGCATACACTAGACAGATCTAAAGAACATGTGCTTATACTAAGAGCATGGGCAAAAAAGATAAGATAAAAAAATTTGCTTTTTAATCCAAATAATAACATCAACAATATTAAAGTAGTAAACATCACACAAAGCATCACACACATGAGAGACATGATTTTTATGTGGTTCACCCAATGTGGGCTACTCCATGGAGAAAATATTTCTTATAAATTTTTCTCAAATAAATTCTCTTGGGAATCCTTTCCCTACAATGTTTATGGACCTCTGTCCAAAGGAGACACCAATCCCCTAATCAAGTTTGTGGATCTCTATCCATAGGAGAACTCCTTTCTCCTCTTGCTCTGATTGGTGATCTTCTAGAAGAACTATTGCCCCCACTGCTCTAGCTAATGGATCTCTATCCACTGAAGACACCTATCCTCACTGCCCTGGATAATGGATATCTATCCATTGGAGACTATCATCCTCTATACTCTATCACCTTCAAATATCTATCTCAAATATGCACTAAACACAGTCCTTCGGTCTAGCACAAATCTGCTCTATCTTGTCTTTGGTCTGACAAAAACCTATCCTCAAATCTACACCAAACTCTATCCTCTAATATGTCCTCAAATCTATCCTCAATCTGTATTGTAAGCTTTCACAAAAGCTCACACAAATACATCCATAATTCTTCTCAAAGACTTACCTCAAATCTTCTCAACAAGTCCACACTTGAACTTGTCCAATATCATAGAAACATAAAGAAAATTTTTAGAGACTCAATATGTTTCACACTTATCAACATTCAACCTCTTTCTCAAATCAATTAAGAATATAGAATAATTTGTTTCATAGAACTTGAACAATCACTTCACACATCCACTTGACTAGGCTCAACCAACTCTACTCAACTAATCACTCAATGAAATGATCCTTGCTCACAAACCCTAGTCCAAGCACATGAATACTCACTCAAAATATTTCCAACAATGCTTATCAACCAATCTCACATAACAATGATACTCATGATCTTTTACAAACCCTAGTTCAAGTTCTTCACTTAACTAATGGCTTCAACAACAATGCTTATCAAACAAGGTTTTAAAAACAACTCTTTATTCTAGAAAAACCTTGAAGCATTAACTCAACACACTCAATAAGGAAACCTAATTAAGTCCTTTTCACTCCAAATCTTATTTTCTAGAAAACCAACCAATCAACTCAACCATGGAAGAATATGCCCATACCTTTTTCTTGATGTAGAATGATCTTCAAAACCTAGTATCAATTTTCACAACTTTCTTTGCCAAGTACAAAGGGTTAGATGACAAGAATTATCACCCTAACACTTTTCACAATTTACCTCAAACACAAAGATAAATTAAATCCCAAATACACCTTATTGCTCCATCTCAATAATAAATTTCAACATCATAATTTTCATCAAAACCTCTTGTAAAATATAACACAATTTCTACTTATAACTCCTTTCTTAAATTGCACTTATCAAATAAAATAATTTATAAAATAATGCAACTTAATCAAGAACAACTTTTACCATGCCCAAAAATCACCTTAACACTTAGGTAAATAATCCAATTTAATTATCACCTTATACCTCCCAATATACTCACAACAACCTTAGGGCAAACAAAAATTTAAACCAAAATTATTACCTTTGCCCTTAGTGGGTTTTGAACCCACGATGCTGCCTCCTCAAGTGCCTTAGCCATGGCCTTGGTATGTCATGTGAGATAAGCACTCACGTGGGAGATAAACTTCCCCATGCACTCTTTATCCTATCCGCTGGTGTCAAAACCAAAATGAAAAGGGCTTCCTTAAAACTATTGCCACCGAGTTTCGAACTCGTAACCTCCCTTCCGTAAGCGTGAACCTTTGCCACCTATGCTAGCCATCGAATGGTGCTAGGATATTGGTGCCTTATCTTTTTCAATACCTCGGATTGTGGGATTTACGTTGTGCATGATTCTCTCTCTCTCCTCCATGCAATGCAACACGTTCAAATTCGAATTGCAAATGTTACATATTTGTTTGGGCCTTAGCAAAGGCCATATATATGTGTTTTGATTTATTCCTTCTTCACGTCGGTGGGGATAATATCTTATTTGCACGTCGGTGAAAATGATATTTGGTATTGTCATTTGAATAATATTTATTTATAAAATTTAAATTCAATTTTGAATTTAAATATTTATAAATTAAATATTAAATCTTTCCATGGGCTTTTTAATTTGAAATTAAAGCCTCCTTGGTTTTTATAAAAAACCTGTTATATTATGCCCATTGTGGTTTTAATTAAAAACCTTTTAATTTGCTTCCCATAATATTTAAAAATAAATATTATGAAGCTCCTTTACTATCAAACTTTTGCATTGCTCCTTTTGGCATTCTGGCATCAATGGTGATTCACTCTTTGGCTTCAATGACAATTTCATGTCCTGACATCAATGACAACTCTATGGACTCAAAATGTCCAACAATCTCCCCCTTTGTCATTGATGGCAACCCAATAACTTTTTACCATTTCTTTGACCTTTTATTTTGCTCCCCCTGGGAAATTGCTCTCTTCTTAAATCAAATCTCTCCCCCTTACTCAAATATCTCCCCTTTTGACATCAATGGCAAAGGGTCACCTTTGGGGCTCGGGGCTAAGAATGAGTCTCTTAGATTAGCCCCTCCCCCACCTCCTCTTGAGGTGGTTAATTCTGGGGTGGGAGTACTACTCCCAATTTTCCTCGAAGATACTCAAAGGTCTCTTTCAAAAGTGGTTTAGTGAAAATATCTGCTATCTATTCCTTTGTAGTAACATATTCCAACCTAACTTGTTTATCTATCACCTATTCTCTCAAAAAATGATACTTGATCAAAATGTGCTTTGTCCTGGAGTGCATCACTGGATTCTTTGAGATACTTATAGCACTTGTATTATCACATAATATGGGAATAGGATGATCATGTTTTATCTTGAAGTCTTCTAGAGTTTGCTTCATCCATAATACCTATGTACAACTGGCTACTGCTGCAATATATTCTACTTTTGTTGTAGATAAGGATACTGAAACCTACTTCTTACTTAGCCAAGAGACTAAACAATCTCCAAGGAAGAATGCTCCTCCACTTGTGCTCTTTTTGTCATCAATACTTCCAACCCAATCTACATCTGTATATGTTGTGAGTGTGAAACTATCACTTTTGGGATACCAGAGCCCAAAATCCATAGTCCCTTTTAGATACCTAATAATTATCTTTACTGCTGCCACATGTGTTTCCTTAGGTGCTTCCTAAAACCTTGCCACTAATCCCACTGATTGTACTATGTCTGGTCTTGTAGCTATAACATACAATAAGTTGCCAATCATGGATCTGTATAATATCTTATCTACCTCTAGAGATTCATCATCCTTACTTAACTTGCATCCTGTGACCATGGGGGTACTTACCAGTTTGCAATCCTCTAACCTAAATTTATTTAGCATCTCTTTTATATACTTGGTTTGTGAGAGAAATACTCCTTTCTTTGATTGTGAAATTTGGAGTCCAAGAAAGAAGGACAACTCACCAAGCATAGACATCTCAAATTCATTTTGCATGTTCTTAGAAAATTATTTACACATCTTATCATTATTTCTCCCAAAAATGATGTCATCAACATAAACAACCACAATTAGTAGATCATTCCCTTCATTTTTGATATATAAGTTGTTGTCTGCTATTCCTTTTCTGAATCCCTATTCCTAAAGATACTTATCCAATCTTGAGTACCATGCTCTAAGAGCCTTCTTTAGACCATACAATGCCTTTTTTAGTCTGCATACATGATCTGGTTTATCTGTTAATATGAATCCCTCTGGCTATTCAATATAGACTTCTTCTTCTAGAACACCATTTAGAAATGTTGACTTAACATCCATCTGATATACCTTGAAGTTTTTGAAACTTGAGAAGGCTAAAAATATTCTTATGGCTTCAAGTCATGCAATTGGAGAAAATGTCTCATCAAATTCAATTCCCTCTACCTGTGCATAACCTTTGCATACTAACATTGCTTTATTCCTTACTACTTGTCCATCTTCATTTAACTTATTTTTGAATACCCATTTTGTGCCAATCACATTTTTTTCCTTTGGTCATGGGACAAGTTCCCAAGTCTTGATTTTCTCTATTTGATCTAATTCCTCATCCATTACCTTGATCCAGAACTTATCTTCACTTGCTTGATTGAAGTATTTTGGCTCAATATTAGATAGCAAAGAAAAATTTGCTTGTTGAGATGGTGTTATTATCCTTCTCCTTGTCTGTCTTTCATTTGGATTCCCAATGATTTGATCTTTTATATGATGCTTATGTACATATTTGGATGGAGTTTTAGGAATAATTATTTGTGTTTCTTTTCCTTATTCATTTGATTCCTCATGAAACTCCTCTTGACAACTTCCATCTTCCTGATACACAATTTGCTGAATTGGTTCTCTTGAATCTATCTTCTCATCAATTGTTACATTTATACTTTCTACAATAGTACATGTTCTCTTGTTGAAGCATTTGTAGGATTTACTCCTTGAGGAATAACCAAGAAAAATTCCCTCATCACATCTTGGGTCAAACTTGCCCAAGTTTTGATCTTCTCATCTTATGTAACACTTGCTTCCAAAAATCTTGAAGTGTTTTATAGTGGCCGATCTTCCTTTCCAAAGCTCATATGGAGTCTTGTGATGGTTTACCCTCATTTGAGCCCTAGTGATTATGTATATTTCTGTGTTGACTACTTCTCTCCAAAATCCATCTAAGAGCTTAGACTCATTTAGCATAGCTCTAGCCATATTCTCAATAATTCTATTTTTCCTTTCAACTACTCTATTTTGTTGAGGATTTCTTGCTACTGAATATTCTCTTTTAATTCCATGTTGTTCACAAAACTCTACAAATTCATTTGAGGTAAATTCTCCTCCTCTATCATATCTTAGACACTTAATCATTTTTCTAGTTTTATTTTCAACGTCCTCCCTAGTCCCTTAAATGCTTTGAATTTTTCAAAAGCCTCTAACTTCTCTTTTAGGAAAGCTACCCAAACCATTCTGGAGTAATCATCTATAAACAATATAAAGTAGCTATCACCCTTAATACTTTATGTTCTGGTAGGACCACATAGATCAGTATGTATTAGAATCAATGGCTCATATGACACATATCCTTTTGAATTAAATCTTATCCTAGTTTGCTTTCCATGTTGACAGGGTGCACAGATTATGCTTTAAGGTCTTCTTATTTTGGGTAAATTTATGATAGCTTGTTTATTGCTTATGTTGACTATGTTATCAAAATTCAAGTGACCCAATATTCTATGCAACAACCAACTCTCATATTCTTGTGATAGAAAGCACTTTTCCCCTTTGATATCACTAAGCATGTATATATTGTTTGGGGTTCTTCTTGCATTGGCGATGACTTTTCCATTTTATAATTTTCTTATCTCACATCTATCTGGGTGGAAAGTAACCATATACCCTTGATCACAAATTTGATTTATACTTAGTAGATTATGTTTTAACCCTTTAACATACAACATATTTTCTATTCTTGTTTTCCCATTATCTAAACTTAGAGTTCCTCTTCCACCAATCATTTCCAATCCATTATCACCAAAACTTATTGATCCTCTATTGGTTTCTTTTAGTACAATGAATTTGTCTTTGTCTCCTGTCATGTGACTAGAACAACCACTATCAAGATACCATTGTTCTTATTTATCCTAAGCATGAAGGGCTATTTGAACTAACATTTATCTAGCCTTAATATTTTCTCTTTCATATTTCCTAGTTGTTGAAATTATTTTTCTAGACTCAGGAAGTATCATTTTACACCATCTAGCCTTGTGCCCAAAATTATTGCATTTGTAACATATAATATCATCAACCATAAGAGGTGTAAAAGAATTGAAATTTCTATTGACATTATTTCTTGCATGAATAATACAGTGTACAGATCTATGACCATATTTATTGTAAGAAAAGCAATGACCATGGAAGAAATTATGTAACCTGTTTGGATGCCTTTTATATTGTGGTGGAGTGCTTCTCCTTTTGTGATTAACTCTCATCCAAGGTTCTTCTTTGCTTTCTTCTTTTCTGATATCCTTAGCTTACCTATATTTTTTTGAAGTTTCTGCTTCTTGAATACTTGATTCCTTTTTCTATTTCTCATACTCTACATCTTGTAGTCCCTTGGTCCTTTCAACTTCATTCCTTAGATAGAAAAATTTGCTTCCAATATTTCACATTTTGTTTCTCTTGCTCTTAACAGATCTATCATATCCTACTCAATTTTCTTTCCTTCTTCTACCCTTATCTTGATTTCTATGAGATTTTGTAGAAGTTCCATCCTTGCTTCTTCATCCTCTTGAATTTGTTCCTTCAAGATTGAATTATTTTCTCTAATTCTTTGAAATTTTATGAGAGTAGAAAAGAATTCCTCTTTCATATCAAACATAGTCTCCTCTTCATTTTCTGAAGTCATGTGTGCTTCTAATGGATCCTTCTCCAAGTTGTTAGTCTTTTCACATAGAGACCCACTCTGATACCAATTGAAGAATATGTGCTTATACTGAGAGGGGGGTGAACAGTATAAGATAATATTTTTTGATTTTTAATACAAATAATAACATCAACAATATTAAAGTAGTAAACATCACACAAAGCATCACACACATGAGAGACATGATTTTTACGTGGTTCACCCAATGTGGGCTACTCCATGGAGAAAATATTTCTTATAATTTTTTATCAAATAAATTCTCTTGGGAATCCTTTCCCTAAAATATTTATGGACCTCTGTCCAAAGGAGACACCAATCCCCTAATCAAGTTCGTGGATCTCTATCCACAGGAGAACTCCTTTCTCCTCTTGCTATGATTGGTGATCTTCTAGAATAATTATTGCCCCCACTACTCTAGCTAATGGATATCTATCCACTGAAGACTCCTGTCCTCACTGCCCTGGCTAATGGATCTCTATCCACTAGAGACTATCATCCTCTATACTTTATCACCTTCAAAGCTCTATCTCAAATCTATACTAAACATAGTCCTTCGATCTAGCACAAATTTTCTCTATCTCTATCTCTGGTCTAGAAAAAACCTATCCTCAAATCTGCACCAAACTCTGTCCTCTAATCTATCCTCAAATCTTTTTCCTTAAATTTATCCTCAATTTGTATTGTAATCTTTCACAAAATCTCACACAAATATGTCCACAAGTCTTCTCAAAGACTTACCTCAAATATTCTCAACAAGTCCACACTTGAACTTGTCCAATCTCATATAAACATAAAGAGAATTGTTAGAGACTCAATATGTTTCACACTTATCAACACTCAACCTCTTTCTCAAATCAATTCAAAATATGGAATAATTTGTTTCATAGAACTTGAACAATCACTTCATACATCCACTTGACTAGGCTCAACCAACTCTACTCAACTAATCACTCAATGAAATGATCCTTGCTCACAAACCCTAGTCCAAGCACATGAATACTCACTCAAAATATTTCCAAAAATGCTTATCAACCAATATCACATAATAATGATACTCATGATATTTTACAAATCCTAGTTCAAGTTATTCACTTAACCAATGGCTTCAACAACAATGCTTATCAAACAAGGTTTTAAAAACTCTTTATTCCTAAAAAAACTTGAAGCATTAACTCAACACACTCAAATAAGGAAACCTAATTAATTCCTTTTCACTCCAAATCTTGTTTTTTAGAAAACCAACCAATCAACTCAACCATGGAAGAATATGCCCATACTTTTTTCTCGATGTAGAATGATCTTCAAAACCTACTATTAATTTTCACAACTTTTTTTGCATAGTACAAAGTGTTAGATGACAATAATTATCACCCTAACACTTTTCACAATTTACCTCACACACAAATATAAAATTAAATCCCAAATACACCTTATTTCTCCATCTCAATAATAAATTTCAACATCATAATTTTCATCAAAAACTATTGTAAAATATAACACAATTTCTACTTATAACTCCTTTCTTAAATTGCACTTATAAAATAAAATAATTTATAAAATAATGCAACTTAATCAAGAAAATATTTTACCATGTCCAAAAATCACCTTAACACTTAGGTAAATTAATCCTATTTAATTATCACCTTATACCTCCCAATATACTGACAACAACATTAGGGCAAACAAAAAATTAAACCAAAATTATTACCTTTGCCCTTAGTGGGTTTTGAACCCACGATACTGCCTCCTCAAGCACCTTAGTCATGGCCTTGGATGCTATGTGATCTAAGTGCTCACATGGGAACTAAACTTCCCACACGCTCTTTGTCCTATCCACTGGCACCGAAACCAAAATGAAAAAAGCTTCCTCAAAACTACTACCATCGGGTTTCAAACCCGTAACCTCCCTTCTATAAGTGTTGAACCTTTGCCACCTATGCTAGCCACTGAATGGTGCTAGGATCTTGATGCCTTATCTTTTTCAATACCTCAGATCACAGTATTTACGTTGCACATGATTCTCTCTCTCCTCCACTTAATGGTATGTTTGAATTTGAATTTCAAAAATGTTACTTATTTTTTTGGGCCTTAGCAAAGGCCATATATATGCATTTTGATATATTCCTTCTTCTCATCCGTGGGGATAATATCTTATTTTATCATCGACAACAATGAAATTTGGTATTGTCATTTGAATAATATTTATTTATAAAATTTAAATTCAATTTTGAATTTAAATATTTAAAAATTAAATATTAAATATTTCCATGGGCTTTTTAATTTGAAATTAAAGCCTCCTTGGTTTTTATAAAAATCCTATTATATTATGCCCATTGTGGTTTTAATTAAAAATATTTTAATTCACCCAGGTGTTGTAGGTGAGTTGGAGAGGAGAGGGTAATCCTCCAAGGGAGGTCCCAGATTCGAATCTCCACCCTACCGAAAAAGCTAAATTGGGGTACCCAAAATCCAATTGATAATGTTGGTGCGGGCAGGGCTGGGTGTGACTCCCGAGTGACTTTAACGGTATATAACCTCCTGTTCGTGGTCTCTCAGACCAAGGCGGCCCCGCAAGGGGTTTTTCGCTTAAAAAAAAAAAAAAAAAATTTCTTCCCATAATATTTAAAAATAAATATTATGAAGCTCCTTTACTATCAGACTTTTGCATTGTTCCTTTTGGAATTTTGGCATCAATGGTGATTCACTCTTTGGCTTCAATGAAAATTTCATGTCCTGACATCAATGACAACTCTATGGACTCAAAATTTCCAATAAGATCATGTTACATGGGAACCCATAGCTAGTGTTGTTCGGGGCCACTATTTTTGCCAACACAAACATGACTAACATGGCTAGTGCATCTAATTTCTTATCCAAGTACATTTCCAAGTACCTTATCCATCCACCCTTCACACTCTCACCCCACCATCGATCTCCAAATATTCGATCCATATCATACCCATTATCGTGTCCAACCTCAACATGTAATCCCTCCACTAGTAACTTGAGGATGTGATATACATCCTCAAGTGTCACTTTCACCTCTCTAGTAAGGAGCTAAAAGCTCCCCCTATCTAGATCCCATATCTTGGCCAAGGTAGAGAGATACACCTCATCTAACCTCACCACATCAATCTAGGTTTCCCCAGCCAGCCCCACATTCTTCAACTACTTCCATTGATCCTCCTACAGTGCCTTTCTCACCCATAGAATGTAGGATGATAACCTATGTCTAGGCTCCAAAAACTTCAATTGCAGCACAACACCTAAACAAGGCAAGAACATTAATGTCACAATAATTATATAAGTGCAAAAAAAAAGATTTTTTTTTTGCAAAAGTTCAAAAAAAAGGTACCAAGGGAACTTACCTCAGCAATTTGCACATATGCTCCTACTGTTGCATATACACTCTCCATAACCAAAGCTTTGGTACCACCACACTCCATCACTCCAATCCACTTCACTTCCTCACTTATATGCAGCTTTTGAAATTCATGAACGCAAAGAATGAATTTGACTTCGATTCTACAAAATATTTATAGCCAATTCTAGTTTAGTGGAATTCCCAATTGTGCTCACATATGAATTAAAATGCATACCATTATTTGTAGATTGTTATATACTCATGGGCATCTAAGGTTGTTGTAGATGCAGGTCGACGTTTGGTGTCAAAATTTGTAAAAAATATCAAAATAATCCAAAATGGTATCTTTCCTCCAAATCACTTCAAATTTCATCCATACATTCATTTCATCATCATATCATATTTTGTGAAAACAAAAACCGATTTGGATGTATAATTGTTTTTTGTGCCCAAAAGGTACAAAAATCGCTTAACAAGCTTCAAAACACACCAAAATGGTCCAAATTTTCACAAAATGACCATATTCATCATTTTCATCATCCATCACATCATTTCATCACTTTTTGTAAGAACATAAATTTATTTTGGTGGTTTATTTTTTCTTGTGATAAAAAAGTCATAAAATTGTCCAAAATTGCTTAAAAAATGCTCCAAAATAATGCAAAATTTTACAAAATTATACAATCCAATCATCAATGCATTGATAATTATAAAATACTCACTCCAAAATAATTTTCATCCATCAATAATTACATTTGAACAATTGAAAATATCAAATACAAATTTCAAGTGAACCTTGTATCTAGTGGTCTATTCTATTTCCTTGGCGATTGAAGTGATTGGTTGTCCATGCAATTCGGTAAGATGAGCAAATCACCATAAGGAAACTTGACCATATTCATCATCCAATATCTCCTTGTTCAAAAACAAAATTACTTTTGGTCCCTCATCATTTGAGTGAGACTATTCCAAGACCAATTTTCTCAACTGTTGTCCTTGATGCTCTTTTCCATGGGGCTCCCAACATGGATAACTTTCATCATTTCCTTTACAATTACACCAGTATTTTAGGATACAGGATTGGTAAAATGATTGAGAAACTATTTAGTAATTCTATGTGGGAATTAGCTACAATCATGAGCAGCCCCAAGGTCAAACTATTCTCTCTTGTTTATGCATGTGCATATTTAAATTTCAATGACACCAAAAGGTACTTTATTCAACAACATGGAATCACCCTAAACTTGGGGTAACCACATTTGATTTTGATTTCGTACAATGGGATACATCTTACATGATCATGGCATATACACTTGATAAAAACCCTCTTTCTTCGTTGGGGCAAAAATGGTATCCATTTACATCATTCATATCATCCGCATTTACATCATTCACTCACATTTACACCATACATTTGCACTTACACCATTCAATTACAATTTTCATCACACAATTCTATCAATTGGCTTGTGAGTCTCATTCTTCACTCATTCACCAATTGAGGGGGTAAGCTACACATACAAATTCCTTGTCTTCAAGTTCATCTTTACATTCTAGGGAAATATAGTTGCTTCTTCATCAGGCCAAAACTAGGTGTCTTGTATTTTTGCACCGCATTATGTTTTACACAAAATGATACAAAAGGGATATTCATAGACACCAAAATATAGTCACTTATCATCCATACATGTCTCCAATAATAAGCCACCCATTATTCATATATATATATATATATATTTGTTTAATATATATTTAAATATTAATATTTTATATATTATATTTATACATATCATAAATATATATGTATTTATATAAATTAATCCTAGACCTCTGCCACATTTTAATCTTAGCCATCCATCAACCTCAATCCATACCACTTACCCAAAATTAATATCCATCCTTCCTCATGTGTTAATATTGACCGCCCATTTGGTGTCATCGAAACCCTAACATATCTAAGGGTAGATTATAAAAAGTGATTTATTTGGATGAATAAAGGTCCCTAATTTTTCCAAATTTGAATTATTTTTATGAACATTCACAAAGGATTCTCATAATGCTTGGAAACCCTCAAGTCTTTAATCCTCGAGTATTCTTAGTCTTTGAGAATTCTTAATCCTTAAGTTCTTGAGAAATATTCAAGCCCTTGTGCCCTATCCACTTCATTGTTGCTTTCATCCCTTGTTACCACCATCCACATCCCCTATTTCTATTGTTTCCCATATTGTTGGTGGAGAACAGATCTTACGTAATATAGAAAAACCAGAGAAACAAGAGAGAAACCAGAAAAACAAGAGCCCAAGATTTGTATTCGATACTTTGGAAGAAAATTTACAAGAATATACAGCCAAACTTTTCCAACCCCCCTCTCATTACAATCCATGGGTTTTTATTGAGGTCTCGATCCTCTGTGCTTTCCCACTTCCCACGATCTACAATTGCCACTTGGAACAATTCTGGAAAGTTGCATTGATGAGACTCTTGGTGAGGTGCACAACTAGCTGCTATATCCAACGGATTCTACTTCTCGATCTGCTACTTGCAGTTAGTTGCTTTAAATGCATCTTTCAGATATCCTACGTGAGTGGCCAACATTCCTGTTGAAATCCTCCTTTGGAACTGCTGCTTCACTGCCTCTAACTTGCCACACACGTAGGGATGTCTTTATGAAATCTGGAAGTGCGTGTCTTTCTGTTTGGTCGTGATATCGCGACATGTTGCGATATCGCGACCATTTTCCTTCTACACCTTCTCTCTCCATTTTGGCCGCGATATCGCGACATGTCACGATATCATGCCATTTTTTCTATCGGCCTCTGTTTTTCCGTTTCGGTCATGAAATCACGACATGTCACGATTTCGTGACCTCTGGTCTCCATGCCTTCATTTCTCCTTCGACGGTCGCAATTTCGTGACATGTCACCATTTCGCGACCTCTAGTCTTCATGCCTTCGTTTCTCCTTCGACGATCACGATTTCGTGACATGTCACAAAATTGTGACATGTCACGATTTCGTGACCTTTGGTCTTCGTGCCTTCATTTCTCCTTCGACGGTCACGATTTCGTGACATGTCGTGAAATCGTGACATGTCGCAATTCGTGACCTTTGGTCTTCGTGCCTTCGTTTCTCCTTTGACGGTCACGATTTCATGACCTTTGGTCTCTGTGCCTTTGTTTCTTCTTCGGTGGTCATGATTTCATGACCTCTGGTCTCTGTGCCTCCGATTTCTTGCCTTGGGCCATGATTTCTTGACATGTCGCGAAATCGCAACATTTTGTCTGCTACTCCACTATCTTCAGTTTTGGTCACGATATCATGACACTTTTGTGTCGTGATATCGCGACACATATTTTTACTTGCAACACTTAGAAAAATAACATTGCAACACTTAGAAAAAAATAACAACAAAAGTTTGGTTGATGCCCGATTGCTTTGCTGCCCTCGGATGCTCCTGCATCAGACACCCGGGGTGGATTGAGAAGTGATCCTCACTTCTGATCTTTGGGAGGAAGACCCAGGTGGTCAACCTCGACTTTTGATAACCAAGTTGCATATTCTATAGGCCTACCTTTCCACTTGATCAAATACTCAGAATATTGTTTGTTCCTTGTGCTTTTGCCTTCATGAGTATCTAATATTTCCTCTATCTCTTCTTTGGTTGGGCTAGACGCTGGAGTGTTCCACAATTCTGTGCTTGGTGCCTCTGTACTATCTCCTTCATGGTATTCTACTAAATCAGATATGTTAAAAATGGGTGAAATGTCAAGCCCACTTGGCAATTCCACTTCATATGCATTGCTTGAATCCCGTTTTTCCAGTATTTTGCATGGCCCAAACTTCTTCATCTTCAACTTGTTGTAAGTTTTGGCTGGAAATATTTCCTTTATGAGATGGACCATGACTTCATCTCCCACTTCGAATTCTTTGAACCGTCGCTTTTGGTCTGCTCTTGCTTTATACTGAGTATTCATCTTTGCAATTTGTTTCTTTACTTCTTCATGTAGGCTTCTCATCTGTTTCACTGCACTTTTCTCCTTTATCTAATTTTCTCAGCTCATAAACGTTTCTTGGACTGTTTCCATATATGATTTGGAATGGAGATTTGTTTGTGCTCTTATTGACAAAATTATTGTATGCAAATTCCGCTTGCGGTAAAACCAAATCCCATCCCTTGGGTTTATCTGCTATCAAGCATCTTAGGAAATTACCCAGACTTCTATTTACCACCTCTGTCTATCCATCAGTTTGTGGGTGGTATGTAGAACTAAACTTCAGATCTGTCTTCAGCTTCTTCCACAATGTTCTCTAGAAATACCCAACAAACTTTGTATCTCTGTCAGAAACTATGCTTCTTGGTAGACCGTGAAGTCATACCACTTCCTTGAAAAATAACCCTGTAATGTGAACTGCATCACTTGCCTTCTGGCAGGGAATAAAATGTGCCATTTTGGAGAATCAGTCAACCACCACAAATACAGAGTCATTTCCCCTCTGTGTTCTCGGCAATCCAAGAATAAAATCCATGCTTATGTCCTCCCATGGCCTCTCAGGTACAGGTAACGACTGGTATAATCTGGAATATTCTGCAACTTTGCACAAACTTTCTCACATCTTGCTGAAGTTGTGGCCAGTAGTAATTTTCATTCACCAGGGCAATGGTCTTATCCTGACAAAAATGCCCAGCCATTCCCCCGCTATGCTTTTCCTTGATTAAGTTCTCCCGCATGGAACTCCTTGGAATGCATAATTTACTTCCCTTGAACATCATTCCGTATTGGATTAGGAAATCTAACCATTTTGTCTTGTCCACAGTCATAAGTGTCAAGAAAGCCGTCCAGGCTGCTACAAAATCAGGATCTTCAGGATAAAGACCCTTTAGTTCTTTGAATCCTACTACCTCCACTGTCATTTCAATCAGCAGATTCTACCTTCTACTTAAAGCATCTGCAACTCTGTTTGATTTTCCGCTCCTGTGATTTAACACAAAGGTATAGTTTTGGAGAAACTCAACCCATTTCATGTGCCGCTGATTCAGTTTTGTTTGGCTATTGATGTACTGCAATGCCTGATGATCAGTAAATAGAACAAACTCTTTTGGCAACAAGTAATGCCTCCACTTCTTCAGAGCCTGAACTATAGCATAAAATTCCTAGTCATAAACTGAATACTTTTTTTGAGCATCATTGAGCTTTTCACTGAAATAAGCTACAGGTCTGCCTTCTTGGCTCGATACAACCCCTATTGCCTCGCCACTGGCATCATAGTCGACCTAAAATACTTTGTTAAAGTCTAGAAGTGCCAAAACAGGCTGTTCTGTGACCTTTTTCTTTAATGCATCAAAGCTCCTTTCAGCCCCTAAGGTCCACTTGAACTCTTTCTTATCCCCTCTCATTTTTTCTGTGTGGGGTGCACAAATGTTGTTGAAGTTTCTTATGAACTTTCTATAAAAGCTAGCTAGACCATGAAATGATCTTACTTTTGTTGTGCTTCTTAGTGTAGGCCATTCGATGATAGCTCTCACCTTCTCTGGGTCCATTTTCAGACCTTCTGCTGATATTACAAATCCCAGGTATACTAACTCTTTCTTGACAAAATTACATTTTTTCAGATTTATTAATAACTGCTCCTCCCATAGCTTTTCAAAAACCCTCCTGATGTGCATCAGGTGTTCCTCCAGGGTTCTGCTGAATATTAATATATCATCTAAATAAACAATGACAAACTTTCCTAGAAACTCTTTCAGT
This sequence comes from Wollemia nobilis, assembly GCA_028583015.1. NCBI lineage: Eukaryota > Viridiplantae > Streptophyta > Pinopsida > Araucariales > Araucariaceae > Wollemia > Wollemia nobilis. Next base: position 9,057,875 of record JAQPPZ010017218.1, read on the forward strand.
ACCTCATTCATCAGCCGCATGAAGGTACTTGGTGCATTGGACAGCCCAAATGGCATGACCAACCACTCATACAAGCCCTCTCTTGTCTTGAAGGCTATCTTCCACTCATCTCCTTCCCTGACACATATCTGGTGGTAACCACTTTTGAGGTCAATTTTGGTGAAGTACTTGGCTCCACTCAAACAGTCCATTATGTCATCCATCTTTGGCAGTGGAAATCTGTATTTTATTGTGATCTTGTTGATGGTGTGAGAGTCTGTGCACATTCTCCACTCTCCATCCTTCTTGGGTGCTAGTACTACAGGTACTGCACATGGGCTAAGACTCTCCCTAATCAATCCCTTCTCTAGCAACTCCTGGACCTGCCTGTTTAGTTCTTCAGTTTCTACAGGTGTCATTCTATGTGCAGCCTTATTGGGCAAGCTTGACCCTGGCACCAAATCAATATGGTGAATGATTTTTCTTACTGGGGGTAAACCCTCAGGCACATTATCAGATATGATATTTGGAAATTCCTTCAACATCTCTTGGACTTCTACTGGTGCATCTTTGCATTCTGTATCCCTGACTCTAGGAACTAATGCATAACACATATGCTCATGCTTCAAATCATCTAAAAATTTTCTTCCGTCAACCAAGCAAATTCTTGCACTGCCACATACCTTTTCTTCCACATCCTTCAGGGGCTTCAACTTATGACGCATTCCATTCTTGGTCACGGAATAGGTGTTGGCTCGGCCATCATGAACCACACACCTATCAAACTGCCATGGCCTTCCCAGCAGCAAATGGCACGCATCCATGGGCAGAATGTCGCATAGAACCTCATCACGATAATTTCCAATGCTGAATTTTACTAGGCATTATTCATTGACCAAAACCTTATGGTCTTTCTGCAACCACATGATCCGATATGGATGCGGGTGTTTCTTTCTCTCTAGTTGTAGCTTTGTAACCATTCCCTTTGAAACTAGGTTATCTGTGCTACCATTGTCAATGATAATGTTGCAAATATTATCCATGCATTTGCACCTTGTGTGGAATAAGCTTTTCCTCTGATTTGCAGCTCCCTCTTCATTCAATAGGACTCTCCTTGCAATCATTACTTCTCCTCTCTTAGCTTCTTTTGAATGCTCAGACCCAACATCTTCATCCATGACTGCTACTCTGGCATTTCCTTTCGACCTACGATTATTTCTTTCTCGCTGTTGTGGGCACTCATATTGGTGATGTCCCTCTTCACCACACTGGAAGCAAGTCCCTTGGAATCTTCCTCTTCCTTGACCTCGTCCAGCTCGGCCTCTTCCCCCTCGGTAACCATTATTCTAATTACGGGTGCGATCTGCATTTTCCCTCCTTTGTTCTTGATTATTGTTACTTTCTCCATTTTTTTGAGATTCTTCATTCCTTCTTCCACTGTTCCTTCCGTCGGTCCTTCCGCCATGACCTCTTCCTCTTTGCTTGTTTTCAAACCTCCTATTGAGCTTCTCTTCAACCTTTAAAGCAAATTGGTAGGCATCCTCTATGGTGGTCATCCGGACTAGACTTAGTTTCTCCTAAATGCTTGCTCATAACCCATTAATGTAACGGGATACCTTCTCCTTTTTGGCCTCTGAGTGGCCTATTCTAATCATTATTTTATGAAACTCTTCTATGTATTCTTTCACAGACTTGCTTGATTGCCTCAATCCTTGCATTTTCTTCACGAGGTCTAACTCATAATCACCAGGGGATGAACCGCCTCTTTAGCTTTTCTGCCATTCGTTCCCACTTAGTTATTCTCTCTTTCCCTCTTTTATTTCACTTCAGTTGCACTCCTTTCCACCAAATGCTGGCATGACCTTTCAGTTTGGTCTTTGCGAATCTGACCCTATCAGGGTCCTCAACCTCTTCGTACTCAAAGTACTCTTCCAGATCGTTGATCTAGTCGATCAATTCCTCTGGCTCAAGGTTCTCAAAATATGTGGAAACCTCCATCTTCGGCCTCTTCCCAATTTGGGATATGGCTTTGTATAGTCTAGCCTGATCCAGATCTACTACTTCTTCTTCTTCCTTAGGTTGGTCTTCTTCTTCAACATCTTCCTCTTCACTACCTTCATATCTTCTTGGCTCCAATATTCTATGCATTTCTTCTTACAGAGCTTGCATTTGCCGCTGCAAAGCTTGAACATCTTCTGCAGCTACCATGCCTCTCCCACCAATAGGATTTCTCCTTGGAGGCATTCTACTCACCCGATTCCAAGCCCTTCCACAGATCCTAGTGTAACTGCCTCTCCTCCGACGATATGCTACACACTCAGGAACTACTAGCTCTGATACCACTTGGTGGAGAACAGATCTTACATAATATAGAAAAACCAGAGAAACAAGAGAGAAACCAAAAAAACAAGATCCCAATATTTGTATTTGATACTTTGAAAGAAAATTTACAGGAATATACAGCCAAACTGCCATTTGCCAACCCCCCTCTCATTGCAATCCATGGGTTTTTATTGAGGTCCCGATCCTCTGTGCTCTCCCACTTCCCACGATCTATAATTGCCACTTGGAACAATTTTGGAAAGTTGCATTGATGAGATTCTACTTCTCGACCTGCTACTTGTTGTTAGTTGCTTTAAATGCATCTTTCATATATCTTGCGTGAGTGGCCAACATGCCCATTGAAATCCTCCTTTGGAACTATTGCTTCACTACCTCTAACTTGCCGCGCACGTAGGGACGTCTTTATGAAAGCTGGAAGTGCGTGTATTTTTGTTTGGTCACGATATCGCGACATGTCACGATATCACGACCATTTTCTTTGCACCTCTCTCTGTTTTGGCCATGATATCATGACATGTCGCGATATCGCGCCATTTTTTCTATCGGCCTCTGTTTTGCCGTTTCGGTCACGAAATCATGACATGTCATGATTTCGTGACCTCTGGTCTCCGTGCCTTCATTTCTCCTTTGACGGTCACAATTTTGTGACATGTCACGAAATTGCGACATGTTGTAATTTCGTGACCTTTGGTCTTTGTGCCTTCGTTTCTCCTTCGACGGTCATGATTTCGTGACATGTCACGAAATCGTGACATGTCACGATTTCGTGACCTTTGGTCTCCATGCCTTCATTTCTCCTTCGACGGTCATGATTTTGCGACATGTCATGAAATCGTGACATGTCACGATTTCGTGACCTTTGGTCTTCGTGCCTTCGTTTCTCCTTCAACGATCGTGATTTTGTGACATGTCACGATTTCACGACCTTTGGTCTCTATGCCTTCGTTTCTCCTTTGGCGGTCATGATTTCATGACCTCTGGTCTTTGTGCCTCCGATTTCCTGCCTTGGGCAGCGATTTCGCAACATGACGCGAAATCATGACATGTCACGAAATCGTGACATTTTGTCCGCTGCTCCCCTATCTTCAATTTTGGTTGTGATATCGTGACACATATTTTTACTTGCAACACTTAGAAAAATAACATTGCAACACTTAGAAAAAAATAACAACAAAAATTTGGTTGATGCCCGATTGCTTTGCTGCCCTCGGATGCTCCTGCATCACCTGTGCAAACCAAATCTAGTTCTACAACACATTCCTTAGCCTTTGAACACCACCTAGAGCCACCAAAACACCTCTAGGTATTTTTGTAACCTTTTTGGTGCATCTACCACCATACATAATGCCCTGGTGCATCTGCTGCCATCACAAAGCACCTATGGGTATTTCCCATAGCATACCTATAGTCCTCCCTCAAGAACTACTCAGGCATCCTTGCAACCATCATTGATAGAAGCAAAAATCTCAAGTGACAAGGTAAATGGTTTTATTTGCATTTATTTTATATTCTTATGTTTTGTTTATAGTTTCATTTTGCAACATCTAGGGTTTAGTAATTTTTATTCTTTTGAGGGTCTCACATAGTGGAGCCCTCATAGGTATTACTGAATCTTTATGTTTTTTGTTGTTTGCAGGTATAAGGATTATATTTTTGGAAGTTGTTGAAGCTAGGGTGGCCCTTTTAGGATACACAAGACCACCCACAACCTCGTTTGGATTGAATATAAGCGCAAAGACACCAACTATTATTTTGAACTAGGTTTTTGGAGAACCCTAGTAACTGTAAATTTGTATCACAAAGGTATTGTAAAACCCCACATTGGGGTACATTTATTGTATTATATTGATATCCACTTGCATTAATAAATGATTATCTATCTTGTGCAATTTTGTGTTATTTCTGTGCTTTTGAGTATTTTATCTTGTGTATTGGTGTTGCTATATTTTGATTTACACATACCTACCCTATGTTAGTACTAGGTTTTGCTCAATTTTATAACCTACAAATGAGGATAGTCCAAAATTGTAGGGGTAAAAAATTATTTTAGCTTACTCTTGATCTCTTCACTAATACCTTCACCTTAGGGGTTAATCCCAAGACTCCTCCCAAGTCTTTCACTATCAAATAAAATATAAAGAGCTATAATCTCAAAAGGCACAAAGAATATGGTAAGTTCAAAAAAGGTTTAACTAGCAACTATACAACCCTCCACCTGGTAATGACCTCCCAAGCACCCCAATTCCCATACCTAAATTTAAATTTCTTGATATGTTTTTAATTTTGGTCATCATATTTGGGTTACCCATCGATAAATAAGTCCACAATTACTAGATTTCCAATGTGTATTACTATCATGAGTCTCTCTTTAACCAATCTAGCAATTCTTGCTTCTTTTATTAGGTTAAATTTTCATGTGAGAGCATGCACGGTTAGCTCACATAGTTACAAATTATAAAATATGATAATTTTTTATATCCTTCATATATATATTGGCAATTTGTGTATAGCATGATAGAAATTATACCATGGATAGGTATGCATAGGGAAATTAATCAAGAAAAAAATATGGTGGTAGTGGATTGGATGACCTTAATTAGGGCTTTTGAGTATTACTATGGTTTTAATAGAGAATTTTTAGGACTAGCACTAAGGCTCATATATAAATAAATACCTCGATTACCTTGAGCAACAATTGCAATACTACAAAGATCCCGAATGGAATGAGACTCATATTTCTTGATAGAGGGAACTAAGATAAGATTATGGTTTTATAGGAAATATTTTTCTATTGTCACACTATGTTACTGATCGAGTATTCACCATGGAATATTATCAAAAAATAGATGATATAAATATAGCTTTTGGCTCAAGCATAAATAAAGTTACCACTTGTGAGCATCATTTCACTTTTGAACCCATTACAATAACATCAAAAGGATAGGAGAAAATTTTAAGAAATAAACTTGAGAAATTGGGATTACATGCAATACCGCATAAATGGAAGTATGACCCTAAATATAAATTCAAGAATAAGATAATAGACTTAAAAAAAGATAAACCACCAATATTCAAGAAGGTTAACCAACCTGACATTGAACAACTCTGAAATAAATATGAGGAGAACAAGCTAAGTTTAAAAATTAGCAAGATACAGGAGTTGCCACCTTAGAGGGATTTTTATGAGCTACAATGTGACTATGACCCAAATAAGTACAAATATAACATATTGACCCAAGATAAAATAGATAATATGGCTAATAAGATAGGATAGGAAAAATCCAAGATCAAGGAATGGTGGATCTTTAGATGCGAATGTGGCACTCAAAACTCTAGGTACCCACTATCGATGGAAAAACCTTTTCTCAAAAATATGATGAAACTATAAAAACTTAGAAGCCTTGGGAAGAGCAAGTTAAATCTAAAATTATTTACAATGAAGGTGAGGAAGTACAATAATAATATTCCCCAATAGAATAAGAAAGATATGAAATAGGAGTAGAGCAAGCAACCTATAAGGAAGAACCCATAATAAAAGTTGAACAAATATTAAGAGAAGGACAAGTTGGTGGGAAATATTATCATAATCTCAGAGAAATAAGTACCTACAAATAAATCCCTAGATTCAAATCATCAAGCTTTAACCTTTGTCCCAATTGAACTACTGTTAGCTTTTTGAGCTATATGCTAAAAGGAAATGAAGCCACAAGTAATGGAAATAAGCAAGAAATATAACAACTATGATAATGGTAAAAAATATGATAATGGAAGCTAAACAAGCATGAAACTAAGACAAGATACTTCAGAAATAACTCGCATAACATCCATTAATGGAGGATCATAAAAATGGAGAATACAACATATGAAGCTCTCTATTAGTGAATACATAGAGGATGCATACTTCCTTACAATGAGCCCTATATATAAGAAGATAAGTTACTTGGGCCTCACTCTTCCTAAGTGCATGAGGGACACATGTCCTTTTACATCATTGCACATATACAACATGCATATGGACACTTGTCCATTTATTCCTTTGCACATTCTAACACTTGTGCATAGGTTACTTCTTCCTCAAGTAACTCCTACTCTAATAATCTACCTAAGGTGGTACATAGACATGTACCTAAATAATGTAATATACTCTAACTCTAACACCCCCTGTATTACATTATTTAGGTATTGAAGACTTTAGTCTTCAATATGGATCTTTGTATTTGTCTTCATTCTTCAAGTGGTCTTCGAATTGATCTTCTGCTTGAGCTTCACATTTTTGCTTGACTCTGTATTATGATTTTGGCACTGTTACTATTTTCCTTCTAATTATATTGTAGAAGTAGTTCATACATTTCTTGCACCCATATCTACACCTTGAGAAGTATACTTGAGAGAATTCACTGATGAAGTTTCTTGTCATTGTATATACCCAATCAAAGAAATGATTTTATTTGTACCAACAATATCTTTGGGAATGATTGGTTCCTCCACAAATTTTACAACTATGGAGATTCCAACATCTCTCTATCTTGTGCCCATATCTGTTACAATGACTACACCTATTTTCTATAGCCAAATCTCTCTGACCATTCTATCCTTCACAATAGTTGTTTCTATCAACCTTTATCACTGATTCTATTCCTTGATTATTGTTGCTAGTCTGACCTGTATATTCAAGACCTTCATACTTTGATCTGATTTTTGATGCTATTGGTTCTTTCAATCCCTATTCATGTTTTTCTGATCTTGTATCCTCATATCTTATCATATTTGAACAAAAACCATTAGTATGACCAATAAAATCATTAGAATGATTTTTGTCAACATCAATATAATCTTGTTCATCACTGTATCTATCATCATATGAATTTATGCCTTCATCAATTCTAGCACCATGAACCTTTTTTGAGCAATCATGAACTGTATCTAAATCACTTGTATCACATATAACATCAATATTTGTAATAGGTTCTTCTACCTTTGTCAAGGATTCTAGATCACTAGTGTCAATGCTTGCATTACAATATTCCCTTTCATTTTGACAAGAATTATGATTTGCATCTTTATCCATTTGAAGAAGATCACTAGTATCATAGCATGCATCAATCATCAATGGTTTTGATTCTATGGTATTGCAACATGAATCTACCATCATAGGTCTTAAGTCATTTGTATCACTAGAAGCATATTTCATTTCTATCTTGTTCTTTACCTCTTCAACCTTTTCTTGTTCTCTTATCTTAGAAACATTAAGAGTGACAATTCCTTTGTAGATTATTCTCCATAGATTGGTAGGTATAGTAACAAAATCTTCATAGTAATCATTAGCATTACTAAGAACACTTTGCATGTATTTTTGAAGTGTAGAATAATCCCCTTTTTCTGCTTCACTAGTAATATCACCAAGCATACTGTTCAAAGTATTTGCTTCATTAATATACATGTTCTTCAAACCTTCTATCATGTCCTTTTGTCTTCTATTCTTGTCTTTGAGAACATCATTAGAAAGTAATGCCATATACATTACTTTTCCTATATCATTAGGTAGTGTGAACACATCTTTTGAGTTTGTTTGTGCTTCACCAATTTCTGAATTTAAGTAATCTCCTAGTGTTGAGAAACTTTCATTTTTGGCTTCTCTCATGATTGATTGCAAGACCTTCTTCCTTTGTGTAGATGTACCCTCTTGACTTTCAATTTTCTCTATCATCTTTTGTGTGCATCCTTTTAGTAATTGCAATTGTTCCTTAGTCTTTTCTAAAGGGTCATCTTGAATGTAAATTTCTTCTTCTTGAAAGTCTGAGTCTTCTCCAAGGATAATTAGTTCTTGTTGAAGACATAGGTTTTCTTCTATCAATTCATGAGGCTCTAGTTTTTGAGTTTCTATTTTTGGATTACTTGCTTTCTTTTTCATCTGCTTCTTCTTTGCCATGTTCCTTTGATGTAGGCTACCTTATGGCTCCCTAGATAAGAGTATATAATCAACCTTGCTAAAATTTCTTCAATTTTGTAGATTTTGAAGAATGCCTTCTATCTAGCAAGTGTTAGATGCAATATGAGCTTGATGATAAGTTTAGCTTTCTAGGTTTTAGTAGAATCCCTTTTGACTCCCTAGTTTAAGTATTGTGAACTAATTTGATAAAACCTTTCTTGGATTAGGTTTTGTAGGCTTCCTTATATCTCCCTAGTAGTTTAGGATATGTTTAGTTCACCTTCTAAGTTGATTTTGCAATTTTTGAGAATAATCAACTTCTACCTTATTTCTCCTTATGAAGAAAGCTAAAGATAATGCACCTTCAATTTGATAATGTTCTCTATGGTTGGTTTCTTTTGTCCCTTTGTATAAGAGTATGAGACAAGTATAATTAAGTCCAACCTCTAAGAAATTAATAAACTTGCTTCTATATCCCTTAATAATTTCTAAATTCCAATTTTCTAAGGTTTGATGTAGTATACCTTATATCTCCCTAATTTGGAATTTTAGAAATTAATTAATATTTGCAATAATAATAATTTTCCAATGTTGAAAACCTTATTCCTCCCAAAATTATTTAATTGCAAATATTTAAAGGTTTAGAAAATAATATTTTGCAAATTAATATTAATTATCTAAGGTAGAAACCCTTATATCTCCATCTTAATTATTTGCAAAATATAATAAGGTTTGATTTCCATGCAATGATATATTTCCCTATCTTCAATTTGCTTTCTATTTTGCTAAGATTATAATTGCTTTAATGCAAGATTTAACCTTAGAAAAAATTCACCTTATATCTCCAATAATTTGAAAGCAAATATAATTTATAAATTACCTTGGATAACCTTATATCTCCCTATGATTTAAATATTTGAAATAAAATTTATTCACCCTTATTTCTCCTTTAATTTAATATTTATAAATTATTTCTAATAAACCTTGTATCTCCTTATATACTTATAAAGTTTATTAAAAAACTCAAAAGAATCAAATTAGCCCTTATAACTCCCATATTTTCTATTTTATTTAAATTTCCTAATACCCTTATATCTCCCAAAGTAAATCACACAATGAAAATTTAAAGAGCACTTTTTCTTTACCTCAGTTTGGTGGATAAGATTCGTAGTTTTTGCCTACCACATGGAGCACATGCATTGGCCAAGAATGGTGTAAGGGTTTTTCTGAATAATGATTACTCCTTTTGATAATGGTACTTCTTCTTGGTAAGGCCTATATTTGTAACTGCAATCTTGCACAACACTCTACAAAACCCCAAGATAGATAGCGAAATGAATAGGGATGCATAGTTGAGATTTTGCAACATGGAGAGAGATTTGTAATCTACATGTACATAGGATCAGGTAGAAATATGGAGTGCATGTAGCTTTGGGTAGGTGCAAACAGGTAATAACAACAAAATATATCATCAATAGGTGTGCACAAGAAGCAGTGGCAGTGATCTTCAAACCTGTAATATTTTGGAAATGGTCATTGTTTGCAACCATGCAAATGGAATAGAACTTGGGAGAATGGAATGTCATTGAGTGATAGTAACAACGGTCTGGTAATGGCTTCATGGGAAGTCGTATGCATTTCATGGTAGGAAGCATTCATGAAATGAGTAGGATCATGAGTAGTAGTGTCCCGAGTGTGTGTCTTCTCATGCATGGCTAGATGTGACAAGGGTCTGAAATCCTAACCCTTTGTGGATAGCAAACGAAATGGTGGTAGATGAATATTCTTGAGAATGTATGAATAAGGGCATGAAATTCTTGGAGCAATAGGTGCAGCCTCAGATTTTGTGTGGCCTTTAGGAAGAATGTGATAGTAGATACCCTATGTAAATATATAGTAGGTTGCAATGAGTGTGCACCTAGGAATGTGTGTGGATCCGTAAATCTTAAAACTTGAAAAATATGGAGAAAAAAAATCCTAAAATGAGGGTTTGGAACTTTTGGAAACCCTTGTAGTGAGCATAGACAACATGAGGTGCAACAATTGATTTTCTCACAAACATGAACATCAATGCAAAAAAATGGTCTTTTTTTGGTGATCTTTGGTGTTGTCTATTGCAATGAGAAGACTGCAATGGGAAGGGCATGATGTTCTACAATCCCTCCAAGTAGTGTAGGCCCTTGCAATGGAAAGCAAAGCAGTGTTCAGTAGTAAGCACTTGATAGGAATATTGGGGTGTAGAGGTAGTGGTGTAGTATTCCTGATGGGGAGGTAGTTTAGAAGCTATGGAAATGATCCACAAGATATCAAAACCCAACTTGCACAAGTCGTACAACCTGTACGGTCTTCCTCGTACACTAGGTTAACTTGCCAAAACAACTTGTACAGTCACCAAATCGTATAGTTGTATGATCCAAATCATACAACACTACGCCTGGTATGATTTGGTACTCATCCAACTCACTGGAATAGGTTTTGTAAGTCAAATCGATCAGTTTTGTAATCGATTTCTCCAAACTAGCAATATTTCCTTATTTGGTAGAATTGGGTTGCAGCTTTTATTACCAAATCGGGTAATCAAACAATTTGTACGATTTGGCACTATGCTTGTATGGTTTGTATGAACCCTTGCTGCAACTAATATTCAGATCTATCACTTTGCATCACCAATCCTTCCAAGATAGATTTTGGGAAGTTTCTATGCCTCAATTGCTCCAATTCTCCATAACATGCAAAACCCTAAACCACTAACAATGAGTTATACTCTTCATGGATGATTCCAAAAATCGTACACTGGCCTGGAAACATCAAAGTATGGTTGTAACTCTCCAGATAATCAATTCCATCCTTCACACCAAGTCTGTAGGTAACCAAGATCATTCACAAGATAATTCCATACATTCTCATAGCAAAATAAGTAGTAAACATTATCTATTCAACCTGCAACATCCAGAACGTACAATGGAATTCACAAAGACAATGAAATGAGGAAAATGACTATCATATTCATATTATCAGTATCCTTGTACATATCTTCCATCAGTCATTACAATCTCAACAATGAACAGTAATTCTACTCAACAATCACATAAATGAACCCTCAATCAATAACCACAATGAACTGCATATGAGTATGAATGAACATGAATGAACAACCAAAAAATGAATAAGGGGGGCTATATAATGCATGCCTAGACCATTCCAAAGTGGTTTCTGAAGCATCACATCATTTACAACTGCCATTCCCAACTAACTCCAAAACAAATATTTTTACAAGGTTTACTAAGGTCTAATTCGATTTTTATCAAATTAACCCCAAATGCACATTTCAACTTAATTTCATTTCATTTCACATCGTACATGTGCAACCTTGTATGTTTTTCTCTTTGCTTGTACATTTTGACACTTGTACATTTTAGTCAAAATTGAGCAAAACTCAACAAAACTATGCAAATCCATGGATCACTTCTTCTTCTAGGAGGTGGATTTGTTACCTACATCTACCCTCCCCTTTAAATCAGGTGGTGTCCTCACCATCTCAGTCTTATTTTTTTTGATGCCTATTTGCATGATAATCAACAAGTAAAATTTGCAAGGTGGTACGCTCATCCTTCAAGCGAGCTATGTACTGACTAACTTCCAAGGCTTTCAACCCATACTCATTAGCCTTCTCTTCTACAAGAGTCAATAATGCTCCTAACTCCTTCTCACATTTAGATGCTCCCTTGCATATCTTTTCTATCAACATGGCTTCCATTCGAGCTGCTATGGCTAACTCCTCATTCTTCTCAATAATAACCTTCAGATGTTGATGAATGTCAGCTTCATAAGCTGCCATAGTCTCATCCTTAGCCTTCAACCTAGTCTTATGATCCATAATAATTTCATTGTAGCACGTGGCATCCTTTGCCATCTCTTCAATTTTGTGGTTCTTTTCCTATAGTTGTTCCTCTGTTACCTTCAACTGATTAGCCTGGTTGGCCAACTATTCATTATGTGCTACCAGTTGAGCTTCCAACTGCTTCGTACGCTCTTCTACCTATTGGATCACAAGCTATTTTTCTACCTCCTATGAATGGAGCTTATCCTCATAAGCCTGCTTCATGCTTGCTAACTATATTTCTACCTTATTCATTCTTTCCTCGGCCATGGTTTTGTTGCATGTTAATTCTTCCTCCATCACAACCATCTCCTATCGAGTAGCTTCTACCTCCTCTCACTATGTTTCTTTAGCCTGGTAAACCTGTTCAAGACCCAAGCTGAGCCACTCGATCCAGTATGTTAGGAAATTCAATTTCCTCATGGTGAAGGCCAATTCCCAAGGTACTCTTCAAAATTTTATACCTTCTATGTTCAATGGATAGGTCTGATAGGTTGTCCTATCCAAATACACTCATGGAGTTGTGCGGTAATTGGTCTTCACTCCCTCTAGTAAATCTTATCTTCCAAGCATCATGGTTACTTCTCCTCTAGGGAATAACCATGGATGTTGTGAATGGATGTGTGCTATCTACCTTGTATGATCCTCATTGCACACCCATTCTACAATATTTTCTAATTCAGTGAAGGTTTGCTCCCTCCACTATTTCAATTACCCAATACCACCAATACAAAACTGCAATCTAGCACTGGAAAATATTTCACTAGCCTATCGAAAGAAGTGCTCCACCTATTCATCGATATTTTCACCCACATCCTCCACCTTATCAAAGTGAGGTACTTCCACTAGGAATTTTGTACGAAGCTCCTCAATGTTATCCTGTGGTGGGGTCTTCCCTTCCTCTTCTTCTACCTATGGATGAGAACTTCCTTCGACTTCCTTAGTCACACTGGTTACTTTTCCCTCTGGTAGTGGACTATGTGCTACCACCTTACTCATCTCTTCTTTTATCGGTGATTGTGTCTCCTCAACATTAATAATTTCTTTTTGAGACTACTACTCTTCCACCAGTACTTGGACTTCCTCCTACAACTTAGGCAAGTCCTCTTGTTGCACTTTTGTCAACCCTTCATCTTGCGGGTTTAGGTGCACTCCCCTTAGAGTTGCAACTATCTAGTTAGGAGTAGGCTCTTCCTATGGTACCTATGCATTTGTCTACTCCCACTGGCTGTGACCACCTCTCATCATAATTTTTATTTTCTTTGTCTCCTTAGGTTCTTCCAATGGAACCTCCAACATGGCTTTTGCTTTTGAAATTGGTGGTACTACCTCATTCTAGTCAAATATCTGGATGAATCCAGAAGTTCAAAATCAGAGGTCTAGAGTAATTTTGGGGATCCCATTATTCTCATCCCTTCCAAACCTGGTATCTTAAAATTCTATAGGTCTAACCCCTCCAAATCAGAGTACCCTTCCTCTGGTGCTAACTCAGGTTGTACTTTATATATGGACTTCACCTATTTCTCCCTTTGTCATCATGTCTAAATCTGTATAGGGCTAGGTTGTTGCTCTACTCTCTCCTCCTCTTCAAAAGAGCTAGGCTACTCCTATAGCTTGTGGACTTGGGCCTATTGTTCCAAGGTCGGTTCCAACTATCTTCTTCTCTTTCTCCATGGATGGACATCTTCATCAGATGCAGTCTCAGACTCATCCTACATCGAGGGTGTTGGTTGCTTTGTACTCTTCTTAGCCTTCATTTTATCTAGAGTGGCCTTCGATAGAGGTACAGTATTTACCCATTACAGTATGGTAGGCTGACCAGATACTATTTCCTATGGTTGGGTCCTACCCAAAAAATGAATTCCCATTCCTGATACTACATCCAATAAAAGTGTAATGGCATGAAATATCATGGTGAAAATATTTCTCCTCACTATCAATGATTGATGCATCCATTCCTATAAGTATGTTCCCCAATCATACTTCATGCCCTTGTAAACACCTTCCACATATTGTGCCATCTAGATTGGCATCTCTGAAGCTCATGATTCTCCAGATAATCAAGCCATAACAACATTCATCATGCAAGCCAACTCATCAATATTTAACTAAATTTATTTAATCCCATGGGTGCCAGTACCCAAAATCTTAGCTTCCATAGGTGACTTCACAGATGTGAGTGTCATGATCAACCTGTGCATCTCAATGGGATCTACTATTCTTTTCAAAATTAGATCTCCATGCATGGGCAATCTGAATGTCCATAAAAATGCCTCTACCATGAACTCCACCTTAACATACCTATTACCCACTCATACCACAATGTGGTTCTCAGTAGGTTCGTATGATTGGAGAATCTATAACAAGTATTCATTGAAGAATACCTTATCTTGTGGTGGGATCTACGCTATAATACTCACTCTAGCCTTCCTTAGTACCTCCTTCAATGGATGCTTGGCATCATTATTTTTCCACCACTTCCTACAAAATTCTCCCATTGGCTACCCAAAAGTGACATCATTGATGTCCACTTGCTCCTCCTCTGCTTCACTAGGCAGGTCCTCTTGTTCTTTCAGAGTCTTTTCTCGGTGAACTTCACTATGAAGTTCTCTTTTGGGTGCCCGAGGTGGTTCCATATCTTCCCTCCTATATTGTAGTGGTGATCTTCCTCTACCACCACACTAATGCCTCTAACCCCTCCATGACCTTCATCCTCTCCCTCTCCAAGGATAATTACCATACCTCTTAGGTGACTAAAATCGATATCCTTGGTATTGAATGGGGTAAACTAAGGGAGATCACCTAGGTCATGATTCTCTCTGGTGCAATGGTCTTGGTGATATATCTACCCTAGATGTCACAATGTGATTAGAATGAGCTTGATATTCTCATCGGGAGCTCATACTTCTACCATCATTGAGTGAAACCCTCATTTGCACACCTTTTCCTTGATTCAGTAATTCAGGATAATACTACAACAAAAATGTACAAAAACTATCAGGATCATACAAGGCCTCAACCAAGTCGTACATATACATTTCCAAATCGTACAATCCTACCCAGATCGTACAACTCCAATCAGATCTGTTCAATCGCACCCGATTTCATACACTTGTAGCAAATCACACAATTGGTGCTTCAAATCATACAAGCTCACTCCAAAATCATACCAAATAATATCAAATCATACAGGGGCACCTCCCTTCTATACAACCTCACCAGGGTCTATACCACTACAAAAAATTTTATACAAAGTCCTCAAAACTACACAAAATGGGTCTCTAGGAGCCTAAAAATTGTACAATATGTCTCAAAATCATACAATCACTTCCAAATCATACATACAGCCTTAAAAATTATCACTTGGTCAAAAACCCTCATTTTTCTTCCCCAAGTACAAAATTTATGAAACCCATTTGCCGAAAACCTCCAATCTCCTTCTGGTGCAATTTCGGTAGGGTTCATGCAATTTTTCCTTTACTTGATGCAATATTCCTCCAAATAGATTTTCCTAACAATATGGTAGTATTTTATGACCATATTTTCCTCCTTATTCACACATGTAGACTCAAAAAAATATTTCCATGCTTTTATGGTAAATTCTTATACTAGGGTTTGTTTATTTTTTCCTCCTTGCAATTTCCCCTTTCTTTATTTTTGGAAAATCAAACCCTAGCTCCACTTTTCTGCACTAAGGGTTTACTTTGGCACTTCCTTTCCTCAAAACCTCACTCGTACAATAGATTTTATTTACCTACAACTCGATTTCTAAAAAAACTTGTTTTCTCTAGAGTAAAACCCTAATTTCGGTAGCTTCTTTCTCCAAACGGGTTGCTTTTTTGAAAACAAAAATCCTTATGGTGCACAATTAAAATGGGTCATAAAATAATGGAGTAAATTGGTGAATTTCCACTACCCATATAGAAAATTTCTTTAGTTGCACCCTTTTTGCCTTCAATTCTCTAAAATTCCAATGTTGCCTTGTACGATCTATGAGCGGGAAAGGAAATTGTTGTATGGTGCTTGCTTTATATAATTTTATAAACCCTAATATCTCAATGCCTAAATTCTACCACCTTAGCTCCTCTGCATGTTGATGATTGACAACTCGTATTCTGGTGCATGCGATTTTGTCTTTTTCCCTATTTTGTCCTTTTCTTGCCTCTTTTATTTCTTTTCTTTTTCTTTTCTTTTCTTTTTTTCTTTTCTTTTTTTTTTTTCCAGAGGGGCCATTTATAGGTTTTCAACCACCCTTCTTAATGATCAAGATTTTAAAATTAATATAATTTCATTTTTCTCTTCTTCTTTTTTTCCAAAGGGGCCACCATTACCGATTTTCAACCACCCTCCATATTAATTGCATCCCAAAGGATTTTCACAATTAAGATAATTTTTTTCTATTTTCTCTCTTTTTTTCCTAGAAGGATCCACCATTTCTGATTTTCAATTCTCTTAATTGCTCCTAAGATTTTCACAATTAATATATTTTTCTATTTTTTTAATAACTATTTTGACGCTTACCATCATGGGAATCGTACAGTGACATTCACTTGTACGATGCCATATGTTGACTCATCAGTTGGGTTGCCCACTTCTACATTATGGGTAATCATGTTATTAGATGCCAACTGACCCTCTATTTGATCTCCTTCTCTTTGATTGCCATGTGTATAGTTTGGGATCGTGCAATTACAATGTGTAGGACTCCCTCTTGGCAATACTTCTTCTCATCATTTTGTTGATTGACCATGAGGTAGGGTTGCTCTTACTGATCCATTATCATTGGAGTGACTTCTCTACCTATCTCCTCATATCAAATCAGCTTCTAAGCTTAATGAATGAGTTCTTTGTAGTCCTTGACTCCTTTCATCGATAAAGCGTACTCTTCCTCTACTAATAAGGCCTCTTCCTTGCATAGGTCTTCCTCAATCATATCCTCTTGATACAGGACCTCTATGAACATTCCATGGGACTTCCCTTTCCTGGCCCCATCCTCTTCTAGTTTCCACTCTTCTTGGTCTAGGTCGGGTTAGTGGAGGTCATCCCCATGGTTGTCTTCCTCTTAGGTTGGGTACAATCCCTCTCAACCAAGGGATGCCTTGCAAGTTCTTGGTCCAATTCAAATAGGCTAATGGTGTATCTCTCGACCATCTAGGAGTAGGGGGTCAAATCCTTCCTCATCCTCTACCTCCTCTAGGTGGAAAATCTCCTCTACCCCTCCCAGTATTTAGTGGGTGTACTCCCCCTCCATGGCCTTGTTGCTGTCTTGGGGGTTCTTGCTAATTTATTACTAGGGTTATATCCACCAATTCTATATTGGCCAAGTGACCTTCATTTCCTTGTGTTACAGGTGACAACTGTTGTAGTGCTCTCATTCTATGATCCACATGTAATAGTCAATGTGTCCATCACCTTTGCTCCCAACATCATTGTGGAGACACATTTTCCAGAGTCTCCCTATATGGTTCCAAGAAATTAGACTCAGAACTAGAATCATTACGATCATCATCTCTTTGTTTTGACCAATTCACTAGCAAGGTCATTAATCTTTGAAGTCTCTACACTTCTCTCCTTTGTTGCCTCAACTATCGATAAGTGATTGCGTAGGTCTCAGGATCAGGTCGCACATGAGGTGTTGGTAGTTCTAAGAAGTCATCATCACCAATATCAAAACTTTCTTCTCTTACTAGCCAAGGCAACTCCCCATCACTAGATTCGCTTGAATCCTCGTGTATATTACCTTGTGGTCTAGGTGGTGTAATGTCTTCTTCAATGTCTCACCAAGCTATATCCTCATCTTCTTCTACTATTGATGGGTCATTGGACATTCCATGAGGTGTTCTTTATGAGTTTTCTCCCCTACTCATACTTGCACCATCATGGCATGAACTACTCACTTGTGGTGTCATCTCATGTTCTTTCCCCTTGCCTTCCAATTCTTGTGACCTCACTATTATTTGCTCCTCCATCATTTGCATCGTATCATCCAAGTCTTGGATAGTTCATTCTCAGAGTCTTGTAGTGTGACCTTGCAATATTTCATACTCCTCTTGCAACTATTAGATCTAGTATCACATCCTCTATTGCAATAGTCCTATCTGAGCTAATGGAGAGAATTCGATGAGTTCTTCTTCCATAGTGTCACCTCCTATCTCTTCTGGAGCTTCCATATCAAAGTTATCCATCCTATCCACATATCAGACTGTTAGTCTCATTCTTCTTCGATATTCTGATGGTTGGGGTAATTCCCTATACTCCAACTATGGATACACCATCCCTTGATCCTCTGGATTCCTTCTTTCCCTTGGAGAAATCCCTCTTTCATCTTCTTCCTCAAGCCTTCTAGTCCCATCTACAAACCTTACATGTACTCGTGTCCTCCTTCTCTCACCGGGTCGAGGTACCAACTCTTCTTGTTCAATAATAGGTCCTATCTCCTCCCCTTCTATGAATAGGCATGTGAGTCCCATGTCAAGGTCCTCCCATGGTGGGCCTTGAATTCTACTTTGTTGGTCATCAGATTGGGCTTGTTATCTTCATTCAACTTCTTCTACGATGATAAACAGACACTATACTTTGTAGGGCTTTAACTTTAAACTATTTATAGTATCTAGCACTTCCATCCCATTCAAGTTCTATAATTTAACTACTCCATTATCCCTTACTTCTACAACTTAGAAGGGACCAAGCCACAAGGTTTTTAACTTACCCAGCTTGATTTCTCATTTTCCATTAAACTTTAGAACTAAGTCACCCTACTTGAGTTCTAATTTTTGAATATGCTTGTCATGCCACAACTTTCTTCTCTTCTAGGCCACTTCGATCACCCATTGTGCCATGAATCTTCTCTCATCCAACTTAATCAATGTCATTAGTCATTCTTCCATACTCTCTTGGTCCCCTAAGTGATGCTCCACCACTATCCATAGGCTTGGTACCAAGAATTCTACTAGCACTACTGCCTCTTGACCATACATTAGCTAAAATGGTGTATGGTCTATCATTGGCTTAAAGGTAGTTTGATATACCCAAAGAATAGATGGTAACATTTCCTCCCAATCTGCTCCCTCTATTCCATAGGTTTTATATAATGTTGACACTAATACCTTGTTAGTCGCTTCTACCTACCCATTAGCTCTTGGGTAATATGGACTAGACAAGGAGTGCCAAATTCTAAATTTAGTCATCAACATTTTGATGATCTCATTCACAAAGTGACCTCCATGATCACTCATTATTTGTAGTGGGATACCAAATCTTGTAATTACTTGCTCATACAAGAATCATGTTGTACTTTTTATTGAGTTATCTAGTAGTGCCCATGCCTCAACCCATTTTGTTAGGTATTCAATGGCTACCATGATATACCGACACTTTCACCTATGAGTTGTTCTCAGTGGTCCAACAAAGTCCAACCCCCACCTCTCAAATAGTTCTTAGGGTTGTGATGGGTGTAATGGCATAAAGTCTCTTTGCACTAGCTTCTCCACTCTCTAGAAAGTATCACATGCTCTTACATATTCCTTTGCATCATTATACACTATGGGCCACCATAGTCCTACTAAGAGTACTTTTTGAGTAGTGGCATCAAGCCCCATGTGTCCTCCTACCAATCCTTCATGAGCTTCTTTCAATGTGACTTTAATTTCCTCATCCATTACACATCTTCTTAGGATACCATCAATTCCTAATTTGTACAACAATCCCACTATCAACTAGAAAGGAGCTGACTTTATGATTACTTTATTTTTCTCTATTATCATCAACTCTTGTGGCAACTCCCCTATGGATAGGTATTGTCCAATCAACTTGTACCATGATGGAACAACATTGATTGTGAATAATTGAGCATCAGGGAATTCATCTAGAATCCTCACTCCTATAGGTTCTCCTGATCGTATTCAAGACAACTAGTCTGCAATCACATGCTTCTTGCTAGGTCACACCACTACTCAAAATATGAACTCTTGTAAGGTGACGAGCCACCTACTGACTCATCCTTGTATAACTAGCTTATTTATCAAGTACAACAAAGCTTGATGGTCAACATAGAAGGCAAAAGGGTTTACCAATAGGTAATGCCTAAACTTATATACTACATATACCATCCCTAGAGCTTCTCACTCCATTGTACTATAATTTCTCTCCACCCTTGACAATAGGTAGCTTGCAAAAAATATAGGTTGATCCAACCTAAACTGTCCTTCCTATGCCAATGCACATCCAACTACAAAGTTTGAGGTATCAATATGGATATGGAATTCTTTATCCCAATTTAGGAACACCAAAATGGGACTACTGACTAGCTTAGCCTTTAACTCCTCAAAGGCTCCTTGGTGCTCCTCCATCCATCTAAAGGGAATATTCTTCTTGGTTAAAGAATCTAGTGGGTAGGACATGTGCGCATAATTCCTGATAAACCTTTGATAGTATCCTGTAGATCCCAGGAAGGTTTTTAAAGAGCTCACATCATATGGCTCCTCCATGTGTAGTATGACATAGATTTTATTAGGATCGGTCTTCAACCCTTCGCTGCACACTATATGTCCCAATAATTTCCCGTATGGTACCATCAGAAAATACTTTTCTAGATTTAGGGAGATTTGTGCATTCCTACACCTACTCATGCACTCACTGAGACCAGGTAAATGATCTTTGATATTTTCATAGATGGACCAATCATCCAGGAATACCTTGAAATTTCCTATGGCCAGTTGATCAAATATGTACAAAATAATGCATTAAAATGTAGTAGGGGCATTACATAGCCCAAATGGCATTCGATTATATGCATAGATGCCATTCTCTATAATGAATGTGGTCTTCAAATTATCCTCCTTGATGATGCTTATTTGGTTATACCTAGAAAACCCATCCAAGAATGAATAGATTTCATGTCCTATGACCTCTTCTAGAATTGAGTCTGTGAAGGGAATAGGGAAGGGATCTTTAATTGTTACTGTGTTCAGACTCCTGAAGTCTACGCATATTCAGATTTTATCCACTTCCTTATTCAAAGTGACCACAATAGGTGAAACCCATTCACTGGTAATGACTCTAAAAATGATGCCTACCTCTAACATCTTTTCAATTTTTATATTTACCAATGCGACATACTTAGGATTCATCCTATATGGTCTTCTTCTCACTAGTTGTGCCCTAGGAATTAGCGTAATCTTGTGGACACATAGCTCAGGTGGTACCCCCTTCAGGTCCTTATACATCCATGCAAAGACATCCTTGTACTCCAAGAATATCTTAAAAGTTATTGCTTTCAGTATTGGGTCCCAGTCATCGCCATAGTGGATCATCCTAGGCTCTCCTTCTATTCCTAGGTTTACATCCACCATTCGAGGTCCTTCATACTTAATGTTTGTAGGCTCCATCATTGCCTTTTCCACATTCGTAGGATGCACTGGTCTCACATCAATTTTAGCATCTCCTACTATGTATTCTGCAAAGCTCTTAGGAAATGACCATTTCTTCGCTTCCTCTTTCTTAGGTTTCGAGTTGACCTTCATCTCATATTGTTTTTCTATGGTCTCCTCTATGTTAATATAGAGGTAGGTGGGCTGAAAAACCTTGTACTCCTCCATTTTCCAATGGAGTAGTCTGCTATCAGATCAAGTTTCATCTTCGCTATAGTCTTCTAGGTACAACATCCCTTCTTCATTAAGTTCATAACCTTCATCACCAGAAGAACTACCTGACTCATCAGTCATGGCCATATCCTCACTAATCCTTTGGTTATTCAAATTGATCATATATTTATGCTATCCTTTCTTAAAAGTGATCTGATATTTTCCCCAGTTGTGATTAACTTTGGCTATTCTTAGCCATCCTCTCCCCAACAAAGCATCGTATGCTAGCTTTTGCATTGTAATCACAATGAAATCCAAGACAAACTCTTGGTCAGCTATTTTGACTTGTTGTGTAGTTAAGACACCCTTTGTCTCTATTCCATACTAGTCAACACCATATAACCGAAAGCTAGGTGCCCATAAGGATGGAGCACCAAGTTCTTGCCAAGTCTTCTCAGGTAGCACATTAATGCTAGATCCTCCATCTACTATGACTTGCATCAATCTATGCCCTAAGATTTCCATATGGACCAATGCGGGTTTCTTCCCAACATCAATCATCAATATGGTGGGGTCCATAAAATAATTCTTTTGTTCCTCTTCTTTGATTGGATGGCTTTCTACCTCCATCACCTTATGAGGTTTCAAATCTTCCACCATCACTTTATGCAATGATGGGATGGCCTCTAGCAAGCTTGCCATATTAATTTCAATAGTTCATATTTAAAACTTGTGTTACCAAATTTTGCACAACCACTATGTCTTCTAATGGTTTCTTTAACTCTTTTTCTTCTACTATTCTCAATTCTTTTGCCTTCTTTGCTTCTTCATCAAGTACCTTCTTTGCCACTTGCCATCACTTCTTTTCTTTGGTAGGTTTTAGATACTTGTCCTTCCTAGCCTGATTCCTTGTTATGGCTAGTACTTCTTTAATCTCCTCACTAACTAGAGGTACCTCTATGTCCAAAAAATTCATATTCTATGGGTTACTGGAACTCACCTGCTTTGGACAATTTACTTCCTTGTGGTTCCCTAGACCACACCATCTACACATGTGTGTAGTGTTTGTTTGTTGTATCTCCTATTTTTGGGGTAAAGGATAGTTCTTCACAAAGTGCCCCCACTCCTAGAAATTGTGACATTGTATGATTGGTCTCCCCTCTGAATCATACTGCAAGTGACTCTATCCTCCTTATCAGTTGCCTTGATATTATCTACCCCCTCTACGATTATTCCTATAACCACCATTGGTGGCTTGTTGGCCACTCGCTTGAGGTTTTAGTTTCTCCTCCTATTCTTGGATAGAGAGAACCTGTGGATGCACCTTTGCATTAAATGGATATTGTATCACTTCATGTCCAAGCACATTGTAAATGTGGCAATAATCATTGTGAGGACAAGTCACATTCATGTGACCTTCAGACTTGCAATCTGTACACCAAATGTCCTTTCGATCTTGCTTGAATTTCCATTTTACCTCTTTAATTAATTTGTCAAATTCCCTCTAAAATGATTGTACTATCTGTTGGATTGTATCATCTTCCTCACTCTCTGAATCATCACATCTTACATGTGTTATCATCCTCGTGATTGTTTGTTTGGCCTCACTTTCAAAATTCTTTGCATTTTCTAAGGCTTCTTCATATGTAGTTGATGGCACTACCTTCATATTCTTCTTGTATCTGGGTAGAAACCCATCTACAAACCATCATTTTACTAGCACATCTGCTAGAGGCATTTGCATCTTGTCCACCAACTACTTCAATCGATGGTTGTATGAATTCAAATCTTCATCGGATTTCTGTTTAGTGGTGCAAAGTTTAGTTATGATATCTCCATCATCTTTCAAGGGGTGAAATTCCTCAATGAATGCATCTTTCATTGTATTCCATGCTTGGAAGTTTGGTGTGTTTTACCTTTTTAGATACCAATCTATGGCAAGTCCTCATAATATAGTAGGAAATAATCATAGCCATTCATCTGGTTGGTCTACACCATTTGCTCTCTAGATGGTTATACATGTCTCGATGTGTCTTGTCGGGTCTTCCTTGCCTTCACCCATAAAGGGTGGGCATATTTATTTTCCTGTATGATTGCCTACGTGGGCCATTGGTGGTGTTTCTTCTTCTTCACTTGATGAAGTATCACCTAGAATCCTTGATTGATTCCACCTTATAGGTGACTCACTTTGTTGGTCCTCATTGAAACCATCTACTCGAGGAATCTTATATTCACCGAATAGTCATCTACCGATCTCCTATGCATCTTCACTCCATGATCTCCTTCATTGGTGTGTAGGTTGTGGCCTTGGTCCTTCCTCCTGAGACCTCATGTGTTGTTGCTCTAGTGCCTGACTCCCATCCACCACACTCCTTTGCAACCTATCTACCACTTTCTCAAGTGTTACCATCCACTCCCTTTGATCTCACATAATTTCCTCATTAATGCCTTCTCTTACATCAATGCTCATCTTCAACTCTAGGTGCTTCTTACTCCTCTTCTTCCATATCGATCAACAATGTATCCAACCTCTCAATCTCTGCTTCATCAGATGTCCATACTTGCTCTATCACTGGTTCATATGTATTGTGTTCAACACTATTCACGTTCCCCCTTTGAGAAATTCTTATGCTCCTTCTAACTAGGATTTCCTCTCCTTGATCCCATCTCCTATACCTTTGTAGACTGGTGTCTATCATTCACCTCCAATTTTGTGTACTCAAGTTTATCACTTGTACGATCTTCTTGACTGCAACACTTTTTGACCCATTTTAACAAAAATGCCAAAGTTTGATAAGGCAACGATGCCAAATGTAGATGGTAGTGGTGTAGTATTCCTAATGGGGAGGTAGTTTAGAAGCTATGGAAATGATCCACAAGATATCAAAACCCAACTTGCACAAGTCGTACAACCTGTATGGTCTTCATCGTACACTAGGTTAACTTGCCAAAATAGCTTGTACGATCACCAAATCATATAGTTGTATGATCCAAATCATACAACACTACACCTGGTATGATTTGGTACTCAACCAACTCACTGGAATAGGTTTTGTAAGTCAAATCGATCAGTTTTGTAATCGATTTCCTCAAACTAGCAATATTTCCTTATTTGGTAGAATTGGGTTGCAGCTTTTATTACCAAATCGGGTAATCAAACAGTTTGTACGATTTGGCACTATGCTTGTACGGTTTGTACATGAACCTTGCTGCAACTAATATTCAGATCTATCACTTTGCATCACCAATCCTTCCAAGATATATTTTGGGAAGTTTCTATGCCTCAATTGCTCCAATTCTCCATAACATGCAAAACCCTAAACCACTAACAATGAGTTATACTCTTCATGGATGATTCCAAAAATCGTACACTAGCTTGGAAACATAAAAGTATGATTGTAACTCTTCATATAATCAATTCCATCCTTCACACCAAGTCTGTAGGTAACCAGGATCATTCACAAGATAATTCCATACATTCTCATAGCAAAATAAGTAGTAAACATTATCTAATCAACCTGCAACATCCAGAACGTACAATGGAATTCACAGAGACAATGAAATGAGGAAAATTACTGTCATATTCATATTATCAGTATCCTTGTACATATCTTCCATCAGTCATTACAATCTCAACAATGAACAATAATTCTACTCAACAATCACATAAATGAACCCTCAATCAATAACCAACAATGAATTGCATATGAGTATGAACGAACATGAATGAACAACCAAAAAATGAATAAGGGGGGCTATATAATGCATGCCCAGACCATTCCAAAGTGGTTTCTGAAGCATCACATCATTTACAACTGCCATTCCCAACTAACTCCAAAACAAATCTTTTTACAAGGTTTACTAAGGTCTAATTCGATTTTTATCAAATTAACCCCAAATGCACATTTCAACTTAATTTCATTTCATTTCACATCGTACATGTGCAACCTTGTACGTTTTGCTCTTTGCTTGTACATTTTGACACTTGTACATTTTAGTCAAAATTGAGCAAAACTCAACAAAACTGTACATAGGAGGTGGATTTGTAGCCTACACGGGGTTCATAGGTAGGAATGATGATGAACAGGTTGATATATCTAGCACCTAACAACATATTTGGTTGGCTTCACCCAGGTTTAGAACCTAGAAAGGAAATAAAAAACTAGATTCCCCAAAATTCAAATGCAAGACTTTTCTGGTGAAACCCTCGATCTGTCGAAAACTTGCAAAAAAGAACCAATAAAAAAAAATTGAAAAGCCCAAAAAAGGGCCTTTTCAATTTAAGGCAAGAGGCCTTTTTTTTTAGTCCTCCCTACACTTAGAATATAAAGCACAAAGTTATCTAATGCCCAAAATTTTAAAACCCATCAAAAAACTCCATTGTTAAGCATTTTTTCAGTTGGAGTAGTGCTTAGATGGGTGACCTTTTGGAAAGTCTCGATTTTTGTACCTTCCAAAAATTTTCCTCGTTATCTTAAACATTTTAAATGGTCATGTCATTAGATGGTGATGATTGTCCCAAAAGCTTTCACTCTTCTACCTCTAGCCTTCATATTTTCTATGGATCTACCATGTGCTCTAATACCATGTTAGCTTTTTGAGCTATATGCTAAAAGGAAATGAAGCCACAAGTAATGGAAATAAGCAAGCAATCTAACAACTATGATAATGGAAGCTAAATGAGCATGAAACTAAGACAAGATACTTCAGAAATAACTCACATAACAACCATTAATGAAGACTCACGAAAATGGAGAATACAACATATGAAGCTCTCTATTAGTGGATACATAGAGGATGCATACTTCCTTACAATGAGCCCTATATATAAGAAGATAAGTTACTTGGGCCTCACTATTACTAAGTGCATGAGGGATACATTTCCTTTTACATCATTGCACATATAAAACATGCATATGGACACTTGTTTATTTATTCCTTTGCACATTCTACCACATGTGCATATGTTACTTCTTCCTCAAGTAACTCCTACTCTAATAATCTACTTAAGGTGGTACATATACATGTATCTAAATAATATAATATACTCTAACTCTAAGTACAATAAGAAATAGATTTGAAATAATTCAAAATTATATGCAAAATGAGATGCCCTATAAAAGGTCTAGGAAAGTGGTCAGTAGGTCACAAGAGCTCATAAAAGTACAACCATGACCTCAAAATCTAGCTCTAGGAGCACTTTTTTCCAAGTCACCTCTTTGAAAAGTAAAAATGAAGAGGAGCCAATGACCTATACTGGAGTCCCCACTTAGGCCAACACCTAGGTTTGTCCTAGGACCAATGAAACATCAAATCCTCCAAGAACAAGAAATTCCAATGGAAAGCACGCAGGTTCCAGTTCATCCCACTAATAAAAACTAGTGATTTGATATAAGTATAAGGTCATATCTATAATAGTTGCTAGAAATGTCATTGTCCAATTGCACAACTCCAATGAAGGAAGAAGGGACAGGAAAAAGAAATAGTAATCCTCTTAGAGAATTATAGGAAAAGGCTAGAAAAAAATTCATGATCCAAGGTCCACCTTGTTGAGTGATACACCTGATCTAATTGTTGATGTACACCAATGGTTAGAACAATAATTGTTCTCTCTTGAAAGGAAATATTTCTCCCCCAAGATTCAGGTGATATTGTATGTGATTTTTGAATCTTAAATCAATAGAAAAAAAATAGGAAGGCAAGTGGATAACTCAAGGTTACATATAAATGTTATAGGGGTGAGTTCCAATTCATTGTCTAAGATTGAAGATACATAGATCTAATTTAATTATTCAGCTAATCATAAAAATATGAATGTTTATTATCAAATATTGCATCAAATTTTTAGCTTTTTATACTATATATAAGTAAATGCAACCACAAGGACTAAAATGAGCATGCAATATTAAAGCTATGATAATGGAAACATACTAAGCATGTAAAACTAATGAGAAACTTTTGAAATAAATCATAAATCTACAACTAATGAAAGCTCACGAAAATAGGGACTTCAAACAAAATATGGAGATCTCAAATGCTACATGCTTCATACAAGTTCTACATTATATCTACTATAGTCTATCTTATACTACTCTCTCTCCTCTCACTCTAGAAAAGACCTATATATAAAGAGATATATCTCTTGGCATTTTGCCTACCTATGATTCTTTATATTTCTATTCCATGACTGATGTACATGTGTACTACATGCACATTTACATCATCAAGTACTTTGCACATTCTAACACTTGTGCATTTATTACATTGCATAAAGTAAATACTCAAGTCCTAATCTAAGACACTCTCCTAATCTAAAGATGTACCCAAGATGGTACATTAGCATGTACTAAATAATGTAATATATTCCAACACCCCCTCTGTATTACATTATTTGGTTATTGAATAATTTAGTCTTTAATATGGATCTTCATATTTCAGATATTCTTTAACTTGATCTGGTTCTTGTCTTTCTACTAGTTCAGTCTTCATTTTATTCTTGGAGTTCATGTTGTATTTTCTTGTCTTCTTCATTTCATTGCTTCTATGTATTTCAAAGTGGTTGATAAGATCTTTGTTCTTGAATTTATTCAAGTATATTTGATGCACAAGAGGTCTCATTATCTTGCAAGTTCTAAGTGGATCAAAATTGATGCATTTGTTGTGCTTTTACTGGTTTAATGGCCTTTCTTCTTATTCTTCAAAAATTTCAAACTTGAACTTATTATTAGTAGATGCTTCAAAAATTAGAACTTGAAAAAGATAATCTAATATGAATATCAATATCTCTTCAAATATTGGTGCATCCTGTGTAAAAATGTCTGCGAGTCTACTGAGCATGTTTTTCTGGAATGTCCCTTCTCCCTTGCAGTGCTCAACCAGGTTTTCAACACTTTTGCCATCTCCATAGCCCTCCCTCATTCCATTCCCCTCCTTTTTCAATAGTGGCCCCGACCTTTCAAAAGCAGTCAACTCAAATTCATGTGGCAAGCTTGCCTTCACATTTTCCTATGGCAGATTTGGCTTGAGAGAAATGCCAAAATTTTTCAAAACCTTGTCAAGGATAAGAAGATTGTTGTTGCCAAAATCTTGGCCCTTGCTGCGGAGAATGCCTCTCTCGTCTCATCGTCCAAACCCCCCCCTCCTGGACTTGAATTGGATCTAGAAAATCATTTCAATCTTCTCAAATTTTCTACCACACCCCACACTTCTATTGACAGGTCTGTTATCAAATGGGTCTTACCTCCTTCTGGGTTGCACAAGCTTAACTTCGATGGCATAGCCAAAGGCAACCCTGGAGCGGCTGGCGGAGGTGGAATTCTTAGAAATCACAGAGGAGAAATAATTTTGGCCTTTGCTCAGAACTTAGGAATTCAGTCTAACAATATGGCCAAGGCTCGGGCCTTGTTCCAAAGCTTGATTCTCTTGGAAGGCTTGACTATCAATAAACTCATCATAGAAGGAGACTCATTGCATTGCATAAACTGGCTCAAAGGAACCTTTGTGCCTCCCTGGGCCCTTGTTTCCATCTTCGATGAATGCAAGACATTAATTGGTGTTTATCCAGAAATAATCATTCAACATCAATATCGGGAAGGAAACAAAGCTGCGAACTGGCTTGCTAATACGGGAGTTGACGCAACAGACATTCAGGTTTGGAGAGATTCCTTCCCAATCGGCCTCAGGGATGTTTCTTCAAGTTCCAATGTTTGCACAATGTGAGTGGGTTACTGGTCTCCAAGTTTTTCGGCTGCGCTTTGGCATCTTGGAGCGGTTTCGTGTCATTTTTCTAAGTTGGTTGCAAAATCTCAGCTTGTCGCGTTATCTCAAAATTTCCTTTTTTCTCAAGCCACGAGGTTGCTTCTTGTCACGATATTGCGACACCTTTCTCTCCCTCTGGTGTGGTCTTCCAAATTGTCGTGATATCGCGACACTTTTTCTCTTTGGGTGCCTTTTTGCAAACTTGTCGCGATATCGCGACACCTTTTCCCTTCAGGTGCTTTTTCGCAAACTTGTCGTGATATCGTGACACCTTTGGCCTTCAGGCACGGTCTTGCTTCTTTTCACGATTTCACGACACCTTTTCTCTCTCCAACGGTGGTCTTCCATTCGGTTGTGATATCGCGACAAGTTTCCTCTCCAACGGCGGTCTTCCATTCTGTCATGATATCGCGACACTTTTTCTCTCCGGGTGCCTTTGCGCAAACTTGTCGCGATATCGTGACACTTTTTCTCTCTGGGTGCCTTTGCGCAAACTTTTCGAGATATCATGACATTTTTTTCTCTCCAAAGGCGGTCTTCATTTTTGTCGCGATATCGCGACGCCTTTTCTCTCTCCAACGGCGGTCTTCCAGGTTGTCGCGATATCGTGACCTTTTTTCTCTCTAATGGCGGACTTCCATTTTTGTCGCGATATCGCGACATTTTTTCTCTCCAACAGCGGTCTTCCTTTTTGTCGTGATATCGCGACACTTTTTCTTCTTGGTAGCAGGTTTCCACTTTCGTCACGATTTTGGGGTTCATTTTCTATTTCGACTACGGTCTTCATTCTTGTTGTGATTTTGCGACACCTTTTCTCTTCGGCAGCGTTCTCACTTCTTGTAGCGATTTCACGACTCCTTTTTCTTGTCGCGATTTTGCGACTCTTCTTCTCGACCGGCTCCAACCCTGCAACTTGTCGCGATATCGCGACACTTTGCAACATGTCACGATATCGCGACTTCTTCCCTTCTTCGGCTCCGATGGTGATTCTTGTCGTGATTTCATGACTTCTTTTCTTCTTGTGGCTTCAAAGGCACATCTTGTTGCGATTTCGCGACATCACCCTTTTGGTCGCGATTTCGCGACACCTTCCCTTGTGTGGAGGTTTGCTAGCTTTCTTTTCCTTTCTTCTTGGACCACCTCAGTCGATTTGGATTTATTGTAATCTCTCTTGTACAAGGTTCAGGGACCTTTCAAAACCCTTTCTTCCAATAAAAAAAAAATATCTCTTCAAATATCCTATAATACTTATATTTATAGTAACAAAAAAAAGATGAGTGAGATTTTCCTCCATAATATTTACATGGATGGAAAGTACAATAGTTTTTTTCTCATGACCTGTATTGTTGTAATAAGTGCATTGTGAAGATATTCCTATTCCTTTGTTACTTGTCTTTAAAATTCAATTTCATCCATTTCCTTGATAAAATGGTAAAACCTGAGAACCATGAGTGAGCTGAGAGTTAGTTGGTGCGACGGGAGTGAGGTTTTGAATTTTTTGGGTGGGAATATCAGCCAAGGCAGAGCAGGTACAAAAGGAGTGGGTGGGAACCTCAAGCATGGATCTAGTTAGGATCCATAGTAATATGGTCCAGCTACGATAGATTTGGAGGCAGGCATCACGCGAGGGCCTGACCCTCGTCAGAAAGACCCTGATAAAAAAAACACAAAGGACAATACGGGTCCCAAGGAGTGGCTATATTTTGTTGAGACTCTTAGAGGAAAATGAAAGGAGGTTCTCTCTCTTCCACCCCTCATTCCAGTAAATAATCATATTTCAGCCCCAACAAGTTCCATGAGCCATTTTCTTTCAATGGAAGCATTCTCCCTAGTAGGCAAGTTTTTGGGAGGTATGTCAGACATGGAAACTATCAAGGCATGGGATACGAGTAAATGGTGACCGATAGGTAGCATGGAGTTGGTAGCCCTAACTAGAGGATTTTCATTATCCATTTTAACAATATGGAGGATGCTAACCACATTTTAATAGGAGGTCCCTGGTTTCTGGGCAAAAGGAGCCTCTTTCTCAGAATATGGGGTGAATATTTCAACCCTAAAAAGCAAAATATTAACATTACCCCTATTTGGGTTCACCTATCGAGTCTTTTTGCCCAATTTTTCAATGAATATTGGCTGTAGGGCATATCTAGAACTATAGATAACATGATCTCCATTGACCATGCAACCTTGGATAGGACAAGTATGACTCATGCACGAATTTGTGTAAATGCTAATTTAGATAATGAACTGCCAAGGTTTGTGGAGCTAGAGTATGGAGAATACTATTAAAAATAGTTGATAGAATACGAGAATAGATCGAAATTCTACATAGAATGAAAAAATCAAGGACATCTATGCAATCATTGCCCTAACCTAGCAATGAACAGAGAAAAATAGAAGTAGGGAATTCTAGACAGAGGAAATTTAAGGAGTTTCCATTGAAGAGACAATTTCAATCAAGCAAACTATGTCTACCAAAAGAAGAAAAGAGAGGGTGCAGGGTCCTAGCAAGACAAAGGAAAACAACAGGTTGTTGGAAACCAAAATACTCAGGTAAGCTTTGATCCTCTAGTTTCAAATAAATTTTCAATTCTAGGAAATCTAGGCATAGGAGGAATATTAGAATACATGGAAGCCTATAACCTTTAGGATAACCTTTCTGAATCTCTATAATCCCCATCCAAGTTAGGATCCTCAAACTCTAAAGCTAAAATTACTTTAAGTCTTGTGGGTATCCCAAAGCCAAAACCTAATGCTCAATCTCTAGAATCCCCATCCAAGTCGAGATCCTTAAATCATATTGCTAGAAATACTTCAAGCCCAGTGGGAATTCCAAAGGCAAACCCTAATGCTGAAGAACTTAGGAAGAAATTTGAGGCATTGGAAAATAAAAAATCTCATCTCCCTAACATCATTACTAGGAGCTAGGTGAATCCTCCTGAGGGGCCATCCCACATATCAGGGGAATACAAGAAAAAAGGAGAAGATCTGGATGTAGGGGTGGAAGTGTGTGAAACTCTTTAGACTGAGGAATATGGCAGTCTGATTCTGCAACAAATTTCCTCCCCTCAACATAGTCCTAAACAAACTAGGAGCACTATAAAGTCTCCTATATATTTTGGCAGTGAAAAAAGAAGAGGGACAATATCAAATGCTGAGCATCAAAAAATTAAAATTGATAATGACATTGCCAATGGAAAATAGAGGACCTTGTTTCAATAGGTTATTCTAGGTTCTGAAGACAACAAATCAGGAAAACCCCCTAAAGGGAGGGGGAGATGAAGAAATCCCAAACAATCTAAATGAAGTTCCTCTCATGGAATGTGAGAGGCTTTAATGGCCTGCCCAAACACAGGGAAGTCAGTGCAATAAGGAATAAAGTGAATCCAACTATTATTTTGTTGCAATAAATAAAAAATGATGAGATTCAGTCAAAAAAAGTAGCAAAAAAATCTAGAATCAAGGGGAGATGGTTTGCAAATTATCTAGAGGAGCATCTAGAGGCCTTATGACTTTCTAGGATCCTCGGATAGTATAAGGCACTATTATTTAGAAAGATGACAGGGTTCTTAGTGTTTTATTTAAGAAAATAAACAACAGGTCATGGATCCTTTCCAATATTTATGTCTCGACTTCAATTCAAGGGAGAGCTCTACTGTGGGAGTACGTAAGTAATCTGAATGAAATCTTCCATAATGTCCCCTAGATTTTGTCTAGGAATTTCAACACTCCTATTTACCCCTCAGACAAAATGGGTGGAAATGAACCACCTATAAGGAGCATGGATGATTTCAATGACTTTGTGAAATCCAACATGTTGATGGATGTAAGACTTAGAGGAGCGAATTATACCTAGAGCAATCAGTGGATAAGGTGTCATCTCATTCAAGAAAGGCTTGACAGGTTTTTCTATCAAAGGAGGCTACAACTCTTTTCGATGATTCTACCCTACAAGCCCTTCCTAAAATTACCTTTGATCATAATCCCATTTTTTTGGATATCCTCACCTCTCTGTCATTCAAGAAACCTTTCAGATTTCAATCTATGTGGATCAAGCATTCTAGTTTCAGAGATAACTTAATTGAGTGGTGGTAGCAGCCTATCAGGGGCAATGCAACTATTAAACTTGCTCACAAATTTAAGTTTGCTAAAGAAAATATTCAAATTTGGAACAAAGAGGTCTTTGGGAACCTCTTCGAAAATAAGAAATAGGCTATAGAAATTTTGAATATAATTGACCAGAGGATTCAAAATGGTGATGTTGATGAAACTACTAGGTAGGAGGAACGGGCAAAACTAACAGAGTTTCATAACATTTTGGCCTGTGAGGAAATCTATTAGAGGCAAAAATCAAGGGTACTTTGGTTGAAAGATGGAGATTAAAATTCCAAGTTTTTTCACGTCATCATGCTTAGAAATTGAAGCAATAACAAGATAAATTTTTTGAAAAAAGTAGATGGTTCTAGTACTCAGGACTTAACAAAAATTAGAAAGGAGGCAGTTTCTTATTTCAATTCTATCCTTGGTCAGGAATCACAGTGCAATCAGGAGGCCAAGGATATTCTCTTGCAATCCATTCCCAGCAT
Organism: Wollemia nobilis; assembly: GCA_028583015.1. Classification (NCBI taxonomy): domain Eukaryota; kingdom Viridiplantae; phylum Streptophyta; class Pinopsida; order Araucariales; family Araucariaceae; genus Wollemia; species Wollemia nobilis. Next base: position 9,091,931 of record JAQPPZ010017218.1, read on the forward strand.
AATAAATGAGGATATTAACATTAAGCTTCTAGCTCCATTTTCTGAAGAGGAAATTAAGGAAGCCTTGTTTAGCATGGATCCTGACAAAGCCTCGGGTCCCGATGGCTTTCCCCCTTGTTTCTATCAAGCTTTTTGGGACATCATAAATGAGGATGTAATTTTTGTTGTTCGTGAATTACAAGAAAGCAATCATATCCCAAAAGGTCTCAACTCTACTTTTATTGCTCTAATTCCTAAGAAGCAAACCCCTGAATCTATGGCTAACTTTAGGCCAATCAGTCTATGCAATGTTTCTTACAAAATCCTAATGAAAGCCATTGCAAATAGAATGAGAGATGTTCTACCTCGTATCATAGATCTGTTCTAAGGAAAAAATTTCCATGGCAGGTCAATTTTGGATGGAGTTATCACAGTTCATGAAGCTCTGCACTCTGCTCATAAGACTAATAGGTCTATTTTTGCCCTTAAGCTTGATATGAATAAAGCATTTGATAGGTTAAATTGGGACTTTCTGATTTTTGTCCTCCTTAAGTTTGGTTCCCATCATCAATGGGTTAATTTGATAAAAGAATGCATTTCTAAATCATGGTTCTCTATTCTAGTTAATGGAACAACTGATGGTTACATTCAAAGTCGTAGAGGAATTCAGCAAGGGGACCCTATCAACCCCATGTTATTCATAATTATGGTAGAAGATTTAGGCAGAACCATAAAAAATGCTTGCAGTTCAAGGCTAATATTGGGAATCAAGGCAACATCTCTCACCAGGGATGTATCTCACCAATAATTTGTCGATGATACCCTTTTATTGACTAAGGCATAGATGGTTGAGGCCAAAAGAATTAAATACATCCTGTAACTCTACAAGGACGTTGTTGGTTAGAAAGTTAATTTCAGTAAAAGTAAGTTATATTTCTTGAACACCCCCATTCATAGGAAAGGAAGGATTATAGAAATTTTAGGGTGTGATATAGCAAACCTCCTCACTTCGTATCTTGGTCTCCCTCTTTTCATTGGTTCTCTGGGAGAGTCAATGGGGGACAGGGTTATTGAAAGAATTTATAAAAAACTTGCTTGATGGAAAGGCCATCTCCTATCTCAGGCAGGAAAGTTGACCCTCACTAAGGTCTCTCTTCAGAGCATTCTAGTCTATTTCCTCTCTGTTTTCAAATCCCCTGTGAAGTTTTTCCAAAAAAATGAGAAACTCAAAAAATATTTCTTATGGACTGGCTCAGAGGAGAAAAAAAAGGATTCACCTTGTAGGATGGACTAAAGTGTGCAGACCCAAGGAAAATGAGGGCTTAGGTCTAAGGATAATTGCTCATATGAATTTAGCTTTACTAGCTAAGCAGGCATGGTGCCTCATTTCTAGTGAAGAAAATGAATGGACAACTATCATCAAACAAAAATATCTTCAAAATATGGAATTCCTAAGTGACTCAGTTCCGATCAGAGGTTTTGCCTTTCAGAAAGCTATTATAAATAGTAAGGAAATCATCAAAAAAGGTTTAATATGGGTTTTAGGCAATGCCAATAGGATAAACTGTTGGTATGACAGATGGTCTAAGGATTAACCGCTAATACAATATCCTCACTTAGCCCAAATCAGAGATATCACAAAAGAGCTCATTGGTATAAAAGTATCCTATTATATGGTTGAGGATAGAGGCATAATGAAGTGGAAAAAATAAGGATTCAGGGATTTCAAGTAGAATAAAATTATCTTTGTAACATTCTCGAGCAACAGTTTATCCCCATGATACCCAAGGAAGATCAAGTGACATGGGCTCCTACGAAAAATGCACAGTTCACTGTTAATTCAGCTTACAAGCTTCTGCTTAATGATGAGGATTTTGTCCTCCAAAAGGACTTAGTGTGGATTAAAAATTTAATTCCAAAAATTACAGTATTTTCTTGGCTGGTTATCCAAGGAATAATTCTAACCATTAATAATATGATGCATAAAGGTATTTGTATCACTAATCATTGTTATCTGTGCAGGACTAATTGGGAGACCATTTATCACATTTTCCTTGAGTGCCCTTTTTCCTTGACTATCCTAAGTGGGGTTTTTCAGGACTTCAATATTTCCTAGGTCAAACCAACCACCATTCTTGATTTTTTCATCCATTGGCATAGCCCCTTTTCAAGACAAAGACTTAGATACATGTGGAAAATTTCTCTCAATCACTATCTTTGGCAAGTGTGGTTAGAAAGGAATCATAGAGTTTTTAATGAGTCTATCCATGACCATAAAACTATCATTGCCAGGATCCTATCCTTTGCCAACAATAATATGAAACTTATCCCTCCTGATATTCGTAACCCTCATCCACAGGAAATCATGATTGCTCAATATTTAAGCTTAACCTTGTTAGATGAGTCTATGCCTAGGGCGTTCAACCCTAGAACCAATGTCAAGTGGTCCCCACCTCCTATGGGCTAGTTCAAGCTTAATTTTTATGGAGCATCTAAGGAAAATTCTGACAGAGTAGGCATTGGCGACATTGTGCAAGATCATAATGGGAATATGGTGCTTGCATTCTTCGAATATTTGGGAACAAGGTCGAACAACGAAGCTGAAGCTAGAGCTATGTGTAAAGGCCTTCAAATGACTCAAGACTTAGATGACAATTTGATTGTTGAAGGAGACTCTATGCATGTTATAAATCTCCTCAATAACTGGAAAACCCCTCCTTGGAGGATAAAAATAATTGTTGAAGAGGATAGGATCCTTTTCCAAGGAAGGTAGGACAAAAAAGCCCAACATGTTTTTCGGGAAGCTAACAAAATTGCTTATAAGATTACCAATTTGGGTGTCGATGGTGATGTACTCTCTAAATGGGACCACGGTGTCCCAAGTGAAGTAGAGGAGATTATTCAACAAGAATGCCAAAAATTACAAATGACTTTACCAATAGGGAAGGCACTGTAATTTCGAAGGCTTGGAGCATTCCCACCTCTTTTTTGAAATGGTCTCACAATAAAAATTATCCAAGTTGTTAGCCTCTGTGGATGCTAATTGGAAATACCACAATGACTAATGGGGATAGTCACATGTTAGATATTATGGCTCCTAATCACCTTAGTAATACGAGGTTGGTTGTTAATCATAAGGATAGGAATAAATGGCAATATAAGACCTCAAACTATAACCATGTGGACCATCAGATAACAACCACCACAAATCTAGCCAGCAGACTCACTTCTCCAAGGCTGATTGTTCAAGATAGGATGTGGTCCTAAAGCATGTCATATGTGGAAGAAAGTAATTACCAGAGAGTTATTAAGAGTAACAATACTCCTTTATTTTTCAAGTGGGTGAGCTATCCAACCCTAATCATGATTCCAATGCAAGAAAATCCTAACATCGAAGATGGTAGACGAGTTGAATTAAGTTCAAGGAGGCAACGTAAGGATGAGGAGCAAACTTATCTTATGGAGAGGATCAGGCAGTTTTTGGTACATTTCATAAAAAACGACTTTCACCCATGTGTTGATGTCAAAAAAATAATTCACCACCTTTGGCAAGGCTTTTATTTCAAGGGTTTCCTATTGGTTCAGAACATCATGCATATGAATTCAGAGGAGAACCAGAGTAATATTGACGAAACAATGACTTTCATTGAGCCTTCCATTATGGTTATGGAGTCTACTGCCTAGGGCATATTGATGGCAAGCCAGGATTCACACCAATACATTTGCAGTAATTTCATTAAAACTTCATTAAAATTCACCAATTACAGTTTACAGTAGCCACTCCAGTATAACACTTCTCCCCCCAATCCCGAACTTCACCATCCCCATCCTTACAGCATTTCGGGTTTTTAACGAGGCCCCCGATCCTCTCGGCCATCAATGCCCTGCCTAACAAATTCTAATTCTAATTTTTTTTTCCCTCCCTCGGTCGAACTCCCCAAATTTTCTCACAATAAATGGCCCCTGCCTTACCCACCATGAAACCCTCATTAAAGCTCTTCTCTGACCTACAAACGCCGCCTTGGTCAGATCGTCCTTCCGTGCCTCTGTTTCACCCATAATGTCCACGCTCTGTAATGTTGTGAAGACCATTCCCATCTTTAATACACGTGGTCACCAATTTCAATTTCAATCTTCGTGGCAGCCCGCGCGTTTTAATTAATTTCTTTTTCTGCTTCGTCTTCGGCTGACCGTGTCACTTTAATACACGTGGAGAACACGTGTCACAAGCTTTACTTCATACTTGTCATGATATCGCGACCCACTGACCCTTCGCCTTCACCTTGGCAAAAAAAGTCACGATATCGCGACATATCGTGACATGTCGTGATATCGCAACCCGCTTCCCCTTTGCCTTCACCATGGCAAAAAGATGTCGTGATATCGCAACCCGCTGCCCCTTTGCCTTCACCATGGCAAAAATATGTCGCGATATCGCGACATGTCGCGATATCGCGACATGTCACGATATCGCGACTCAAACTGGCCTTTGCCCATCCGCAGCCTTGGGGTCACGATTTCGCGACATGTCGCGATTTCGCGACCCCAACGCAACTTGCCTCAACTTGCCTTTACTCTAAAACTTCTCCTTCTTTTTACGAAATCTCCCTCTTGGGCCAAGATTTGAAACAAACCCAATCACAAATACTTAGAAAATAAAAGCAAACAATTAAATGATTTGGAGGATGCAAGATTGCTCCTTGACCACCGGATGCTCTTGCATCAGACACCCGGGGTAGAATAAAAAAAGTGACCCTCACTTTTGTTCGGATAAGGGGAGACCCAAACGGTCAACCTCCGCCTTCGACAACCAAGTCGCATCTTCAGTTGGTCTGCCCCTCCACTTGATCAAGTACTCAGTATACTGCCTGTTTCGGGTGCTCCGGCCTTCACGGGTATCTAATATTTCCTCGGCCTCATCTGTGCTTGGAGTAGAGGCTGGAAATTGCCATGGTTCTGGTCTTTGTGTGTCTATACTTTATCCCTTATGATATTCCACGAGATCTGAAATATTAAAAATAGGTGAAATATCAAGCCAACTCGGCAATTTCACTTCATACGCATTTCCTGACTCCCGCTTTCCCAGTATTTTGCATGGCCCAACCTTTTTCATCTTCAATTTATTGTAAGTCTTGGCAGGAAATCTCTCCTTCCTGAGATACACCATAACTTCATCTCCAATATCGAACTCCTTGAACCGCCGCTTTTGGTCTGCCCTTGTCTTATATTGACTGTTCATTTTTGTAATCTGTCTTTTTACTTCCTCATGCAGACTTTTTATATGCTCTGCAAATTCTTCTGCCTCGGCACTACATTTTTCTCTTCTCGTCCAACTTTCTTAGCTCAGACACATTCCTCGGGCTGTTTCCATATACTATCTCGGAACGGTGATTTATTTGTGCTTTTATTAACTGAAATGTTATATGCAAACTCTGCCTGTGGTAAGACTAAATCCCATCCCTTGGGTTGATCCACTATCAAAAACCGCAGTAAATTGCCCAGGCTTCTATTGACCACCTTCGTCTGTCCATCTATCTATGGATGGTATGCTGAACTGAATTTCAAGTCTGTCTTCAATTTCTTCCACAGAGTTCTCCAAAAATATCCAACGAACTTTGTATCTCTGTCTGAAACTATACTTCTTGGCAAACCGTGAAGTCGTACCACTTCTTTGAAGAACAACCCAACAATGTGAACTGCATCACTTGTCTTTTGGCAGGGAATAAAATGTGCCATTTTGGAGAACCGGTCCACCACCACAAATATTGAATCATTTCCTCTCTCGTGTTCTCGACAATCCAAGAACAAAATCCATGCTTATGTCCTCCCATGGTCTCTCGTGCACTGTAATGGCCGGTACAGATCCCGTATTTTGTTTCACACCCTTTGCCATCCGGCATATTCTCGCAACTTTGCACAAACTTCCGTACATCTTGTCGAAGTTGTGGCCGTAGTAATTTTCCTCAACCAAGGCAATGGTCTTATCCCTACCAAAATGCCCGACCAATCCTCCGTTGTTCTTTTCTTTGATTAAATTCTCCCGCATGGAACTTCGGGAATGCACAACTTACTGCCCTTGAACAGCATCCCATCTTGGATTAAGAAATCCAACCATTTTGTTCTATCTATGGTAAGAGGTATTGAGCAAGCCTTCCAGGCTTCTGCAAAATTCGGATCTGCAGGGTTAGATCCTTCAGTTCTTCAAACCCCACTACTTCCACTGTCAATCTAGTCAGCAGAGTCTGCCTTCTGCTTAAGGCATTTGCAACCCTGTTTGACTTCCCACTTCTGTGCTTTAGTACAAAGGTATAACTTTGGAGGAACTCCACCCATTTCATGTGCCTTTGGTTCAGTTTTGTCCGATCGTTAATGTATTGCAAAGCCTGATGGTCAGTAAACAACACAAAATCCTTTGGTAATAAATAATGTCTCCACTTTTTTAGGGCCTGAACTATAGCATAAAATTCTTGATCATAGACAGAATACTTCTTCCGAGCATCATTTAACTTTTCACCGAAATAAGCAACTGGCTTTCCTCCTTGACTCAGCATCGCCCCTATTGCACCGCCATCGGCATCACATCCACCCGAAATACCTTGTTGAAGTCCTGGAAGTGCCAAAACAAAGTTGTTCTGTAACTTTCCTCTTCAATGTGTCAAAGCTCCTTTCAGCCCCTGATGTCCATTTGAACTCCTTTTTATCTCCCCTCATTGTCTCGGTGAGAGGTGCACAAATACTGCTGAAGTTCTTTATGAACTTCCTATAAAAACTAGCCAGACCATGGAATGACCTCACTTCTGTTGTGCTCCTTAGAGTAGGCCATTCAATGATGGCTTTCACCTTTTCGGGGTCCATCTTCAGGCCTTCTGCTGAGATTACAAACCCCAAGTATACCAATTCCTTCTTGACAAAATTACACTTTTTCAAATTTATTAATAACTGTTCTTCTTGCAGCTTTTCAAAGACTCTCCTGATATGCATCAGGTGTTCCTCCAAGGTCCGGCTAAATATCAATAAATCATCTAGATAAAAAATAACAAACTTTCCCAGGAATTCTTTCAGTACTTCATTCATCATCCGCATGAAGGTACTTGGTGCATTGGATAGTCCAAAGGGCATGACTAACCACTCAAACAGGCCTTCTCTTGTTTTAAAGGCTGTCTTCCATTCATCTCCCTCTCGGATACGGATCTGATGATAACCACTTTTCAGGTCAATCTTTGTGAAGTACTCAGCTCCACTTAAACAATCCATGATATCATCCATTCTTGGTAACGGAAATCTGTACTTAATAGTAATTTTGTTGATGGCCCGTGAATCTGTACACATCATCCATTCCCCATCCTTCTTTGGCGCCAGCACTGCGGGTACTACGCATGGACTCAAACTTTCCCGAATTAATCCCTTTTCTAACAATTCTTGGACCTGTCTATTTAACTCCTCGGCCTCTACAGGTGTCATCCCGTGTGCAGCTTTATTTGGCGAGGCTTGATCCCGGTACTAAATCAATATGATGGCTAATTTTTCTCACGGGGGTAAGCCCTCGAGCACATTGTCGGACACAATGTCCTGGAAATTCCTCCAGCAGATTTAGAACTTCTGTTGGGGTATTCCGGCATTCCTTCCCCCTAACTCTAGGGATTATTGCATAACATAAATGTTCATGCTTTAACCCGTTCAGAAACTCTCTCCCCTCAACTAAACAGACTCTAGAAATATTACATACCTTTTCATCTCGTATCCTTCAAGGGCTTTAGTTTATGACGTACACCATTCTTTGTCAATGAGTAGGTGTTGGCACGGCCATCATGTACTACACTCCGGTCAAACTGCCAGGGTCTCCCCAAGAACATGTGGCAAACATCCATGGGTAAGATGTCACACAGACCTCATCACAATACTTCCCAACATTAAATTTAACAGAACACTGCTCATTGACCAAAGCTCCGTGGTCCTTTTGTAACCATGCGACCCGATATGGGTGTGGGTGTTTCTTCCTTTCTAACTGTAACTTTGAAACCATTTCCTCAGAAACCAGGTTATTCGTGCTACCATTATCAATAATGATATTGCAAACCTTGCCCACACATTTACATCTAGTGCAAAATAAACTTTTCCTCTGGTCTGTGTCCTTCTCCTCGTTCAACAGGACTCTTCTTACAACCATTGTTTCTCCTCTCTCCGCTTCTTCGGAATGCTTAGATTCAGCATCCTCCTCTGCCACAGCAGCTTCGGTCGGGCCCTCAGGCCTCTTGTTTGTTCTTTCTTGGTGTTGTGGACATTCAAATGCCCGGTGTCCTTCTTCACCACAGTGGAAACATGTTCCACGAAATACTCCCCTTCCAAATCCTCGTCCAAATCCACCCCGTCCTCTTGGGTAGCTGTTCTGATCTCGGGGCTGATAAACATCTTCTTCCTTTTGGTCCTGGTTACTACTGGCTTCCCCAGTCTTCTTTGGATCCTTGTACTTTTCTCCACTGGTACTCCCACCAGTCCTTCCACCTCGGCCTCTTCCTCTTTGCTTGCTTTCAAACCGCCTGTTTATCTTTTCTTCTACCTTCAAGGCAAATTGATAATCATCCTCAATGGTGTTTACTCGAACCAGGCTCAGTTCTTCCTAGATACCAAGCCTCAGCCCATTAATGTAACGGGCTACCCTCTCCTTATTTTCCTCTAAATGTCCTGTCCTAATAGAAATTTTGTAAAATTCTTCAGTGTACTCTTGGACAGTTTTGTTTGTCTATCTCAAGCTCTGCATTTTTCTTAGCAGATCCAACTCGTAGTCTGCCGGGATGAACTGTATTTTAAGCTTCTCCACCATTCTATCCCATCTTGTTATTCTCTCTTTCCCTCTTCTGTTTCTCTCCAACTGCATTCCCTTCCACAAAATGCTGGCATGACCCTTTAACTTGGTCTTAGCAAATCTGACCCGGTTAGGGTCTTCAATCTCCTCATACTCGAAATATTCCTCTAAATCGTTTATCCAGTCAATCACTTCTTCTGGATTTAGATTTCTCGAGTAGGTAGATACCTCCATTTTTGGTTGTTTTCCAATCTGAGATATGGCCTTGTACAACCGGGCCTGAGCTGGATCCACAGCTTCTGCTTCTTCCTCAGACTGTTCTTCCTCTTCAACTTCATCTTCACTTTCCTCTTCCCCTCCGGGTTCACACCTTCTGCGTAACTCTGCTTGCAAGGCTTGAACTTGTCTTTGCAAGGCCCGGAAGTATTCGACCGGCACTACATTTCCTGCTCTGCCACGGTCCCTTCGTGGAGGCATGATATTTTCTTTTATATTATTTTTTATTTTATTTTTTTTTATTTTTATTTTTTTTAGAATTCTTCCACAGATCCTGGTGCAACTACCTCTCTCCGACGATCTGTTGCACGCTCAGGAGCTCCCGCTCTGATACCACTTGATGGCAAGCCGGGATTCACACCAATACATTTGCAGTAATTTCATTAAAACTTCATTAAAATTCACCAATTACGGTTTACAGTAGCCACTCCAGTATAACACTTCTCCCCCCCAATCCCGAACTTCACCATCCCCATCCTTACAACATTTCGGGTTTTTAACGAGGCCCCCGATCCTCTCGGCCATCAATGCCCTACCTAACAAATTCAAATTCTAATTTTTTTTCCCTCCCTCGGTCGAACTCCCCAAATTTTCTCACAATAAATGGCCCCTGCCTTACCCACCATGAAACCCTCATTAAAGCTCTTCTCTGACCTGCAAACGCCGCCTTGGTCAGATCGTCCTTCCGCGCCTCTGTTTTGCCCATAACGTCCACGCTCTGTACTGTTGTGAAGACCATTCCCATCTTTAATACACGCAGTCGCCAATTTCAATTTCAATCTTCATGGCAGCCCACGCGTTTTAATTAATTTCCTTTCTTGCTTCGTCTTTGGCTGACCGTATCACTTTAATACACATGGAGGACGCGTGTCACAAGCTTGACTTCATACTTGTCGCGATATCGTGACATGTCGCGATATCGCGACCCACTGACCCTTCGCCTTCACCTTGGTAGAAAAAGTCACGATATTGCGACATGTCGCGATATCGCGACCCGCTTCCCCTTTGCCTTCACCATGGCAAAAAGATGCCGCGATATCGCGACATGTCGCGATATCGCGACCCGCTGCCCCTTTGCCTTCACCATGGCAAAAATATGCCGCGATATCACGACATGTCGCGATATCGCGACTCAAACTGGCCTTTGCCCATCCGCAGCCTTGGGGTCGCGATTTCGCGACCCCAACGCAACTTGCCTCAACTTGCCTTTACTCTAAAACTTCTCCTTCTTTTTACGAAATCTCCCTCTTGGGACAAGATTTAAAACAAACCCAATCACAAATACTTAGAAAATAAAAGCAAACAATTAAATGATTTGGAGGATGCAAGATTGCTCCTTGACCACCGGATGCTCCTGCATCACATATTAACTAAGAGATAGTTTGCTCAGTTATTTGAGCTGTTCTCTGGAGTTGATGATGAGATCACCCAGGAGGTCATGGATACCTGGGATGAAGGGTGAGTAGTTTTTCGTGGTAGGGTGATTACCATAGATGCTACTTTGTTGGCTAACATTACCAAGCAGTCAGTTAAAGGGTGGTCAATTCATCATCAGAAGCATCATTGGGAGGTGGAACTAAAGGAATTCAAGGACAATCTAAAGATATTCAAGGAGGCCAAATCTGGTTTAACTAGGACTGATCTCCCAACTCCTTGGAATACCGTCATGAAGAACATTATGGAATACATTACAATGGAGGAACCTGGTAAGGTGCTACTCAGTTTCCATTATGCCTTTGTTAATTTATTTTGTGATGTTAACCCAATCAGTATTTCCTAATTTCTCATCAATTCCATGACATGTACAATCAACTCCTATCATAATAAGAGGGGGTCTGTCAATCCCATGCACCAAGGGCTTTTAAAGGTTATTTACATGTGGGTTATTACCTTAGATCCACCAGTTCAGCCCCATGCCATTGAAATGGCCCAAGCCACCCCAAACAACCCTAATGATCTTTCGAGAGGGGGGCCAGACCCACCTACGATCGTCCTTCCCCTTACAATGACAAACGTAAGGGGGAGAAGTTTGTATCATGGTGGCCCTATGAGGAAAAGGCTATGCATTGAGGAAGGGGTTGTTAGGTCTTTTGTGCAACTCAAAAACAAGCAAGCCCAAGACAAGGGCAAGGACATTATTAAGATTGAGGAAAATGAGGAACCTGACCCCTCACTTCTAACCCTAAAGTGCTTTGTGCTCAACACTTCCAACACTATTGATCAGCTCATGAATGAATTAAATGAAGCCCTTACCAAAGTGCTTTTTAACGAGGGTCACCAGAATGTGAAGGTACTTGAGGAGAGCAAGGAATATGATAATGATGATGAGGAATATGAAGCTGAGGCAATGGAGGATGATGATGAGGATGACTAAGCTCTGCAGTGGCTGCTACCAATGCAGAGCTTGTGGGGGTTTTTTAGTACTCGGCTATGTGTGTCTGCAACTTTTTGTTTCTTCTATGTTTTAAGGAAGGGATCCTTGTCTGTTTCATATTTTGCAATTATGATGCAAGTGTGTTTTCTCGGGATATACCCAGAATGTTGTATGGGAAGTTTCTTTTTGTTTGTATTAAGTGATAACAGGTTGTGTGCCTTACTGGATGTAATGGCTTTGGAAGCATGTATATTTTACATATATAGGATCCTTAGAAAGGACATGTTCATTAACAACCGTGGGCTGATTTTTGTAAAAGTTTGTGTGTCAACCTGTAAAACCCGGTATTAATGTTATAGTATCTTATCTACCAAAAAAAATGGTAAAACCATTTGTGTACAACTAAAACTACTCTACCTTTACTTATTTCATAGATTTGTAGGATGTATTTTTGATCAATATTATCTTCTACCTTTTGAGTATGGTTTTCTATTTTATTTCCAATATCTCCATTAATATAGTTGTCATCAATTCCTTTCATCATGTCATTGGAATATGTTTCTATAAAATTTGCTTTTGCCAAACTATTAGATTCTAAGTTCTCAAAAAAATTTCTATGCTATGTTGGTTCTTATCTTCTAATTTCATCTTTCCTACTATCATTTCTAGAATCAAGTATGTCTCTTAATCATTTTGATATACTTAAAATGCTTTTCCATAGTTCTTTTTAAATTAATCTTTCTTGTAACATTTTGGTTTGAAAAGGATAATTTTGATAGAATTTTAAAATCTCTAAACCTTTGAGGTTGACTACCTTATGACTCCCTAGTTTTGAGATTTTGTTTTTTTTTCAACTTGGAATTTGAGTATAGAATCAAATTTGATATACTCTTTTCAAATTTTCAAGTTTTGTAGAATACTTTGTATCTCTCAAATATTTTGAGTATGATCTTGATAAAGTTCTTAGCTTTCTTAGGTTTTCTTTTAGTTGAATCCCTTTTATCTCCCTAATGTTCAACTACTATCCTTCACCTTATTTGTGAATAGAAATCTAAAGATAATTTTAATGCACTTTCAATTTTAATAATATTCTTTATTTTCAAGACCTTTAAGTTGGATTCTTTTTGTCTCATTAATTTGAGCAAGAGACTAATTCCAATGCATTTTTCGAACTTTTCAATAGCTCTATATATTTTTCTTGTATCTTTTGATTCTCAATAGTATAATTTCTAAATTTCAATAATTTATATTGGTGTTGAACTCCTTATATCTCCCTAATTAGAAATTTAGAAAATATGAATATTTACAAATTAAATGTTTCAATTTCTATGTAGAATTCATTTTTCCTCCAAATTAAGTTATTTGCAAATATTTCTTATGCTTGAATAAAGTAGTTCCAAATGCTTTCCAATTAAATATTTCTTGCTTCAAAAAGGCTTTCAATTCTTTCAATAATGAATCTAAGGTTGTATTATATCAATGCAATTCCTTATACCTCCATTTATCTAAATAATTTCAAGAATAAAAGATAAACTAGATTTAACCTTAGCATGAATATTCCTTATTTATCCTTTACCTTTATAAAAATGCAAATTAATTTAAATAGTTTCAAATACCTTTTTGAATATGGCACACATTGTGTATGAGGTCTAATTCTCCTTAAATTCTTTGCAACTTGCACTTTGCACTCGAATTAAGGTGTTGTTTGCTTCTCTATATTAATCCAATATGATGCTTCTCTTAGAAAATTTAATGCTCTCCCTTTTTGGCATCTTCTACGATGTTGTTTGACTTCCTCGTGCTATTGGTTTCACTCACCTTCAAATGTGCTATGTTGCCTTGACTTGCATTACCTTCATATTGCATGAATGGTTTGTGAGACTTGTCACTCATGCAAAGAAAATATTTTCTCTTCCCTTGGAGTTGTCTTCTACACTATGACACTTGGAAGTGTAACTCTTCACCTCCTTGTCCTTCCAAGTGGTGGTGATTCTCTTCTCTATAATGTTCCTTCACTCCCCTTTGCTTGGTAATGTGTTGTCTCTCTTCTATGTGGCGTTAATGCTCCTTCACTCCTCTTTGCTTGGAAAGACTATCTCTTATATATGTGCCACTATTATTTACTTTACAATGATCTTCTATGTGGCACTATCCTTTGTAACGCTCCTTCTATGTGGTGCTATCCTTTTATTTGTAATGTTATTTCATGCACTATCTCTTCTCTACATGGCTCCTTTGTTCTAATTTAGTTGAGAAGCTCCTTTATAACACTAGTTCACTCCTTTTATTCTCTTAGTAATGCTGGATGTTGCACCTAAGCTTGCCTTACCACCAAATTTATCTAAGATCCATAGTGTTTTCCATGTGTCTCTCCTCCGCAAATATATTGTAGACCCATCTCATGTTCTAAATGTTTCTCATTTACAGACGTCGGACCTGTAACTCATTGAGGTTTGACAAGTCAAAATCATGGGATACAAGTCTAAACAATTGAGAAAAAGAACAGTTGATCAATATAGGGTCCAGTGGGATCATTACTCAGAGAGGAATACCACCTGGGAAAATGTAGCAGAAATGAAAAACAATTCCCTTTCTTCTTTGAAAACTATTAATCAAATGAACGATTTACAAACTGTTATGATAGTATTGTATATTGTGGTATTTTGATACATATCTAAGATATTAATATTGTAATGTTGAATGTAATATTTGATTAAAACATGGCATTTTTCTTATGAGTGTATATTCATTTATTTTGAAACTTGCAATATTATATTGACTAACACACAGACTGTGTTGAATTTTGGTGGGGAAGAATGTAACATCCCCATTAATTGCTTAACTTTTTATTTGTAAGAATGTGATACTACTGTAAGCATTTGTATATGTAGGTGCATATTTTCATGTGTAATAAATAAGCCAGATGAGAGAATCACCCACCCATGGAAGAGATAGTGGTTGGAAGCGTCGGGTAAGGTGGGATATGATGTTGTGCTTTAAGCACCATGGCTTGTGGGTACATGAAAACCCAAAAATTAAAAATCATATAGGTTCATTACTGTCTGTGATTGTATGTGAATGGTACCTGCATTGTTGTTTTGCATATTTTTAAATTATTGTTTTTCAATTCATTCATAACTAAAAGAATTGTTTTAATATATAGTAAATCTAAACATCAATAGATAAAATATTATTGAAAAATAAAATGTTATAAATAATATGTTATAAAAAAATAATAATTAAATTAAATAAGTAATATATATATATATATCATATAAAATATACAAAAAATTGTGTAAATAACGATCAATACATATATAATTATAAAAAAATACTTAAGCCAATATATCCATGGAAAATATAAATAGGACTTGGTGGACATGAGTGTTGACACTTGGCAGTAGTCTACCATTCCATAACAATTTATATATCAATTGTTTATAAATTTCCCTCTGCTTTAAAGGAAGGAAACTAGTGGGAAAAACATATGCGACTTCTAGCATTCTAGGGAGAATTTTAGTCAAGTAATCGGAAGAGAATAGCGAAGCTTAGAGTATAAGCCTCGACCACAAATTTCATATTGACTAGGTTCAATTTTAGGTATTGGTATTAGTAATGATTGTGTGTTTTGTTTATGTTTGTTGATTTGGTCATGCCAGAATGAAATACAGTAGAAGAAATGGATCTAATGGATAAGATATTTATATAATATATATATATATATATATTAAACCTTTCTGGAATGAAATGTAGTAGAAGCAATGACTAAATTTTTAATTATGACATATTATAAATATATATATATATATATATATATATATTAATATTTATTGTCTGTGAAATATAAGGCTAGAACTGCATTAGTGTGTGTGTGTGTGTGTTGCATTACAAGTCATGAGTCATGTTGAACCAAGAGTTTAAATACTCTATGCTTGACTATTATCACCTGCCATGGTGAGGCCTCTAGAAATTGGATGCTAGTGCTATGTTTTGCGGCGAACGTGCTACTATATTTCTTTGAAGTGAAGCCAAAATTAAGCAATTTTATAGTTGTAATTGAAAAAAAAAAAAATATATATATATATATATATATATATATATATATGTGTGTGTGTGTGTGTGTATTAAGTGAAAAACCCCTTGCGGGGCCGCCTTGGTCTAAGAGACCACGAACAGGGGGTTCTACACCATCAAAGTCACCCGGGGTCACACCCGACCCTGCCCACACCAACATTATCAATTGGATTTTGGATACCCAATTCAGCTTTTTGGTAGGGTGGAGATTTGAACCTGGGACCTCCCTTGGCGGATTGCCCTCTCCTCTCCAACTCACCTACAACACCTGGGTTATTGAAAATATTATTTGATAAACTAATCTACGAAGAAATAAAAAATATATATACCTCTTTATTATAATGGTTGTGTATTGAAGATGTTTTGCTATTGTTAGATTTTAAGTTTTTAAATGAGGAGATTTGGTAGAAACCAGACTTCCTTTTCATTCGTATGGAATTCTTTCTTTGTTTATGATAATTAATAATATTTAGTGTCTTTAAAGTGAGTTTATGAAATTTTAAAATTATGTGAATATATGGTGGATCTCCTTGGATAAAATTTAGAAGCTTTCAAACACTAAGATAAGGAATTCAATATGAGTGTAGTGGTTATTATTCAAAATGACATCTTCAGATGGATAACAATGAAATGAGTATATAATATTAACATGAAAATAAATAGCTTATGGAAATCCATTTTAGTCTGAAGTAATTGTTGTGCGTTTCTTTCATTCAAGAAGTGACTAATTTTAATTTTTCTACAGTGTTGAGTAGGTTTGAAATTTGGAGTCAACTATTGATATTCGTAGAGGAATTAAGAGATCTGACTTATGTTTTAGAATTGTTAAATGTAATTTTTAAAAATATAGTGTAGAATGCTAGAATATTACTTCATGGTTAGAATTGTTAAACTAAGTTGCATTAATATTTTTAATATATATTTTTTATGGAAAGTCATGCTTATTTAAAAATTATTAGACCTCAACATACTATGTGGATATAAGCAAATCCCCTGAAATATATTTAATAAGAATATGTTAACAAGAGTATAGAGATTGAATCTAAAAATAAAATTATGACACAATCTCTAATAAGGGAGAATATAGGTATGAAATTTTTGACTTTATATGGTATTTATCAAGATGGATAGCACCCA
Organism: Wollemia nobilis; assembly: GCA_028583015.1. Classification (NCBI taxonomy): domain Eukaryota; kingdom Viridiplantae; phylum Streptophyta; class Pinopsida; order Araucariales; family Araucariaceae; genus Wollemia; species Wollemia nobilis. The sequence continues at coordinate 9,108,574 of JAQPPZ010017218.1, forward strand.
CCTGACACTAATAGTTCGTAGTGGCGACTATTGTGAATCAGAGGTAACCATTATCTAGAAAACAAATAAAGGACAAGGGTCCTATGTTGTAGAGATTAATGAATGATGGTATGGGATGTCGTTCTAGGTTACCATATGTGTAGTACATGAGGATGCTCATGAGCCTACTTCGATTTTGGAATTACCAACAAGATTTAATCTAGGGAGAAAATTTGAGGTTGGAAAGTCCAACGATAGATGGTATGGGTAGCATTACCGTTAACTAGAGCTAGTCTTGAAGCATTTGGTTTGAAATCCAAAGTTTGGGTAGACCCTGGTTAAACCTTGAATGAAGATCAATAATCAAGCACTAGCATAGCTACACTAGATCAAAGTATGAATTAACAGGTCAGTGAATCAATAACGATAAGAGTGTGATTGTAAATATAAGTCCTCAATGCTTTGATATGGAGAGTTGGTGCATCCACCCTTCCAGGAGTTATGGGCCCTATAAGGGCAACCCCATGCCAAGATCGAGAAAACTTGAGAAAGGAGTAAAGATATCATAAATGGCAATATATCGTGAGAAGTCAAGCACTTAAGCTATTGTCTGCAACGGTAGAAGTTCTTGAACTGTGATACTCTATGTCAAAGTACTAATACAAGTTTGGGTATATCTACATCAAAAAGTGATAATTATATTTGAATTTAATGAAATTTTTATTTTATGTTTTTGAAAACCAAGGGAGTAGACCTAGGTTGTTAAAGTTGGTATCAAAGCTAGGTTGTGAAACCCTATGTTATAAAGCATAAATTATTATTTTAACATAACTCTTTTGTCATAAGGTATGGCGGGGACCTCGAGAAGAGCAAATATTAATATGCAAGAGGAAGTTACAGAAGTCCCAAGAAAATGGCTAAGATGACTCATGAGAGAGTTAGAAAGGGTGCAAACAATCAAAGTACCTCGACGAGTTGCCTAAAAAGAGAAAGATCCACTGGCTACAAGAGCCACACAAAATGATAAAAATATGGTAAATATGGTTTAGTTAATGCAGGAACAACTGATTCAGTAGTGAGAAAATATGGAGATATATAGGGTTCAAATGAGTGAGCACATGGATCAGTAAAGGGTACAAATGGCCCAGTAGTAGGAGATAATTACCCAACAATAAAAAGTCATTGAAAGTATGACTAAGGGTAAGGAAACTAAAAGAGTAAGTGAGTTTCTAGAGGAGTCTTCAAGGAGAAAATTTAGAGTTGAGTTACAAAAAGAAATAAAGAAACTAGACATTTCAAAATTTTATGGTAAGGGTGATGATGAAACAACCATCAATTGGTTGCATGAAACTGAAGGGTATTTCTCAATCCAGCCTCTTTGTTCAAAATCCAAGACAACTTGGACTATGGCACATTTAGAGGGTCTGACTAGAGACTGGTGGACCACTTATAAAATGGTCACTCAAAAAGAAACTGGTAAAATTTCTTTGGGAGGAGTTTGAAAAGGAATTTAAAGACTACTTTTGTAGACACTCAAAATTTGCACATTGCTATACCTATGTACTTGTAGATCCTTTTAGACACTTGTAGGCTTACATAGGCCATATTAGGTACCCCTAGGCTATCGTAGACCAATGTAGACTATTGTAGATCCTCCTAGACATGCGTATATTATTGTAGTCATGCATAGTCATGCGTAGATCACCATATATTGTCATAGCGTCATGTAGACTCCCATATACCACTCCATTGGCTTTCAGGTCCTAAACCCTCATAAGCCTTCAAAATCACATCCCATGCACTGGGATATCCTTCGACATCCTATTTGCACTCAATTGAGGCCCCCACGAGGTATTAGTTGACCAAAATAATTAACAAGTCAATACCTAAAATCTAATTTAATGTTGACTTCACTTAAGTCACCTTTTTAGGGCAAAACTGATTAAAAGAACCCTTAATCTTGATTAACACTAATTACATCCTTCCACATGTGTGTAATTAGGGTTTGTTAAGATATTTCTTTAATCATGTCCTAAATTGACTTAAAGACCTTCTAATCAAGATTAGCCCTAATCCATCCTCACACATGTGTGAGGATAAGATATTTCTCATAAGGAATGTTATGTTGCCACATTGCATTTCCTAACCTAACCCTAGTCAGAATTCAACCTAGGTTTAGTCTATCTAAATCCCCCCATGCACCTTGTTATTTCCTATAAATAGTGGGTCCTAAAACCCTAATTAGATCTCTCTCCCAAATTCAATAAATCATAGAAACTCTTCAAAAATGGAAAGTGAACATTGAACAGTTAGTTCTCGGTGCACATAGTCAGATTTCAACAGTATACAAAGGCACCCCAGCTACCTAGGAATCGATCCACCAAAGGGATTTTGCAAAAGATACCTTATAGCTCATATTTCCCCTTACCCCATGAATCCGGCCTCAGTTTGCCCCCTGGGTGGTGAATTGGGTCTATAGGCCCCAAATCATCCAATATTTAGGAGGTAAGCTCTGTTTCACCATATTATCACCATATACATATTTTATTCTAGTTTTATCATGTTTTTATAGTCATTTCATCTTCCTGAATATGGAACCTGACTAAGGAAATACCCCCATCACACTAATCCCCTTTTTGCAGGTTCTTCATAGGTTATTTAAAAAATCTGAAGAGGAAGAATAACATCAAACAAACAACAACCCGATGATGGCCCACATACAAATAAGCCCACCTACATTGAGGGATGATTGAAGAAGACATCAAATTGATTGTAATTTTATTAGGAAAAGAAATGGATAAAGGGCATCATGTCCCTCTTGTAACATGTATCTCTTAATATCAATGGAATTATAATTTCTTTGTTTAATGCATCATTGTGTTTTGTGTTAAATTATCAAATGTCGTTTTCTACCCATTTCATTTTGGCATGCCTGGTGGGACCCCCACAATGAAAAATTATAGGTTAACTATTTTAAGTGAATCTAACTTTATTCTCTATTTTTTGTGTTTTCAAGTATTGTATCTATTATTCACAGAGATCTCCAAAGCCCTAGGAACCACCTTAGGCCATAATATTTTATATTTGGAGCTTCTAAACTATATTCGCCCTCCACCCCGCAAACCAGTCACCAATTCACCCCTCGGGTGACGATATACACTTAAGATCCCCAAAACCTCATGATCTTGACTTCTTAGACCTCCCTACAACCTCCAGAGGCTTTCTGAACTATCAGATATCAAATTTGAGCCTTCAAAACTGAATTCACCCCCAGGTGGTGATTTGAGCATAGAAGCCTCAAAAAGCCCCAAATTCATAGGGGTGACTCTTTCAGGGGTAAAGCAAACCTCCCATAGTATCAGAATATAGGTATACCTCATTTTACACCTCTTTTCTATAGTATTTTGAAATCACAACACATGCACTAGTCAAATAACAATTTCTAGGTGTAGATTTGCTTTCATTTCAAGTTAGTAGGATTGTTAAATTTCTCTAAAGTTTCAAGACCTACAACTTTCCTGCAAGTTCTTAAAATTTATTTTCAAATAAATTTACATTTCCTTTAGTTGTTTGTATGTAGTACAAGCCTACCTTATTTCCCCCTTTGTTTATAGCATCTATCTCTAAAATAAGTGTACATTATAATGGTTAAACTTAGGGTTTCCTAATCCCCTTCTTCTATGTCATCTAATTTCTGAAGCATATTGTAATCTATAGCTTAAATCAGGGTTTTTTAATCCCCTTTTACTTCGCACACTTGGATTACATGTTTCCACGCTTTGCAAAGTAGATTAATTTTTTTTATAAAGGCATTTAGGACTAGACCATTTATTTGCAAAGAATACGAGTTATCTAATCATTTTATTTTGAAAAGGCATTAGGATTAGTTTTCTTTTGAAAATGCAATTAGTTAGTTTCTTACCTTGCATACACCGTTAGAAAAACACAAACCCACACACACTCACGTGGTATTTAAACAAGTGGTGAGGTTTGATTTCATCCCCAATCCATCACTCGAGACTGGTGTGGATCGAGTTTCACTCTCCATCAGCTCACCCCCTAGACACCTAGCAACCCCACATGAGAGGTTTTCTTGATTTCATCACCAAAAAATCCCCCACTTTTGTGACTGGACCTTGGATTTCATCACCAACAGTTACTTGTAGAGTGGGATAGGATTAGACGTCTTTGTCCACAAGGCTAATATACTTTGTGGTCATGGTAACTATCGTTCTTGACTAAGCCTATCCAAGGGTGAAGTGAAAGCATGGGTATTTTGGTAGCAGGTCTTCAGATAGTACCACCTCTTTTCCTGAGAGGATATAGTAAACTCACTTTAGCATAGTGGGTTCTCCCCCTTTAAGATATCATTTTACCGTACCTTCCATATAGTTCACCATTTTCACATTGCGATACCATTATATTATGTGCATATTTGGGTGTTGTAGGAGGTTTGATATCGATGAAATTCTTGGTTTGCTAGAGTATCCACTTAATTACCCTTGATTCTACATAGGAAGTATCAACATTACAACACACAAAACAAACAAAACACTTTTACTTTGTTAGTAGTTAGAATTGATTTCGATCTATCATTGTTTGCATGATCATAGACCGATCTCAACACATCACACTATATATTGTTTGGCTACACACATGTCACTTACTTTACACTTACATTAGACATGGTTGAGTCTCCATCACATAGGATTTACTCCTAAAACCTCTTTTACACATGCTACTATGCCTGTGGTCACCCATAGTAGAGCACGTGAGCAAGCACGCTCTATGGAGGAATGACCTCCCCCTTCCTATAGTCAGTCCACTCTTACTCCTTTGATCATGAAGGGGAAGACCATAGAAACATTTAATTCACACATAGAATCTGATGTACAACTCACATACATGATGCCTCATGATGAGATATCAAACTTGAGTGAAGCCCTTGCTACTTCACTCGTAGAGGATTACCCGCTCCTTTCAGCCCCATCCTCACCTAATCAACCGACCATGTTCTGTGACCATGTAATCTACATAGCATGAGGAGGACATGCCTAGTTCACCTACCTTTGCACATCCCTTCTTCCAAAATCTATCTCAATCCATTTTTGAGAATGACTCATCCCTCCTAAAATGTACCCATCCTGATATCGTATCATTCACCCCTAATATAGGAATGGTGTCTAACCTATCCTCCTCCACTACATGAAGCCAGAATCCATCCTTCTAAACTACATAACAGATCCCTTCCCAGTAGGAATCGTAAGCATTCCCTCAAACCTCACATCCATACTCTTCGCAAGAGTACCAACCATCATCTTCCCAAGAGCCATTCTTCACCATATCTGAAGGCATCTACCAACTGCCCCTTTAGGAGCAAGATGCACAAATGCAAGAGGGAGTGTATACATATACTTTCCCCTCAACCCAAGCTCCTACTTCGGTAGCTTATCCTACCTTTTTGGCAACTTTCCCACCAATCTCCTAGGTATCTGGACTATACGATACCCAACATTTGGAGCCACCTTTGCCTACGATGACCATTAGGATACCGCAACCTCCTCATTTTTAGGCTCCCACTACCAATATCCATCCTACCTATGGCCTGATATTGACAGATTACCCACCCACTCAATCAGGCTATTCTACAAAATTTAGTTTCCCTATGGCCTACCCTCTAGGATAGAGACAGACCCCATCCTTTGGTACCTCGTCTCATCCACTCCTAGTACCAGTTGCTCTGACACCTACACTACCACCACCTGCACCTAGCTTCTTTACACCTCCTCCAGATTGGTCATCGCCACCTATGACCCAACCATTATAGCAGGTTCCAACCCAAAAAATACCCATCCCATAATTGCATGTTTCCCATTCACAGTACTATTATACTCAATAGACACCTACCCCACAACCTAGTGTACCAGTGGACATGACACCACATATCACCTAGTACCCACCTTATCATGATCAAGCACAATAGTATTCCCCATAGTATTTTTAAGAACAAAAATACCAATATCCGCCACATCCACAAGGTTAGCCTACCCTATCTCAATCCCCTATGACTATGACACTTGAACTTCAACTCTTATGAGATGAAGTCAAAATTTTGAACCTACACACCTCTAGCTACGGGCCACAAAAGCCATATTATGTTGAACTATGTAACGAGCCAGTTCACCCATTAGTTCTCATTCCTCCCTATCCCTATTGCTTCGAAATACTAAAATCTGACAAATATAGAGGTAAGGAAGATCCTAGAGAACATGTGAGCAAATACCGCTCATCTTGCTACCATATTCACTGTATTAACCCTCTCATATTACATACCTTCTCCCTATCCCTCATTGGGATAGCATTATACTGGTACAACATAATCCCATGCCATAGCCTGTATACCTTTGAGTAGCTGGCCAACTCCTTCCTAGAGCACTTTTCCATCAATATCAAGAATAAGACCACATTCGCTGATGTCTACGCCTTACAACAGGTGGATGATGAACCCATTACTAAGTTTAATGCTATATGGAGAGATATTATCCATGACCTCACCCATAGTGTCCTCACTTCATAACTTATGACACTCTTTTCCAAGAGTTGCCAAAAACACATTTCCACATCCCTCCAACTTCACCAAAGTCATACTTTTGAAGATGCCATCTCACAAGCAAAAGTGATTGAGGACATTAAGTTTCAATCTGGGAAGATTAATTTGAAAGCAAAATCCAACTATAACTCCAATTTTTGCTTCAACAGAGCCACACCAAATTAGCATTACCCTCAGCCACCACAAGCCAACCAAGTTGCAACTGCTACCCTAGCACTAGCATCGACTCCTCCACCCTTTACATCATAGCCACAAGCATTCCAAGCTAATACTCTTGCTCCACCTCAACTATAGCAATACTAAGGTATGCACCCACATGGTCCACCACACAACTTCATATCCTTATTCGAACCATTACTAGCCCTATTCCACATATTGTACGAGGGCAACCATATCGTTCTACTTGAGATCCACCCATTAGATCCAAATTCACCCAAGCCTCATGATTATAACAAGCATCTATTTTATCCTTTCCATAGGTAGTGTGGCTATAATATTGATTCGTATCACTCCTTCCATGGGTAATTTCAATACCTAATTGATAGGGGCACTATTTAGGTAGCAAACCTTTTAGCCTCACAAAATAAAAACCTAGGGATTTTCCAAAACTCCCTACCAGATCACAGAGGACCCAACCCCCCTAGACCTCTAAAAAATCCCCTGAATCCACCTCACCAAGTGAAAAATGTATAGCGTGATCCTCCATAACGTGGTGTAGTAGGTATGATCAACCTTACTATAAGGAATGAACGGTACCCGTCGCACCAGACAGTACCTATTGTTTCTCCCCCTATCCATTTCATGTCCAAATAAACATCTCAAACACCTAATATTGTACCATCACCACCTTAGAATGTAATTACCATTCATGTTAGCCCAACCCATAAGTTACATAATGCCCCCTGCGGCTATCCATATTCAATATCCTACAAAAATCTCAATCCCATCATGAGGCATTGAATGACATCTTGTGTTCCATTGACTTAGAGACACATGACACCAATGCCTTTGTAAATTTTATTGGAAATATCCCATGCTACCTCCATCCCTCAATTAGTTTCCATGACCATGAGATAATGGAACTCGTAGGAGAAGGAGCAGACCCACCTCTCCACATACAATCCAATATCAATGATATCACCTACAAGCGGGTATTCGTTGACACAGGCTCATCCATTAGAATTATATCCACAATAGCCCTCAATCACCTACATCTTCCTCCAACCAATTTTGTCACACCTTACCTAGAATGGTATGCTTTTGATGGCTCTATGAGACCTACCAGAGGATCCATAGTCTTACCAATCTACGTAGGTGTAGGCACTAAAACAACACCAATATGATTATGTGACTACAAGCACTGATTGAATTGGTATACATACCACCTAGGGAAGCCTCCAGAGGTTAAACAATGGTCCTAACCACTCCCAAATTAGTTTTGGAAGGTCAGAGGTCAGTTTTACACCTTTTAAGCACTTTTATCCCTATTCATCCCACCTTGGGATGATTAGAATCCTATTCATCCCACCCCGGGATGATTAGCAGTAATCGCTTTAGAGTGGGACGATTAGTAGGTTTGACTGGCAAAAAGTCAAGCCTTGACAAATGGCAGCCTAGATCCACCACCTAACTTCACTTTTAGGGCATGCAATTGCAAGGAACAGTTTCAAATCAGAGAGAGACTTCAGTCAATTCTGTCCTGATCATGGATGCCTCATTCAAGGAGGCTCTAAATTAGGGAGGGATATTCTCTCCCCCCAAAAAGGCATGGTGAGCCAAGTGGTGCCCTCGCATGCACGTTCAAAGGATACCCTTAGGTCTATAAAAATGTGAGCCTCCTCACCCCAAAAATAGAACAGAGCTAGAGCATTTGGAGCAATGAAGTGCTGCCAAACTTGACCCCCATTCCTCTTTGTGTTTCCTACATCCCTAATCTCTCTCCTCTCGAAGAGAGGTTATCGGGTGAACACTAGGAACGCAATATAGACCCAAAACCTAATAAATCGGCCACAATCCCACCCCAAACTCATTGACACAACCCCCTAGGAAGTTTTGGACCCATCCCACTTGGATTGGTGTCAAAACTATGCCCTAAATGGTGGGCGTCCTACCCTCGGGTGCCCCCCCAAACTGCTGCAATCCTAATCGCCCCACCCCGGAGTGATTATAAATATGTGCATGTTTTTGCTACTATTCTTTTTGCATTCTTTTACATCTCATGTACTTATGTTGTTGTCCAAGTTTCATTGCTTTCTGACATGATTTGACCTAGTTTTTGTCACTTTATGCGTATACTAACCTGCAGGAAGTGCTTTCAGATATAGAGTAACCTGGGAAGAATCTGCAAAATCTGACCTTTTGGGTCATCTCAAAATGCTGTTTTTAGCCTAACCACAAGTTTGCAAGAGTTTTGGAGGCCTCTGGATGGGACATTTGCAAGGTCACCTTTTACAAGTTTTACGATAGTCCCCAACGTCCCACCCTAGAGTGATTAAAAATTTGTGCATGATTTCATTACTTTTATTTTTTCAATATGTCCTATATGATATCCTAATGCCTCTGTTAAATTTTCATTGCATTCTGAAATGATCTGACTGTATTTTTATTATTTTATGTGTTAACTAGCTCGCAGTGCACCCCTGTCACATACAGGAAAATATGGGTAGGATAGACATATTATAATCATTTGGGTAGTCTTAAAATCACATATAATGCCTAACCTATGAGTTTCAAGTGATTTGGATAAGCGTAGGTGGGACATTGGAGAACTTTCTTTGGAGAGGCCCCCGACGGGAAAATGAGCATAACCGGGCCGTCCGACGTCGCTTAAACCCAAAATAAGGTGATAAAAATTCTAGAAATTGTCCTTTTCATTTCCATATTGTTATTTAATTGATTTATCAACCTTATCACTGATATCCCACAAGCGCCCGCTGGAGGCCTTGGGGATTGCATGTCTTTTTTTTATACGCATATGCTATTAATGATTTGTTGTTTTTCTATGCATAGGATCTCACTACCAAGAATACTAGAGGGGTAGCAAGTAACGATGAACACACAGATACAAGTGGTGGTAACTTTTGGCCTGCCCACTTCGAATGTGGGCACGTGGAAGACCTTGGAAGCATATTGTCTGAACTTGTTCTTTCAAGCATCCATTGATGTAAAAAATTGTATCAAAAATTCTAAGCCCTAGAGGGTGGACGTATTGTAATTGGATTAAAAGCAATATCAATAAAATATGTCCCTCTTTTGTTTTGCTCACATCTCGTTTATGCGTCATTCCCTTCATGCATTGCTTGTTGCATTCATAGGACTTAGCATTTGCATCTACGTTTGTTTGCATCATGTCGGTATGCCACTCTTCTGCATTGCTTTTAGTGGCGATCATGGTGGGACCTCCAAACCTTGTTAACAACAAACCTTGGGGGATTATCTCCCATTGTTAACAACAAACCTTATTGACCTCAACAACTCCTCCCCTTTGATCGAGGAAGGGGAAAATTCAAGAAGTAACCTCCAAGAGAGATATGAACAAGATCAAGGAGGGTCTTCTAAAGATGATTCATATTATGAGGTAGCACCTTGGGACCCTTTTTATTCTGATAGCAATCACTCACAGGTGACACCCATTGACGACTATCAGGAGAACTTCGTGGCAATGTTCCCCTTTAATGTTCCAAATGGGCAATTTATACCTCCAAAAAATCCATCCCTCTCGTAGAGAGTGAAACAACCCATAAGGGACAAAATAAACATGCTCAAATAAAATGAGCCTTCCATGCCGGCCATAAAGCTAAGTGATCCATCAAAAGAAGAAGATCCAAATATCTTCTTCAACATCGACTACCTGTGTGTAGGGTTTTTGGTTTTCGTAGAAAGTGAGGATATCACCTACAAGCCAAGTGAAAAATTTATAGCATGATCCTCCATAATATGGTGTAGTAGGTATGATCAACCTTACTACAAGGAATGAACGGTACTCGTCGCACCAGACAGTACCTATTGTTTCTCCCCCTGTCCATTTCATGTCCCCATAAACATCTCAAACACCTAATATCATACCATCACCACCTCATAATGTAATTACCATTCATGGTAGCCTAACCCATCAGTTACATAATGCCCCCCACGGCTATTCATATTCAATATCCTACAACAATCTCAATCCCATCGCGAGTCATTGAATGGCATCCTGTGTTCCATTGACTTAGAGACACATGACACCAATGCCTTTGTAAATTTTATTGGAAATATCCCATGCTGCATCCAGCCCTTAATTAGTTTCTATGACCATGAGATAATGGAACTCATAGGATAAGGAGCAGACCCACCTCTCCACATACAAGCCAATATCAATGATATCACCTACAAGCGGGTACTCGTTGACACAGGCTCATCCATTAGAATTATATCCATAACAGCCCTACATCACCTACACCTTCCTCCAGCCCATTTTGTCACACCTTCCCTAGAACAACATGCTTTCGATGGCTCTATGAGACCTACCAGAGGATCCATAGTCTTACCAATCTACGTAGGCATCCGTACGATCCCCATCCTATTTCATATCATTCAAGAAGAAATGCAATACAACATTCTCCTCAGTCACCCTTGGATTAGAGATATGCAGTGTATCCCATCCACACTACATTGCCTCAAGTATGTCCATAATAGACTCATTCACTGTGTCCTAGCCGATGGAGATACATTTAAGTTTCACAATGTGGAAAATATTCTACCTGCACCATCATTCTCATCATCCCAACTGTTCCCTATATCTTCTCACTAATCAGTAGGAGCATCGATATCCTCCTCAACTTCCACCTCAACATCCTAGTGTTCATCAAGATCACAAATCTTAATTTTTGCACCATTAGCACCATATTTCGAGGGACCCAAAACCTCTACCGTGTCTTTTTCACTGCCATCCCTATGGCATCCACAATCATCTCAACCTCTACCATTCCAATTTTCACCTACGGTACCCCAACCATCATCATCACCCATTACACAACCTATTATCGTACCTTCCCCACCTTTGCATACTAAAGCCCCTATCCTTCCTACACCACAAACACCTCCTCTTCTCTTCCAACCGAAACCTAAGAAATTCATGTCTTTGCATATCCCAACACCTACACCAATGTCATCCCCTACACAGAATAAATAACCTATTCAAGACACAACAACCAAACATCATGAATTATAACAACCAACATCAAATTTAGAGGAACAACTCCCACACCCTTCAACCGTAACCATCAAATAATCTCAACTTTCTCCTTCCTCAATTGATTTTGATACCCCACCTCAGTCACCAGAGCATACCACACCATGCATATCCATCTTCATGACAAATTTGGTCCCAAGAGACTATAATGTATATGACACCCACATATGTGACCCTCCAATCCAATCCACCCATGATTTCAGTCGTCCTTCAACTTCGATCCTTACCATTGGCACTGTCATATAATTATGAAGTCCTAAAAACCACACCAACTTTGTGTATTCAGGAGTCGACTCTTTGATCCCCCCACTAACTGCTCCAATACCACAATCTAGCTCTGGTGATGCAATTACACATATATTCAACCCTCAATTTTTCTTGCACTACTTACAATGCTTTCATTGGCATGGGTTAGGGCTATGACATTACGAGCAAGGTCTACGTACACCCATTAACCCTCGTGTTTGATCATCTACTAAAAATATTGGCCTAGGTTATCGTCCAACCGCCATCTATACACTAGAATATGTGATCCAATATTTATCCCTACATCCTCCTGCATGTCCAACACACACCTTAGAAGAGTACATCGATATGGATATATTAGAAGACACGTCTTCACCCACTTCAATAGTCACAATCCCCTATGACTTCTTCCAAGAATCTCCTACAGCTGATACCTCTTTATTCTGTGATGTTGAGAGATTAGCAAAACACTTTGTTGTCTTATCCCTGGCTGCCCCACCAATATATCTTGATCCAATCCCACCTGATCCACCACCAGTACAGATAGTCATGTTTCTGCCTATACATAGGCAACTCCAGAGAGCAACCTCTTGTCTGCATTTAGCTCCAGTTGTCCTACGATATCCCTTGAGCCTCTTAATATGTGCATAAATCATTAAACCTCTCTCACTAGAGTCTTCCCCACCTACTTCACCTACATCATTGATCAACATGGTCGAAGTAGAGTTATAATCTACCCTCCGCTATAGCCACCAGTGAATTCGAGAAGATACCCCAAACCCAAACTTTATCGATATCGCACATATCTCACACATACCAGTACCTAGAGACTTCTTTATTTCTCCTCATGTCTTGCAGGCGGTAAATACTTCATCATCATCCACGTCATCCCAAACCCCTCAGGTCCATCACATGGGAATTTACATAGATGATGAGTACGAGTTTAGTGAGGCCATTGATGACTTCAACCTCATTCCTATCCTCGAATAATTGTGTGACGGATCTCGCATGCTTGTTGAGGACACAATCAATGTCGACATTGGTGATGATCTAGAAAATCCACACATCCTCAAATTAGTCGCTAGCCTCTCACCCGAGGAGTGCATCACCTTCATGAACTTCCTATGCAAGTACATAAAGGTTTTTGCATGGTCATACAAAGACATGTCGGGACTCGACCCTCTTGTGGTGGTTCATAATCTTATATTAGATCCCAATGCCAAAATGGTAAGACAAAAGTTGTGACAAATACATCCAACTATCACATTGATAGTGAAATTTGAGCTCCAAAGGCTCCTAGATATTGATTTCATAGTATCCATTGACAATATTGAGTGGGCATCTAGCATGGTCTTTGTACCTAAGCCATCTGATGACGTTCATGTTTGCACAGATTTTCGTGACCTAAACAAAGCTTGTACCAAAGACAACTTCCCTCTACCCAACATTGACTCCCTCGTTGACTCCATTGTGGGTCACGAAATGATTTCTCTCATGGATGGATTTTTAGGATATAATCAAATCAGAATCAACCCAATCGATCAACACAAAACTTCCTTCACAACACCTTGGGGGACCTTTTGCTACAAGGTCATGCCCTTTGGCCTCAAAAATGTTGGGGCAACCTATCAACAAGCCATGACCTACATTTTTCATGATTTAATGCACAAAAATATTTAGGATTATGTGGATGATCTTATCGCTAAGTCCAAGAAACGTGCCGACCATATCGAAGATCTCCATCAAAATTTTGATCAATTGTTAGAACACATCGTGCGCCTCAACCCTAAGAAGTATGTGTTTGGTGTTACATCAGGGAAAATATTAGGATTCATTGTTTCCCAATTATTCATTGAGGTAGATCCTAGTAAGGTGAAATCCATCATTGAGATGCCTCCTATACTACACTAAAGTAATTGCACAGCCTCGAAGGCAAGATCACTTCTATCTATAGATTTATAGTGCAATTATCAGACAAATGCCAACCATTCAATCATATCCTATAGAAAGGGGTACACTTAAAATGGGATGATAACTATCAAGGAGTATTCGATGCTATCAAAACTTACCTTACATCACCGTCGGTCATGTCATCGCCGCACCCACAATTATAACTGACTCTATACATTTTAGCTACAAAACTGACACTACGTACACTCCTAGCTCAAAATAATGCTCTCGATAAAGAGTAGGCTATCTACTACTTTAGTCATGCACTAGTTAGTTATGAAATGAGATACATATACATGTAAAAGCTATGCCTAGAAGTAGTATTCACTACTTAGAATTTAAGACACTACATGTTAAACCACACAACTTTTATCATCGCTTGAAATAATCCCCTTCGGTATACGATGAACAAAAGTTATCACAATTCACGCACAGCCAAATGGATCATGCTCCTAACTAAATTTGACCTAGAATTTGTATCTCAAAAATCCATCAAAGGGCAAGTCATCATCGACCAACTGGCTAAAGCCCCTTTAACTGACAATCAACCCCTACTCATTTAACTCCCCGATGATTCCATCTTCCACATAACCGAAGAGGAAGAATATGTCAAACCCAAATTCGTGGCTGATCTCACCATGTTCTTCAATGGTTCTAGGTGTCTTCATGCTAGGTATGCATTCTTAGGATCCCTCATTTCATAAAACCCAACATCTAACATAACATCTATATCCATTCATACACTTACGCAATTTGCTATATCACCCACACCTCCCATAGATGATGGTGGTGTGTATGTGGTAAACACCGAACCTCACGACCCATGGTTCTCACATATCAAAGAGTACATCAAACTAGGATTCTTACCATGTGATTTATCTCATGCTCAATGTTAAACCTTTAAACAAAGAGCAATTCACTATACCTTGTTTCGGGACATCCTTTACCGCCACAACTATGACGACATACTCTTGCGTTGCCTATAATTGCAATAATATCAATGAGTTGTACAAGAAACCCATGATGGTACTTTTGGTGGCCATTTTAGTGGCATGGTGATCACCAAATACATCCTCCATATGGGCTACTACTAACCCAAAATGGAGCAAGACTGCTATGAGTATGTCAAACATTACATCGAATGCCAACAACATGCCAACCTTATGCACCTACCCTCCCAAGCATTGCAACCAATCTAGTCCATGTGGCCCTTCTCCCAATGGGGCCTAGATCTAATTGGATAGATTACACCAGCTTCCTCAAGCAATCACAAGTTCATCATCACTGCCACATAATATTTTACCAAGTGGGTCGAAGCCATCCCACTAGTCCAAACTACAGGAGCCAAAATTGTATCATTCATCACAGATCATATCATATGCCACTTTGGGATTCCCTCCCAAATCATTTTTGATAATGTAAAATCATTTAAAAATAATACTGTCCAAGCCCTACATAATAGATTGCACATACACCATAGCTTTTCTACCCCATATTACCCTTAGGGTAATGGCCAGGTAGAAGCCATGAACAAAACTATCTATTCCATTCTCCATAAAACCATAGTAGAATCTCACTGATATTGGCATAATCAAATACCCCTAGCCTTTTGGGCATATCGTACGAGCATCCATACTCCTAATGGGGCAACACCTTTTTCACTTGTATATGGGGTAGAAGCCATCATGCCCCTCGAGCTTGAGATACCTTCCTTACGGATATCTATGAAGGATTTCATTGATGAAAACACTGTTCACCAAGCTTGTATAGATAAACTAACACTTCTCAATGAATGTCACATCCATGCCATCGAGCACACATGAGTCTATCAATATTGCCTTCATCGTGCCTACAATAGTAAGGTGCATCAACGCGAGTTCAAAATTGGTGACCTAGTTCTCAAAGAGAACCAACAAATCACAAGTCAACCTCACCAACAGCATGATAAATTCACCAAAATTGGTTGGGCCCATTCATTATCACACACAAATATGGCTCAAGAGCATATCGTCTGGCCAATATTGAAGGCCTTAATGACCCTGAACCCATCAACTTATTACACCTTTGTGTATTCAATGCATGATGCACAAACACATTCACCATAATGAGTGCCACACAGTACTAGTAATAAATCACTAAGCACATCACCGTATAGATCTGTTACTTTACTTTATTATTTCACTATACATGTATCTTCATCTTTATGTCATTTTTATGCTATAGGTATTTGTTTTTCCTTTTGTAGGATCCACATCATCAGCAAGAGAGTACTACAACATCCTCACTCACCACCATGTAGGACCATCCACAACCACAACATATACCCATCACATCGACTGATCTAGCCTGGCCACCAGTTGCCCTTCACACTAGGCGCTCTTCGCATTCATCCCATTCAGGCCATCATACCTCACCTCGACACCATTCCCCTCTAGATATAGCCAGGTCACCCTCTCCTCTTTTGATGAAAAATATGAATCCACCCAACTCAAATAACAAGGGTCACCCTCCCATCCGTTCGACGATCTTAGATGTCGTTATTCACTAAAAAATCATCCCCTTCACCCCCTAGGAGACTATCATCCTCCTAATAGAGGATACACCCATCATCTAGCTCGTCCATCATGCCTACCCACCCCATTTCCCAATGGTGAGTCCACCTACTCCTAGGCTTTGCAAGCCTATGCGGCCCAAGATGCTCAAGTTGGTTGTGTGAATATGCCCCCTTCCCATTCACACTACCACTTAGAGCCATCGCCTATGCCATCAGTCCGCAAGATGCCACCTTCCCCCTATGAGACTTATCTTTTTGGCAAGCTCTCCAATCCTTGAGACCTTTTCATTCTTCCCCATCATCATTGAGACCTCATCCACTGTCCTATGCCTATCAGGCCACACCACTCACATCAAGGTCTTGATCACCACCTTCACCAATACTATCACCATAGCATCATGAGATACAACATCTCTTCTCCCATGTAGAGGCTCTAGAGCTGCATATGAGCCACTGCCATTGCCATGTGCAACCATGATAGCCCCCCATGACCCATCCATCCTCATCGCCACATAGATCCCTCCTTTGACCTCAGACTCGACCCATGCTGGATCCCAGACCCATGCCTCCATTACCAGATCATCCTTCATCCAGGCCCCACTCACCCCCAACAGACCCATACATTTATCCTATGCCTATTTCACACATGTCGCTATCCAAAATATTTTACCATCTCATACATCAGGGCCTTATCGACCTACCCAATATTTGGCCCATTGATCCCTGATGCCCCAAACTATGCAACTACAATGAGAATCAATTTTGTATTTACCATCACCAACCAGGTCATGATATTGAAGAATGCAGATCATTCAAAATCCTAGTGTATAACATGTTGCACGGTGAGCATACCCCATAACTAGAGTGTTCCCTCTTGTTTATCCAACTTCTAAGTCATCCACATCGTATTACTCCCAGAACCTTGCAACCTTGCAGCACCCTGATAGTGCCCACCCACTACATTCATAACATGTCCAACTATAGCTCCAGTAGCAATCCTAGCCGCATCATCACTTCACCATCCCAGTCTCGCCTGGATCCACACCACTTTGCTTGATAGTAGTACAAATTACTTCCCTTATTCTATCTTATTTCTTCTTTTTTCTTCCTACATTGACTCATTTCTTCTCTCTTATCTTCATTGGATTTTGGTAATCCCTTTATCTTGTTGGTTACCAAAGTCTATTTCTTCTTGCTTCTTCCATCTGTACATTCCACTCTCACATCCTCCTTCTCTTGGCAACTATTACATATGTCTGTACAACTCACAGCTTATACATCTACTACACACACCCCACACACTAGGGCAACCATGATCTTAGCATCATGCTTTTTGTCATTATTACACACTTTACTCATCTGTAAATAGGTTCTTCTAAAATTCTCGTTCTACATAGCGTAACTTTTCTCTTATAGATATTGCATTCCTCCACTTGCATCACTTACATTTACATCCATTGCACATATTCATATTCTTTATATTTGGAATTGTAATTCATGTTTGTACATTCTCCCCCTAAATGTGCCTCAACAGGAGTAATAAATGCACTTGTTAGCATCATTTTCAAGATCAAGGTATACATAGGTGTCATGTTTAATTTTGACCACTCTATAGTTCAGGCCATCAAGTGTCACACTTACCTAATGAGTTCTTGTACATTCTTCCTATGGTCCTTTAGGCTGGTTCAACTTATCTCATGAAATGATCACAACGAGTTACACATCAAAAAATTTGAGCCTAGGAAAGAGGACATCTTGAGTAGATATCGCCATCTAGAGAACGGTATCCCCTTCTCATCCTATCACTTGCATGGTCAACATACAACCTAGGGATAAACAAAGGGATCAAGCATAAGAAAAAGGCAAGAATATTATAGAAAACAAACACCAATGCCCTTAGAATAGACAAAAAAAAATCACAGAATAGCAAAAAAAAGAAAAGAGCACTACCACACAAATAGGTCAACACTAGATGAGGGGCAGAAAACAAAAGGAAACACCTCTTGATATCACCCATGTTATGCTTATCGCCTTTGGTCCTTAGGTTCAACATAACACCATGGGATGATTTCCATCACTAGAAATAGGCTCCAAGAGCCTTCCTACCAGTGGAATAGTCTTACGGGTGGCAACATATCTGTAACATTAGCATATCACTTTTGTATAGATCATTGTTGTAGACGGATGAGCTAGCTAGTTCTGTAGAATCTACAATGGATTAATCCCACCTCCCTCAGAATGGATAAATGAACCTTACACATTCACACACATAAGTCCAAGACAGACTTTGAACCAACCTGATTATGTTATAAGTTGCCACAAACACTTGTATAACTAAGGGTTTGAGATTTTATTGTCACAACTATGTTGGTCAAAAAAATTACACATGCCTTACATTATCCACCATACCTGAAATCAAGGAATGGATCACATCCATACAGGTAAATGCCATAATACAAGTACTTCCTTGGTGCATTTCAATACGTTCATACATGCATCCATGCATATATGCTATATACATTTCATACACATTATAGCATTGCATTCATACTACATGCATCCATGCATATATGCTATATACATTTCATACACATTATAGCATTGCATTCATACTACATGCATCTCACAAATCGTATTACATTATTCCATTCATGCTACATGCATTTCAAAAATCAAATCACAGTATTACATTTACTCTACATGCATTCATTACAAAAATCAAATCTTATATCACTTCATATTGCATTCAAAATACAATCATCATACTATTCTACAATTAATTCATACCACAGAACGATAATAGATCTAAACCATTCACACATGTATATCTACTTATCATACACACCTACAAATTATACTACGCTAATCTATGCAAACATAAAAAAGAATACCTTTCAAACCATCAAAATGACACATGTATATATGATAGCCGAAATTGAAATATATATAATGTCAATACAAAATGATTTAAGGCTACAATTTGGGACCATGCCCATCATCATCTAGCAATCAAAATGGTCGTAGGCTATAGTCAATATAGGAATATCCAAACTTCCACCAAGAGTCTCCCACGGCCCTCATGGCTAGCTCGCATCTCCACAACCCGACTAGACTCCACCCCAAACTCTAGAACCGAATCCACAATAGGCTGATCTTGCACCTTAGCCCTAGCACCAATCTGTCCCACCATAGCAGCACTATGTTGGCTTTGATGTGATAGTTCCTGCACTCACGACCATGATCTAGACTACGAAACCACTTGATCATAGTCAAGGATAGGAATCCTATGCACTAACAGAACAATCTCACACATCATCTTCTTGGTAGACTCAACTGCTAACTGACTAGTCAAATGGTCAATCATCTGCTCCTACCTAGCCATAGCAGCCCTCATCTCCACCATCTCAATATCCAACTTCTGAACTCTATCACACAGTCCCTATGCCTCCCCCTCTGTAGCCTTCCTGTCTAAAATATCAATAGGAATCTGCTATGCCATCCTAGTGAATGCACCAATATCAATGGTATCATCAATACCACCCATACTAACCACCCCACATCCTTTAGCCTTGGCTCCAATAGCCTATCCCATACCAACGTATACATCTACATGCACCTCCTCCACCCTCACATCTTGGGTGATCACTCCACCATCTAAGTGACACCACAACCATTGTAGAGGAACCTCCTCCTCATCACCAACCACACCCTCTGCCCTAGCTTGAGTTCCCCTACTAGCTCTCCCCTTTGGTGGAGGTGCCCTAGTAGTAGGTTCCACCCATCGATCAACTATGCCTATGCTAGGCTCCCAACTCTGCCAGGCCCACCACACATCAATATACAAAGTCATACCCGCATCCCCTACATTCAAAATATCCATAGGAGGATCCCGCTCTCCAATGTAAGGCAACACCATAGGCTGATCCCCTCTATCTCCCTGTTGCCTATAATTAATTATAGTAGCCCCTAGAACATATTGTTGTAACCCAAACTATCACCTAACTCGATCAAACTAAAAATACTCAATTTGTCAAGTATATCTCCCTACAATCCATAAACCCTATTGGATGGCTCGCAACTACTCATCATCCTCATCCCAACTCATCCCACCCAACCAGGGCCTCCATCTAATATCACCAAGAATCAAGCCCCCAAAATTATCCCTCCACAATAGTGGGTCACCCTCGTGCGACATATTGATACCTTGATCAACCACTATACTCCATCTCAGAGCATAGGGCAAATACTCTTTGCCCTCCACATGTATAGGGTGAGGCAATAAAGATGTTCTCTCGATCACTATATGCTCTAATTCCAATACCTGCAAAAAGGGGATCACACTCAATACTATCCTCCTACCATGAACAAACTTGAAAAACTCTCGATAAACTTGGGCCAATAGTGCAGGTGCCCATGCAAATACAACCCTCCACTCCACCATATCACTCACCACATCTAACATATTCCAGGTAAACAGAACCCTAGAACTATCAGACAGTGCATACATGGAGATCATCATCATGGCTACACACTACCGATTGGATATCTTCTTCTGAAACCACAACCACTCATAATCCATCTTCAAGATATCTATGGACCACCACTCCGTCCCAAATAATCGCTCTAGCATAGTGTCCTTACTCTCATCAGCTTTTGATATCACAGGAACACCCTCAATCGACAACCTATAGATCCGATAAACATCCTTTAAATTAATAGTCATTTCACCAGTAGAAAAATGAAATGTGTTCCTATTAGCATCCCATCGCTCACATAGTGTAGATACATATGCCCTATTGGTGTGTATACTGGTACACTCCCACACACCTCAAAACCATATATCATCTAACCACTTCAACTCATCCTCTTGACTCATCACATGGTCAATAGTACCCTTCATCTTTCGCACGCAATGACGGGGGTCGAGCATCTTCACCTATTCATCCACAACAAAATACAATAAAACATATGTTAGACATCCACATAACAATCCAATCAAATAAAATTGCATCAATCACAATTTTCAAATTAAACCTATTTAATCTGACACACACTCCAAAGCAAAACAATGCACAAAACACATAAACATAATAGTCACACATTTGGATACCCATTTTGTCATTTCATAGCAAAAAGTTCAAACTGGCATGATAAATAACATAATTTGAACTCCCAACAACTCAGTTCAAATTTAACACTACCTATTAATTGGCATACAAATCAAAGGTAGGCCAAATAAAATCATTCACCAAAACAAATAATATTTTTGGACACCCATTTTGCCCTTCTACGGTGAAATTTTCATAGGTTTCCAAAAATTCTACCTCTAACATGACAAATCTAATAACCTAGGTTTGATAAATTACACCTAAAAGTGACATATTTAGAAATCATACCAAAAATATATATATATATAACAGTCGCATAACGTAATACCTATTTCTTACTTTAGTGGATAAAATACAAGAACATGTCAATGTTAGTACACCGTTACCTCAAAAACTGAAAGTCAAACTTCACACCTACTCTACCCATTACCTAGTCATATTTACAACAAAACAAGTCCAATTCAAAAATTGATCGTAATTTTGGGTACCCATTTGGTTCATTTACCACTATGTGTTCAAATTTTAATTAAAAATTACAAAAAAATTTAAATCAGGACAAAAACCTCCCCCCCTCATTCACATTTCTCTGGGAAAATTAAAACAAAATCAAAACAAATAAAAATATCACTTACCTGTGGGTCCCCGCACCTGTTGCCATCCGCCTTGCATCCCCTCATCATCATCGCTCTCATATTCATCATCAACGCTCTTCTCGTGCTATCAAATGCTTCCACAAGTCACTTTCCAATACCGTGCACCATCAAAATGAGCCCATTCCATGTAAATATGGGCTTAAATATACCTTAATCACCGATTCACCCCTCGAGGGGTGAACTAAAACCCAATTTGCCCCCAAGTGGTGATTTAGGTCAAAATCGCCCCTTGGGTGGTGAAATCAACCAAAATACCCCAAAATACACCCAAAACCCTAGGAAAGCAAGCACATGTCCCCTAAAACCCTAGGAACCTTCCAAACTTGTCTTTTAACTTCATTTGCAATCATATTCATCATGCATTGGTAATTTGTCAATCGTTGCATCATCAAATCACCGCATTCCATTTGCCTCATTGTTGATTTGTCATTTGAGGGGGTATTCATATCCAAAGTCAGCTTTGCATGCAACCACAACATCAAAAATCCAAAAGTGCAATTAGCACATTTGTACAAATTTTTTTGTTGAAGATTATCATACGATCATAATCTCAATCCCAAACAAACGTGGGTTACATCATGAGAGTTGTGTTACCATGGAGAAGTCAATCTAGCATTCATGTACATCAAGAACATAATGAATGATACATTTGAAGTAATCCTAACGTAAAACTTGGAAAATGATTTTGCGACCACGTTGATCTGGTCATGATTTAATAATCCAAATGTCAACTAACTTGAGTGGTTTGACACTTGTCACCATGTTCTCATCAATCAATCAACAACAAAAATTTAGATAGGCATTTTTCCTATTCATACTTTTGGACCACACTAATATGGTCGTAAAAGCAAAGCGAACAAAAGTTATAGTTCTCAAGAAACTAGTATGGCATCGTAAATATCATACTGACTTAGAAAAATCACATCATTGCATCCATAATAATTCATTTTCATTCACCAGCATTGTTTTTATTTTTTTCCTCTTCTCCTTTCCTTCCTCTCTTCTTTCCCTTGGCTATCGATCAATGTTTTATGGTCACACTTCGAGCAACTACATACCTTTGATTGAATGTCATTCTCTTCTCTTCTTTCCCTTGGATATTCAATCAATGTTGTATGGTCATGCTTCGAGCGACTACATACCTTTGATTGAATTCCATTCTTTTCCCTTCTCTCCCTGGATCCCTAGTTAATGTTGTATGGTCACGCTTCGAGCGGCTACATACATTTGATTGAACTACATTCCCCTTCTATCCCTTTTTCTTCTACACAAACCCTTCATATTTTTGTATTAAACTATGTTCCACATAGTATATTAAAAAAATGGGTAAATTTAGACATCCAAAAGTTGCACATTGTTATACCTACATACTTGTAGATCTTTTTGGATACTTGTAGGATTACATAGGTAGTCCTAGGTACCCATAGAATATTGTAGACTAGCGTAGACTATTGTAGATCCTCCTAGAAATGCATAGATTGCTATAGTCATGTGTAGTCATATGTAGATAGTCGTAGTCATGCGTATTCATGTGTAGATTGCCATAGATTGTCATAGCATCGTGTAGACTCCCATATACCACTGCATTGGCTTTTAGGTCCTAAACCCTCATAAGCCTTCAAAATAACATCCCATGCACTGGGATATCCTTCGATAGCCTATTTGCACTCAATTGAGGCCTCCACGGGATATTAGTTGACCAAAAAAATTAACAAGTCAATACCTAAAATATAATTTAATGTTGACTTCACTTAAGTCACCTTTTTAGGGTAAAATTGATTAAAATAACCCTTAATCTTGATTAACACTAATTACATCCTCCCACATATGTGTAATTAGGGTTTTTTAGGATATTTTTTTAATCATGTCCTAAATTGACTTAAAGACATCCTAATTAGGATTAGCCCTAATCCATCCTCACACATGTGTGAGGATGAGATATTTCTCATAAGGAATGTGATGTTGCCACATTGCATTTCCTAACCTAACCCTAGTCAAAATTCAACCTAGGTTTATTCTATCTAACTCCCCCCATGCACCTTGCTATTTCCTATAAATAGTGGGTCCTAAACCCCTAATTAGATCTCTCTCCCAAATTCAACAAAGCACAAAAAATCTACAAAAATGGAAAGTGAACATTGAACAGTTAGTTCCTAGTGCACACAGTTGGATTTCAATAGTATATAGAGGTACCCTAGTTGCCTAGGAATCGATCCACCAAAGGGATTTTGCAAAAGAGACCTTACAGCTCAAATCGCCCCTTGCCCCATGAATCCGACCTCATTTTGCCCCTCGAGTGGCGAATTGGGTCTATAGGCCCCAAATCATCCCATATTTGGGAGGTAAGCTCTATTTCACCATATTATCACCTTCTGCATATTTTATTCTAGTTTTTATCATGTTTTTACAGTCATTTCATCTTCCTAAATATGGGGCCTGACTAAGGCAAGCCCCCCATCACACTAACCCCATTTTTGTAGGTTCTTCACAGGTTATTTAATAGATATGAAGAGGAAGAACAACACCAAACAAACAAAAACCTAGCAGTGGCCCACATAAAAAGAAGCCCACCTACATTGAGGGACGATTGAAGAAGATATCAAATTGATTGTAACATTATTAGGAAAAGAAATGGATAAAGGGCATCATGTCCCTCTTGTAACATGTATCTCTTAATATCAATGGAATTACAATTTCTTTGTTTAATGCATCATTGTGTTTTGTGTTAAATTATCAAATATCTTTTTCTACCCGTTTCAACTTTCTTATGCCATAGTTTTATATTGAGAAATATACCTAATTCACTAATTTACGCGAAGACAACATGATTGTGATTGAATACTATTATATATTTGTAAAACTTTTGAAGTATGCCCCTAAATATGACAAGCATGAGGAGTTCAAAGTTCAAAAATTTGTAATAGGATTACATCCCAAATTTGGAACACATGTTGGGAGAAAAGTAGCTAAAAATTTAACAATAGCCTATGATGTATCCCGCTATGAGGAAATAAGTCAAAATAATGCAAAGGCTTATTATCAGAAAATTGAAATGGAGGATTCCAAGAAAATAAGACATCTAGTGCATGATAGGGGTAGATATCAGCATAAGAAATTTAGAGATGGTGACCTATATAGAGATGATAACAAAAATAAAGGAAAGTATCAGGAAAACAAGGGGCAGGTAGATCAAAGAAATTTCCAAGAAAAGAGGAACAATAACTAGGACAGGGGTAAAAATGTCAACCAAAACAAGGAATGGGATAAACATAAGAATATGGGTCCAAATACATGTTATGCATGTGGAGCCTTAGATCATTTTGCAAGACAATACCCACAAAGAGATGATAAAAATAATCCTACAAAAGAAGCTCCATACAGGATCTATGCTGCTACAGGTAAATCTAACCTTTTAGGAAAAGCTACTCCATTCCTAATGAAAGGAAAACTAGGCAAGAATTATGTTCACATTTTGATAGATAGTGGTGCAATTGATAGCTTTATTTCAACTAGTATATTGAGGGATATACCGGTTAAACCTGGGATCATGGCAAAAGAGTGGCAAGTTGAGTATGGCTCAAGATAGACCTATATGGTCAACCAAATATTTTTTTTACCCAAAAATAGACATACCCCAGGGAAATATTAATTGGCACCTATATGTAGCTCTCTTACATGCTTTTGATATAGTCTTAGGAGTAAACTAGCTAAAAGCCCACAAAGCCTTGCTGAATTTTGAAGAAAGGTGGTTGGATTTCATAGATGATTCTTGTCAGTGAATCTGTGTCCATTGTAATTGAGCATCTTTTGAACCCCACCTAATGACTACAATGCAAGTCAAAAGAGCCTTAAGGAAAGGATGTAGGCTTTATGTGGTCAAGTTAAACAAAAAGGAAGAAACTAAGTCAAGCTCCGCTCCATTTCAATAGTATCCTATTTTGAATGAGTTTAGGGATGTCTTTCCTGAAGATCTACCCAGACTACCTCTAAAAAAGGAATTTGATTTTTCTATCAAACTATTTCTAGTTGCATCTCTTGTAGTTAGAATCCCTTACCGAATGACACCCCTTGAACTGCAAGAACTCAAGATCTAGTTGTAATATTTATTATAAAAAGGGTATATTAAATATAGTGTCTCACCTTGGGGAGCACCAGTTATTTTTGTGAAAAAGAAAGATGGATCTTTGAGGCTATGTATTGACTATAGAATGCTTAATAAAATGATATTAAAGAACAAGTATCCCTTGCCTAGGATTTATGACCTATTTGATCAATTAAGGGGAGCAACTATCATTTCCAAGATTGATCTTAGGTCAGGTTACCATCAATTGATAATCAAGGAAGAGGATACCTATAAAAATGCTTTTAGAACTCGATATGGGCATTATGAGTTCATAGTATTACCTTTTGGGTTAACAAATGTACTAGTTGCTTTTATGAATTTAATGAATAATGTCTTTAGAGAACAATTAGATCAGTTTGTGTTGATATTTTTAGATGATATTTTAATATATTCTTGAAATAAAGAAAAGCATGACCAACATATGAGAATAGTTTTGGAAATTCTCAGGAAAAATCAACTATATGGAAAATTTTCCAAATGCAAGTTTTATACTCCACAAGTTCAGTATTTGGGACACATCATCTCAGCCAAAGGAGTAGTAGTGGATCCTAAAAATATTGAAGCCATAGTAGACTAGCCAGCTCCCACTAATGTTACTAAAGTAAGAATTTTTATGGGAATGGCTAGATATTATCAACGGTTTATAAATATATTTCCAAAGATAGATTTTCCTATTACCAATCTATAAAGAAAGGTAAAAGCATTCAGGTGGACAGCTCAGTGGGAGGATGCTTTCATAATCCTTAAATAAAAATTGACAACTTCACCTATACTTCAAATACGTGACCCCAGCAAACCATTTATAGTTTGTACCGATGACTCTCTAGAAGGACTAGGTGGTGTCTTGTTGTAGGATGAGGCATTTGTAGCATATGAATCCATAAAGATTAAAAAATATGAAATAATTTTTGCTACTCATGATTTAGAGTTGGCTGCCATAGTCCATGCTCTTAATATTTGGCAACATTATTTGTTGGAAAACCCATTTGAGTTAAATACTAATCATTAGAGTTTGAGGTATATTTTCATCCAGCCTTTGCTAAATGCTAGACAATGAAGATGGATGGAATTCTTGGTCGAATATGATTTTGGAATTGAATACATCAAAGGAAAGGAAAATAAACTAGAATATGCTCTCAATAGAAGAAGGCACATAGTTGCTCTCACAAAGTGTTAGTATGCACTAAAGGAGCAAATTAAGGAAATGCAAAAAATTGATGAATTTTACAACCAATATCATACTAAGGTTGAGCAAGAACCAGATTGGCATACAAATTTTAGTATCAAACAAGATTTGGTGTATTATAATAATCGGATAATAGTACCTGATTATAATGGAATAAAAACAACTCTTACAAGAAGCCCATTGTGCTCCATATTCTGCTCACCCAGGTGTGATAAAAATACGAAAAACTTTAAAAAATGATTTTTTTGGTCCAAAATGAAGAAGGATGTGGTACAATTTGTTGCAAGATGTCTAGAATACTAGAAATTCAAAGTTGAACATCAACATTATAGGGTAAACTATACCTGTTTGATATACGAGAACAAAAATAACAAGTGATTTCCATGGATTTTATAGTTGGTCTTCCCAAGACTCGGTTCTAGAATGATGCAATTTTTATATTTGTGGATAAGTTGACTAAAGTGGCACATTTTATACTGGGTAATATTCATGATGATACCCCTACAATAGCACAAAATTTTTCTCAAGAAATTGTGAGATTGCATGGTTTTCTTGAAATAATTATCTCGGATAGAGATTCAAGATTCACTTCTGAATTTTGGTAAGCTTTGCACCGAGCATGGGATAAAAAGATAAATATCAGCACAACCTATCATCCTAAGATGCATGGGCAAACTGAGAGGTTTAATTAGGTACTGGAGGATATACTATGCATGTATTGCATGGACCACCAAAGTAAGTTGGAATATTATCTCTTCCTAGTGGAATTTGCATATAACAACAATTATCATACCACGTTGGGCATGGCTCCTTTTGAGAATCTATATGGGCGAAGGTGTAAAACCCCATTAATATGGAATAATCTGGATGATCAAGAAGTTATCAGTCCTAAAGTTATTAAGAAAATGAAGGTCCAAATAAATAAAATATGCTAGTGACTTTGTGAAGTCGTAGACCATAAGAAGAGTTATGCTGACATTAAACGAACACCTAGAGAATTTTCCATTGGAGATAGAGTATTCCTCATAATCATACTGACCAAATCTCCATTAAATATTCTAAAATGAGCCCTAAATTTGTTGGTCCATTTGAAATCATTGTCAAAATAAGTCCTATTGCTTATAAGCTCACCTTGCTACCAAATCTGTCTAAGATCCACAGTGTTTTCCATGTGTCTCTCCTCCACAAATATGTCATAGAACCATCTCATGTTCTAGATGTTTATCATTTGTAGATGTCATACCTACAACTCATTAAGGTTCAACCAGTCAAAATCTTGGGATACAGGTCTAAAAAATCGAGAAAAAGAACAATTGATCAATGTAGGGTCTAGTGGAATCACTACTCAGAGAGAAATACCACCTGGGAAAATGTAGCATAGATGAAAAACAATTCTCTTTCTTGTTTGAAAACTGTTAATCAAATGAACAATTTAAAAATTGTTATGATAGTATTGTATATTGGGGTATTTTGATACATATCTGAGATATTAATGTTGTAATGTTGAATGTAATCTTTGCTTAAAATATGGCATTTTTCTTATGAATGTATATTCAATTATTTTGAAACCTACAATATTATATTGACTAACACAAGGACTGTGTTGAACACTAGCAGGGAAGAATATAACATCCTCATTAATTATTTAACTTTTTTTGTAGAAGAATGTGATACTGTTGTAAGCATTTGTGTATGTAGGTGCATATTTTCACATGTAATAAATAAGCCAAATGAGAGAATCACCCACTTCTGATGGAGACAATGGTTGGAAGCGTCAGATAAGGTGGGATATGATGTTGTGCTTTAAGCACCATGACTCATGGGTATGTGGAAGCCCACAAATTAAAAATCATATAGGGTCATTGTTGCCTGTGATTGTATGTGAATGGTACTTGTATTGTTGTTTTGCATATTTTCAAATTATTGTTTTTCAATTCATGCATAACTAAAATTGTTTTAATATATATAAAATCTAAACATCATTAGATAAAATATTATTGAAAAATAAAATGTTATAAATAATATGTTATATAAAAACTAATAATAATGAAATAATAATTAAAAAAATAAGTCATATATATATAATATAAAATATACAAAAGATTGTGTAAATAAAAATTAATGTATATGTAATAATACAAAAATACTTAAGCCAAAATATCCATGGAAAACACTCGATGTACATTAGTGTTGACACTCGGAAGTAGTCTACCTTTCCATAACAACTTATGTGTCAATTGTTTATGAATTTCCCTATACTTTAAAGGAAGGAAACCAGTGGAGAAAAAGATATGCAAATTTTAGCATTCTCGGGAGAATTTTGGTTCAAGTAATTGGAAGAGAATAGTGAAGCTTGGAGTATAAGCCTCGGTCGTAAACTTCATATAGACCAGGTTCAATTTTGGGTATTTGTGTTAGTAATGATTGTGTGTTTTATTTATGTTTGTTTATTTGGTAATGCTGGAATGAAATGCAGTAGAAGCAATGGCTTAAATGGTTAATTTATAATTATACCAAACTTTTCTAGAATGAAATGTATTAGAAGCAATGGATTTAATGGATAAGATATTTATATAAAAAATATATATTAAACCTTGCTGGAATGAAACGTAGTAGAAGTAATGGCTAAAGTTTTAATTATGATATTATATATATATATATATATATATATATATATATATATATATATTAAACTTTTTTGTCTGTGAAAGATAAGGCTAGAACTGCATTAGTGTGTGTGTGTGTTGCATTAGAAGTCATGAGTTATGTTGACCCAAGAGTTTAAATACTCTATGCTTGACCACTATCACCTACCATGGGGAGGCCTTTGGAAATTGGATTCTAGTTCTATGTTGGGCGATGAACATGCTGCTATATTTCTTTGAAGTGAAGCTAGAATTAAGCAATTTCATAGTTGTAATTGAAAATACTATTTGAGAAACTAATCTATGGTAAAATAAAAAATATATACCTTTTTATTATAATGGCTATGTATTGAAGATGTTTTGCTATTGTTAGATTTTAAGTTTTTGAATGAGGAGATATGGTAGAAAATAGACTTCCTTTTCATTCGTATGGAATTCTTTCTATATTTATGATAATTAATAATATTCATTGTCTTTAAAGTGAGTTGATGAAATTTTAAAATTATGTTAATGTCTGGTGGCTCTCCTCGGGTAAAATTTAGAAGCTTTCAAACACTAATATAAGGAATTCAATATGAGTGTAGTGGTTATTATTAAAAATGACTGTTCATCTTTATATGGATAACAATGAAATGAGTATATAATATTAACATGAAAATAAATAGCTTGTGGAAATCTGTTTTTGTCTAAGGCAACTGTTGTGTGTCACTTTCATTCAAGAAGTGACTACTTTTATTTTTTCTAAAATGTCAAGTAAGTTTGATGTTTGGAGTCGATTGTTGATCTTCATAGAGGAATTAAGAGATCTGACTTATGTTTTAGAATTGTTAAATGTAAGTTTTATAAATATAGTGTAGAATGCTAGAATATTACTTCATGGTTAGAATTGTTAAACTAAGTTGCATTAATAATTTTAATATTTTTTTTATGGAAATGCATGCTTATTTAAAAACTATTAGACCTCAACATACTATGTGGATATAAGCAAACCCCCTAAAATATCTTTTATAATAACATGCTAACAAGAGTAAAAATATTAAATCTAGAAATAAAATTATGACATAGTATTCAGTAAGGGAGAATATAGGTATGGAATTTTTGACTTTATATGGTGTTTATCAAGATGGATAACACCCACACAAAACCGATAGTTCATAGTGGTGACTATTATGAATCGAAGGTAACCATTATCTAGCAAACAAAGAAAGGATAGGGGTCCTATGCTGGAGAGATTAATGAACGATGGTATGGGATGTTGTTCTAGGTTACCATACGAGTAGTACATGAGGATGCTCATGAGCCTACTCTAGTTGTGGAATTTCCAACAAGACTCAATATGGGGAGAAAATTTGAGGTTGAAAAGTCTAGCAGTAGATGGTATGGGCAACATTACCATCAACTGGAGCTGGTCCTGAAGCATCTGGTTCAAAAGCCAAAGTGTTGGTGGACCCTAGTTAAACCTTAGATGAAGGTCAATAATCAGGCACTGGCATAGCTATGCTAGCTCAAAGTATGAATTAACAGGTCAGTGGATCAATAAGGACAAGAGTGGGATTGTGAATCCAAGTCCTCCATGCTTTGATATGTGGAATTAGTGCATCCATCCTTCCAATATTTATGGACCCTGGAAGGGCAACCCCATGCCAAGATCGAGAAAACTTGAGAAAGGAGTAAGGATCTCATAAATGGTAACCTATCGTGGGAAGTTGGCCAGTCCCAAGGACTTAAGATATCGTCTACAGTGGTAGAAGTTATTGAAGTGTGATCCTCTATACCAAAGTACTAATACAAGTTGGGGTATATCTGCATCAAAAAGTGACAATTATGTTTGAATTTAATGAAATTTTTATTTTGTGTTTTGGACAACCAAGTGAGTAGACCTGGGTTGTTACAATGACATCTAAACCAGTTTCAAACTTTGGATGGTCAGATTCAACCAAATTTATGGAAGCTTCTAGGTTGTCATCTGATTGATTTCTAGCAAGATTTGAGACTCCTCCATTGTTTGGGTGAGTATACCATAGGTGGTTAGTCCTTTGGAAGTTGAAATTCATATTTATTTTTTTTTGGTAAGTAAGGTACAAATTCATTACAACCAAGTTTTACAGGTTGACCCAAAACCTATTACAACAATAGCACAAAGCTGAATCGGAACAAGGCCTCAATAGGGACAATCTGGCCTTAGCCCCCTACTGAGGTTACACCACCAACAAAGAGCAACACCCTTACAAAAGATGACCCACACCTCAAAACACAGGCGGACGACACTTTCGCCTCCTAACACTTTCTCTTCTCTTTTGGTCGCGAAACTGCGACATGTCGCGATATCGTGACACTTTTCCTTCCTCCTCTTTATTTTCTCTTTTGGTCATGAAAAAGCGACATGTCATGATATCACAACACTTTTCCATCCCGCTCTTTCTCTTCTCTTTTGGTCATAAAAATTTGACATGTTGCGATATCGCGACATATTTTCCTCTTGCTTATTCTCTTCACTTTTGGTCGTGAAACAACGACATATCACGATATCGCTACACCCTTCCACATGTTGCAAAATCATGACACTTTTTCTTTCCTCCTCTTTCTCTTCTCTTTTGGTCATGACAATGCGACATGTAGCAATATCGCGGCACTTTTACTTCTTGCTCTTTCTCTTCTCTTTTGGTCGCGATAGGATGACATGTCGCAAAATCGTGACCCTTTTTCCATCTTGCTCTTTCTCTTCTCTTTTGGTCGTGATAAACCTACATGTCATGATATCGCGACACTTTTTCCTTCTTGCTCTTCTCTTCGCTTTTGGCCACGAGAATCTGACATGTCGCGAAATCGTGACACTTTTCCATTCAATCTCAACACATCGCCAAAAAATGACACTATTTCCTTCTTGCTCACCATGTCACAAAATTGCGACACTCTTTCTTTCTTGCTAAGCATGTTGTGATATCGTGACACTTTTTCTTTCTTACTCTTTCTCTTTTCTTTTAGTCACGAAAATGTGACATGTTATGATATTGTGACACTTTTTCCATGTCACGATATCGCGACACTTTTTCTTTCCTTAACATGTCACGAAATCGCGACACGTTTTCCTTCATCCTCTTTCAATTCCTTTTTGGTCACGAGAATGCGATGTGTCGTGATATCGTGCCACTTTTCCTTCTTGCTCTTAGTCTTCTCTGTTGGTCATGAAAATATGACATGTCACGAAATCGAGACACATTTTCTTTCTTGCTCTTTCTCTTCTCTTTTAGTCGTGAAAACACAACATGTCACGATATCATGACACTTTTTCCCACTTGCTCTTTCTCTTCTTTTTTGGTCACGATAATGCGACATGTCGCGATATCGTGACACTTTTTCCTTCGAGCTTAACTTATCACCAAAAAATGACCCTTCTTCCTTCCAGCTTAACTTATCACCAAAAAATGACACTATTTCTTTCTTGCTCACCATGTCACGACATCGCGACTCTCTTTCTTTCCTGCTAAGCATGTCGCGATATCGCGACACTTTTTATTTCTTGCTCTTTCTCTTTTCTTTTGGTTGCGAAAATGTGACATGTTGCGATATCGTGACACTTTTTCCATGTCGCGATATCGTGACACTTTTTCTTTCATCAACATGTCGTGAAATCGTGACACTTTTTCCTTCCTCCTCTTTCACTTCTTTTTTGGTCGCGAGAATGCGACGTGTCATGATATCGTGCCACTTTTCCTTCTTGCTCTTAGTCTTCTCTTTTGGTCATGAAAAAATGACATGTCGCGAAATTGTGACACATTTTCCTTCTTGCTCTTTCTCTTCTCTTTTAGTCGCGAAAACACATGTCGCGATATCGCGACACTTTTTCCCACTTGCTCTTTCTCTTCTTTTTGGTCACAATAATGCGACATGTCAGGATATCATGACAATTCTTCCTTCGAGCTTAACTTATCACCAAAAAGTGACCCTTCTTCCCTCAAGCTTAACTTATTGCCAAAAAGCGACCCTTTTTCCTACTTTCTCAGCATGTCGCGAAATTGCGACACTCTTTCATTCTTGCTCAACATGTCGTGATATCGCAACACTCTTTCACTCTTGCTCTTCATGTCGCAATATCGCGACACTATTTTCCCTCATGCTTTTTCTCTTATCTTTTGAACACAACAACGCGACATGTCACGATATTGCGACACTTTTTCCATGTCACGATATCGTGAGACTCTTTCTAGCATGTCACGACATCGTGACACATTTCCTTTCTTGCTCTATATGTCACGAAATCATGACACTCTTCCTTTCTTTCTCAACATGCCATGATATCACAACCCTTTTTCGAACATGTTGCAATATCGTGACACTTTTTCTTTCTTTCTCAACCTGTTGCGAAATCGCTACACTTTTCCTTTCTTGCTGAACTTTGCTTTTCTTGAAAATTGAACAAGTCACGAAAACGTGACTTCGGTCTTTGGCCTCAGCCATTACCCCTGACCCCATTACAATAAGCCACCAGGCCACCTGGATCCTTCCCCTGTTGCAAATAAAACTAAAGTCGTCACAATTAGGACCTAAGCAATACTGACAAAACCACATTGAAACTGCTCTCCCTTTTTCTGATCCCCACAACTTCACCATCATTGGCAATAATTTTGAATAATTTTAGCCACTTCACTTGGGACCCCATGTTCCCAAATGACCATCCCAACGGCTTCCACCCCTAAATTGGCCAAGATATCAGTAGTTTTAGTTGAAATTCATATTTTGAATGTTAATCTATAGGTATATTTTGAGGAACATATTTCTATAATTGAATCATATCACTACAGAGCTTCTAAAATAATATATACAAGTTATCTAGCTAAGAATTTGTGTTATTATTTTGAGTTACAGTAGTCTAGTTTGTTACATTATTTGTAGATGAAATGAGGTTAAAGAAAGTCGTTATGGTTTGATTTAAAGTAGAGTTGAAAAATGTTGGGGTATTTTGAGGCTGATTAATATTTGGAAATGTTAGCATATTCTAAGTAGGTGTATTATTAAAAAATTCAAGTGTAGTTTGATCATTGGTATTAGTATTCGATGAGCAATGAATTTATTATCAAATTACATTGGAGTAATAGGATGGGTAGGGGCAGTAATAGCATTAAATGACTAATTATAATTTGTGTATGGTAAGATATTCAACATTGGAAACTATTGTGAAAGGGCTTGATTAATCATTGGAACTTGGTTAAATGCACTTGGTTGTCCTAAGGAAGGTAGTTGTCCAATTCCAAAACCTTGAGGTATCAATTTATGTTCTACTATCAAGGCCTCACTATATGCCATCGATAGAGTAGTGATATGGTGTGCTCTCCTTACAAACGTAAATGTGAGAGGATATAAAGCTCTAAAGTAATGACAAGCACACTATTTTTCATAGGCCTTATCTCATAGTAACACTAGATCTAGAAAATTGGAAGTTTTTATTATGCCTCTCTCACCCCACCAACTCAATTTAATCTTATCATCATTACCATGGTTAGGCTTTGATCTACCAAACTTAAGGATCTCTAACTAGTTTTCAATTACTTTTTATTTACTTTATAGGGTATCTACTACCGAGTAATTATCTTTAGTTATAGTTTCCATAACCATGATGTACACTTCCACTTTTGGTTTAGCATATAGAATATCATTGTCATTCTCATGCTCAATGATTAGTTCATTTGAAATTGGATCTCTATTTGGAAATTCAATTGTCATATAGGCATTCAATATTCTAGATCAATCATAGTCAAGTAATATCCTAAATATATTTGGAATATCCACAACCTAAATATCAATGCACTATTGTATCTTGGGTTGATCATCCAACTGTACATGAGTTTGATTTATTGGACCAACAATATTTAACTTTGTTTTATCTATTTGGATAACCTTCTTTTTTGTGTGAGCAATGGTCAACCCTATTTTTTTATTTACAACATATGGCATCACAGTGCCAGAAGCACTTGAATCTATAAAATAGTTATGTAAACTCTTACCAACAATTCTACGAGTTGGAAGGAAGGGTGGGTATTATACCTTTTATTTCTATATAACTACCTAAGCATGAGTAACCCTTTTAGTTTATAATTTCTTGAGTAACAAATCCTTGTGGCTAGTCAACTAAACTACCTCAGTCAAAGGATTATTTTCTTGGGTTTTCTTAAGGTCTTCAATAATGTCATATCCAAGATAGTTTTATTTTAGATTTTTCTCTATATGTGGTAATGGAATATTGACTTATGGCTACATAGGCATTGTAGTATCTTTGGATGGGACAAGGATTCTAGTGTGTTGCATGTTAGGTTGGATGGAATATTCTTTAGGAGGTATACAAGAAGTTAATATTCCTTCCCATTTACCCTAAAGAATATAATTATTTACTCTTTGAAACCGTTGGTGATATTGCATATCTTATTCCAAATAGTATTTAGGTTCATCTTTATCCACTTATGAGGGTTTAAATATTTTTAAAACTAAGGCTATACCTATATTTTAATCAACTTGATTCTTACAATCTTAATTGGTGGGTATTAACTCAAAAATTTAAATCTCTTTTTGGATGATATCTAAACCAGTTTCAAACTTTGGACGGTCAGATTCAACAAAATTTATGGAAGCTTCTAGGTTGTCATCTAATTGATTACTAGCAATATTTGAGACTCCTCCATTGTTTGGGTGAGAATACCTTAGGTGGTTAGTCCTTTGGGAGTTGAAATTCATATTTTGAATATTAATTTATAGGTATATTCTAAGGAACTTGTTTCTGTAATTGAATCATATCACTACTGAGCTTCTAAACTAATCTCTATAGGTTATCTAGCTAAGAATTTGTGTTATTATTATAAGTTATAATAGTATGATTTGTTGCATTATTTGTAGATGAAATGGGATTTAAGAAATTTGGTATGGTTTGATTTGAAGTAGTATTAAAAAATGTTGGGGTATTTTGAGACTAATTAACATTTGGAAATACCGACATATTCTAAGTAGGGGTATTATTAAAAAATGCAAGTGTAGTTTGAGCATTGGTATTAGTATTCTGATGAGAAATGGATTAATTATCAAAGTACATTAGATTAATAGGATTGGTAGGGGTAGTAATAACATTTAATGACTGATTATAATTCATGTATGATAAGGTATTCAACATTAGAAATTATTGTGCAAGGGCTTGATTGATCATTGGTACTTGGTTAAATGTACCTGGTTGTCCTAAGGAAGGTAGTTGTCTAGTTCGAAAACCTTGAGGTATCAATTGATGTTATTATATCGCTCCAAATTTTTTGCACCCTTACCTTTAGGCTATAGGATTCGTGCTCGAAAGGGGGATGTGAAAAGGATGGGACAATACCTCGGACTGAGAGACCCTTTGAAGGTCCCGCCTCTCGGGGGAGGTGTATAAGGGTGAATTTTCGATGGATGGTGGGTTCACCAGGAAACTTTTGAATGGCAGTTTCCATGCCTAGGTTGGGAATGTGTTTGATGTGTTCAGTTTTAGCTTTAATCATCCAAGTCCTAGGTTTGGCCAAATGAATCTAAGCTAAGCTATATGAAATGCTGATTATATGAATACAGAAAATAGAATTAAACAAAAAATACAAGAAATATACTAGATTAGAAAAGCCATACCTGATCCGGATGTCTGATGGAGGTTTTGATTTTTGAAGCAGTCCAAATCATCTGGAATTTGACAGGATCGTCTCTGATCTGACAGGATCGTCCCTGATCTACTGATCTGACAAGATCATCTCTAATCTGACAAGATCATCTCTAATCTGACAAAATCGTCTCTAATCTGAAGATATCATCTCTAATCTGATGAAATATTCTAATGATTTCATCAAAGTCCTACAACTACAGAAATGGATACCAAGAACAAAAAATACAATTACAAAAGCAAGGGAAAATGATAGAAATGAAAGTATGAATGTTAGAATGACAACTTTAGATAAAAAATTAAGTAAAATGCATTGTTTTAATGACTAAATTTGACTCTATCATGCATCTATGCTATGTGAGGTGAACTCCAAGATGCAAAATAGAAATAAATCTAACTAATGCAAAGCAAAACAGTAGATAATGGACAGAGAACGCAAACTCAGGGCATGGATTTGCCCCCAATGTTGGTTGCAGTCGA
Organism: Wollemia nobilis; assembly: GCA_028583015.1. Lineage (NCBI taxonomy): Eukaryota > Viridiplantae > Streptophyta > Pinopsida > Araucariales > Araucariaceae > Wollemia > Wollemia nobilis. The sequence goes on from JAQPPZ010017218.1 coordinate 9,147,004, forward strand.
AATCGTCTACAAAATACATAATCATATTGAATTGTGGTGTGATCATCCGAGATCATACAGGATCGGCTATGACGATCTGAGCTTGCTCCAGCTGAAGAATCACAAAGTTCCTGCAAGAAAATTCGAAAAGGGACAAAGGCAAACAATAGTCTAAGACATTCTAATGCATGTAAAACTCGAAGTGCAGTAAAATTCAGCCAGGGGAATGTCAAGGGGAGGACCTAAGATTAAATAGGCATAGGAAGGAGGTTGGGAGGTTGGATATCATCCCAATTTGGGAGATCTCCAATGGGGGAAGTCTCTAACCGTGTAGACACGCTTTTGCCTCGGTTAGAGACATCGTTGAAACAGAAGCTAATTATGAAAAATTAGTTTTGGGACGAAATCATCTGGACGTTCTTCTCCAGACGAATTCGTCCGATCTGAGGTGATATCATCTGATCGGTGAAGATATCGTCCAATGGTCACAACAAATCCTAAAAATGACATGAAAAACGAGAAAAGCGGTTTAACAGGCGGTTCAGGGTTAAAATTTAAATTTTGAATTATTACTAAGGTAATTTTCATTATTTGCTAAGGTTTACTGCGCCAATTTTAGGGTGCTACAGTTATACTATCAATACCTCACTATATGCCATCAGTAGAGTAGTGATATGGGGTTCTCTCCTTAAAATCATAAATGTGAGAGAATCTAGAACTCTAAATTAATGACAAGCACACTATTTTTCATGGGCCTTATCTCATAGTAACGCTAGATCTAGAAAATTGAAAGTTTTTATTATTCCTCTCTCACCCAACCAACTCAATTTAATATTATCATCATTACCATGGTTAGGCTTTGATATGCCAAACTTAAGGGTCTATAACTAGTCTTCAATTACTTTCTATTTACTTTGTAGGGTATCTACTATTGAATAATTATCTTTAGTTATAGTTTTCATAACCATGATGTACACTTCAACTTTTGGCTTAGAATATAAAATATCATTATCATTCTTGTGCTCAATGATGATTTCATTCAACCTTGGCTCTCTATTTGAAAATTCAATTGTCATATAGTCATTCAAAATTCTAGAACAATCATAGTTGAGCAGTATCCCAAATACATTTGGAATATTCACAACCTAAATATCGGTGCAATGTTGTATTTTGGGTTGATCAGCAAACTGCACATGAGTTTGATTTAATGCCCCAACCATATTTACCTTTGTTTTATCTAGTTGGACAACCTTCTTTTTTGAGTGATTAGGTATCAATCCTAATTTCTTGTTAACAACATATGATATCACATTTCCAGAAGCACTTGAATCCATAAAATAGTTATGTAAACTCTTACCAACAATTCTACCACTTGGAAGGAATGGTGGGGATTCTAAATTTTCTTTCTATATAACCACTTGAGCACGAGTAACCCTTTTAGTTTCTTATTTCTCAAGAAAAAAATCCTTGTGGCCATTCAATTTAACTGTCTCAGTTGAAGGATTATTTTTTTGGTTTTTCTTAAGGTCTTCAAATATGGTATATTCAAGGTTATTTTATTTTAGAGTTTTATCTATCTATTGTAATGGCATATTGATTTATGGTTGCATAGGCATTACAGGATCCTTGGGTGGGATAAGTATTTTAGTGTCTTGCATGTCAGGTTGGATAGAAGCTTCTTTAGGAGGTACATAAGAAGTGAATGGTCCTTCCCATATACCATGAAGAATATAATTATGTACTCATTAAAACCATTTGTGAGTTTGCACCTCTTCTTCCAAACACTCTTTAGGTTCATCTTTATCCATTTATGAGGGTTCAAATATTTTTAAAACTATGGCTATACCTATATTTTAATTAACTTGATTATTAAAATCCTCATTGGTGGGTATTGACTCAAAATATTTCATCTATTTTTGGACAATATCTAAACCAGTTTCAAACTTTGGATGGTCAAATTCAACCAAATTTATGGAAGCTTCTTGGTCATCATCTGATTGATTGCTAGTAATATTTGAGACTCCTCCATTGTTTGGGTGAGTATACCATAGGTGGTCAGTCCTTAGGAATTTTAAATTCCTATTTTTGAATGTTAATTTACAATTATATTGTGAAGAAATTATTTCTATAACTGAATCATATCACTACTAAGCTTCTAAATTAATATCTACATGTTATCTAGCTAAGAATTTATGTTATTATGCTAGGCTATAGTATTCTAGTTTGTTGAATTATTTATAAATTAAATGGGATTTAAGAAAGTTTTTATGGTTTGATTTGAAGTAGTATTGAAAAATGTTGGGGTATTTTGAGACTAATTAACATTTGGAAATACTGGTATATTCTAAGTAGAGGTATTATTAAAAAATACAAGTGTAGTTTGAGCATTGGTATTAGTATTCTGATGAGCAATGGATTAATTATCAAAGTATATTGGATTAATAGGATGGGTAGGGGCACTAATAGCATTTAATGACTGATTATAATTCATGTATGATAAGGTATTCCACATTAGAAACTATTGTGCAAGGGCTTGATTGATCATTGGTACTTGGTTAAATGTACTTGGTTGTCCTAAGGAAGGCAATTGTCCAATTCCAAAACCTTAAAACATTAATTGATGTTCTAATTTCAAGACATCACTATATGCCATTGGTAGAGTAGTGATATGGGGTGCTCTCCTTACAAACGTAAATGTGAGAGGATCTAAATATCTATATGTCATTGATAGAGTAGTGATATGCCATTGCAGAACATACATTTATGTAAGAAATTAATGGGGTGCTTATGAAACCTAGTATTGAATACCCTTAAGGGCTCATTGGGCTCCCTTCTAGCTTAGTAAAATTGATGGCATATGATAGTAGGATCTATGGGTAATCTAAATTGGTTGATAAATACCATTTCTAGCTCAATTCGAGAGGTGATAAAATTTGTAGTTAATATATCTATCATATGCTAGTTCGTCTAAAGTAAGAGGAAATATTCTACAAGCCACATCCTCATTTTCAACTTGTAATAAAATTAATGCATCATTATAAGCTTGAATTTGTTCTTCAACTATTCTAGATACATCATGTTTATACCTAGGTAAATAAATTTCAATATTCTTGGGTATATCATGAGTTGGTCTAGGTATATTTAGTGGACTACTACCACCTAACCAAGGTGTAAATTATGCCATGGGTGAATTTAATGGAGTGACAAATGGATCAATAAATAGTGTGATAGGTTGGGGTGAGGTATTAATGGAAGGAAGAGTGCTTGATTGACCTTTACTATTTTTTAGGTCTTCTATGAAATTCAATATCACCTTTAGAATACTTAGATGTGGTGATGATAATTCTAGGTTCTAGTTTTAACAGTCAAGTAGTATGATATATGTGAAAGAATAACAATGAGAATTAAGCAATTTCAAGGACCATTCAAGAAATCAACAATTAAGCTCAAAATTTAAGAAATAAGTAACATAAATTAATTGGAGATTATAGGCTAAGGTTATTGAACTATTAAAACCTACCGTAATAATGAATCAAATATTTTGTGTATTTTAGACCATAAAGCAATAATGAATCAAACATTTCAAGCCCCCTTCTAGTGTTATTTCCTATTGAGTGATACAACTGACCTAATTGTCAATGTACACAAATGGTTAGAACAATAATTGTTCTCTCTTGAAAAGGAATATTTATCCCCCAAGGTTTGGGTGATATTATATGTTATTTTTTAATCTTAAATCAAAATAATAAATAAGGGAAGGCAAGTGGATAACTCAAGGTTACATATAACTTTTTTTTTTTTGAATTTAGATGGTGGAATTGGTAACTGCCATGAATACAGGTAGGCTATCTAGCTTTTATGGCTACCATAGTATTCTACATTATCCATCCTAGAAGCCACCTATAGTTCTTTGTGCAGTCCACACGTATAACCACCAAGCCACAATCATTTTAAACCTTTTATAATGTTGAAAGCACTAGGAAAGGGACAAGCATTAATTTCGATGAGGCTCGATATTTGAAATTTGGACCTTTGCCCCTCTTATGGGGTTTGGTTGAACCAATTGGTCGGGTTACATATAACTATTACAAAGAAAGTTCCAATTTATTGTCTAAGCTTGAAGAAACATAGATCTAATTTCGTTGTTTAGCTAAATAAGGAAAAACAAGATTCTAGGATTGTTGCATTAAGATCATCAATATATATTATTCATTGCATCATAGTCATGATCATTATAGCACATTAAAATGTGTATTCTAAAACTTATAGAAATGTAATACATAATCATGTAAAACAAGCTTTAGAATTCAAAATTCAACTAATCTACTCCTATTTAAGCCAATTTTAAAAAATATCAAAAGGAAAGGGTTAGAGAAAGAAATAAAACAAGACATTAAATTCTTGAAGCCTTATGTTAAATCTATTGAAGCATAAATTGTGAATCAAACCAACCTTCACTTAACTAGTATTCATATAATCTGAGACCAAGACAGTACCATCCTCAAAGGAGAAAAGAAATAAAATATTAGAATTGACTCAAATGTAACCACCATCATCATGCACATATTACACCAAGAATTCTAATATCTTGCATTGCTAAAGATGTTCAATCATTACATATTAGAATTTCTAGCATCATATGATTACCAGGATAATTCTCCAAGTATAATAACAGGGTTCAAACATCCACCAACTATAAAATAGGAAAAATTTCATAAAATGTCTAATACTAACATTGGATTATGATCCTTTGAAATGAGCCTTTCATAGCTATTTATAGCCTTAAAATTTCAATTTTTTTAGCTTCATAGTTGTATTTTAGTGCTTCATAGTTGTATTTCAATGCTTTATAGTTGTATTTCAATGCTTTACAGTTGTATTTCAATGCTTTACAGTTCTAAAAATGAGTTGTTTGTCACTGCTTGGATGATGTGTCACTTTTAATTTCTTCCCTAAATTTGATCTTCAATTATCCATTGTCGATTCTTCTAACTACCTTGGACATGTCCTTTTTAGGTTAGGTAATTGAGTTGTCATCCATTTGAGTAGCTAGAATCAGGTCCAGGTTCAATGAATTCTTCCAATTCTCTTAGTCTTTACTTTGTTACTATCATTGCCTATAAATATTAGAATATGATCAAAATTAATTTTAGATTTAGCTTTTGCAAGAGAAAAATATTTGAGAGACAATATTTTGACCTTTGATATTTGTTTATCACTTTCAATTAGCATCATTGATCTCTTTTATGTCATTTTTATTTGTCTTCTTCAAATGGTGGGCTTTGATTGGTTGTTTAAACCTATTATTCAATTCTTATAATATTTTTATAAGTTATATTTAGCCTTCATAAAATTTCATCATTCATCATTTTAATATTTACAATGTTCTTGTAAATAACCTTTTAACCGATGAGTCTTTACCTTAATTTATTTTTTTATTTATTTTTATTATTTCTCTTAACCCTTCTTCAATAAATTAGGGCTAGTCATCTCTCATTTTATGGCACCAACAAGTGTAGCTTTCAATTGTCAAGCTTAATTTCTAAGTGCCAGGTAAAATGTTCAATCCCCAAGTTTTACTTTCAATTGTTAGCTGCTAATTTCTAATTGCTTCAACTTTTATTTCAGGATTTTGGCATGAAATATTCAATTTTCTTTCAAAACTCATATTGGGGTTCATTTTCCAAATGTCAAGTTTAATTTTTATTGTCGGGCTTCATTTTTAATTTCCAATTTTTTTTTTTTTTGCATCAATGCTCTTTTTTTATTCTTATTTTTTTATTTTTATTTTAAAATACTTTTCTATTTTTATCATTTCTTAGAGAAGCATTGCATGGATCCAATATTCTAAAATTATTTTCTTACATCAACCCAAGAGAAACTTTGACTTTGGGCTCTTTTTTTATTCTTATTTATTTTTTATTTTTTTTATTTTAAAATACTTTTCTCTTTTTATCATTTCTTAGAGAATCATTGCATGGATCCAAGATTCTAAAATTATTTGCTTGCATCAACCCAAGAGAAACTTTGACTTCGGGAATTCATGGGATTGCATAAGTTAATTTAGGGTTTCTTTTACCCAACTTTGAGCAATCAAACTTTAAATTCTTTTGCTTACACCATACAGGGCTATGCTTGCTTTATTGCCAAAATATTTCTGGTTTTGGACTAATTTTTGTATTGTTTTGTTGCCAAGTTATTCTCGGTCTCAGGCTATTTTATTTATGCTTATGTTGTGGCTGAAATATGTTTTGGTCTATTTCATTTGCATGGTTTTGGGCTCTCAATTTTTTCCTTTCTTAAATGTCTTTCTCTTTTAACCTTGCATGAGGACATTGCATGTATTAAGGAATTAAAATACCATGATTGCGTCACCCTAATATAGAATCCACATTTGGGTATGCCCAAGTTAATCTAGGGTTTCTTTTGCTTGACTTTGTGCAATCAAATTTAAATGCCTTTATTTTCCTGGTTCCAGTTTGTTCAATCAAATTTTAAGAGTTTTCATTTACACGGTCCTAGGCTCATTTCAAGATATTTCCAATAGCTTAGAAATGATTTTTTAAATCCCAAAAATTAATTTCAATTGCCTAAAAAAATACCTGAAATGAATATTAATTGCCTAAAAGAGAATTTAGTTGCCCAAAAATATTTTTAAAGGGCCTAAAAAATATTTTAGTGTACCTAGAGAATGGATTTTTTTTTTTTTTAGCACTAGGGTTTTAGAAGTTGCATTAGAACAATCATTTTCTAATAAATTTCCAAGTGAACCAGATAGTAATATCTTGAGTTAAAATTTGAAGGTAAACAACTTAGGGTATTCATTTTACTCAATAGAATGCTTATTTCAAGCATAAGTCATATAGGAACATATATTTTCTAATTGAATCCATTTAAATGAGATCAAAGAAAGCAAGCTCAAAACTTGGCATAAGAAAATTCAAATAAAATTTAAAATTTCAAGTGGGTCCTTGTTGGGTTGGGTTGTGCAACTGCAACAACACACTCTTAACAACTGGACTAGTGACCAATCTAGACATAGAGCAACAACAAAAACCAAATGAAGGTATGATTTCTCAAATCCCTACAACTACTTCCTCTACTCCTCAAATCCCAATTGATGTTTCCTTCCCTTCTTGAGCACCACAAAGTTATCTATCAAGGCCAACCACTCAAGATACCACAATATCCACTCCAAAAAAAAAATCCACAAACATTACTACTTAAACTATGCACAAAATCCCTCCATCTCCCTTCCACATCCTATAATCCATATTTCTAATATTACCACTATCTGACCATCTATCCATGGTTACCATCAACAGACTCAAAGAGATGAGTGAAAATGTGTAATTTTTATGCATAAATAAGCTATCCAGGATAGCACAAGATCAAGCGTTTTTCGAGCTAATGACTATAGTTGACCCAACTACCTATCAAAAACTAAGAGTTATAGCCACCCAAAGGATGAAAAGAAATAAGTTGAGATGACATCAGATGATTACCAAATGAAAACAAAAATAGTAGATATTCCTTGACTACCATTAGAATACTCTCTTTAGTGCATAGGCCCATGACAAAACCATATACTTACAAGGTGATAAACTAGGTGACAATTGTAATCAATTGGAGGTAAGAATAAAGAACTTGGAAATGATGGAAAAAGAACAAAATTTCAAAAATTCCTTAGAAAACAAAAATTAAAAGTTAAAGAGAATAATTATGAGTCTCTCGACCCCTCAACAAATGAAATAAAAGGAGGAAATGAACCAAGTGTTGAAAAATCAATTATGATTTGTAGTATTAGTTGGAAAGAGAGAAAGGGTTAGAGCCTCTCACTTATCCTAGGAAGTATTGAAACAATAAAAGAAAGAATAGTTAGAATACAATCCTTTAGGATGATCTCAAATCTTACCCAATCGTTGACTATCTAAACTTCAATGCAAAAGTCATAGAATCTACAAAAAGGGACTTAACACAAGCTCAGGTTGAGCTAGAGAATAAAGTAGCATAGGAAAAAAACTTAATGGATTAGGTTGGGATAAGATTTGAACCACCTACAAAATCTAGAGCAAATAACGAATGGAATATGGCAATGTACATCTTCTAGATCATAATAAAAAAATATAAGTTAGTCCAACAAGGATGGGAGATGGTAGATAGGCTACAACTAAGAGTAGAAAGAATGATGTATACAAAAACATAATTTGAGGAGCTAGGATTTTGAGGGTTTTGGAATGAAGATTCTTGAATCCACACTAGAAAGGATCTTCAAACCTAGATACGATCTATAACCAATTGCAAGAACCTATTGATGAAGCCCAAGTGCTTAGGTTCTTAAGTAGAATATCTATGATACAGGATAAGATTAAAAAATGGTTACAAGATACCAATATCCTTATTATAAAAAGGTATATCAAATGAGAAAGATACATGAAAAAAATCATGGGACTTAGAAACCCCCCAAAAATTTTAGACAATGGTCTACCAAGTTCTCTAGAGAGTGGATAATATCTTAGCTAAAGAAGAAAATCAAAGGAATGAGAAAGGATAAGAAGATACTATGATAGAGGCTCCCACTACTAAAGCTATAAGGATAGAGGATGGTCAAGAGATATTTGATACACAAAGAGTAATTCTAGAGTTATGAGCAACTAAGGCATGATACCTCTACACCATGAAAGTGAAAATAAAGTACAAGGTGTCTAAATTTAGATAAGGCACATTAGCGAAGAATCATTGGTTACCCAAAAAGGATAAATGCAAAGGAAAGCCACATGTATAAGTAGGAAAATTTGAAAGGAGCATCATATAAAAAGGAAATGCTACCTAAAGAGTCCATAAAAATGTACAGTCCACTTCTATTCCATCTCAACATTCACCTCATTAACCCCTACACTTCATATCACAAGTCATCTACACTTTTCTATTTTTTTCAAAACCACCCACTCATCACACATGTCATTCCTAGAACCTTTCACTCACATTTATTTTCAAAAAAAAATTAGACGTCATACCCAATGGAGAAAGGCCCTCTAAGTTCTTAATGTTTGCAATTAAAAATCCGTAGGAGGCACCAATAATGTAGGTCAAATTCATAACCTCATTTGAAAAAACCTTTTTTTTGCTGAAATAATGCCCAAAATCTCACAAAGGGAGAAAATCCTGAAGAATGCTTTGAATCCCCAAGCAATGCAAGAAGCCAATATTTTTCCTCAAAAAATTAGCTAAGTGTTAAAAAAGAAAAATCCTAGAATTATCCAAGGACAGAATGTAATGATTCCAAAATATTGTTTATGATGACATCAACACGACATCATAAAAAATTGAAAGTGTGCAAATTGCACAAAGCCAAAATGAACAAATCTAGGCCTTTGAAGCGAGTGACATCAATATGGGAGGAAAATAAGACCAAAATAATGCAAGCAAGAGGACATAAAGCCAAAACAAATGAATCCAAATCTCCAAAAATAAGATAATGTATTCTCGACATTGGTAAAAGCATACACATTTGCACAAAGATAGAGTGTGACAATCCTAAGTTATTTTTAGCATTAACATTAGAATCCTAGTGTCAAAGTCCAAAATCATGCAAAGGATATCACAATTGAACAAATTTGGAACTAGACTATGTGAAAGTTCCAACAAAGTCAAAATATGCACAAAGTTAGGACTTATCCTAGGGTGACATCATCAAAATATCTATAAGGTCTAGATTTATTCCAAAGAGCTCTAAAAGTAGATCAATAAGCCCAACTTCAAAACAAGTGATTTGAAATATCCATTTTAGATTTGCAACCACCTCAATGCCCTCCATTTGTTCTAGCTAATGACATTGGAGCACGAAAGCAGTATTCTAACAAATCAACTATAGTTGCTCAACAACTTTTAGAAGATAGTTATAGATCAACAAAGTGGATTGCAAATAAATTAAAATTCAAACATAGGATAAAATATGAAACTAACACCTCAACAACATGAGCTTTCTCTACCAAGTTGTTTTCATAATAGACCCATAACTACCATTGTAAATATTCTACTACAACATTCAAAATACAAGCTATAAATAAGCCACAACACCTCTAAATGAGGGTCGATTCTATAGCACTTTTCTAAGTGTATTTTGTATTAATTTTATTGCTAATCAATGAGAAGAGAAAGTTGATTGGCCTCCATTGTTGGAATTTTTACTAGTTTTTATGAATGAATTCATGTTTTAATTCATTTATGTTACACTTTGTGATTAGTTTATTTTGTAAAAGTGAATTCTACTATTTGGATCATTGTTGGATTACTTTTCATTAAAGTCTTTGGAATGATTAAAGTATATAATTGTTAATTGACTAACTTTGTTTTACACTTGACAATGGTTGGTCTATTAAGAATCATCATTAGTTGATTTCAATAGGCTCTTATAGGTTTACCCAATGTTGTTATGCTATATCTCATCCATCATTTACTCATTTCCTTAAACCCTTACTTTATTCTAACCCTTCCTTTTCCTTACCCTCAGTTTAAACAACTATTCTAGTTTATAAGTATACCAACGAGTTGGCCTTCTCTAAAGGTTGAATTGAGAGAAATCTCATTCATCCAAAATTTTGGTTGAAGTCTAGGTGCATCCCATAGACTAGGAATATTTTACATCAATAGGAAGAACCACCAATTTTTAGAATGTTGTGACACAAACCAAGAATACATAACCAAAATATGATAAAATATTGAGATAGAACAACCTTGTATAGTGATAATATAAAATTATAGGGATAATAGAAATCAATTTTAAAATCTCTTATGTGCGAAGACCAAGGTTCCAATCCCTTAGGCCCCATAGTACTAGTGGACATGTTGTGTCAGTGTCATCGGCTACATAAAAGGTTTACCTTGATGTAACTTGAGGTTATAGCGACGATAAGTAGTAATATTCAAACCTACGAAGAGGCGTAGAAAATTATAATGTGTTATTGATTTCTCTAGTATAATAATTTTAAAAAAATTGGAATCTCTTATATATGACCCTATAGTTAAAATCGCAATACCAAGAAAGTACCACCACAGATGAAATTTTTATCAAAGCACTACCCAAATCCATCTAAAAATAAATATGAGAAAGTCCTAGACCTATGAAGTAGCTAGTGCTAGAAGGCCATCAAGAGCACTACCAAGGAGGGGTTCCCACCACCACCTAATGCTAACCTTGAAGCTCCCCATTCCATAAAGCCTACTTGACCCACCTGATCAAAATAAAAAAGGGTTCATAAGCCCCCTTAGTGGAGGATAAGATAAATTTTTTTATTGGTTGGAGTCCTATAGCCTTCTTGGTGATGGCTAAGAAGCATCCAATATTAACAAGATCTTGCTTCCTCTAACACCCGTAACCTTTTCTTCTCCCCAAAGAGGAAGACCATGGGCCTAGCCCTCTCCCATTACTGATAGTGTTATCAAAACCTTGATTTTGTTACAATAAAACACCATTAAAATATCTCGATGATTGGGTTCCATTAGTCGTATGAGAAAGAAGGATATTCGAGGAAATTAGACAAGGAAGTGGTAGGGAAAGATTATTTTCTTCCTTAGTAGGAGCTTAATACTCGAAGGTCAAGGAAGGGTAAAGCAACTTGAAACCTCAAGCTATGAAGCCTTTCCTAAATTTTTAGGCTTGCTAGCCCCTATAAATATTTCTTTGAGATCCGTTGTGGAAAAGTGATAGAAAGTAGAAGAGAAAAAATCTAGAAAGGAGGTAGCGATTGAACCAATGGTGAAGGGTGTTTCTTACAACTAGACAAGATGTTGGAATTCAATGATCAAAGATCCAAGTAGCATATAATGGGAGCCTTTTCTAAAGGATTCAACCAATACATGATGGAAATGGACTACAAAAAAAAATTGGATAATCAAACTAACCCCTAGCAATAAAACATGAGGAAATGAGTGATATTTATTTTTTGTTCTATTAAGGAACCAAACACGACATCCTAGGTGGAAACTAACACATTTAAAGTTGTATGTAGGTGATCCAAGGAAAAATCCTAAAATACAAGGATATTAATGAAGAGGGATCTTAGGGGTGGAGGATCTCCAACATGAGGTAATACAAAAGCATGATTAGAAAAGACAACAACCCATAAAACCAAAAAACTTACAACATTTATAGCTAAATATCCAGGCATATCAAGATCTTCCAATGTTGATGTTGAATAGCGCAGACAATTTCGAAATAAATAATTTTAAATTCTTATATAGTTTTAGAGAAAAATTATTCCCTCTATTACTCTTATAAATATCTCTTTCTTCTTCATTGTAAGGAAGGAAAAATAAAGTACTTCCTCATTCCTAGTATCTATCCCAAGAGATGTTTTCCTCTTATCTTCTCTTGTGCAATGATCTAGATTCAAACCTTGAGTCATTCTACGTAAAGGCCCTCTCGAGCCTTTTTTTGTAGCACATGCAATTTTCATTAAACATATATATGAGAGCTATGGCTTTTTGTTTTCTATCTTGTTCCTTGTGTGTATGCAAGTTTGCATGGCAACCTCATGACTAGTATCCATCCCTTCTTTATGTAGGATTCATTAGGGAGAAATATTTTGTTGTAATAATATGTGTTCACTTTCTTGGTGTGAATGTATCAAGTGCTCAATAATCCCACACTACACCAAAAAGGGTCTTTAAGGATAGTTATTTAGTCATTGTCTATGAAGGTATCGTAAAAAGTCCACGTCATACAATGACGACTAAAAACTGCCTCAAGCTACCCTCTTAGTGTCTAAGAGGGTGGTTTAAAGTTGCCATATTAAGGCTACAAGGGTGGTTATAAACTACACTCTCAGGGGTAAGAGAATGGTTTAAAACCACCCTCTTAGCCCTAAGAGAGTGGTTTTACCCTCTTGGAAGAGGGTGGTTAAAAAATATAAACCACCCTCTTAGAAGAGGGTGGTTAAAAAATATAAACCACCCTCTTAGAAGAGGGTGGTTAAAAAATATAAAACACATGAAAAGCTATCCTCTTTGATTTTTCTTATGACTCATATGATTGTATTTTAATAAAATGGCAATTTACAAATACAGAGGAAAAATGAAGTGTTTTGGTCATTTAAGTGCAACTGCGTATAGCTAAAGTTTCCATTATAACTTATTTGGATTGGATTTGTGAAAATTTAGAGAAATTTTAAAAGCTTTAAGGTGAATCAGTGCTAGAAAATAGATGTAAGCAATGTATAGACTAAGCTCTCCACCCAAGAAATAAATATGTTGAATCCTGGAACATATGATGCAAGTACTGCATGTCTAACAACAAATCCCATAAAGAATCTTAAACATGGTCATTTGCATATGAAATAATGATGTTTTCTAAAACAAATTGTTTTTTTAATTAATTTCATTTTAAACTTTTCTCCATGACTTGAAATATGAATAAAATAGCCCACCTTTATAGAAATTGTAGACTAGTCACTCAAAAAAATTTAATTGCAAGATATCATATTCGATCCAAATACAACATAGAAAGTAGTAATAGTGTAAAATAAAAAACCCATTACTTCCAAATTTCTATATTTATCATTGTAGCTTCAAGTGGTTATGTCAAATTTAATTCCTTAAGCAAAACATTGTAACCCCAGTAGCAGTAGAATGTGAGGTCTACAAGCCTGTGAAAGCATTTAACTCCTTCTGATCTTAAAATGACATAAAATCATTCCTCATGATAATTTCTATAGCCATAATTTTGGAGACATCTAATAAAAAAAAAAGAAAAAAGTAAGTGATGTTAATGCTAGAACCAGGTTAACACAATCTCCCCATTAGCTAAAATATAAATTAAAACAAGTTTTTGTAAGTTGATCCTATGAATTTTAACATGTGACTAATAGCATTTATTTATACAAAACTAAACTGTAGTAGAACACAAATTGATTAATAAAGACTTTAGAACATATTCAATTGTGTATACTAGCCTAAGGGATCCAAACCTTAAGGTTCCCCTAAAATTTTAAATGTGCATGTCTTTTAGATGCATGAATGTGTGCACACACTTACTACGTGGGTGGAGGAAGCGGAGAGATGAAGAGCGGTGAAGGAAGCGGAGGAAGCGAAGGAGGAGTAAAAATGGTAGGTAGGAATTTTGAACCAACAGAAGGAGAAGATCCAGAGGTAGGGTAGAATGTTGTAGCTGGAAAGGAAAAGGATTCCTTGTTAGCTCAGTTCAAAAAGGCTAAAGTTATAGATCCTCCAGATAAACCCTCAAACAAAGGGTCTCACTGGGGTTCGGGAGCTAGCAACAAGGGCCCAACCTTTTTGGAAATGCTGAAAGGGAAAAATAAGGAGCCAATCAGTGAACTACCGCCCCTAATACCAAACAATAACAGGTTAACTATGCTAGTGGAGATTATGGAAAGATTCTTGGATATGGAGGCATCATCCTTAGTTGGCAAGTTTTTGGGAGGAAGGCCGGACATTGAGACTATTCGCTCATGGGCTATGGCAAAGTGGAAAACTTCAGGAAGCTTAGAAATCATAGCCATGTCAAGAGGTTTTTTTATGATAAGACTCAACAACAAAGATGATGCATAGCGCATCTTGACAGGAGGACCCTGGTTTCTAGGAAGGCGTAGCCTCTTTTTGAGGAAGTGGGGGGAGGATTTCAACCCTGAGAAGTAGAACATTAATATAGCACCCATTTGGGTCCACTTACCAAACCTCCCAACCCAATTTTTTAATGAGTACTAGCTTAGTGGCATAGCAAAGATGATAGGAGAGCTCGTGGCAATAGACCATTCAACCCGGGTAAGGACTAGACTGACACATGCCAGGATCTGTGTAAATGCAAACTTGGATTCTGATCTACCTTCTCAGGTGGAACTAGCATATGGAGAGTTTCTAAGGATTCATCCTATGGAGTATGAGAACAAGCCAGCATTTTGTAGTATGTGCAAAACCTAGGGCCACCTTCAAGCCCAATGTCTGACAATAACTGCAAACAAGGAAGCCACGAGTGAAGGTTTTCTGGGGAAATATAATGGGAGAGGGATCCCAAAGTTTCAAGGACCATGTCTTAACTTGGAAGGATACAGATAAGTTAAGAATAACCAGGCTGACCAAGCCAACACAGAACTAGCAAAAATCCAGGAGAAAGGAAAGCAACATAATGAGGGAGGAAAAAATCATAAGGTATGTAATAAATATCCCAGCTTGAACATGTTTGATATCCTAGAAAATCTAGAAGTTGAAAAAGAAAACAGTAAGGATGATACCATCAGTGTCAAGTTTCCTGAAATCCTAGACTCCCCATCCAAATTGGGACCATCCACAACTATGACAAAAATCCCCAAAAGCTATGCTCAAAATGAAGAAAAATTGCCAAGTCATTTCAGTTTAAACATGGAAAAAATAGAGTCAAGATTCGAAGTTGTGGAAACAAGAGCCAAGAATGTAGCTCCTAATCTAGTAGTGGAGCAAATTATCCCTTATCAGATGAGCCCAACGATAAAATATTCCTTGAAGGAAATCCCCCTGTTTAGGAACCAGATAGGAGAGGTGAACCAAAACAATGTTGAGGATGAAGAGGGAATTGAAAACCCCCAAAATGAGGAATAAGGTTCAAGCCCTAGACTATCACAATATAAGCCCCCTCATTTCAGTCCAAAATAGACTAGAAGCACTACCAAACCTCTGATAGATTATGTAAGTGAAAGAAAGAAAGGGAGAATATCTATAGCAGAGCACTATAGAATGAGAATCAATGAAGAAATTGCAAACAAAAAGCAAAGAACATTGTTACAGCAAGCTATTCCTGGCCAGGATAATAGTAAAATTGACAAACCCCCTTTGGATCAGGGAAGGGGGCGGGAAAAAAATATCAAATAGTCTAAATGAAGGTTCTCTCATGGAATGTGAGAGGCCTAAATGACCCACCAAAATAAAGGATGGTGAAGTCTATTAGGAAGGATTGGAATCCTACTATCATTTTTCTTCAAGAAACCAAAACAGATGCGGCACAATCAGCACTTATAACTAGAAGTATTTGGAAGCAAGGGGAAGTGGCCTTTCAACATGCGAGAGGAGCATATGGAGGCCTCGTGATCTTATGGGATCCTATTAAAATAGAAGTATTATTCAGGCAAATGAAAGAGTCTTAAGCGTATTATTTCATGATTTTGATACTAATAAGAATTGGATTATGTCAAATTTTTATGCCCCCACCTCTGTCCAAGGGCGGTCTGAACTGTGGAAGTTTTTGGGGCATTTGAGCTAATATTTTAAAGACATTCCTTGGGTGATTGGGGGATATTTCAATACCCCCCTTTACCCATATGATAAGAAGGGAGGATCTGGATTACCCTCAAGGAGCATGGAGGACTTCAACGAATTTATTAACACAAATTAATTGATGGATGTAAGACTAAAATGAGCCAAATTTACATGGAGTAACAAGAGGATATGAAGTCAACTGATTCAAGAAAGGTTGGACAGGTTTTTTTATCCAAGGAAGCTACAACAATGTTTGGTGATTTAGTGTTACAAGCCCTTCCTAAATGTGCTTCAGACCATAATCTTATTCTATGGGAGGTATTTCAGGCTAACTCCTTTAAAAAGCCATTTAGATTTCTATCAATGTGGGTTAAACATCCGAACTTCAAGAAACGAATAGAGGAATGGTGGCAGCAGCCTATCCATGGAAGTGCTTCCTTCAAACTATATCAAAAACTTAAGATGGTGAAAAACAACCTTAGAATATGGAATAAAGAAGTCTTTGGAAATATTTTTGAGAATAAGAGAGCAAGTGGGGGAAAAACTGAGAATAATAGAAAGCAAAATCCAAAATGGAACCTATGTTGAGGCGACAAGGACTGAAGAGAAGGAAACCCTTTGTGAGTTTTATAATATTTTAGCTTGTGAAGAGATGTATTGGAGGTAGAAATCAAGGGCATTATGGCTAAAGGAAGGGGACTCTAATTCAAAAAATTTCCATGTTACCACATTGAGCAATAGAAGCAACAATAATATTAGAAATTTAACTAATGTGGATGGATCCTCAACTCAAAATATTCAGGAGATCAAGGACGAGGCTGTTAATTTTTTAGTTCATTATTGGGTGAAGAACGGGCATGTAATGCCCAAGCAAAGGACTCTCTCCTTCAATTCATTCCACAACTCATTGATGAAACGATTAACGAGTCTCTTATAGCAGCTTTTTTAGACGAAGAGATCAAGGAGGCTTTGTTTAACATGGATCCTGACAAAACTCCTGGGCCGGATGGGTTTTCACCATGGTTTTTCCAAGTTTGTTGGGATATTGTTGGAGCAGAATTTATTACTGCAATCAAGGAGTTCCAAAGTTCAAATCATATTCCAAGGGGTTTCAATTAAACTTTCATTGCTTTGATCCCTAAAGGCCCCAACCCCAAGACTCTGGCTGACTTTAGGCCAGTTAGCCTGTGTAATATATCCTATAAAATTCTATCCAAATTTTTAGCCAACCGTTTGAAGAATGTTCTACCGGTTATTATTGATCCAAGTCAAGAAAGTTCTGTACAAGGAATATCAATCTTAGATGGAGTTATTACTATTCATGAGGCTCTTCATACAGGCGCTCAGACCAAAAAAGCAGTCATGGCTTTAAATCTAGACATGAACAAAGCTTATGACATGATAAATTAGGAATTCCTAGAGACAGTTTTATTAAAATTTGGCTTCAACATGAAATGGGTCAAGTTAATAAGAGAGTGTATTTCTAAGCCTTGTTTTTCAATTTTGGTTAATGGGTCTACTACAGGTTTTTTTCAAAGAAAATGTGGTCTAAGACAAGGATATCCCATAAGTCCTATGATGTTCATCATTGTAGCTGAGGCCTTGGGAAGAACCATTAAGGCAACAGTGGTAGCTGGACTCATATTAGGTATCAAGGCCACGTTGCTAACTACCCCTGTGACACATCTACAATTTGTTGATGATACATTGCTACTGAATTTGGCTTCTGTGGTTGAGGCAAGAAGGATTAAAAATATTCTCATAATGTATGAAGAAGCGACTGGACAGAAAGTGAATTTTGATAAGAGCAAACTTTATTTCATAAATACCCCCATTCCTAGGAAAAACAACATAGCAAGGATCGTGGAATGTCAAATTGCATCCCTTCCCACCACCTATTTAGGTCTTCCCTTGTTTACGGGGAAACCTAAAGGATCAATGTGGAACATAGTTCTGGAGAGGATCCAAAAAAATCTAGCAGGTTGGAAAGGACATTTGTTATCTCAAGTAAGCAAAGTAGTTTTAACTATGGCTTCACTTCAAAGTATACCCGTTTACTTCCTATCAGTCTTTAGAGCTCCTAGCAAGGTGTATCACAAAATTGAGCAGCTTCAAAAAAAATTTCTCTGGTAAGGGACTGAGGATAAGAAAAGGATCCATTTAGTATGTTGGAACAAGGTTTGCAAACCTAAAGTTGATGGGGGGTTAGGATTGAGGAGAGTTGCTCATCTCAATACAGCTTTGTTAGCCAAACAAGCATGGCGGTTATTGACTAAGGTTGATAATTAATGGACTGCCATAGTTAGGAGGAAATACCTCTAAGGTGTGAACTTCCTTAATGACAACTTAGCAACCAAGGGGTCTACTTTTTGGAAGGCAATCCTCACGAGCAGGGAACTTATCAAGAAAGGTCTTAGATGGATTCTAGGAAATGGGTAAACAATAGACCTTTGGAAGGATCGGTGGGTGAGAGCTGAGGAGTTATCCCAGAATCCTTGTTTGGCTAGGATTCAAGAGCATATGGAGCAGCATATTGGGAAGAAGGTTGCAAATTATATGTGGCGGGATATAAATATCAACGAGTGGAAACACATCAGAGTACAGGGTTTTGAAGCGGAGTCTGAAGAGCTTTATAACATTTTAACTCAACAAATTATTCCATTTAGAGAGGATGAAGATGACATTGTTTGGGCTGAGACTAAAAGTGGTGACTTCACAGTTAAGTCTACCTATAATTTGCTTCTCAATGTGGAAGATCAACAATTTCAATCGAGTTTGGTTTGTATCAAAGGCTTAATTCCTAAAATATCATTTTTTTCATGGCTGGTGATTCAAGGAAAAATCCTCACTATGGACAATATTTTATCCAAAGGTATGGTTATTGCTAACTGTTGCTACATGTGTAGGGCAGGATGGGAGACAACCCAACACTTGTTTCTAGAGTGTCCAGTAGTGGAGTCCATCCTGGATGAACTTTTTCAAGCCTTTAGGATCTCGTGGGTTAAGCCTGCTCTTATATCCGAAGTGTTCCATCAATGGCCTCAACCCTTTGTTAGCCTAAAACTTAAGTACCTTTGGAAAATCTATTGGCATCATTTTCTCTGGCAGATTTTGCTAGAAAGGAACCATAAAGCCTTTAAGGATACCATTCAAAACCCAAAAACCATCCTCAACAGGATTATTGTCTTTGCAAAAGAAAACCTTAGCACCTTAGTGGATGAGAACCACTCAATTCTTCCCCAAGAAAAACAATTAGTTAGGGCCTTAGGTATTGAGGACAAACCTTCCATTCCTTTGCCCAATTCCAAAAATAGGATTTCTTGGGAGACACCCCCCCAGGGTTGGTTTAAACTAAATTTTGATGGTGCAGCCAAGGAAAACTTGGGAAGAGCTAGAGCTGGAGAAATAATCAAGGATCATCAAGGAAATCTAGTCAAGGCCTTCGCTAAACCATTGGGAATTAGAACTAATAATGAAGCAAAAGCTAGAGCCCTTTGGAGAGGGTTACAAGTAGCCCAATCAACTCAAGGTAACTTGATGATTGAATGTGATTATATGAACATAATCAACCTGTTAACCAATGGCAAAAAACCTCCATGGATAATCGAGGAAGCCATCCATGAAGTGAGGATTCTTTTTGTGGCAAGATAGAATAGGATGGCTCATCATGTGTACCGTGAGGCCAACAGGTCAACTGAAAAATTAGCCAACATAGGTTTTGATATTGGTAGTTTGGTGACATGGACACAAGGTGTGCCACGTGAAGTGGAAAACATTATTAGTCATGAAAATAAACCTACCCGTTAAGGAGAAATATGAATGGGTGTTATTTCCCCATGGAGATGGTAATAACTATGGGGTTTCCCTCTAAATCATACCAAATTGGAAATGAAGGTAACAAGGTGTAAGCCTTGGAAGATTCGACAAAGAATAGGAAATGGGCAAGCAACAGGTTTCACAAGTGCAAAGTTCCAAACTTCAATTCCTGTCAATGTAAGTAATGTTTACAGTTATGTTTAGGTATGGGTGTGATTTTTTAGTAAGGTGTTGTAGTGGATTCAACATAATTTTTGGTAAGAAAGTTTCAAGGATGACTAGGATCTACAATCTCAGTAGAAGGTTGGATATTGTAATAAGTTTTGGGTTAACCTGCAAAACCCGGTAATTAATGAAAACTTTTATTTACCAAAAAAAAATGTGTGCACACACTTAGGTGCATGTGTATATCAATGCATACATGTCTATATTTGTTTCAGGGTATATAGTGTAACTTGAGAGTAAGTTACATAATATTAGTTTCTAGATATTTTAGGGATTGTGGATTGGAATTTTTAGTGGCATTTTCACACAAATAATTTTATTGGTCATTATAACTTCATGTATAGACAAGGAATAGCAAGTAATTGGTTGCAACTTATCTATCTATTTGAAAGGGTAGAGGAAAATGGACCAAGCAATTATAATTTCATATGAAAACAAAGACATAAATATAGGATTGAGATTGTATTGTGTGAATGTAAATTATGTACTTATTTAGGGCACCCATATATGGGACTGACTATCCAGGGGACAGAACAGTTTTTAATGCATTCTTTTTGCATTAGATGGATTTTAATTTGTGTTTAAGGTTGCCATTCATTGTCTTACATATTTTTGAACCATTGATTTGATGCACATGAGGTGTATTAAAGGAAGAGTTCTGCCTACATATACATATCACTCATAGTCTCATACTAACAAATTAATTAGTTCGGGGGCATTAGCAATACATACAACTTTCTCTTTCTAGGATTTTGATTTGTCCATGAGAATGAGTGCTTGCTTTGGATCTAGCTGAATGTTATACTTTGGTACTACCTTCTAATCACATGAACAATGATTATCTTATGGATAGGCAAGAAAGGTAAGAGAAATATTATATGGATCAACATTACCAAGAGTCGCCAATAAAATAATAAAGGTGTGTGATTTTATGTTGCATTCTTGAATTTTTTGTTTTTTACAAAATGATTTTTTGATAGAGGATAAGACACATTTTGTGAGATAGAGAACATGATAGAAAATAAAGCATTAAAATGAAATAACAAACAATGTCTTCTTGATATCTCTAAAGCTAATCCAATACTATAGTCAATAGAAAAGGGAATTGGTGCATTGTGATAGATTAATCTAACTTACTGTAATGAATGTTTACAATTAAGCAGGATGAAAATTCTCAAAGTTGATGTTGACCATGTGTGTAGTCAAAATCTAAACTCTTGAGCATAGCATAGCAATTTTTGGCTATCTTCAGCTGTAAAATGCATCTGACAATCTTTGAGTGTAATGGTAACGACAAATGTCCATATATATGCAGCATAATATTCTACAACACATTTCCCTGCTTCTTTTATATGCATGAAAAAGCTATAAAATATAGCATCATTCTTTAAGAGTGATCACCTGTAAATGAGCAACAATTACAATTGTTGATGGATAAGAAAAAATATTATTATTTTGCTTCTCAGAATTTCCTTAAACCCTTCATAAATTTTGAAGAAACTCATCCATGTCATTCCTCTCTAATTGTGTTGTTTCATTATTTTCCTTAAGGAGAAACTTGAGCATTAGTAATCCAATTACATATGTTTTGAATCATAAAATGCAACTTTTGGAAGCATGCAGGGCACTCTAGGTTTCTTCAATTGAGACATAATTACTGATGAAAATTTTCCAAAGTGACTACTCAAGTAATTGAGCATGATTTCTTTAAGTTATAAAAAAACCATTTAAAATAAATCTCCCTAGGTAATCATTCATATTCATCTATATAAATTTCTACAATGATTCTCACTTATTTTATCACCCTAGATTGCAGAGACCAATGTTTTTTTTGCTCTGGTCAACTGGTTGTATATGGAGAGCATGTTTCCTATCTCTTGTTATTTACTAGTAATATTTGAACTGGACATCATGTGGTCATTAGTGAGAACACTTTTCCATTGAACCATAATGTGGATTCCAATGCACAGATCAAGAATGGAAATACATAGGCAAGAAACAAAATAAATTTAGCAACATTTAATTGAAAAATAAATACATTATGTTATTAGCAATAGTCCTTAAAGGATCTCACATGTAAATATTTTGTATTCATCAATTCCTTTTCAAATATTACCATCTCTTTATAAATAAGCATGAATGACTATCCCTAAGATTACACTACTAACATATACTAAACATTACCAGTGAATATATGATGGCATTATATATTAGGGCTTCAATTCCATAATTTATGTTATGATCATCCTAGTGTACAATTGTGATTCCTCTTGTATGATTAATTTGTTATATGTTATGACATGTATTTAACACCAATTTTTATAGGCGGTACTAAGAAGTAACATTATCAACGCACATACATTCTCAAAATTGAATTTAGAAGTATAGATATAGGTGAATGAACAACCAATAACAAGAGGATGATAGCAAAGACACTTTACCAAGAAGATAAAAATATCCAAAATAACTATACATGTATAACGAATATATAGGATGATATAAGTGTACAATTATTAGAGGACCAGACACAAGTTGATAATCACACAAATTTTACATGGTACAAAATGGAAAAAATAAGATTACTTGCTAGAAACCATAAATTTTATTAAAAAATCATGGTTTTTTTGCTTGGCTTTAAAATCCCAATTCAAGAAAAGAAATAATAAAAATAAATGTGTACTAGGAAGAATAGACTAAAAGGAAACTATTCAAAAAGCAAAGTAGGTGAGACACAAGTTCCAACACAGTATGCACTAGTTCTGTAGCACTATGTTTGGATATGTACAGATACATTCACTTTCATAGTGTATATTAAAAAGCAATACAATCCTTTAATGCCAAAAGATACAAGAAACTGATAAAACCAAACCAAGTGAGACACAATTTCAACACACATGACACTAAATACAGTAGAGAAATCTGCAACACCATGTTACAATATATACAGATATCTTCTCCTTTGTAGCGAATATAAAAATGAGTCCTTTAATACCAAAAGATACAAATACCAAATATATGAGCAAGGAAAAATAAAAAAATCAAAGTATAATTATTTTGGTTTTGTTTAATAAAGTCATGGTTAATTCACAAGAGGACACAACTACTACTACTTGTGCAAGTCTGGTATTCATCAAGAATATTCAAGGCAACAAGGAAAGTAAAGGAAATTACTGATGACAGGATAAAGGAATAAACAAAAACAATATCTCTCCACATATCTACTACCAATTTATTGCATATATGCCAACAGGGAAATGAAACAATGAACTACCAATATACAAAGAAAAAACAAGCATTTACCATTTCCAAAAAATCTAGAATAAGTAAAAGAGGTATATGCACAACTTTATCACCAGTCCCAAGCTGGAACCCTAAACTTGAGAACCAATTGTTGCACTTCCTATGGTAAATTGCCCAACATCATTGCAAGTAGTTGCCCTTTACAAAAATCTAGAATATGCAAAAGAGGTATATGCACAACTTTCTCACTAAGACCCCAAGATGACACCTAAACTTGAGAACCAAATCATTGCACCTCTTGTGGTAAATAGCCCAATATCATTGCTCTAAGAACTCGACACTCAATATCAACATAAATAGAAAGGTTGGAAATATGAAGCACCAAGTCAAGGTATACAACATCAACTTTCAGTTGCCCACCTGAACTATAACTATGGCACTGGTTGTCAATTTCTACTTTTCTAAGCTCAATTGTGTTTGTGTCAAGACATGGATAAATTAGGTTTATCCTATGCATACCTGCATATGATAGGTAAGGCTATTAAAGGTCCTAGCTAGAAATATATCTTCTGGAAAAATAATTGATGAAGACAATTACCATAATTTTTAGGCCTTCACATGCTACTATTATGATGGATTCAGGCCAATTCTTCTAGGAAAATTTTTAGGTCTTCACATGCTACCGTTATGAAAAAATAGAGACATTAAATTTCCATGATCAATCAAAGGAGAGGAAACCACAAGAATGCTAACCCACAAGATGTTCTTTGAAGAAGTTAGAAAATAGGAAAGCTTAAGAATTTCTATCTCAAAGATAATCCCAAAATTCATTGAGAAAAAAAAAATGTTTTGATGTAGTCAATATTTGTAACAGTGGAACTTACGTCTTTTGAAGTTTACATTGTTGACCATGCTTGACACATTGCCATGCACATTCTCTAAATCCTCATAACTGTCAATTTGGTATTTCCACAATGAACATCCACTATTCCTTATTTGCATGAGAGAATATTTTAACATGGAAGAAAGAAAGAGGTCCAAAAAATATGAACATCCACTAGTCCTTAGATTCAAATGCCTAGAAGAGATGAGGAAATAATTCCATCAATAGAGTCCTCATTGCTTTTAAATAAAATGTTCTCAGCAAGTAAAGGAGATTAATCTGTGCTAGAACAAATCTAATTTTTTATTTTTTTTTGGCTATGATGGAATTTTGGTGAACTCGGTTACAAAATCAAGCACCTCCACCAGTGAAAGTGGACTATCCTTCTGAAAAGTTCATTAGTAGGAGTTCCATTCCTCATTTAACACCCATCGTCTTCCTTGAAAAGGGCATAGAGCAGAATGAATTTTCTATAGATGACACAACCCATCTTCCCATGCATCATTTTAATTTTTCTTGTGTTATTTTTTTTTTTAAGTGAGACCTCACTCTAAGAGGGTGGTTTTAAACCGCCCTCTTAGGATCTATTAGCGTGTTTTTTATCATATTAAAAAATTGGCTTATTTTAAACACCTTTAACAGCCTTTTTAATGTAGTGCCATCATTGCATGGAGGACCTTACTCTTAGGGTATTTATACCTTTAGTCTAGGCTATTTAGGTTTTAATCTGCTTTTCTTACTACTTTCCTTCTAACCTTTTCCCACATAGAACCGAATAGGCTAGTCTAAAGTAGGAAGAAGTGTACCAAGAAGACATCTAGATAAGAAGCTAACCTTGGTAAAAAAACCTTAAAGGTTATCCCCAAAGCCACATCCCACACTCCCTAAACTTCTAATACTGTACGCTTCATGCAAGGTGTAGTCATTAGACTCACTTGGAAACCACGATGATAAGTCACTGTGTTGGATCATGGGCTAGAGATAGATTCAATCCATAATAGTTTTTCTAGCATACCAGGTGGGACCCCAATCATAGAATAATATCCCATGATTGTGAAGAATACAAGATTATACTGAGATGGGGGTGAACAGTATAAGACCACTTTTTACTTTTCTTTCCCAATCAATATTATGCAGTATATCAATGTCAATATCAACAACAGTAATCAAAGCAATGCATAAATCACCACACACAATAGAGAGACCAATTTAATGTGGTTCACCTAATGTGGGCTACTCCATGGAGAAAATATTTCACTAAAATTTTCTAAATAGATCTCTTGGGAAACCTTTCCGTATTACAATTTTTATGGACCTCTATACAAATGAGACACGAATCCCCTATTCAAGTTCATGGATCTATATCCACAAGAGAACTCTTTCCCCTTTGCTTTGGCTGGGGATCTTCTAGAAGAACTGCTACCTCCACTACACTGGCTTATGGATCTCTATCCACTAAAGACTCATGCACTTACTCAGAAGACCTATATTCACTGTCCTAGCTAATGGAACTATATCCATTGGATATTGTTGTCCTTTATACTCTGTCATCTCCAAAGCTTACTCTCAACTTTGTCTCAAATTTGTATGAAACACGATCCTTCGGTCTAGCATAAAACTGCTCAATATTTGTCCTCAAATATGCATTAAACACAGTCCTTCGATCTAGCACAAATATGCTCCATCTCTATCCCTAAATTTGTACTAAACACAGTCCTTCAATCTAGCACAAATCTTCTCAATCTCTATCCCTAAATTTGTACTAAACATAGTCCTTTGATCTAGCACACATCTACTCAATATTTGTCCTCAAATCTGCACTAAACATAATCCTTCGATCTACCATAAATCTGCTCAATCTATCCTGGTCTGGCACAAATATTTCCTCAAATTTGCACCAAAATCTATCCTCAAATCTATCCTCAAGCCTTAATACAAATCTTGACTCAATCACAAATCAACTCTGCTAGATCTACCCCAAAACTTAACCCAAGGTTTGAACAAATTAATCAATCAGATCTGATCTCAAGTCTTCTCAAAGACTTGTCTCAAATATGCATTGTAAGCTTCCACAAAAGCTCACACTAATTTATCCACAAGTCCTTTCTAGAACTTGTTCAATCTGCTCAACAAGTCTTCACATGGAATCTTGTTTAATCTCACAAAAACATATAGAGAATGGTTAGAGACTCAATATGTTTCTTACTCACAAACACTCAATCACTTTCAATCTCATTCTCAAATCAATTTAGAATATAGAACAATTTGTTTCACAGAACTTGAACTATCACTTCAACACTTCCAATTTACTAGGCTCAATCAACTCCACTTAACCAATCACTCAATAAAACACTCATTTCTTACAAACCCTAGTCCAAGCATATGAACACTCACTCAATTATTTCCAACAATGCTTATCAAACAATCTCACATAACAATCATACTCATGATCTTTGCACAAACCCTAGTTTCAATATAATTCACAACTTCAAATAACAATGATACTCATAATCTTGCACAAACCCTAATCATGCATATGAAGGTTCATTCAATGTTTCCAATAATTATTATCAAACAAGGTTTTATCATCAAATTTCACTCAGAAAAACCTTTAACAATCAAACTAAAAAATGCTTATCAAACAACCCTTTTCAATCCAACTTATAATTCACAACATCCAACAATCACTCACAAGGAATATGTGCCCATACCTTTTGTTTGATGAATAATTAAACACAAAACTTGTCTCAATCACAATTACTCTCTTTACCAATTTCAAAGGTTAGATGAAAAAATATCACTCTAATACTCCCTCAAAATATTTCACACTTACAAAAATAATTAAACTCAAATACTCCTTACTACTCCATATTGAAATTAGCATTCACCAAAAACATATAAAAATAAATCTCTTATTACACCTTATAAATCCACTCTAAATAACTCAATACACCAAAAAATTAAATAAAAATAATTATTTAATTTTATCAACCTTATATCTCCCTAAGCTCAAAAACTATACCACACAACCTTAGGAGTAAAAACCAATTTATAATAAAAAAACTTAGTTCCTCTCAAAGTGCTCCCGGTGGAATTCATTCCCAAGTCAAAGTGCCTCTAGCACTTTAGCTATGGTTGACTATCCATGTGAGCTAAGCACCCACATGGGAGGTAAAAGCACCCACGATGCTTTGTCTTATTCCCTGGCACCAAAACCAAAAATGCTTTGGCATCTTCGATGTAAAACAACCTCATAACATTCCATAATATGAATTGAATGTAGCCTCTTGCATTCCTAAAGTGTTGCCAACTGTTGCTAGCCCACCTGGATAGGTGGTGACAAGGCTTCCAAGCCTTGCACCTTTTGACCCTTCGCTACCTGCCAAAAAAAATCAAATGAAGGACTTCTTCCTTCTCGTGCTCACTGAGTATTGCACACATTATTTGCTTGGGAGTTTAATTAATTCGATCGTGGATAGTTTGAAGCCACTTAGACTTTTGGTATTTATACTCATGCCTTTAAATTCGTTGACATCGATGGAGGAGATAATTATTGACATCGGTGCATTATTTTTGCCCTTATAACCCTAACCTTAGGGTTAATTAAGTTAGATTATAATTTAATTAATAATAAAATTATTATAATTAATTTAATAATTATAAAGTTAATCAAATTAAATTATAAATTAATTTATAATGAAATTATTATAATTAATGATTTCCATGTTTGTCAAGACTTTTCTTTCCTTCAATTTATAAGCTTTCTATTACTTTCAATTATCAAGAGTTATCTGTAGTGAATTTTCTCAGATTAAGAATGGCTAACTGCTGCAACTGTTCTAGAGGGACTTCTAGTTTTCAAAATTCTGAAGGCGGGAAGGAGTTTTTTCAAATTTTTGGAGGGCGGGAGGATTGTTCCAAGGATGCTTCCAAGGAAATTCCTATTCCTTCTAATGTGGTTACTTTTGAAGGCCTGATTAAGAATGATTATGCTCCTTTTGAGCCTGGTTGTAAAGTGGACCCTACCTTCCCTCACCCCAGTTTGAATGAGATTCCTCTGGAACCCAGTCCTAATCGAAGTCTGTCTTCATCCTTTCTTGACAAGGCCAACACTTTTTGGGGGAATGATATTCCTATTTCAAACAATCAACCTTGTAATCCTTCTGTTTTGGATCCTATTGCCCCAAAACCTTCTTTTGCCAATATTTTGGGCAAGTCCTCTTCCTCTGTTGATTCCTCCATGCCCCCGTTTGAAGTTTCTGGCAACAAAGTCAAGATTCCCTTGAGCTTAGCATCCTTTTATCTATCTCAAGAATATTTTTCTCTTGTTGGCAAGGTTGTGGGTGGAACTCCCAATTTAGACACCATTAGACGATGGGCCTTTTCTAGATGGAAATTTTGAGGATCCCTGGAGATTTTTGGTCTCTCTAATGGTTTTTTTGGCATTCGCCTCAATTCTCAGGAAGACTCAAACCTGATTCTGACTAGCGGACCGTGGTTCCTTGGGTCCAAAAGTGTTTTCCTCATGAAATGGACCCCTAATTTTGACCCTGAAAACAAAGCATCAATTATGCTCCCATCTGGGTTAGACTTCCCAATATTCCTTGGCATTTATGGTGGGAACCTATCCTCAGGTCCATTGCTTCTACTATTGGGGATCTTGTGCTCATTGATAGAGTTACTCTAGCCAGGACAAGGATGTACGCTGCTCACTTTTGTGTGAATGCTAATTTAGACTCAGCTCTTCCTACCTTTGTTGAGCTAGAGTATGGATATTTCTATCACAAGCAAGCTATTGAATATGAGAATAAGCCCCCATTTTGTATTGAATTTCGGACTCAGGGACATCTCAGAGCTCAATGTCCTTCCTTCAAAAGACAAGACAAAAAATGTTGCACCAAGTCAAGGCAACCATAATACTGGCAAAGGAAGGGACAATCTGACGCCTTTCAAGAGGGACAAAAGAATATTCCCACCTTCAAAAGGACTCACTTTCAGACCCATAAAGAATCAAAAGCCTAATGAAGAAATTGCTATCCCTCCAAATGACAAGGGCAAAAATGTTTCATCTTCTACCAATCCTAATGAGGTGAGTCTTTTTGTGCTTCCAAATAAGTTTCAAGCTTTAGCTAATTTAGAATCTTAAATGGATGTTAATGATTTGGATAATATTAATCATGAGTCAAACCCCTCTTCGGACCCAATGAAGGCACTCCAGGAAACTTCTCCTAGCCTGCTTTCCGCCTCTGAAAAGCTCATGGCTTCACCCACTCAAATCAATAGTTACTCACCTCAGGCTCATATTGTTGATCAAGGTCTTATTGATGATGTTTCCATTCCTCCTTCCTTTTTTGAACCCAAAATCCCTATGGTTCAAAAAGTCCCAGCTCACAATTTCAGTCCAAAAATTACTAGAAGTCATAAGAAATCCCCCATTGATTGTGGAGCAGAAAAGGAAGAGAGGAAGGCCCTCTAACACAGAACAATGGAAACAGGATGTGCATGAAGATATTGCTAATGGGATCCAGAAGACTCTATTTTCCACAGGCATCAACCTTTCTAAGGAAGACTCAAAAAGCACCAAACCTCCCCAACCACAAGGAAAGGGAGGCAAGCGAATCTCAAAATATTCAAAATGAAGATCCTCTCATGGAATGTGAGAGGCCTTAATGGTTTAGCTAAACAAAGGTTAACTAAATCATTAAGGAATGAAATTAGACCCACCATTTTTTTGCTTCAAGAAACTAAAGTCAGTGACCCTTGTGTTAAGGTGATTTGTAATCACATTTGGAAAAAGGGTGAGTTTACTTTTTGTAATGCGAAAGGAGCCTCAGGAGGCCTTATTTGTTTATGGAATCCGATAGTTCTAGAAGGAAAACTTATTCACTCCAATGATGAAATGGCCAACATCCTCTTTTTTGATAAAGACAATAATTCTCCCTGGGTCCTCACCAATATATATGCCCCAAATTCCATTACAGGGAGGTCTAGGATGTGGGATATGCTATCTTCTATCAAAAATGCCTTTATTAACCTTCCGTGGATTCTTGTTGGTGACTTTAATACTCCCTTATTTCCCTCTAATAAAAAAGGAGGGGTTGGGTCTTTTACTAAAAGCATGGAGGATTTCCAGGATTTTATAACCAAAAATAATCTGATGGATGTTCAGTTGAAAGGAAATCAATACACCTAGTCAAACAGAAGATGTGGTTCTCAACTCATCCAAGTCAAACTTGACAGAGTGTTATTTTCTCAAGAAGCCATAGCAATATGGGGTGATGCAAACCTCCAATCCCTTCTTAATATTGGATCTGATCATAGCCCCATCCTTTTGGATACTAATAATCCAAAAATTTATAAAATGCCTTTCAGGTTTGAAGCCATGTGGATGTTACATCCTGATTTCAGAGAAAGGATTTTTCAGTGGTGGCAAACTGATTACCAAGGATGTCCTTCCTTCATATTAGCACAGAAACTTAAACTCATCAAAGAAAATCTCAAAATATGGAATAGAGACATTTTTGGGAATCTCTTCCAAAATAAACAGGATGTCAAGAATAGGTTGAATTCAATTGAAAAAGAAATTCAAGAAGGACAAGGTTTTTCTAATGAATTGAGAAGGGAAGAAAGAAATTTGCTATCTCAATATCACAATATCCTGCAATGTGAAGAAACATTTTGGAGACAAAAGTCTTGAGACATCTGGCTCAAACAAGGAGATTCTAATACCAGATATTTTCATGTTTCTACCATGAGACACAGAAGCAATAACAAAATCAAAGAAATTCGATGCCAGGATGGAAGACTCAGTGATGACATCAAGGAAATCAGATCTAAGGGGGTGGCTCATTTTATGCATCTGCTTGAAGAAGAACATAGGACAAATTATGAAAGTGCCAAGGATTTTTTTCTTCAATTTATTCCTCATCTTATCTCTGAAGACATCAACAACAAACTTACTACTGCTCTTTCTGATGAAGAAATCAGGATGGCTCTTTTTCAATGAAACCTGACAAAGCTCCTGGACCTGATGGTTTCCCTCCCATATTATTTCAAGCCTTTTGGGATCTATTAGGGCCAGACGTCTATGATGCCATCAAAGAAATTCAAGATTCCAAAGTTATTCCCAGAGGTTTCAATTCCACCTTTATTGTGCTCATTCCAAAAAATCAAAATGCCAACAATTTCAATGATTTTCGACCGATCAGCCTTTGTAATGTCATCTACAAAATTTTGACAAAAGCCATAGCCATTCAGTTGAGAGATGTCATGCCCCTCATTATAAATCAATGTCAAGGAAGTTCAGTTAAAGGTAGATCTATTCTAGATGGAATCATTTCTATTCATGAGGCAATTCATTCTATCTCACATAACAAAAAAGTTGCTTTTCTTCTCAAACTTGACATGAATAAAGCCTATGATAGACTTAATTGGGACTTCCTTCTTGCAATCCTGGATAAATTTGGCTTCCATCCTGACTGGATTTCCTTAATTAAGGGATGCATCTCTTCTACTTGGTTTTCTATCTTAATCAATGGATCACCTATAGGATATTTTCAAAGCAGCATAGGGTTAAGACAAGGTGATCCTTTATCCCCTCTTCTCTTCATCATTGTGGTTGAAGCTCTAGGTAGATCAATCTTAGTCGCAAGGCAAGCAGGTTTAATTTTAGGACTGTAGGTCACTTCTCAATGCAATCCTATCACTCACCAACAATTTGTTGATGATACTCTTTTATCTACCTTTGCTTCTATCAATGAAGCCAAATTGATCAAACGTATTCTTCTCTTGTATGAAGAAGCAGTTGGCCAAAGGATTAATTTCCAAAAGAGTAAAATATATTTCCTCAATACTCCTTTAAGAAGGCAAGTTTTAATTGCTAACATCCTTGAATGCTCCATTTCTTCTCTACCTTCTACCTATTTAGGATTACCTCTTTTTGTGGGGATGGCCAAGGATAATCTATGGGACAATGTCATTGAAAGACTCCAAAGAAATCTTTCTACATGGAGAGGAAATATTCTTTCTCAAGTTGGAAAAATTACTCTCACTATGGCTTGCCTCCAAAGTATTCATGTCTACTTTCTTTCTTTGTTCAAAGCTCCTATAAAAGTTTACCAAAAAATGGAACAGATTCAGAAGCACTTTCTTTGGACAGGATCTGAGAATAAAAATAGATTTCATTTAGTTGCCTGGGATAATGTTTGCAAACCTAAGGAACAGGGAGGTTTGGGGCTAAGAAGAATCCATCCTCTCAATTTAGCTCTTTTGGCTAAGCAGGCTTGGCATCTTATTTCAAATGACAATGTTGATTGGGTTAAAATTATCAAAAGAAAATATCTTCAATTTTCTGAATTCCTTTTTGGTGACATCCCTTCCTCAGGTTCTTCCTTTTGGAAATCAATTTGCTTGGCCAGATCAATCATAAAAAAAGGACTAAGGTGGCAAATTGGCAATGGTAAATCTATCCACTTTTGGGAAGACAGGTGGCTTGGTGATCGACCTCTCCTTCAACTTCTGGAGCTGAGAAGACTAATTGATATTACAAAGAATTTGTTCGGTCCTTTGGTAGCTGACTTCATTTCTGACACAAATGGATCTAAAAATTGGAAAAGGTTAGTCATTCCAGATCTAAGAGCTGAAATCTCATCCTTTGAAGCTCGGTTATCTTCCACTCCAATTCCTTCAGGATATTCTACTGATTTTCCTATTTGGGAACCTACTGACTCAGGAGAATTCTCTATCAAATCAGCCTACTTGTTATCCCTCAATTTAACTGACACCTTCCTTCCATTCAAGCTGGTTTGGACCAAATATCTAACCCCCAAAGTAGCTTCCTTTTCCTGGCTCTGTATTCAAGATCGCATCCTTACCATGGAAAACCTTATCAAGTGGGGTATTCCCCTCCCAAATAGATGCTACTTATGTCTCTCTGATTGGGAATCCACATCTCACCTTTTCCTATTTTACCCCTTTTCTAATGTTGTTCTTAACAAGTTGTTCCTCAAATTTCATTTATCTTGGGTTTATCCCCCATCTATTGTTGATCTCTTCCTTCAATGGCCTAATCCATTTAAAAATCATGTTCTCAAAGGATTATGGAAGTTTTACCTCCAACATTTCTTATGGCAAATATGGCTTGAACGTAATAGAAGAATATTTGATAAAAAGGTCAATGATGTGGATTTTATTTCTAATAAAATTATCCTATTCGCTAAAGAGAACATTTTGATAGCTCCATTAGATCACTTTCCCCGTCCTTCTTTTTAGAATGCCTTACTCAAATCCTTCCATATTTCCTTAGAGGATGCAAGACCGGCTAGCTCCTCATCCTCGAGAATTAATGTCAAATGGCACCCTCCTCCCCGAGGATGGGTCAAACTGAATTTTGATGGAGCTACTAAAGGAAACCCAGGCATGGCTGGAGTAGGAGGCATCCTTAGAGATCATTTTGGGAATCCTATTTTTGCCTTTGCTGAACCACTAGGAGAACTATCTAATCATTCTGCTGAAGCTAAAGCCCTGTGGAGAGGTCTTCAATTCATCAAGAAGATTCCTAGAAAAATCATTGTTGAAGGAGACTCTTTGAACATCATCAATTATTTAAAAAATTCCAAACCTACAGGATGGAAGATAAGGAGCACAATTGAGGAAATCAAACAGATCCTAAGCAAGCAACATGAGGTCATCGTCCAACATGCTTTTAGAGAAGCAAATCATGTGGCTGAAAATTTGGCAAACATAGGGGTTTCATCCCATGGGATGCTAACGTGGATTGATTCTCTTCCTCCTGACGTTGTTGCGCTTGCCAGGTTGGACCAAAATCCACATCATCATAATGAAGTTTAAATTTTTAAGGGATATTTTTATTCGACACCCTCTTATTCACGTGAGGTGTCATGACCATGATAGTCCTAATAATCAAATTCATAATTTTGTCCTAGTGGCTATCATATCTCCTTTCCCAAGGTTGCCCCGACATATGTGTATTACCTCAAATTACATCCTTATCACCTTTTGTGATTTGCTTCTATACGATCCACCACCTTTTCAAATTGATCCCATTGGTTTTTCATTAACCACTTTGTTTTGGTATTCCAATGCCTTTTCAAACATTACCCATAATCATTACTGGCCCGTGCACCTCAAAAATCGTTCGTCTACCCTTTCAAAAAAATTCCAAAGATGGATATCCTTCTGCTCCATTCCGAGGTGTGTCTAGTTGGGTTTTTCAAATTTTCATGGTCTCTATGCCAGCTCTATGGTTATTTGGTCCCGGTTATTGTGTGATCCAATAAGTCAATGACATCCACTAGTTGTGCACATTCCAATCCATTCTGGTAGTCCTCGCTGGATGAAAATCCTTTTCGACCCAAGTTCTATCCAATCCATGATCCATAGCCTATTTTTTCCTTTTCAAGGTTTCTTTTTTCGTCGAAGGGCAGTGTTTCAAATTTCCATTTATACCACTTCTTGCATGCTCCCTTCATGAGTATTCCTCATTCCCAGTCCCTATTATAGATTGTTTTCTCCCTGCCCTTTTTTATCCTCTATGAGTTTCTTTGCTCTGTAACTATGAAGGAAGGGAAGATTGAGTATGTTGAGCCTGAGGTTTTTGAAATCGAGACCACTGCTAAAACCATCTTGAAGGACAAAGGAGGTCTCATTCCATTCTTCAAAATGTTCATGGGTACCAACTGGGATGCGACTATGGTATTTGTAGAGACGTGGGACAATGGAGTTATCACAATTCATGGAGTTGAATTCCAAATCACGCTGGAGATTCTTGCTGAGCTAACAGGCCAGAACCTTGAGGGTCGTGTGGTTAGAAGAAACAAGCACAATTGGGAAGCCGAGTTAACACATTTTGACAGCTCATCCATGGTGTGGAAGCTCCACAAAAAAGGTTTGTACCGACACCATTTATCCTCTCCTTGGAAGGAAATTCTCAAGCCTGTTATGCAATATCTTACTGTAGATGACCCTGAATCCCAATTATGTAGTTTCCACTTGTATTTCATTAATAATTTTAGAGATGCTAAAATGTTAAACATTCCTACTACTTTATATTGGTCTATTGACTATGCCATCACCTCTACCCATGGCAAGAAAGAAGAAGGATGGCCTTCCCATCAAGGGCTTTTCAAAATCCTTTACGACTATTTACTCCAGAAATTCCCTAAAGGAAACCTTCCTTCCCCTGACTCTTCTGAAGAAAATTCCTCTTCTACTCCCAACCCTAAAGCCACTAGATCCAAAAGGAAAAGCAAAACCGACAAACCCCAACTCTATTTCAAATGTCAAAAAGAAGGTCAAACTTGAGAAAACTCATGTTCGATGTTCCTAGAGGCTTAAGTTTAAGGATACTCCCACCTCTGAAACCATCAAGAAAGAACACAAATATGACTCTGATTCTCCTGATGTGGTGGAAAAGTACCTTCACAAGCTTGTTATCCAGTCCACATCTGCCACCATTGATAATTTAGAAACCGCCTACGTGGCGCTTGGGAAAGGAATTGCTCAACTCAAGGAACAGCGTAATGCTCTCAACCTGCTCTTTTTCTATGACAATTATGAAGAGGGCCCTTCCATATCTGCTGTCGTGGGAGTTTTCGATGTTAAGGATGATGATGTGGTCGAGATTGCAAAGGAAGTCTCTAAGGACGTCCCTAAGGATATTTCCAAGGACGCTACCAAGGATGCTGATCTGGAGATAGTAGTTGCCTCACCTATGCAGACTGATGCACCAAACTAAAGTT
Source organism: Wollemia nobilis (assembly GCA_028583015.1). Taxonomy (NCBI): domain Eukaryota; kingdom Viridiplantae; phylum Streptophyta; class Pinopsida; order Araucariales; family Araucariaceae; genus Wollemia; species Wollemia nobilis. The sequence continues at coordinate 9,183,151 of JAQPPZ010017218.1, forward strand.
CTAGTTTGTTTTGTTTCTCAGCTTGCTGTTCACTGGTTCATTTTTGTATTCTGACCATTCCTGTGGGTCAGTTTTAGTTTCCTCTTTGTTGTTCCTGTGCGGATGCATTTTGATCCTCTCCTGCATCCTCTGTTGTCTTTTCTATGCTTTCCTTAGATTCTGTCCTTTTTCTCCTTTGTTGTACAAGGCGTTGGGGCGCCTTTCAAATGCCCCATTTTTTTAATGCAAGCTTATTAACTTACCAAAAAAAAATATTATAATTAATTTGATTACTTTAGGTCTTACCATTAGACCTTTAATATTATAATAAAATATTATAATATTATTTTTCTTGGGCCTTCTTATTTCTCCTGTGGACCTTATCTGACCTCCTTGAATATTATAATGGGATATATTATAATATTATTTCCCTTAGGTCTAGAATCAATATTTCACTTGTACTGATTATTGAAATTGACTCTTAACATCCTTCCTCTTGCACTGCTCACTGAAACTGAATCTTGACATCAATGGCAATAAATATTTCTCATATTTCCAACAATCTTCCCCTTTTTCATTGATGGCAATCCATATACATTTTACCATTTCTTTTACCTTTTCTTGTTCTGCTCCCCCTGACGGAATGCTCTCCCCCTAACTCAAATATATCCCCCTTTGTAATCAATGGAAAAGGGTCACCTTTGGGGCTCGGGGCTAAGAATGAGACTCTTAGCTTAGCCCCTCCTCCACCTCCTATTGATGTGGTTAATTTTGGGTTGGGAGTATTTCTACTCCCAACATGCATTGATCTTTACCTTTGTCCACTTTCCTTCTCATATAATCCTTCTGATTCCTTTGACTATTCCTATTCCTGCTTGCCTTTGGAATTTTTGCTCTACACCACTTTGTTGTATGCCCATCATTATTGCACCTATAACACTTAATGTTGTTATTCCTTGGAGGTGCAAATGTATTGGGATTTCTCCTGGTGAAGCCATATCTATTCTTTTCATGAACCACTGCAATTCACTACCTTGTGACCAAATTGATTACAAGAGTAGCAATACCCTTGAAAAAGTTACATGTTTCTAAAACTTCCATATTCATGTTTTCCATATGTCCTACATTGTGTAGCTTTGTGCCCAAACCTATGACATGAGAAGCATCATCATTTGAAACTAACTTGCATTGACCTCATTGGTCTCTTAGTCTATTCTACCCTGTGTTGCTTCCTGTTCCATCTATTCCTCATTTGTGCATTTTTCCTTTCCTTGTTGAACTTTTTGTTGTCCAACTCATCCTTAGAAATATCACTCTCTCTTACACTCCCTTCTTCTTCAAAACTTGAGATTGACTCCTCTCCTTGTTTCTTTTGTACCTATTCAAAACCAAGTCCAATTTTGTTTGACGAAGATCTTTGTACTTTGATAATCTTATCCAAGTTATTTGAGCTTCTTCCAAACCTATGTAACTTATCCTTAGACTCTTTTAATTCCTTCCTTAGTAGAGCTACCTCATGTTCTAACCTTTCACATTCTAAATTTTTTGCTTCTAACTTCTCTTTGAATCTTTGTGTCTTAGCTATTGAGTTGGTTAGATCCTCTATAAGATTTCATTTCTCTTCATCACATTCTTGAAATTTAATATTGAGTTTTGAGTTTTGCTTTCTTACCTCCCTTAATGCATCAAGGGCATGAATAAGCTCACCCTTAAGATAAAATTCTCCTTTCTTTGATTCTTTCTCTATTTTTTTATCTTTGAAAACATATTCATTATTTTTTTACTCTTTTCTACTAGAAGTATTTCCTTCTTATTCTATTTCCATAAGAAGATTCTCTTTGGGTCCTTCAAGTGTATCTTCAAATTCATCATCACTTAAACTGAATCCATTCCTTGTACAACTATCTTTAAGATGGCCAAATTTACCATATCTAAAATACTTGAGGATTATTCGTGACCTTTTCTTAACTACTTATTTTTCTTTTGCCAAAAATAGAACTTCATATTTATCATTATCTGAGGAACTATCATCACTATCACTTGAGCTCTTACCTGCCTTGTATGCATAGAAACTCTTCTTATGCCTTTGGAAAAAAACATTTCCTTGTGTACCTTGTCCATCCTTGTTTTCCTTCATCCCTATTCTTATGATCTTGTTTCTCATAACCACTACTATTTCCAGTTTTTGGAAAATCAGATGTATAGTGACTATATTTTCCACATTTAAAACATCTAATAGATTTCATACCTTTATACTTTCTTGAGTCCTTTTTCCTTCTACCATAATTTACTTCTTCGTCATTGGATAACTCATTGCTTTAATATGACTTCTTACCCTTAGTCTTATTAGTGGCTTTAAATTTTGCTTCTTTCTGAGGAATAGGTTCCATTTTTATTCTTATCTCAAATGCTGTAAGAATTCCATGTAATTCATCCCTTGTCAAAATATCAATATCTTTCGACTCTTCTATACCTGAAATATTTTCACTAAACCTTTTTGGGAATGACCTTAGAATATTATCACAAACATCAGGTTCTTAAACTTCAATCCCAAATCCTTGCATGGATTTAACAACCTCATCCACATGAAGTAAATATTCTGCAATGTTTTCCTCATACTTCATTTTTAAGTCTTCAAATGCTCTCTTAAAATTTTACAACTTTTTCCTTCTGATCGTTTTATCTCCTTCATATATGCCTTGCAACTTATCACAAATTTTCTTTGTTTATTTACAATGCATAATCTTTATAAACTCTATTTCATGCAATCCCTTTTGAATTGCATTCATTGCTTTTGAATTTTAATGATGTAGAAACTTACCATTATCTATAGGTGGAGTTGCTGGTGGTGTGTATCCATTTTCAATTGCTTCCCATATTTCATTTGCAAGTGCCATTAAATGAAACTTCATCTATGTGCTCCATAGTGTATAATTATTCCAATCAAACAATGGTTCTTAATTCCCTGAGGATCCACTCTAAGAATCCATCTGTGTTCTTGTAAGATTTTCCTTCAAGCTATTAAACTCTTCTAAAGGAACCCACTCTGATACCAATTGAAGAACACAAGCTTATACTAATAGGGGGTGAAAAGTATAATACCACTTTTTACTTTTCTTTCCCAATCAATATTATGCAATATATCAATGGCAATATCAATAATAGTAATCAAAGTAATGCACAAATAACCACATACAATAGAGACACCAATTTAACATGGTTCACCCAATGTGGGCTACTCCATGGAGAAAATATTTCACTAAAATTTTCTCAACAAATATCTTGGGAAACCTTTCCCTATTACAATGTTTATGGACCTTTGTCTAAAGGATACACCAATACCCTAATCAATTTCATGGCTCTATATCTACAAGAGAACTCCTTATCCTCTGCTCTAGCTGGTGATCTTCTAGAAGAACTACTGCCTCCACTAAACTGGCTTATGGATATTTATCCACTGAAGACTCTTGCTCTTACTTGGAAGACTTGTCTTCACTGACCTGGCTAATGGAAATCTATCCACTAGAGACTATTTTCCTCTATACTATATCACCTCCAAAGCTTACTCTCATATCTATCTCAAATCTATACTAAACACAATCCTTCAGTCTAGCACAAATCTTCTCAATCTCTATCCTCAAATCTGCACTAAAAATAGTCCTTCGGTCTAGCACAAATCTACTCAATCTCTATTCCCAAATCTACACTAAACACATTACTTCAATCTAGCACAAATATGCTCAATATCTATCCTCAAATCTATAGTAAACATAGTCCTTTGGTCTACCACAAATATGCTCAATCTCTATCCTGGTCTGGCACAAATCTGTCATCAAATCTACACCAAACTTTGTCCTCAAATCTATCCTCAATCCTTAATACAAACTTTGACTCAATCACAAATAAAATATTCTAGATCTACCCCAAACCTTAACTCAATATTTGAACAAATAAATCAATCAACTCTGATCTCAAGTCTTCTCAAATACTTTTCTCAAATCTACATTGTAAGCTTCCACAAAAGATCACACTAATCTATCCATAAGTCCTTTCTAGAACTTGTTCAATTTGCTCAACAAGTCTTCACATAGAATCTTGTTTAATCTCATAGAAAATTATAAATAATGGTGAGAGACTCAATATTTTTCTCACTCACAAACACTCAATCACTTTCAATATCTTTTTCAAATAAATTCAGAATATAGAACAATTTGTTTCATAGAACTTGAACTATCACTTCAACACTTCCAATTGACTAGGCTCAATCAACTCCACTTAACCAATTACTCAATGAAACACTCCTTGCTTACAAATCCTAGTCCAATCATATGAACACTCACTCAATTATTTCCAACAATGCTTATCAAACAATTATACTCATGATCTTTGCACAAACCCTAATTTTAAGATAGTTCACAACTTCACATAGCAATGATACTCATGATCTTGCACAAACCCTAATCATGCATATTAAGGTTCATTCAATATTTCCATAAATGCTTATCAAACAAGGTTTTTATCATCAACTTTTACTCAGAGAAATATTTACCAATCAAACTCAATAATGCTTATCAAACAACCCTTTTCACTCTGAATTAGCATTCACAACATCCAACAATCACTCACAAGGAAGATGTGCCCATAATTTTTGTTTGATGAATAATTAACCACAAAATATATCTCAATCACAATTACTCTCTTTACCAATTTCAAAGGTTATATGACAAAATATCACTCTAACACTCCCTCAAAATATTTAACTCTAAATAACAAAAATAATTAAACTCAAATACACCTTATTACTCCATATTGAAATTAACCTTCATCAAAAACATATAAAAATAAATCTCTTATTACACCTTATAATTTTATCAACCTTATATCTCCCTAAGCTCAAAAACTATACCACACAACCTTTGGAGCAAAAACCAATTTATAATAAAAAAATTTAGTACCTCTCAAAGTGCTCCTAGTGGGATTCGATCCCAAGTCAAAGCAACTCCAGTGCTTTAGTTGCGGCTACCTAGCCACGTGAGCAAAGTGCTCATGTGGGAGGCAAAAGCGCCCACGGTACTTTGTCTTCTTCCTTGGTGCCAAAATCCAAAAGGCTTTGGCATCTTCGGTGCAAAACAACCTCATGACCTTCCCTACTGCAAATTGAATGCAAGACCTTGCATTCCTAAAGCACTGCCAACTATTGCTAGCCCACCTGGCTAGGTGGTGATAAGGCTTCTAAGCCTTATGCCTTTTGACCCTTCGCTACTTGCTAAAATAAGTCAAACAAAGGACTTATTCCTTCTCTTGCTCGTCGAATATTGTGCACACTATTTGTTTGGGAGTTTAATTAATTCGATCATGGATAGTTTGAAGCCACTTAGGCTTTTGGTATTTATACTCATGCCTTTAAATTCATTGATGTCAGCAGAGGATATAATGTATGACATTGACACATTATTTTTGCCCTTATAACCCTAACCTTAGGGTTAATTAAATTAGATTATAATTTAATTAATTATAAAATTATTATGATTAATTTGTAATTAATTAAATTTAATAAAATTAATTTATAAATTAATTTATAATGAAATTATTATAATTAATTTAATTTTTTTAGGTCTTACCATTAGACCTTTAATATTATAATATTATTTTTCTTGGGCCTTCTTATTTCTCCTGTAGACCTTATATGACCTCCTTGAATATTATAATGGGAGATATTATAATATTATTTCCCTTAGGTTTAGAAGTAATATTTCACTTCTACTGATTAATGAAATTGACTCTTGGCATCCTTCCTCTTGCACTACTCACTGAAATTGACTCTTGAAATCAATGACAACAAATCGTGCTCATATTTCCAACAGATTGAAGGTCAAGCTGATATTTTAATGAAGGTTTCAATTACTACTTATTGAAGCATTACAAATATTCACTTGGTGACTCCAAAATTTTGAGAATCTAGAAGTTTGATGGCTCCACTAGCAAACAACCCTAAAATCAGCCACCAATGTATATTAAAAATTAGGATTTTAGTGAATTTCCCATGTATCTGCTCAGTCAAAGAAACTATGTTATACATCTTACAACCCCTCTCTAGACCAAAAGATCCTAAGTTTCATAAGGGTAACGACAAGTTATTAACCATGACATGACCACCTCTTATTAGAATCAATCGATTAGAAGGCCATGAGCATGGAATTATGGTGGGCCTCTAACCCCTCCCATCCTAACTACCATGTAGAATCAAATAACAATATAAATACTAGATCTAAAGTCATTATTTAAATTTACCAAGAAAGATGTCATCACACTATTGAAACATTTACATCATATGGTGAGCTTGTATATGGTGTAGAACAATTATAAGTAGAGAATGGAGTTGAGGCTATTAGCAATGTCCTTCAAAGGAAAATACTAAGAGTGACACTTAACTCTTCCTCTAAATTCAACCAATAGCTAGGACTAGTTTCCTAATTTGTTGGTGAACAAATTTGTAAAGGAGGTAGTTAGAGCATCCTTAGTACAACAAATGAAAACTATCTAACAAGCTTCAAATGAGGATATGAAATATTTTGATAACTAGTTCCACAAAACCTCGTATATAATCTCAGATGTTATGTGACCTCCCCTAGGTATGGCACTCATATTCTATATTAGATATTTCAATTCATAGATTGTCATGGTAATCAAAGCTCGAGAAGAAAACTCCTTATAGAGAACCTATTTTATAGTCATCCAAGTAGAGAAATACTTCATCCAAATATGGAGGCTACCTATTTGGACTCCACCACTACTACTTTCAAACCTATAGCTCATGTATCAATCACCACCCATTGTTCAGTCCACTGCTTCCCATTACTTGTCAACTTTGATCATCACTCCTAATTATTTGTTAATATGGACAAGCTAAAGGACATACACCAAGTGTTTTTTGAATATATACTAGCCTTGAAGAGACAACAAAGCTACTAGGAATCCCACCACCTAAGACTTCAATATTAGCAACCTTAGTACCTAACCTATAAGGGATTATCTGCATACTATCACCTATTTCTAGAAATATTTCCCAACAACATGCATTATGGATTAAGTTTTTAGTCACCCATGATAGTACCGAGAGAGAGGGTTCTCAATCAAATTTTGACACAGTTTCTAGGGATGCAAGTACTAGCTCAATGTTATTTGATTCACTTCTGAGTCTTCTTTGGTCCAAGCACCACTCGATCAAAATAATATTTAGCCATTATAGAGGAGGAGAGAATATATATGGTAGCCTATCAGAACACTCAATCAATCATCAATGAATACCTATTTCAACTAAACATTGAGGATCTGACCAGACCAAAAGTGGCCAAAAATTCCAAGGAAGTCCAGCTAATTAGACTAGGTAAACCTATCACCCCTACAAGCATACGCTATTTCTTTATTAAAACTAAGTGTGACATATTCAAGACTCTAGAGGTTCCCTAGTTGAATATCCTATTTAGATTTTGTAGTGAGTGAGAATGATAAAAGGGTGTAGTTAGATGATGGGTCAATATTGGTGGTCGATGTCCTGATGCTAATTGACATCCTTTGCCCAAGGGATTTTGCCTCCAAATATAGAAGCTCTATAGGAGCAAGGATCAGGACACCACCATTAGCCTAGATGAAACCCTACTTGAACACCCTAATATATGGTTACCCATAGACAATGTGAACATTTGATGAGCCTTGGGAGAAGGAAAAGGATAAATTAGATTCAAAGGATCCTCGATGAAGACATATTCTATCTATAAAAGGACATCATGGATAGTTAAAACCTAGAAATCTAGTATTGTCAAGGCCTTCGAGTGTACTTGTATGGGATAATAACCCATAAAAAGATCAAATCGCAGGCAGTCGCTAGGCCCTTGTACAAAAAAAAAAGTATTTTTCATAATATGTTTACTTAGGTGTTGAAGGACACAAACAAGTTTATACTCACAACAAGGGAATTGGATCTCTACATGCTTGAAGGATAAGATATGGGTATGAAATCTCTCAAGATTAGTGATAGAATAAGGATATCTTCCATAATTAGGTACAAGATGAAATAAAAAGTGGTAACTTCCCCACTTCTTAAACACAAAGGAAGAAACCCTTATATATCACATTAATAGAATGGAGTCAATAAGGGGGAAATAAATCTTAGGAGTTGTTCTAGGGGATGATACCTATAAAAGAAGATATACCACCTTTAGAATTTCATAAATCCCTAAGTAGAGCTTCCATCCATATCACATCCTTCCAAATTCCATGCCTAATGGACATAGCCCTTTTATAGTATCCTTAACTCTTGTTAGCAATAGTTCCCTTGTGAGTCACCAAAGTTGTAGTGAAAAACCATTACATAGGGTAAATTCTACCAAGGAGGAAATTTTGATTGAAGAACCACTTAAAGCTAGCTAAAAATAAATATGAGGAAGTCTCAGGCCCCGATAACCTATGAAGTAGCTAGTGCTAGGAGACCATTAGGAGCACTGCCAAGGAGAGGTTCCTACCACCACCTAAGGGTATCCTTGAAGCTCCCCATGACATGAAACAAATCTAATCCACCATATCTAAACAAAATAAGGTTCATAAGCCCTCCTGGTGGTAGTTAAGGAAAATTTTGCTATTTATGGGAGTGCCATAACCTTCTCAATGATGGCTATGAAGGCTTCACCTTTAATAATATCTTGCTTCCTCCAACACTTGAAACCTTTTCTTCTCCTTAGACAGGAAATACCATGGGTATGGCTCTCTCCCATGATTGATAGTGCTCCTCAAACCCTAATCCTATTACAAGATAACATAATTAAAAGGTCCTAGGTATTGGGTCCCATAAACCATACAATAAGGAAGGAGATTTGAGGAAGCTATAAAAGGAAATGGTAAGGCAAACACATTTCTTCCATTAGGAGGAGCTTATTACTCGAAGATTAGGGAAGGGTATAACAACTTGAAGAACCTCAAGCTATGAAGCTTTTTCTAAATATTTAGGCTTGTTGGACCCTATAAGGTCTCCCTATGATCCATGGGCAATAAGTGATAGAAATAAGAAGAGAAAATATATAAAAAGGAGACAATGACTAAACCAATCATGAAGAGCATTTCTTCAAGCTAGTATATGGACTAGATCTCCAAGAAACACAAATTATGAGCCTTAACCCAATGATTCGACCATGACATGGGGTAAATAAAGCATTAAGTATTGTTGAATAATTGAACTAACCCTTAGTAACTGGAGGGAGGAATGGGTGATATCTAGTTTTAGTCCTATTGAACAACCAACCATGATACCCCAATTGGCAACTAGCACATTTAAAGTGACAATATAGAGGTGATCCAAGGGGCAATCCCAAAACCCAAGGACATTAATAAATAAGGATATTAGGGGTGGAGGATCTCCAACATGAGGTAACCTAAAAGCACAATGAGAAAAGACTATATCCCATCAAACCAACCAACCTACAACATGTATAGTTGTAGATATGGAGACCTTAGGATCTTCCAATGTTGATGTCGATTGGCCTGGGTAATTTTGAAATGAATAATTTTGAACTCCTACAAAATTTTGGGGGGGAATTCTTCCCCCTCTTTCTCTTATAAATATCTTTCTTATTGATTATAAGCAGAAAAAAGCAAAGTACTTCCTCATGCCTAGTAGCTAGCCCAAGAGAATTTGTTTTCTCTCATCTTCTCTTGTGCAGTGGTTTGAACTTAACCTTGATTCATTATATGTATAGACCCATTCAAGCCCTTTTAATTTAGCATGTGCAATTTTCTAAGTTTCAACATATATATAAGAGTTGTGGCTTTTACTTTTTTCCTATTCTTTGTGTGTATGTAAGTTAACATAAGAACCTTTTGACTATTATTTGTTCATTCTTTATGCAAGCTTCATAAGAGAGAAATTGTGTGTTGCAATAAGACATGTTCAATTTCTTGGTATTGGTGGCTTAGGTATTCACTAATCCCATCACTTCACATAGGACCTTACTCTTGGAACATCACCACCTTTAGTCTAGGCTAGTTAGGTTTTCATCTACTTTTCTTACTACTTTTTTTCTAATCTTTTTCATGCATAAAACTTGGTAGTCTAAGATAGATTAGGAAGAAGTATAAAAAGAAGACATCTAGACACGAAGTTAACCTTGGTAAAAATCCTCGAAGGTTGTCCTTGGAACCTCATCTCACTCTCCCTAGACTTTTGATATTGTATGCTTTATGTAAGGCATAGGCACAAAATGCACCCAACAACTGCAACAATTGGTCACTATGTTGGAGTGTGGGATCAAGTTAGATGCAGTCCCCAATAGGGCCCTATTCAAAATATATATGGAAAGATAGCTTTCTATGTTGATGTTTAATTAGATGTCATATGCATGGAATAATAGGAGCATCTGGACAAAGGTATTATGCCATAAATAAAATAGTTTCAAGCTATAGGGGTTGGGCCCTTGAGATAACAAATATGTAATGCATTTTCTAAAATAAAATTATGAATCATGAGCATAAAGGCTTTGGTAATGATAGATAGTGCATCTGATATGATTTTGAAAAGAGAATAATGCATTCCACCTATGATACAATGGATCGGATGTGGAAACATATGATGGTATGAATTTTTGGTAAAACAACAATATTCTTGGTTGCCTAAGCAACTAACACCTAGTGGTAACCAAAATTAAAAAAAAAAATACATTGTCCTACATTCAAGGTGGGAAGAATCATAAACACCTTTTACACCTGTGTTTGCCTTGTTATTATATGTAAGTTTTAAAAAAATATGATGTCTACATATAATTTTTAAAATAATTGTTTCTTCAAAGAATATACCTCTCAAAATATTTCTTGAATATTTTTATCTCAAATTTCCTTTTTTAGATGAGACACTATTTTCTTTTGCAAATTGATGGCTCCATCAAGTCACAAGTATAGGCTTATATATACTCATAGGAAAACATTTTCTGAGCCTAATCTAGTGGTAGTCAAAATTTTCAAAATTTTAAAGGTTTAATATGTCTAGTGATGCATCAAAGTTCCTATTATAATATGGAGTGTATTATTAGTAGTACTTACATTCCTCTTCATCATTGCTTTTCTATTTTGTATGCTTTGGGATCCAATGCTTCATGAGCATGACTCTTTTTATGTGATCAATAGGCATCACATGGGTACTCCTATAGATGGAGTTGTTATCTCTTCCTTATCAAGACCATGGTATTTTTATGTGATGATGAATATCACAAGGGTTATCTTATCATTAGTGTTGCCTTCACCCTCTAACATCTTATCTATTTTTAGTGGATTTTAGCTTTTCTACTTTAGCTCATGTCTTTCCAAGGAAGACTTACCAGACTTCTTAGAATAGCATCACATCAATGATAACAATTAGATGTGTTAGGTGTAATATATTTTGTGTAATAAATTGTTATCTTTTAATGATCATCCATTTTTAATTATAGTTATTATAACTAATAAGATGCACCGTAAACATTGAATGCAATCTTATCTAAAATATGTAATGTATTACTTATTTGTAAACTGTGTTGTCAATGAAAACTCGGTTTTTAAATCCCATTATGAAACTCAACCTTTAGCTTCTTCACGAAAAAAACGTTTCACTTGTTATGTCGTCAAAACCTTAGAGTCAAACAGACGAATTGACAACGAAAATCTTTTGGAACTAGATATGTTTTACTACGACACAATTCCCTAAATTTCATTTGCACTTACACAAAGAAAGCGGCCCAACTCGTGCACTTTCCAAAATTACTTTCCTTCCTTTCCAAGGATTTAGTTTTCTTGCATATTAAGAAACATCAGGATTTGATATCACCTGACATGTAACAATCTTTTACATCAGCACACCATGTACGTAATGTCCCGCTAATGAACGACACTGATTAGGACGTAATATTACCATCGCAACCTCTGCAACCCCAACTCTAGCAGCGGTTTATTATTACGACTATGCATGGCCATTGCAGAATCTTCATATTTGTTTGTTGTGTTTAGTTTTCTTGTTGGAAATCTGAAGACTTGGACTATTGTCAAAAAAAACGTAAAAATAAAGCATTTGCCATGTTTCAGGTCCACCAAAACTTCACAAAAATTAAATAACTCATAATCTTATATTCATGGGAGATACAGTTCCTTCACCAAAACATGGGTCTCTAAACAAATCAAGTCTGGCTAATTTATGTCTTCAGTTATAACTTAAAGTGGCAAGCTAATACTTCTGCAAACAGGGCATGGAGATGAAATAGCTGAACTTGAACTTATTGTCTTTTTATTGGACAAGCACTTTCTTTTCCCAAATTCCGTTTGTCAGTCTTCTCCGTTGAGCTTTTCAAGGACGGCGATGAGTCCAAAGACGAACGCCTGATCGATCCCCGGCTGCACAGCAACATTATACACATCCTTGCTTAGCTTTATTGCACTGTTCAAGCTCACCTGCGCAACATAAACATCCAAACCTCACATCACGTCTTAAACAAAAGAAAATAACTGAAACCTATCTGTACTGACCACCATTAAAACTGGTAATGCTACCTCCGCAGCAACGGCGCGAGACTCGTCACGAATGGTGCACGCTCGATCCAGAAAGCTACCCACAATTTCGTAATCCCAGCCCTTTTTCGAATTCGATGGAATAAGCGACACTTTCACAGAGCTCTTCTCGGAGCAGGGAAGGGAGCTGGACGTCGCCTTAAACACGGGCTTCTCGTGCCCATCTATGTCGTCGGGCACAAACCCCTTCCATTGCTGGTGAAGGCTGAACACCTGCACCACTCCCACCTGCTCCAAGCACCGAGTAATTTTGTTATCCCAAGAGTTATCTTGCTATCCCAACATATTTTTTTCAAAAATTATAGTTGTAGAACATACTCTTATAACAATAATGTAATTAATATATGAATTTAAATTATAAACTATAATCTCCTTTATCAACAAACTCTTGACTTGAAAAACTGCTTAACCTTTACTTGTTTGTTTTAATACCTTGCGTTTGATAGCGAGAATACCATGGCCTTCGCCATCTTTGAGAAGAGCTTGGTCTTTGACCGCGGGACCGCAGCCCTCCACCCTGAAGACTTCACTGCCTTCTTCGCAGTCCGTGACGACGAAGCCGCCGCCATTGACGGTGCAGGGTCGCTTCCTCACCATATAGTTTTTAAGTGAATTTGAGCAGAATTGCTTGCTCACAACAGGCCGAACGATCGCCTTGCTACTGCTCATCTTTTCGAGGTCTGCAGAAGCATACGATCGATTCATGAAAGCTTGGGTGGGTGTTCTTGTGCTTTATGTAGCGTTTTTCAACGGTCTCAATGCGCGGAAGGCGCGGAAAGTAAAGCTCGCAATAATTCGGACGTCTTTAACTTTTTAGGGAGCCAATGGATACATAAGATCAGATTCCTTGGCAATCATTTCTCCAATTACAAACATCGCCAGTATTAAAATATCCAAGTTCTAGTTTGATTTGATCTCAATAGTTTGAATACGAGTGCAAACAACTCAGGAAAACGCTAAAAAGAGGCGAAAGAGGATGACAACTAAACAACTTAAACTATGAACTATGGAGTCTGTACAATTATTCCATTTTTGGTGTTCAAAGTTGGGATCATTTTGGATGAAGCGTTGCTTTCCATTGAGGAAAGCAAGGCTTATTTTAAAATTTAAAACTACTCTTATTTGATCAAATAATGAGTCTGTACAATACTTTTATATTTTTTTCAACTTATTTTCCAATACTTTTTCAAGATCCTTGTCTTCGTTTCCAAGAAAGCGTAGCTTGCCTTCCTGGAAAGCTTGCGGGGAGGTTTACTGTAACCTGATCATTCGAACATTCAACTTCGTGGTACTTTCATATTTTTATTATTCGAAGACTGTGCTATAAGACGATAATAATTCAAAGATTCCTTCAAACATGGTTTTATGTAAAATTTTCCGTAAAAGTGGCTTTACCTTATGATGGCATGAACTCATCTACTCCACTAACGAAATATAGATGAAGACTTTGTTGAGGTAGACTACGATTTTATTTATAGGAAACTATTTTCAATTTGTTATATGAAAGTGATCTTTGCCATAATACGATCAATCAAATTGACTCGCTCTAGTGGTTAAGTGGCAATTGCTATAACTAAAATCTTCAGGGAATATTTCGTCAACATTTTAGGTAGGATAATAGAAAATATGACCAATCACCCTCTTGTCACCTGCATTTTAAAACTATTACAAGCATCTGCCTTTTTAAATTTAACCAGAGTTTATATCGAGATGTGCTATACTTGAGATGGATGTCTGTGGTTGGATTTTGGAGCTAGATGAGCTAGATGCAAAATAGGTTTTGTGTCGATATATTATATAAATTTGGATTCTATGTATTATAGTTTACGACTCAAACTGAAAATCTAATTTTATTTGTACCGTCATACAAATATAATTAAAGTATTATTTTTTTTATCAGGCGTAGTTATAGATTTTGAACAATAAAATGGCAAAGACATTGTTATCTTAAAGAGTAAAAAAATTTTAGACTTAATAGCAAATAGTTTTCTCTGTTATCTACATGTAGCCTTAGGATCTCTTAGGCCTTTATAAAATATATTTTCAGACGTAGACAAGGACAAAATGGGCTTTAGATCTTCACATACCTAAATGAAGATGGAGACAAATGCTTTACAACAAACATACCTGGAAAAATAAATCCATATGATACAGTGGTTTCAACAATGTAACGAAGCTTGCAGCAAAAAGCCTCAATTTGTTAAAAAATAGAATGAAATGAGATGCAGACCTACAATAGATCAATTAATCAAGTAAATAAGACATGTAAGCCTTTCAAACTTTAACATTGTTGATGCCACTTAATATTTCCACCAATAATCCTCCATTTCATTTTATTTTTCACGGGATTAGCACCACTAGAGCATTAGTTTCAAGCATTAGTTTGACATTGAAAGGGATGAATTTAGGAAAACAATGGTGGGTCCTACAATATATCAAGGGCTTTGGAAAAGGATATATCTACTGATGCAATACTTCTCAAAGTTTATTCTTATCAAAAATAAATAAGTAAATAAATAAATTTACTCTTTAGATGGATGTTGTTATGAACGCTTTTCAAGTTGTTGCTTCACTATTTAATAAAGTTGCAGTTGCGAACAATCATGGCACAAGTCAATAGATCCAATAATTTTATCTTGAGGGTTTTCCACAAGATAAATCCTCTATACTAGACATGGTCCTACCCATGCAGGATTTTGGTAAAGCCTACAACTAGCTTGAAAGTCACACCTTTGTTGGGTATTTTTTTGGAGAGGATTTCCAATGACTCGCTAATCCATCAATGGATTCAGTAAGTTTGGTAACCATATGGCATAAAATTTAACCACATTCAGAACCTTACTAAAGGTTTCTTTAATTTTCAATCAAACCATAGCATGTCATTACAGTTATAAGCAAAGGTCCTTGGCATATTAGAGACACATTTTTATATCTTCAGCCATGGTACTGTAATTTTATGGTCTCTGTAGATGTTTCCCTACATGTCCCTTTTGCCATTCTTGCCGCAACTTGTCAAACTCATTCGCAAGTATGTGTGCACAGAACCACAAAAAATCTACGCTGTGCAATCTTACAAACACATCTACATTGGAATTGATCTCTCAAAGGACCTCAAAGACTATTGTTATTCGATTTGGTGAAATCCATTTTCAACAACGAGTGACCTATATAAATCTCCCCAACACTTGTTTTTGTTGTCAGTCTGCAACTCACAATATAAAATATTATCCTCTTATGTTGGGTTGGTTTAAAAATCAAGCTCCAACAAAAGCATCAGTGCCTTCAGCTACAGTTCAATCTGCCCCTCCCGCTAATGGAGGAGAGGAATGGATGTTTGTCAACCACAACCTTCTATGGGAGTTGGTATAAAGGAGTCTCAATCAAGCTCTCAGCTAGGGAGCTCTAATGCAGTTACTACAAAAGTAACTTCTATTTCTCCTCTTGTAGGTACCTCTTATGGTAGTACCCAACAAGTCTCCTCAACTCCTCAAGGCTTCCAAATGATTCAACCATCGATTATGCCAAAGTTTATCCCCTCAAGTGAACACTCTATCTCTCTTAGTAGGTCGTTTAGCAAAGTTCCTTCATGAAACCCTCGTCGCTCTCACAATCTAGCTAGGGAGTCCTCAGACATCCCTCCAGAAAAGCAAATATGGATGGATTTTTTTTAGGATAACCATTATAGGTTTCTCATAAATGCCTTTAAATATTTAGACAATTTTGATGACTTGAAGGTCATCGAAGGAAATATGCTCCTCGATCATGTCTCATGAAGTGCATGTCCTAGAATGTTAGGGGTTTGATAGATCTTGTGCACAAGTACATTGTGTGTTAGGGTCTAGATGACTTCAAGATCAGATTTGGTAGTATTGATATTTTATGCCTTCAAGAATTCAAAGTCACTAACTTTATTCTATCAAGTACTTATTCTTTTCTCTAGCCCCAAGGCCACACCTTTCATACTATGCATGACATGGGCAAAGAAGAGGCAATTATCTACCTTTTAGAAACATAACATTCCAAGCTAATCTCTTGGGGATGTGACCCTTCTAATCATGTTATCTGGGTTATGATGGAGATTGATGGTCATCTCCTCGATGTGTGCAACATCTACGTACCTAAAAATGCTAATGATCATTGTGCTCTGGCGATAGGCGATGATTTTTCTCTCCCCTACTATTTGGTTGTACTATGGGGACTTCAATGTGATTGAGTTTCCACATGACAAGGTGGGTCTTCTTCCTATGCGGTGGGCCATTGGGGAAAGAGAAATATGGTTTTCATAAAAGAAAATTTGGGGCTCTTTGACCACAATAAATACTTCTAACCCTCTTTATTCCTTGCTAATACCTAGTTCATGTGGTCTATCAACCAGTAGGGTGAGATTCATGTGCTAAAAATATTATATAGAACCATGCTCTTAGATTTTGATATTTTCTCCTTTGAGAAAACCTCGTCCTCTTCCCCTTTATCTCTATCCATCTTGATCTCCATTTGTCTAATCATTCTCCCATTTCCTTTTCCATCCTAGTTTCTTCCACCCCCTCCTCTTTCTCAATCTCAATTCTACTTTAACACATCTATTTTACACCATCTCATGTTGAGAGTCTATGTCATCAAAATTTAGAACCTAGTCCCCATACCAAAAGGTACCTCTATTTAGATTGATTGGTGGAATGATGCTATCCAGTGTACTACCAAATTACTTTGCTCACTAGAGCACAAGATTACCAAGCTTTATCACTACTCCAACGTTACTCTCAAGCGAGAGTTAGAGGTGGCCTCAACTCAGTTGCAATACAATCCTTTCAATGAGGAGATTCCAAGGTACCTCATGGTTGTCAAAAACTAGCTTTTGATGATAGATCACTATGATGCCAGAGGGGCTCAAATCAAGGTAAGGTTGCACAGGCTTTAATTTGGTGATCAGGTTACCAAGGAGTTCTTCCAACACCTACATCCTTATAATAAATTTTAAGACATTAAAGCCCTTAACATTAATAAAGAGTGTTTGTAAGCTTCCTTGTATTCTCTCTACTTTTGAAGAACATTATCAGACTATATTTGAGCTTAGTTCCACTCTTCTGAATGTGACCAAGTGCTTAACTCTTACCTCTCTATTGTCCTAATGTGGCTTTATGAGTCTCACAGAGCTAGCTATGGAAAAGCCCTCTCTTTGAAGGAATTGGAGGAATATCTTTCTCAAATGATTGACAATAAATCCCCTAGTCTTGATGGCTTACCTTATGAGTTCTACAAGTCCCTTGAGATTACTATCAGGTCTGATATTCTCAAAGTTTATTAGGAGGTCTTCTCCAAGGTTTCTTTAGACCCCATTTTTAATTAGGGGATTATTAAATTTATTCCCAATGTTGGTGATCCATAAATAATCAAAAATTGGAGGCCTATTAATCTCCTTAATATTTCCCTTAAAGATCATTTCCAAAGCCCTGGCTTTATGCATTCACCATCTCCTTTACATCATCATGTGCTTGGAGCAAATTAACTTCATTCAAGGCAATTTCATCCTTGAAAATATTATTGTTGTCTCGAAAGGCATGGAGTGGGCTCACAATTTGCAATCAACAATCCTTGTTCATCAAAATTGACTTTAAAAAATTCTACGACAGGATCGATTGGTCATTCATTTTAGCCATCCTTAAACCTCTTGGTTTTGGGCCCTCCTTCATTAGCTCTATGGAGATGATTTTCAGTAAGGATTTGGTTTTTTTATCCATTAACAAGCATAAGTCCTCATCCATTGGGTTCTTCCATTCCATTCAATAGAGTTACCCTTTGGCATAATCCTTGTATGTCCTTATCGTTGAGGGGTTTGGCTATTTATTAGATCACCATGTTGCTCAGGGTTTCATTCAAGAATTTTCTCTCCCTATATTTGAGTCTTAGTTGATCAATGGTCATTTTACCAATGATTCTTTCCTCATGCTTATTAAGGATAAAGGTGTTATTCAACGGGTGCTTTCTTGTTTAGAAATTGTTTTTTTGGCTTCCAAATCCTCCATTTAATGAATAAATACATAATGTTACAAGTAATCTCCTAAGCCGATACCCCACTACCTTAGTCACTATCAGTGGAGGATCATCCAGGAGGGGGAAATCTTTCACTTTTTAGGTATTATTTTTGCATTTAAGATTTTAGCATCAAAGTCGTGGAAGTATATCATTAACAAGGTGGAACAAAAACTTATCGATTGGTCCACTAAGAAGCTCTCCCTTACTGGTAAATTTTAAATTTTCTCTAAAGTCCTTATGACCACCCATGTTTATTATTCTTCCTATTAGGTCCCATCCAAAAACTATAATAAGAAGCTTGATAATATTATGCAAGACTTTCTATGGTCCTCTTCTAGTAATAGTTTAATATCCCACTATGTTACCTAGAATTATTATTGTCTCCCTAGAAGCTATGGTGGGGCTTGGAATTCTCAATACCCAGTATCATGGTTGGGCCCTCTGTGTTAAATGGATCATAAGAGTCCTTACGGGTAATGAGGCTTGGAATATTCTCATTCGTCATTGTATTTGTAAAGGTTCCCCTTTTGGTCGTAAGAGTTGGAGGTGCATGGGTTTTTCTTCCCTCTTTGTTGCTCTTGTTTTTATCAAAGTGATAGGATTTTTCATCATTAAGAGCATTTGGAAGTCTTGGGAGGGTGTTAAGCCTTGGATGATATGGAATGGTCAAAGGTTTTGGCATGAACTCTCCATTAACCAAATAAATATTTTTTGGTTACCTATTATCACCTATGAGGGTTCTTCCCTTGCATAGTTTTACTAGGTGAATGCGTTTAAAGATTTTTGCAAAGGTGTGTGATGCATCACCGATTTCTTTTCTCATCCTACCAAGGATTGGATTCCTTGGGATTAATTTAGAGTCAAATTTATTCTCAAGCACTCTGAAAAGGACACATTTGAGGTCATCAAGACCACTCTCCCTAACTCCATGTTTCATAATTTTTTGTGTTTTCTCAACAACCTTGGTGGAAGGACTAGAAGTGCTATCCAAAAACTCCCTTGTGAAAATACAAGACATGTTTGGGGTGTGGATGGCTCTCTTCTTGCCTTCCCATGATTGATAAACTCAATCAACAATGGAATTTTTCTTAGTCTATTTAGATGCACAGGTTCCAGATCGCCTGGGCTCCTTTCTTGGAGCCCATACTTTCCTATTTTGCTTGGAGTTTTCTTCACCAAGGGCTTACTATTGGGAAGAGTCTCTAACATATAGACATCCCTAACCCTTCTTTCCCTTTTTATCTTTAGTCTAAGGACTTTATCCATATTTTTTGGATATGTTTTCATGCTCATTCTCTTTGTAAGTAGAGTTTTTCATTTTTTAGACCCTATTCCTATGCTACACTTGAGTGGAAGCATATCATCTTGGGATACCTCCTACCCTTACCAACTATTTTTTTGAAGTATGGCACTTGTTTCGTTTGACAGCCTTGTACATCATATAGAAAGCTAGAAATAACTATATATTTGGTAAGTATTCTTCCTCTCTTCACATATTTACTTTTGAAAAATCTAATATTATTCCATCTGTGTATTTTTAGATTGTAGTTTAGACCATTAAGGTGACTACGGAGCTCTCTCATATTGAAGTGCTTATTGATCATTGGAGGAATTCTTCGTGCATAGTCAATCAGGTTCCTCCTAATCCATATTATCTTTAAAGCCACTCTAGTTCTAGGAAGCATCATCGATCAGTACCAATCTCACTCCTACTGTAGCTCAAGGATACCCTCCTTATAGAGCTAGCCCTAGTAACCTGACTACTTCTCTCTCTTCCTTGGCTTCTTAGCTTGATGCCTAGGTTAAATTGGGTTCTATATTATTTGCTTCCAATGAGGATTCATTTGTTCATGGTTGTTAATATATTCTTGATAGTGATGGGGTTCAACACCAAAGTCTCTTGATGTTATTTCTAGGTGGGATTTGGTCCTAGTGGTGGCTAAACCCGCATAATAGTTTTGCTCTATTGTGAGGAATCCTCATTTTTTGCTTTTGCTCTTGTGGCATGTGCTCAATTATCATTTTCAATATGTAATCATTATGTTGACTAGTTGATAATGTTTGTCTGCCAATTTTATAAGGTAAATTTGTTTAGTTGTTAGTGGATTTCTTAGTTTCCTGCACCATTTTTATAGCAGTGGTTTTTTGGTTGATGGTATTCGCCACATGGCATGTTTATCCACCTCTTTTCTTATTTACAATAATGTATTCTATTACTTATCTAATATAATGCATTTTTACATAAAAAAATTACTCCTCAAGTTTTGTAATCTGTATTGTAATACAATATAGTATATGGTTTATCTATTCCAAGTTTAAACCTTGACTTCCATTATTAAAAACCTCAATTTCAATATCCTATGTGGATGGAATTTCTTTATCCATTCAAATGGCTAAGCAAGCCAGGTATTCTAAAAAAAAAAAAATTGTGTTAATATCTCATATGGGTGGAATTTCTTGCCTAAATTTAACATATATTACATATTTTTTTACTGTAAAAGTTAGCCAACATTTGTTTTTTGAGTAATACTTCTTATACACATCCATCATGGGGATTGAATCCAGGTCACATCACTGATAATGCAAGTGGCGTCCTTGCTGGTAGACCACATAATGCTGATAAAAATAAATATATTGAATTTGGTTATAGCCAAAATTATAAGGACATTTGGTTTTAAAATGATAAAAATAAATATATCAAATTAGAAATTATAAAATATAAGGACTTGAACTTATTATTACCCTTAATTTTAATTGTATTTAGGACAAAAATCTTACTATGCTAACTACACATATATAATGTTTATTTTTTGTATGAAAAATATAATTACCTAATTAAAGGTTATTGCAAGGAAATGAGATTGAACAACATTATCATGCCCATTAGACATTATTATTTTTATTAGCAATAAGAACAATAATAATATTATTGATTCAATCAATCCTAATATTGTAAATAAAATTTATCTATAAAAATCCACAAATGTTCCATTAACAAACTTTATGTTTATAACATATAAGAGAGAGATGACAAGAAAAAATATATGATTTTAGTAATTATAAAAATAGACTTAAATATATTATCCCCCCTAAGTTTAATTTTATTTGGGGCCTAGTTTTTACTATGATAAGCATTTAGCTACTTGCACATGCATAATGTTTATTTTTTAATTAAAAAATATGGGTACTTAATTTAAGATTATTTCAAGCATAAACAATGACCTAAGGAGTGAGATTGAACAACAATGTCATTACCATTGAATATGATAATTTTCTTTAATAATAAGAGCAATAATAATATTATTGAGTTAATTAAGAAAAATTATCTAAAAAACTCCACAAAATGTCCCAATGACAAAATCAATGTTTATAATATGTAAGAGAGCTAAACAAAGTAATGCCCATTGAAAAAGAAGAAACTCAATATTAGGGCATGATAGTATTTCATAGATGTTATCGAAGGTAAAAAAGGAGGATTGTAACCCTTCCAATATAAATAACAAGTTATCATCCAAGGATAGTAAGAAATTTGTTTGACAATGGAGCAAAGAGGATATTAGATGACCACAAACACTTATATGCTTTCTTAGATCTCATTCTCTCTCAACCAAAAATATATTCTAAACAACAACTAATTAGATTAAGAAAAAATAGTTAAAGGTCTTAGAAATCAATTTCAAGAAATTTTCTCTTGATCCATGGGTTTTTAAGCAAATTAAAGGTTTTCCATGAAATGTAAGATGATGTATGAAATATAAAGGGATTAACTATAGTAAACATAAAATTAAATCTAAATAGATCAACAATGATATCAATCCTAATTGCTTGCTTCTCCAACAAGTAAATATTTAGGTGGAAAAGTTGAAAATATTATGCCTATACCTTGTAATAGTTAATTTCTCACACTTATCATAAGCAATATAAATTTTGATGTTGTTTTTTATTTAATATATTAGCATAAAGATGATATTTCTAGTTACAATGAAGCTATAGATCATAAAATTGTATGAGTAACTTAATTTTCATGAATCATAAAACTAGGGTGTGTTTGAGCTAATATCATAAAGATAATATTTACGTAGAATAAATGCATATAAATAATAAATGAAAACTTACTTCAATATGAATGGATCTTAGGAATTGATTTTAGCATGGTAAAATATAACAATAATAAGATCTAGAAATAAAAATCATAATTTTGAACAAAGGAATTTTATGCCTATATTTATCTAAAGAATTATTTAATTGTTAAAAAGAGACTATGCTTAAAAATCAACTCATTCTTAGGATTGGTTTACTTAAACTAACAACATATTTAAGAGTCAAGTAAAACTCATTGGAATAGATATATTTTTTTTTAATTTCTATTCCCTAAGACATGTCTAATGACAAAGGTAACCTGATAATGCTTAAATTTCTATCATGTTTTTTAATCACAACTAATTTTACATACTTTTAAAATTCAAATGAATGATAATATATACATTAGTATACCTTTTAGTTTAATATTTTCAATTAAAATTTTTAATTCTATCTTTATCCTTTCAATTTAAATTAACAAATCTTACCTAATACTTTAAGGAGTCGAGGTTTACTTAACTAGTTAACAAGTGGAAGACAAATTTCTATGATCATCCAATTTTTGATATGCTATGGAAAAATAGTAACTCATGAGGGTTTGATGAGGAAAATATACTCTCCTAGGGTTTTTCTCTACCATCATTCATAAATGGCTAGATCATTTACTACTAAGTTGGATAGGGAGAGAAATGATGCCAAGGAAGCACTCGAGAAAGTTTATCTTGAATTTTTTCACAAGGTAAGAGTAGTATCCCTGTTGTTTCCATTCCCTTGCATGAGTTTTATAATTCTTGCCACTGGTTTGAATAAAATACCCTTTTTGGGTATTTTTGGGGTATAATTACCAATGATACCCTCATTAGGTCCTAGGTGCAATAAGTTTGGGGTCCGCATGATGTGATAGTTGAGAATGTTCAAAATCTCACTAAGGGTTATTTTCTTTTTTGCTTCCCTGATCCTGCTCAAGCTCAAAAAGTATTAGTCAAATATCCTTAGATAGTGAGAAGTTCTTTGTTAATTTTACAGTATTACACTCATGACTTCATAGCCAAAAACCAAGCTGAGCTGGAAGTTCATGTGTGGATTGAGTTCCCGGGTTTACCTGTCCCTTATTGGGGTTTTTTTGTAAATTCTCATCTCTTCCCTCGACAAGTTTGTATGTCTTGCCTAAATGGTTTTTCTTATATCACCCTACCAAGCGGGCTTGTGTCAAAGTCGACCTCACTAAAGACCTACCGAATTTCATAGATATCCGTATTGGTGATACGTTCATTAGGTAACCTATCACCTATATTAATTTACCGAATACTTATTATCGTTTTCAGTATACTATCACAAGATTCAATATTTCCCACTAATGGAGTGGAAGTTCAAACAAACCCAACCCCCTTTGACTGCCTCGGTATCTTAGTCTAACGAGGCCTGAGAATGCCAAGGCAACTAGAAAATGATTGATAGCTAGAAAAAGTATGCTTCTAAGCACTCTGAGCAGGCCAATACCTCTGTGCAATCTACTTAGACTAGGCCCATTGATATCCAATTTATGCAAGGCCCCTCTATATATGTGTTGTCTTATGAAGCTATCACATTGGCTATCGTTAACATGCAGCTGGCCATGCAAGCTATAGGGGTTTCGAATGCTACTCTGACTTCTCCTGTAGTTACTTAGTTGCTTTTAGCTTCTCTTTGGACCTCAATTTTTGTGGAGGTTCATCCTACTACCATGCCAAATTTTTCATAGCGACACCCACATACTCCACGATTGTGGAGGAACAAGCTTTTAAATTTCATCATTCTCGAAGCCCCTTGAGGGACATCTTGGGCCTGAGATTTGACAAGCATCACCAAATATCCTCGAACGAGGGTAATTTTAGTGGAGGTACTAATTCCTTCAGTTCGCTTTGGGGCCTAGGTGATTTTGAGGATGTCATGGATATTATGAATCCTGACAAGTCCTCATGTAAATTGTGCTAATGAAAAACTGACCAAAGCCCAATGCTTGAAGCATAGAGTTTGTTCAGGTCTGACTATCAGAGGTAACAAAGGTCGTAGCTTACACGTAACATGTATTCTACCAAGCATTTTCTTGGGAAATGAGGAGTTTTCACAGAGGTAGAAGAGGTCGCAGCTTACGAGCAACATGTATTCTACAAAGTATTCCAAGATGAGTCATCCAGGGTCCTCTGGTTGGCGGTAATGCAAAAGAAGGATGGATTACCCTGGTCTCTTTGGATGGTGGTTAGCAGTGTATCAGTGAGGAAGATAAGTTACTAATTATATCTTGGTATGTCTGTGTAATGATTGCTCACAACGGTGTGTAGTAATATTTTTTAGACTCTATTTTTATTGGGGAGGTGTGATTTTCTCCACCTAACAGCTTTTATGGTTTGTGGGGTGTGCTAATTTCACCCACCATTCTTTTATGATTAATCTTAATTAATAGAAGTTTTTTCATTCAAATAAAATAGTAACTCATCCATGAATACAAAAAATCTTTTAATACAAAGCATTAAAGAAAGAAATACAACTCTAAATAAATGTCTCTTAAATGAAAAAAAAAAAAACTAAGCTTCATTCATATAATAGATAAAAATATTAGAGAACAAAATATTTACAAGGGACAAGGATACAAGATCTACTTTAGGTTATAATTCATAAAATATGAGGATAAAAGCTCCAAAATATTTTTCCCTGCTTGAGAAAGAAACATTATAGAGAAAGAATCACATCCCTTATCCATAATGAATAAGCATTATATATCTATATATAGGAACTTGTTTTTGGATCTTATAAATCAAGAAGGTCTATGAAAATAACATAGTCAAGTAGGTAAAAGCATATTAGATAGATAGATAGATAGGTATTAACGTGAACATAATAAATAAACAAGAGAGAAATATTTTTTATAAATAGTTTTAAATCTTAATGAGCATGAACATGGTCTTAAATATTTGAAGATTGATATGGTTCTAGGGGTTGAAGGACTCTTAATAGAGTTATCAAGTGCTAATGCTTTTATCTTATGTATGAACTTTTTAATCTATAAAGAGAGATTTTAAAAATAAGCATATTAACTATAAAACTTAATCAATGTATTTTTTTTTTATTGAGTAAATACTTCTTATACATACACATATCCGTCGTGGGGATTGAACCTAGGTCGCATCATCGATAATGCAAGTGGCGTCCTTGTCGGTAGACCACATCACGCGAATCAATGTATATTTAATTTGAACATCAAATAAAAACTAAATACTAGACTAGTGTTTGAGGAAACATATACTTATAATTATCATCTTCAAAATTATTTTTAAATTTATTGTTAGATGTATAAGAAATATACCATAACTAAATTTATAAAAATAAAAGATAAACCTTTTAAAACATAAATATACTCTTAAGAAATTCTAAGTTTTTATAAAAACAAATACTAATTAGGATTCTATCATTTTTCATGATATTTTAATAGTAAACTTGAATTTCAAATAATCCTTGAATTTTTTCACTAGATGTTGAAATACCTATTATTTTTCCATAAAATGATCCATTGTACTAAAATATTACTCAAAGTCATCCATACTAAAAAAAATAGTTAATGGTAGTGTAGACATCCAAATTGAAACCAAGTAAAATATGACAAACTTATGACCTATGATGTCTAGATTAGGTTATATTTCCACACAACTTATTATGTAATTCATTTATTAAGAATGAATGCCTTATATTATGCTTTAGATTTTTCTTGAGTTCTTAATTTATTATTTTCTTTTTTTTAACATCTTCATTTCTTTATAAAAGGTTTAAAATGATTGTGGCATGGTGGTTATAGGGGCGGACTGCACGAAGATCTGTGTGGCGGCTTCTAGAGCGGACTAACGAGAATACTGTGGCGGCCATAAAAAGCTGGACAGCCTGCCCGGATTCGTGGCGGCTACCAATTCCACCATGTAAATTCAAAAAATCAAAAAAAAAAAACATCTTCATTTCTTTATATATATATTTTTCATGTGCATTTTTAGTGTATTTCATTGCATGTTTTTACAAGTTAAAGAAGTCAAAGGTACCATATCTATCAATATTTTAGCATTCTCTTTATTCCTTCTCCTATTTTTCTTTAGTTTATTTTATGATATTTAGACCTTTTAAAGTCTATTAGCTCAATTCTATAAAATATTTCTATTAGAAGAACTAATCATAAAAGCATGTCTTTTCATCCTTGGCTATGTTACATTAGCACTAATAACACTTTAATCACTAACACTAATGGCACTAATGCGTTAGCATCATTAATAATTTGAAGGGAATCAAGCAAAAATAATGTCAACAAGATAAAGGTAAATATAAGTAAAATATTATGGTTTTTGTGTTCTTTAGTTTTTTGTTACATGAGAATATTCCTCTTTTTTACAAGATTGAGTGTCTTAGGGGCTTGACCAAGGCATGCTCTAAATCCGTCACGCCCTCTTTGGTATTGTTTATTTTTCTT
The DNA here is from genome assembly GCA_028583015.1 of Wollemia nobilis. Classification (NCBI taxonomy): domain Eukaryota; kingdom Viridiplantae; phylum Streptophyta; class Pinopsida; order Araucariales; family Araucariaceae; genus Wollemia; species Wollemia nobilis. The sequence continues at coordinate 9,210,308 of JAQPPZ010017218.1, forward strand.
GTATATTCTTAGATCCAATTTATATCACAATCACTCTCAAAACTAGATACACAACTCTCACCCTTGTATTTAAAATCATAAGAAAAATATTGTTTATTAAAAGGGATATTTAAGAACCTAGTAGTAAAGTTAGTATTTGTGTTTACTATAAAGTTAAATCTATGTTCCTAGGCTTTTGATTCCAACAAACTAGTGATAAATTATTTTAATTTCAATACTTGTTTCAATTTAGTCTTGATATTTGTTTTAAATTATATCAAAACAAACTTCAACACTTTGGTTAAAAAATAAAATAAATCTAGTTTAAAATACAAGATAGTCTTGAGATAAAAAAACATAACAAAACCTAATTCAAATTAAATTTCAAGGACAACCTTTAGGAGAAACTTTGGTAAAAAAATTTAACATAAGTTTTTAAAATTGTTAATATTTCAAAAAATAATGTCAATTAAAACTTTAATTTAAACTAAAATAATTTTGTAAAATAATATATTCAGAATTATTTACAATAATAGCAAAATCTATAGTAGTCAAAATCAAACTTAAAAGTCCATATAAGGATTGAAGAGATTGAACACCCCTTCTCCCTGGATTAGAATTTCTCACCTTCTGAGATTGAAACCCTCTTTGTTGCTTCGTGGGGACCTCCTCAAAGAGTTTACGTCAATTTTTCTTTGGAGGCTCGATTTTCTCCAACTGAGTTGGAATCTCTTTTTACCTCTTGGTATCTTGTTCCATAGAAGAGTGGGAGGGTGGGGTTCCAAAAATTTAGTGGGGAGGGTGGGGTTCCAAAAATTTAGTGGTGGGATGTAGTGCTTTCTATCAACCAGTCTATGTGCTTTCTATTAACCATTCTTTGCTAGCCCTCTGGTGGTTCCTAAGGTTTTTCTGTTATTACTTTTCATAGTTGTGTCGGGGGAGAGTTGGTAGGGTGGTGGGATGGAATGGTGGCAGTTTCCTTTTGAATGGCCAAGTGACTATGGTTGGATCTCCTTTTGCTATGGGGCTCCTTCTTTGGTTCTTCTGTGTATCTATGGGGATAGAACCCACAAGGGTTGGTGGTTTGGTTTTGTTGTGTGCCTCTAGGGTTTGTACCCACATGCTTTATGATTCAAGGTCTTATCAAAATCTTGCTCCAAGGTTCTAGGAGCCTTTTAAAACCCAGTAGCTCTCTTGGATCCCTTGGAAGTGTGTATCAAGTTTAATCTTCAAGGTGTTGGGAGATTTCTATTTTATATAGTGGACCTCCCCTATGTGAACTCTAGATTTTCAGTGGTAGAGTATTCTTATTTTATGGGAGTGTGTTTCCAAAACCTGTTCAGGTTTTCTGGGTGTAAATTTTTCCACATGGTCTCTGCTCCTTTGATGTTGTTGGGCTTGTTTCAATTTTCATTTGGATGGGAAATGGGTGGTTGTTTCTCATGGTGTTGTTTCTCGATGTTCTTATATTTTTGGTTTTTCGGTGTTGTTTTCAATTTAGAAGCATCAAGCACTTAATTGGGTGGATTGGTGTTGGTCACAAATTTGCCACAGGAAAGGATTTTGTACATGTACGTGCCCTAGACTTGGCCAACATTGAAATGTCGAGAGAAAGAGAAGTCTCCCGGGCCAATCTCCAGAGAGGGCTGGCTCCCAAACTAATCTAAACTGGTTTCAAGATAAGGATGCAGGAAAGAAATGGGAAAATGCAAAAAGAAATGGGAAATAACAGAAAGAGATGGAAATATGGCCGAAGCCGATAGTTAATGGGGAGAACAACCTCCGATAGCAAATAACCTCAACTAGATCCTGAAGCTAAGCAACAACTGACTCTTAGAATGCATATACAAAAACTGGATCAAGCATTAGCCGTAAGTTCGCTTCCAATTGTACTCCAAACGTTCAAATGCAAATACAGCCAAATCCAGAACAGTAGAATTCAACTTATATTAACACTGGACTAACATAAGTGACTCAGACAGAAAGCAAAACATGGACAACAATTTGGATCACCAACTCCAGAAGACACTAAGAATAGAGCAAAATGCATCTAGGATCTCTGCTTCAATTTCTGCAAAAAGGTCTTCCTCCTTTGCTTGAGATTTTACATTGGTATTTATAGAGGCCTTCCCTCTTCCTTTCGAATTACAACATTTAATACATAAAACAGATTTTGAAGAAGCGATCCACAAAATGTGCACTTGAAAAGAGAAACAATCCCCCTTAATCTGCCTCGAAGAAATCACACTCCCTGTTCTTATAGATCAAAACTAAAAATTAAATAGAAACAAGGGACCATATTTCTTCATTAAATGACCATTATCAAGGCAAGCTTGAAGTTTTTAGGAGATCACGAACAAGATATTTTAATGCTGGAGGCGTCTTTAATTTTGGTGGCATCGAAAACTGCCTCATGTTCTTCCATCTTGCGCACATAGGTAAACAGCAACATTTAATCTTGGAGACTCCTTGACCACGATCTCAAAATCAGTTGGAGAGCTTTTATTTGATCCTTATCTTCTCCTCACGTTCTCCTATGCAATTTTGGAGGAAAAATGCAGACAGAACTGTATCGGGTCTTTTGTCGTTTCTTTTGTCACAAAAATGAGACAAGTCTCAAAAATGCGACATGTCGCAAAATCGTGACACTTTTACCTTACTATTTTTTCCTGTCGCCACTAGTCATGAAAATGCGACATGTCACGATATCGCGACGTCTTCTCTTAGTTTAGCTTTGTCTTCATGACATGTCACGAAATCGTGACATTCTCCTTTGTCTGGCTTTGTTCGCTGCTCCAAGTCATGAAAACTCACCATGTCGCGAAATCGTGACATGTCACGAAATCGCGACATCTTCTTCCTTCTGTGTCCTTTTCTTTTTTATACCTACAAAAATGCAACATGTCACGAAATCGTGACATCCTCCTCTTCGTTGGCCTTCATATTCCTGCAAGTAGTGAAAATGGGACATGTCGCAAAATTGTGATATTTCGTACTTGGCACTGTCCTTCTGGATCCTTCATCGTGAAAACGTGACATGTCGTGATATCGCGACAATTTATTTTTACCTTGTACTTGTCAGTCTTGGTTCCGCAAAAACGTGACAGGTCATGAAAATGCAACATGTCGCGATATCGCGATGTTTTCTCCATTTGGTTCTTTCATCTTCAACAAGTCGTGAAATCGTGACATTCCATACTATCTGGCTGCCTCCTTACTTCCACCTCACGAAAACGTGACATGTCGCGAAATCATGACATTTCTCTATGCTTTGCCCTTCCTGTCCAACATGTCACAAAATCGCGATAATTTCTTGCCTTCTCTGTCGTTGCCGCTTCCTGTCATGATATCGCGACAAGTTCCTCTTGCTTGGCTTCGTCCTCAAAAATGTCACGAAATCATGACATCTTTCTTCACCTTGTGTTTATCTTCAGCTCTTACACGATAACGCGATATGTCATGATATCGCGCCATTCTGTACCATCTGCTCCTTTCTTATTTTTCTGTCGTGATATCACGACATTTTTCATTACTCTGCTTTGTGACCACTGCAAGTCGCGAAAATGCGACATGTCGCGATATCATGACAATTTTGCCTTGACTACTCTCTTTGTTATTTCCTAGCGCGAAAATCCAACATGTCACGATATCACAACAGTTTGACTTCCTTGCTTCCTTTGGCTGCTTTTGATCGTGAAAACACAACAGGTCGTGAAAATGTGACATGTCGCAATATTGCGACATTTTCTTTACTTAGTTCTTTTCTGGTATGGACGCCGCGAAAATGCGACAAGTCATAAAAAGGTGACATGTCGTGATATCACGACACCTTTGCTTTAGCACAAAACTTAGTTATTTTGCATGAATAGTAACAACAAAAATAATGTGGCAAAAATGCCAACATTCTTGGCGGCTCGCGGGGTATACAGTTCTGCTGTATGCACGAACCTCAGGCCTTTATCCATTGGGCAACAGAGTCAAGAAGCTGGAGGGGCAGAAAAAGTGAGTGTTGGTTGATGCTGGACATTTCTATAAGCTGCTGCAACAATCTCTTGCTGGTACTCGGCACTCAAAAATAGGACCTACAACAAAAATTTATGGAAGAGCAGAACTTCCCTTATTTCTTTAACTACTGCATTTTGCCTAGCTCGGTTGAGCTGGGTAATCACCAAGTGCTGTGCAAGGATCTCCATGGCAGTAGTGAAAAGCACCTGAGTTGCAAAAATGGAAATGAATGGAATGATGACCAGCGGATGCGCAGGCCATGGAACGGGGATGGGGAATGATGGAATGGTGTAAAATGGAGTAGGACTGATAGATACAGCAACTGAAGAGGGTGCTACTGTTCTACCAGCTACTAGGATGCTATGAAAATAGATAAGGAAATGGAAGTGGATGGAATGGAGAAGGTGGTAGGAACTGTGGAGAAGTGCTCAAAAGACAAAGGACTAGAAGAAAGGGAAAGTGAAGAAAAGGGAACATCAGAGAGGGGAGTAGAAACAACAGTAGTGGCTTGATTATGTACAGTGGAAGAAGGAGTGGGAGTGGAAGAAAGAAGTAGAGGGGAATCCACTTCCTACTGGGAAGGAAAAGAAAAAGAAACAAAAATAAACATACCTGCGGGCTCGTGTGTAAAAGGAGCCTGAGTTGACGAATTTTTTTTTTTTTGAGAAAAAGATGGACCTTCTCATATTACCTCGAACTTGTGATGTTTTCCAGGGTCCCAAACTTTGTTGCAGTACACCTTGAGACAATACTTCTTGGAGATGCAGTTGTTCAGTATTTGATTCACAATCAATTCAGAGTGACCACCAATCTGTAATTGTTCAATCCTCAATTTTTTTCCTTCCTCAAACCTAGGCACAACGCTTCATACTCAGTAGTATTGTTAGTACAACTCCAGGTCAGTCGATATGGATATGTTTTCTGTAGGCCAGAGGGAGAAATAAGAACAATCCCTACTCCCACATCATTTTTGCATCTTGCTCCATCAAAATACAGCTTCCATAATTGATCGGGCACAGAGTCTTGACCAACTTGATCAAGAGGCATCTTTACTTCAACCTCTTCAGGATTTGTAATGGAGTAACAACCAATCTTAGTTTCCACCATGGCATTAAAATTGAGCATTGAAAACTCATCCTCTAAGTGAAGCTCATCCAGGACTTCATCCATCAAATCAAGATTTTCCAATTCTTCAGTTATCATGTTGACAGAATGTGTGGACTTTTCTTCTTCTCCCATCTTCTCCATATGAAAAGTAGAAGGCTTCTTATTGTAAATCCGGATTCTTCTTCCTTTGAAAGGAATCTCCAAGTGAGAATAATCCTAAGAAAGGTAGCCTCCTAGCTTGGCAGTGAATTCTCTCGACAAACACATACTAAAATATGGTTCCAAATTGACCACAACTATCTCCTAAATTACTGTAATTTGAGGCATACTATGTAGAACAATAGGAACATCCTTGATTACACCCACTATTTTCATGGGAGTCCCATCCAACTGCAAGACACCAGGGCTACTTCTTGTATACTCCATACCCATGACTTCACAAACTGCCTTTGGCATGACAGTTGTCACAGCACCAGAATCAATCATGGAGTTGTGCACTATCCAACCCTCCATCTTGAGTGAAAAATAAAATGGGGGTGGTCTATTTTTTCCAGTGGCTGAAGTAGTTAATGTTTGAGCAAAAATCATCTGGGTAGGATTCTTCTCATTATATTTCATAGACTTCAATGATTCTTGTAACAAATCAACTTGCCCAGGTAATTGTAATGCATCATAGAGACTAACCTTGGCTGGAATCTTCTTCAATTCTTCAACAATATTGTATGTAGATGCACCAGACTCCCTCTTTTCAATCAGTGTCTTCATATTTGCTCTGCTATTGCTGAGTGGCTTCTACCCTCAGTATTTTAGTCAAATATGGGTACTTGAGCTTTTCTCTGGCTCGGTCCTCTATTTCAGCTCTTGCCTACGAAGCTGAGGCTTTTTCTTGCAATCTTTCCTTTGCTCGTGGTGGCAAAAGATATTTCAATAGAACAAGTGAATCTGGCTTTGGTATTGAAACAGGAGCTTTCACTTGTACTTGTTTCTTTTCATTTTGCATCTTCAGATCAGTCGGTACCCTTAATGGTTCCATCTCTGCTGGATCTACAGTGACTGGCTTCTTCCCAGTTCTCATGAGAATCGAGACTTGTTCTTCATATGGAACCATAAAATTATGATCTACCTCAGTAATCATATTAACTTGTCCTCCAGAAGAGCTTGCGGCCAATGTTTGTACATAGTTCAAATGAACCATACAAGTCTCTTCACCGTGTGGATCATTACATGTAGAGCACCAATATGTTCTTTCTGCAGGGCCAACTTCCTCATTCGTCAACACAGTCGGGTTATTTTTTGGAACTTTGCTTGTTGAAGCCGCTTATTCTCTAGTGATCGGCGGAGGTTGAAATCTCTTGGGTTGGAAATCTCTCTCGACCTGCTTTCTTTCAATAATTGTGATTTTATTTCCCATCGCTCTTATAGCTGAATTAGTAGATTTTACCTCTTGTAATAGGATTGTGTAAGGATCAGGATTTGAGGGCACAGGAGGTGCCGATATAGGTAGAGGTGCTGGCGGTGCAGGCAATGCTGGGAATGAAGTGGGAGTTGGTAATTGCGGAATGCTTGGTGTAGGCAATTGTGGAATAGTTGGAGCAGGGATGCTGGGAAACTGGAATGGGTGCGATCTGAGGCGCACTTGAGCTCCATGATGGAATAGGATACATGGAAGGCATAGGCTATGAAAATGAACCAGAATACAAATGCTTAGGAAGATCAGGTAAGATAGGCATTGTTACCTTTTGAGGAAGCCTACCTATGGCAATCAAGTCAACTTTCACCTTTTGCACTTGTTCAAACAACTCTGGAAATGTAGTTACGTTGGACTGTCGAACAGCCAAATCGATGTCTGTGTTAAAAGCTCTGAGATAATAGAATGCAGCTAGCTCATGAGTGGGCCGAAGACCATCAGGAATTCTCTGCCAGCTTCTGGTAAATCTGACATTGAAGTCGGCTATCTCCTCCTATGGGTGCCTTTGAATTGCATTAAATTGATGCAACAAGGAGTATGGATCAACTTGTTCATGAAATTTTTTGACTAACAGTTCTCCTAATTGATCCCATGATGCAATAGTGCCTGGTTGCAATGTTCGGTACCAATACAACAATTTCCCTCTCAGTGACAACACCAACAATTTTATCATTACGTCTTCGTCCATTATGTCATGGATAGCCGCCAAAGAGGCTACATCGTTAATATGCTCATAAGCAGTTTTACCAGTACCATCATAGGTTGGCAAAGCTTTCAAAGCAGCTTGAGGGACTAGATTTTGTGCCAGTAAATTCAAGGCTCCCGAACTATTCCATGTCGAGAACTTCCTTGGTGGAGGATGCTGGGCCATTTGGACTGCTGGATCTGGATGTAGCAAGCTCGTAGTAGTACTGGGAGGAGTTGAAGATGGCACAAACTGACCTGCAGCCTGTGATGAGATAGCAAATGATGGGTTCACAGGACTTACCAATCTTGAGTGCTCCCTCCAGTTCTGAACATCAATCTTGAAGAATTCGACTGGATCTTTCGATTCTTTGGCACTTGATCTCGTGATCATGAAGCAAAGATTTTCACCAGCTTCACGATTAGAAATTTCTAGGTACTATACAGTCACCTTCAGCAGAGTCACTAGATGAACTTACAATCTCCACTTTGAGGTCAAGACAGTTCATCAAAATCTTGATTCCTCCGGGTGTCAAAATATGGGACTTGTGAGTCCCACCGATTATGGATTTTCTGAGACATAAACAGTTTGTCCCACTGGGCGTGCCAAAAACTGTTGGCACGGGTGGGTTTGTCAACTTGGAATAATACTTGTCCCACCGATTATGGATCTTTTTGAGACAGAAATAGTCTGTCCCACCGGGCGTGCCAAAAATTGTTGGTCACAAATCTGCCATAGGAAAGGATTTTGTACTTGTGCATGCCCTAGACTCGGCCAACATTGAAAGGCCGAGAGAAAGAGAAGTCTCCCGGGCCAATCTCCAGAGAGGGCTGGCTCCCAAACTAATCTAAACTGGTTTCAAGATAAGGATGCAGGAAAGAAATGGGAAAATGCAGAAAGAAATGGGAAATAACAGAAAGAGATGGAAATATGGCTGAAGCCGATAGTTAATGGGGAGAACAACCTCAGATAGAAAATAACCTCAACTAGATCCTGAAGCTAAGCAACAACCAACTCTTAGAATGCATATACAAAAATTGGATCAAGCATTAGCCGTAAGTTCGCTTCCAATTATACTCCAAACGTTCAAATGCAAATACAACCAAATCCAAAACAACAGAATTCAACTTATATTAACACTAGACTAACAGAAGTGACTCAGAAAGAAAGCAAAACATGGACAAAAGTTTGGATCACCAACTCCATAAGACACTAAGAATAGAGCAAAATGCATCTAGGATTTCTGCTTCAATTTTTGCAAAAAGGTCTTCCTCCTTTGCTTGAGATTTTACATTGGTATTTATAGAGGCCTTCCCTCTTCCTTTTGAATCACAGCATTTAATACATAAAACAAATTTTGAAGAAGAGGTCCACAAAATATGCACTTGAAAAGAGAAACAATCCCCCTTAATCTGCCTCGGAGAAATCACACTCTCTGTTCTTATGGATCAAAACTAAAAATAAAAGGAAACAAGGGACCATATTTCTTCATTAAATGACCGTTATCGGGGCAAGCTGGAAGTTGTTAGGAGATCATGAACAGGAGCTTTTAATACTGGAGGCGTCTTTAATTTTGGTGGCGTCGAAAACTGCCTCATGTTCTTCCATCTTGCACACATAGGTAATCAACAACATTTAATCTTGGAGACCTCTTTGACCACGATCTCAAAATCAGTTGGAGAGATTTTATTTGATCCTTATCTTCTCCTCACGTTCTCCTATGCAATTCTAGAGGAAAAATGTAGACAAAACTGTATCGGGCCTTTGTTGTTGCTTCTGTCGTGAAAATGAGACAGGTCGCGAAAATGCGACATGTCACGAAATCGTGACACTTTTACCTTACTACTTTCTCCTATCACCACCAGTCATGAAAATGCGACATGTCACGATATCGCGACGTCTTCTCTTAGTTTAGCTTTGTCTTCATGACATGTCACGAAATCATGACATTCTCCTTTGTCTGGCTTTGTTCGCTGCTCCAAGTCGTGAAAACTCACCATGTCACGAAATCGCGACATGTCACAAAATCATGACATCTTCCTTCTGTGTCCTTTTCATCTTTAGACCTACGAAAATGCAACATGTCATGAAATCGTGACATCCTCCTCTTCGGTGGCCTTCATCTTCCTATAAGTAGCGAAAATGGGACATGTCACGAAATCATGACATTCCATACTTGGCACTGTCCTTCTGGCTCCTTCATCATGAAAACGTGACATGTCGTGATATCGCGATAATTTCTTTCTGCCTTGTACTTGTTAGTCTTGGTTCCGCAAAAACGTGATAGGTCACGAAAATGCGACATGTCACGATATCACGACATTTTCTCCATTTGGTTCTTTCATCTTCAACAAGTCTCAAAATCATGACATTTTGTACTATCTAGTTGCCTCCGTACTTTCGCCTTGTGAAAACGTGACATGTCATGAAATCGTGACATTTCTCTATGCTTTGCCCTTCCTGTCAAACATGTCGCAAAATCGTGACAATTTCTTGCCTTCTCTGTCGTTGTCGCTTCCTATCGTGATATCGCAACAAGTTCCTCATGCTTGGCTTCATCCTGAAAAATGTCACGAAATCACGACATCTTTCTTTGCCTTGTGTTTATCTTCAGCTCTTCCGCGATAACGCGATATGTCGCAATATCGCGCCATTTCGTACCATCTTCTCCTTTCTTGCTTTTTTGTCGTGATATCGCAACATTTTTCATTACTCTACTCTGTGACCACTTTTTCCTTGGTGTTGCAAGGCTTTATTTCCTAGACATACCCAATTTTTTGTTTCATTGAGTAGTTTTTCTATCCAGGAGCTATTTTTTGTTTGAATATTTCATTCGAGAGGGTCTTAATGCTTGTTAGAGTTCCATCTGTAGATAGATTTGGTAGTTGATCCAATCTCTAGCATCATTAATTGCTTAGTTTTGAATTTGAATTAATAGAATGACACCTTGTTGGGCGTGAAGATCACTCTCAATTGTGTTTGTTGGTTGTTTAGTTTTTTTAGGTCAAGGGAGTGCTTATATGGCTACCCACACTGGTGTGTGGACCACTTGCTTGTGTGTAGTGTCACCATCATCATGTTGCCTTTTTGGTTGTGATAGTTCTTTATTGTTTGCTCCTCGTGGATCTGATGTATGAGGTTAAGGGGAAAAAATAATTTGGCCTCCTACAAGAGTGTTTGTTTCAAGTTTTAGGACCCTCTCAAAACCTTCATCTTTCAATATCAAAAAAAAATCAAACTTAAAAATTCTAACAATAACCATTTATTAGCTTTAAGCATATTTGTTGAAGTCTTGAATACTAGTCTCAAAAAATTAGAAATAAAATTTAAACATAACCTTATCAATAAATATTTTGTTTGAATTATTTAGCATTGTTTGCCCTCCAAATTTCATTAGGAAATTATAGTGAACTATCAAAGTATTACTTTAGTTTCTTATTCTTTTGAATGAGAAAAAATTCCTTTTATTGTATTTTATTTTCTGAGTGTTTTTTTTTTGTTCTTGTAGAGCCTTTTACATTCTCTTTCAACATTAGTAGAATAAAATTTTAATTTAGACTAAAATTACTACAAAGCCACATTTTCAGTCACAAAATAGACCTCAAGATTGACCCCAACCAAATCTAAATCTATATCTCCCATCCATATCCCTTTGATATTCTTTTTTGTGGAAAACATCCCAGAAGGGATGCCACTTTCGAGTAAGACCCAAGGAGGCAAGGGCATCTCTTCTGTTAAAATCACCCAAGGCTCGAACCTGTCCTACCACCTTTGACATACTCAAGGATTAAACCTGAAACAACAAAAAACAATAACACACAAACACACAAAAATATTAAAAAAACAAAAAACAAAAAAAAAATCATGCTCCTTGAGTGTGTCAAAAATATAAAGCACAACCAAACACACACAATAATATTAAAAAAAAACAACATAAACCACACAAAAAATACAAGAACAACATAACACAACACAAACATAACAAAAAATAACATAACGCTACAAAGATACAACCAACAAAAACATGAAAAACAAAAACAACCAAAACCTAAAAAATAAAAAAATAGAACACAACAATGACCTTTCTAGATGAAAAGACTATTAAGGCAAGAATCAACAGAGGAAATATATGAAAGATTAGTTTGTGCTAGGGAATTAAAATACCCTGATATAACCAAAGATAATAAAAAATAAAGCAATAAGAAACTAGGTACCTTCATAATTAGAGCCATCCAAATAAATGATAGAAATAAGAGCTTCCCTTATTTGTGAAGCCCACCATCTAGGAGGATGGCCATAGCAAGTAAGATCACATTTTTCCAAAGCCCAATTAGATAAAGCATCAACACTCTTGTTCTGATCTTTGACCACATGATTGTAATCAAATTTCAAAAATATCATCTGGATTAACTGAATCTTCTCAATAATTTTTTTTTTCTCCAATCAACCTTATGATTCTTAGAAAGAGTCTTAAAAATATTAATCATGAGTTGAGATTCAGACTCAACTAGCACCTTTTCCCATCCAACATTAGTATCCTCTTGAAGGTCTCTAAGGATACCATACCCCTCATCAAGGTTATTGGATAAAATACCCAAATCCTCAGCAAAGTAAAAACCAGGGAGCCATCTGAAAGTCTACCAATTCCTCCTGCACTAGCTTTTCTAGGATTCCCTCTAGAGGCTCCATCAGTATTGACTTTTCCAAAATCCTTAGGAGGAGTTTTCCAATTCCTTGTTCTATCAATATTACAATTTTCACATTCCCTTTAAGTTGGTTGCTCTTATAAGAGTTAATCTTCAATCTTTGCATCACTTGATCCCATATTTTGTGGTATTTTTGCTCTTAGAAGAATTAATATTCAATATTTGCATCACTTAATCTCATCTTTGGTGGGAGTTTTAGGGGTGATTAAGGAGTTGATGGGCTGATTCAACTAAGTTGGGAATGATATTTTTCCAAATATAGTGAATATTGAATTTTTCAACAATATTAGTTAACTTGAAATTGTAACCTTCTTTCACCCAACATTTATGACTTAATCCATTTATTTTTAAATATTTATAAGGATACTATAATTATCCATTTTTAATTCTCTTATTGTTGATAAATTATATTATATGTTGAAAATTCTCATATAATAAATCTCATTTGCGACATTTTTTCTTGAAAAAACGTGTTTTACTAAAATCTTAATTTATTGATGATTTTATATATTTTTTTAAATTAATGAAAAGAAGTGGAGAATACTTTTTTCAAAGTAGATCAAGTTTTTTGAGTATGACGTCTACATAATACTTAATGGGTTCATAATATTTTACATCCTTTATATATATATATATATATATATATATATATATATATATATATATATATATATATATATATATATATAGGTTCTAAGTAACCTTTAAAGGAGGTTTGAGAATTGAATAAATATATTTTTTTTATAGGGCTTATGTAATCTATGTCATAGAAAATGCTATAGTATTTTCTCATGTGATATTACATCATTAATCAATAATGAAAGAAGTTCATTAAGAAAGAACCTCAACTAACATCTCAATACAAAGAATAAAGATGTAATTAACAAAAGAATAAAGATGTAATTAATAATGAAAGGTCCATTAAGAAGCAACCTCAACTAACATCTCAATAGGAAGGAAGCCGAAGTTTTTTATATAATTTAATCCAATTGTGGACGATGCATAGGTTGGATGGATATTGCATCTCTAATCAACAATAAAAAGAGGTCCATTAAAAAGCAACCTCAACTAACATCTCAACATATAAAAATAAAGTTAAATTTTTCTATATAATAATATGCATATGTTGGATGATCCATCTAAGGTTTGATACATTGAATAAATGAATATATAAACTCATTAAAAATAGTCTTTAATGAATCATATTTGTCTTATCTTTTAAAATTATTTTTTTATCTTTACATTCACCTTTTATTTGACCATTTATATTTTATATAAAAATATATTTCTATTCATATAATTTTTCATACTAAACAAATTTTTCATTAAATATAATAATAGTAGAAACTCTTAATAGGAGGCACATGAGAAGCCACCTTCTCTAAATAAAACTTAGATCTCCACATATTGGAGTGTCCTAAAAAAAACATTACTTTTACAAGATCCTTCCTTCCGAAGAAAGCTTCGCTTGCCTTCCTGGAGAGCTTGCGTGCTACTTTCATATTTGTATTATTGGAAGACTGTGCTATAGATTAAGACGACAATAATTCAAAGATTCCTTCAAACATGATTTCCTGTAAGACTTTCCGTAAAAGTTGCCTTGCAAGTCCCTCTACCAGAAGCCTAATCAGTGAAGAAATAGGACTTGCCCTTCTCCCTTCCCGGGATCGGAGAGAGGCTTCGAACCCTCCCGCCCGCTCCTTCCGAAGCTCTCCTCTCTATTTTGAAGGGGACAAAGAACAAGCTAAAAATCGAGAGGTCTCAAGACATGAATTTGAGCAAGCCCAAACCCCAATTCCCCTATATAAAACCGTTTTGGTGTTGATCTCTATGAATGAGCTTTTAAGCCTTTAAAATAGAGAGGGCTATGAAGGTAGATGGGAGTTGACGTAGACTATAATTTTATTTGTACTAAACTATCACAAGCATGTACCTTTTTGCTGCCTAATAAATTAAGCATCTACCTTTTTGCTGCCTAATAAATTTGGCCAGAGTTTATATTGACATGTGCTGTACCAGATATGCATGTTGTGGCTGGATTTTGAAATTAGATGCAAAATAAATTTCGTGTCAATATATTGATGAGATTTGGATTTCATGTACTCAAACTGAAAATTTTGTTTGTATCCTTAAAAAATATTATACGAATAAATAAAATTAAAAATCTTGTTTCTTTATAAGACGCATTTATAGATGTTGAACAACAAAATGGCAAACACATTGTTATCTTTGAAGAGTATCAAAGCTTTAGACTTAATAGCAAATAGTCTATATATAACCTTGGGATCTATAGAGGTCTATAGAATATATTTTGAGACGTAGACAAGGACAAAAAGGGCCTTCGATCTTCACATGCCTAAATGAAGATGGAGACAAATGCTTTACTAACTAAGATACCTTCAAACATAAATCCACCTTTCATTTTAGTATATGGTTTATTTTTGGTCAAGTGTGCTGACTCCAAGCTTAAAATTTGACTTCCATCTTTAGGGACCTTTGGTTTATGTGGGTGGAATTTCTTGACCTAAACTTAACATAAATCATATAATTTTTTATTCAAATGCTTACCCAACCAAGGTGTTTACTCCAAGCTTCAAATGGTTACCCAAACAAGGTGTGTTTACTCCAAGCTTAAAACTCTGACTTTCATCTTAAAGGCCTTTGGTCTCAATATCTCATGTGGGATGGAGTTTCCTGGCCTATATTTAATATAATTCACATAATTTGTTATATATTAGTCAATTTGTAAGGTTATTTGATATATATATATATATATATATGAGGATTTGAATCTATTATATTTTTAAGTTTGATTTTATTTAGAAAGTATTTTTTGCTATATTAAATTATTTGTTTATCAACACAAACATAATGTTTATTTTTGGTGTGAGTAATATAGGTGCCTAATTAAAGATTAGTGCAAAAGAATGAGATTGAACAACAATGTCATGTACATAGACATAATTATTTTTCTTAGAAATAATAATAATAATAATAATATTATTATTATTATTATTATTATTATTATTATTATTATTATTGATGAGTCAATCAATCCTAATATATTGTAAAGAAAACATGTTTATAAAAATATATAGAATGTCTCACTAACAAAATCTATGTTTATAAGATATAAGAGAGAATGAATGTTTATAAGATATAAGAGAGAATGAGAAGAACAAATATATCAGTTTAGTAATTATAAAAAATAGACTTGAATCTATTACCACCCGTAAGGTTAATTTTATTTACGATCTCGTTTTTACTATGCTAAGCATTTAGCTACTTGCACATACAAAATATTTATTTTTGGTGTAAAATATATGGGTGCCTAACTGAATGTTATTGTAAGCATAAACAATGACCTAAAGAGTGATGTTAAACAACAATTGCATTTGCATTGGACATGATTATTTTCCATAGGAATAAGAACAATAACAATAGTATTGGGTCAATTAATCCTAATATATTATAAAGGAAAACTATATGTAAAACTCCAAAAAATCAAGAATAGGGACTAATAGTAATATATTAGGGCATGATATTAATTGCTATCGAAGGAATCAAAAAAGGAGGATCGTAATCCTCCCAACATAAAAGTAAGAAATTCATTTGAAAATGGAGCCAAAATGATAGTCAAAGACCACAAACACTTTTGATGCTTTCCTAGATCTCATTCTCTCTCAAGCAAAAATATGTTCTAAATAATAAACATTTAGATTAAGAAAAACTTAGTTAAAGATCTTAAAAATCAATTTCATGAACTCTATTCCTAATCCATGGGTGTTGTAAGCAAATCAAAGGTTTTCCATGAATTGTAAGACGGTGTATGAAATACAAAGGGATTGACTATAAAAAACATAAAGTGAATCCAATAAGGTCATCTATGATATCAAACCTAATTGCTCTCTTCTCCAGCAAGTAAAATATTTAGTTGAAAAGTTGAGAAAGTTATGGATATAACTTGGAATAGTTATTTTATTCACACTCATCAAAAGGAATGTAAACTTTGTGTTATTTTTTATTTAGTAAATTAGCATAAAGATAGCATTTCTAGTTAAAATCAAGATATAGATCATTAATTAGTATGTTAGATTTAATTTTGAAGAATCAAATGACTAGAGTGTGCTTGAGCTAATATCATAATGATGATCTCCAAGTAGAATAAATACATATATCTATATGAATTAATTATTACTTTAAGATGAACAAAAATTAGGTATTGATCATAACATGATGAAAAATAACAATGGTAGGATTCAAAAACAAAATGCATAATCTTGAGTAAAGAAATTTTATGCCTAGATTTATCAAAAGAATGGCTTAAATGTTAATAAGTCACTTTATGCTAAAATTCAACCCATTGTTTTAATTGGTTTACTTAATCTAGCAATCGATTTAAGCATCAAAGAAAACTCATTGGAATAGATACATTCTATTTAAATTTTAATCCCCAAGATTTTCCAATGACAATGGTAAACTAGTAAATACTTTAACTTCTATTATGTTATATGATCACATAATTACTTTTGCATCTTATTTACCCTCAATAAAATGACAAATACACTAGTTTAACTTTTAAGTTTATGTTTCCAATTCAAATTTTAACTCCTATATTTGCACTTTCAATGTAATTTAAAAGGCAAACTAGTGGGAGATAAACTACCTAATCCTTCAAGGAGCCGAGGTTTGCTTAACTAGTGGGAGATAAATTTCTATGATCATCCAATTTTTGATATACTATGGAAAAGGAGTAATTTAATCATGAAGAAAGAAAACTTCTTATTACAAACCAAGCTTCATTCCTATAATAGATAGATATATTAGAGAAAAAAAGATTTATTCAGTACAAGGATATATGATCTACTTTAGGTTATAATTCATAAAGTATGATGATAAAAGGTCCAAAATATTCTCTCCCTACTTGATAAAAACATTATAGAGAAAGCATCTCATCCCTTGTCCATGATTGATAAGCATCGTATAGCTATATATAGGCACTTTTTCTTGGATCTTATAAATCAAGAGGATCTATGAAAATAACATAGTCAAGTAGGTAAAAGTGTGTTCAATGAGAATCAACAAAGAAGGGAGGGATTTTCTTGATAAATAGTTTTAAATATTAATAAGCATTAACAAGATCTTTAATATATGAAAATTGATATGGTTCTAGGGGTTGATGGACTCTTCATAGGGTTATAAAATGCATATGAATTTATCTTAAGTATTAAATTTTCAATCTATATAGAAATATTGAAAAAATAAACACAGTAAGTATGAAACTTAATTAGTGTATATTAAAATTGAGCCTCAAAGAAAAATTAAAGACTAAACTAGCATTTGGTAAAACACCATACTTATAATTGTTATCTTTAAAATAAATTTGTAAATTGATTCTAGATGTATAAGAAATATACCATAGCTAAATATTTGAAAGAAAAAATAAAATAAAATAAAATATTTTTAAAATGTAAATATACTCTTGACAACTTCTATTTTTTATTAGAAAAATACTAGTTATGCTTCTTTCACTTTTCATGATATTTTAATAACAAATTTGACCTTCAGTGAGTCCTATAATAGAAGAAGGTGGTATTTTTTTTAACGAGATGCTGGAATACCTAATATTTTATCATAAAATGATCCACTGTACTGAAATATTATTCAATGATATCCATTTTTAAAAGAATATTTTATGGTTGTTGCAAATGGAGGAAACAAGCTATATGCAAAAAATATTACACATATTTTCATAAACTTTTTTCCTCAATTTTTCTCCATTTTTATCTTTAATTCACCATATAAATCCACTAGTATTTGTCAGCATACAACATGTATATTTAATGCATAAACATATCTCTTTGTTTTTAAGATATTATTTCATATTTACAACTCTTTGTGCTTCACCTTCAGATGCCTTTTCATCTCCTCATATATTCTCATGAGAGATGGGACTATTCAATTTTCTCATAGGAGAATTAATTTTCAATCCCTTAATAATTACAAACATCAAATGATTACATAATTCAAAATGTTGTAATAGATTCTAACATCCCCTATTACATTATTTGGTATAAAAATCATTACCCCCTGCCATGATTCCAAAAGTGGCACACTAGAACTATTCTCTATCTTTGACTTTGGATCTCGCTCTGGATTTGGCTCTGGCTCAATTGGATCTAAGTAATATCCACTAGTTTTGACTCTTTGGACTATATTTGGGTCTACCTCTAGATTATTATCATAGGGTTGTTGCCTTTGGGTCACCTTTGGATATCTACCTCTAGATCATTTCTTGTAGGTTACCTCTAGACTAGATCATTATCCCTAGGTCACCTTTGGGTCCCTACCTTTGTATCATTACCTCTAGGTAACATTTTTATCTATAGGTCACCTTTGGGCCATCATTACCTCTAGGTCATTCTTTGGATCAGTCATTAGGTCATCACTAGGAAATCACCACTGAAAATATATTTGGAATCTTCTACATTTTTAGAATCTTTTACATAATGTTTCATTTGTAGGTCTTTTCACTATAGGTCTTCCAATCACTACTTGGATCATATTCTTGTGATACATACATATTTTATTTCAAGTTTCTCAAAATATTTTTCCATGGGAAAACTCACATTCTTTACAAATTGTGATGTTTTTCAATCTCCAAACTTGGTCTCCTATAAAAACCATTTAACATTTATTTTATTTTATCCCAAACTAACATATCCATAAAGCTGTAATTCATATGTATTTTATTGGTGACTTTATCTTTGTGCCAAAAATTTCTTTTGTAGTGATTATTACCTCTACAAATTTCACAAAAATACAAGTTCCAACACCTATCTATCACATGTCTACTTCTTCCACAGTGACTATAACAACTCACCCTAGGAACTTCAACATATATTTCTTTCTTCACAAATTGTGTGTTATTGCCACCTTCCACAAATTTAGTGGCATTACTTCTTTTACCTTTTCATAGGATTCATGTTTTGTAAACTTGGTATCACTACCACTTGCTTGTATTGTATATCCTTTTATTTTTGGTCTTATATATGGTACTATGGGATATTTCACACCTTATATCATCATATCCCATTCTTCTCAATAATTGTGAACCAATTCCATTTGTATGCCTTTCAAAATTTCCAAATTCTTCATCACCACTCTAATCTATGTCACCATGATTTAAATACCATATCCCATTATTATTACAATGTCTTTCAACATAATTTGAAGTGTCACTATCACTATCAAATCTTACAATATGGCATTTATCATGGATTTCACAACTATCCCTTACATAAACTCTAACAATATTTAAATCACTTATTTTACAAGCTATATTTTCCCTTTGAACAAGATCACATATATCACAATATCCATCTACCACCATGGGCCTAAAATCATCTATATTACAATTGGAATCTATCCTTGGAACAAGATCATGTGTATCACAACAAATATCTTTTATCATAGGCTTATCATTTAAATTTTCAATTATTTCAATTTGATTTCTACGTTGCATCTTAAGGATGTCATCGTTGAATAGTATCATACATGTTCTTCTTTCAACACCAATTGAGATTGTTACGCCATTTATAAAGTAATATTCACCAATATTTTTGAGTATTGCATGTAAACAAGACCTTAGTTTTAAAAAATCACCATCTTCACTATCTTTTTATGACACCCACTTTTAAATTTCATCTTTTAACTTATTTTGTTTACTATCACCTTTGTTTCTCTATTTTGACACTTCCTTGTCCATGAGAACCTTATTTTTTATTTCACATTCTTCTTTGCAATTTGATTTTGATTCATATTCACCTTGTTCCATATACCCTTGTTGTTGTGGCCTTTGTTGAGTTCTCCCTCTTTGAAATTTTCCTTTTTCTTTTTTATTTTGAGGTTTTTCATTCCACTAAGGAGGTATTCAAAATTGATTCCTTTGAGCCAAAGAATTATTTTTAAAAAATCTTGTACTATGTATTTTTTCATAAATATAACAATGCCATATTTCATTTCACTACACCAAAAAGGGTCTTTAAGGGTTGTTTTTAACCACCCTTAAAGACCTTTAAGGGCGATTATTCAACCACCGTCTATGAGGGCATCATAAAAAATTTGCATCATATGATGATGGTTAAAAACCGCCTCAAAAAACAACCCTCTTAAGGTTAGAGAGATTAAAAACTACCTCAAAAACCACCTTAATAGACCCTTAGAGGGAATTTTATAACCACTCTCTTAGGATATATTAGGGTGGTTTAAAACCACCCTCTTAAAGTCTAATAGGGAGGTTTAAACCACCCTAATAAACCCTAAGAGAGCATTTTTAAACCACCCTCTTAGGGCTAAGAGGATGGTTTAAAACTACCCTCTTAGCCGTAAGAGATCTTAGCCCTAAGAGGGTGGTTTAAAACCACCCTCTTAGACCCCTAAGAGGGCAGTTTTAAACCACCCTCTTAGATCTTGAGTTGGTTATCCTACATATATCCTCAAAAAAGGTATCTAAGTTCACATAAGAAGAACCTTTTGGCTTCACTGCCATGTTCATGGCCTCCTTAATCTTGAGCATATTTTGTCGTAGCTTCTTTCCAACTAAACCTTCCATTAGATTCCTTATTGTCTTCTCCACCTCCTCCTTCATCACTAATTTTGATTCGTTTGTATCAACACCATCAAACTCCAAGCCCACCTTCTAGACAGCCCTAATAAATTTGTAGTTGATAAACTGGTCAAAAAAATAAGATCATCCAATCATAAGGACACCCATGTTAATTGCCTCCTAGGTAGATTTCCACCCATTATGGTTCAGGAATCCTCCCACACTAGGATGGAAAATAATATTCAATTGTGATATCTATCTAATGATTAGGGATCAATCCTTGGTCCTCTCTAATAATACCTCTAGTAAATCCATGGACTTTTAATCAGTGATATCATATCTCATAACCTACAAAAGGGGTACCATTTGGCCTCCAATCCCAAAACTAGCTCGTACACTTGTTGCTTAGACTTTACTGCAATTATGTTGAAGGATGTGTATAATACAGATTTGGTATGCTGCTCATCTAGCCATTGGAGGTATTTCTGGTCTTCCTCCCACATACTGAACATGGACTCCTTATCTTCTAATAAGTTTAGAAGAGAGACGAGGTCTACACCTAGAGTAGGGGACCTAGTGACACTGAGTCCTAGTTGTAGTTCTTTATTACCTTCTAGCTCCTTGAAAGTGTTGAGTAATGTGAGATTTGTAGAGAAAGATACTAAAAATATCATCTTCAACATGCTGCTCTCAGTAGAAGGAAACTATTTTAGTTGGCGAATTGGTAGGATTTTTCCTGGAAGACATGTTATCAGTTTATCTCAGGATTTCAAGTCCTTTGCTGCAAAAATAAACTACTAATTGCAGTAGAATAGCTAGGAGTGAAATTTTGAACCACTAGTGTAAATTTATATGAGTGCAAAAACAAGAATACTATTGTACATTCATAGGTGTTACATTGATTTGAAAGGAAGAGATTGAAAAGTGCCACCTCACCAAATAGTAAACCAAAAAATAAATAATTATTACAATTTAAACATATTTCAAGATAAGATAAGATCACACATATTCAACATTTTTGTTGGCATGGGAATATAGTACATGTGTAAGGCATTGATAGTGATGTGGTCATATTTTCAATTTTGTCATTTTATAATGAATTTCACCAATTTTCGTATAGTTCTTTAATTATATGCTCATTATGGATGATAGGCTTCTAGCAATATAGAAATTTATTTTAATTCAGATACAAACCCGCTAAACCCATATGTTAGGAGAAATTTTTATTTTGTGCAGTCTATTTTTATACATAGGGGAATTGGTTACATTCCATTAATTTTTCTATCAATTAGGGTTATCTTGGATTTGTCTCCTATAACCCCTATGTCACCTTATTTTTAATGACTTGGCATAAGGGGGACCACTAGTGGCTTAGTATTGGAACTAGGGTTGGTGCACACTCAGCAAATTTAAGTTAGTTTACCCCAAAAAATGCTTGTATCCAAGGTTTGAATCTCAGTCTCTTCTTGGTAAGCACAAGAACTCACCAATCCATGACTGTGTTATCTGCTTATTATCATAAAATAAAAAAAATCCATAAAAAAAATTCTTAGATAGTTTCTTATGATCACCTATGACAACAAATTCATTAGGGTAAGCATGATATTGTCCTAGTTGAGGATACGATTTGACAAACAAGAATAAAAAGCATGAGAAACTTTCTTTATAGCCTTTGGTTGGATAACATAGAAATATGAAAGTGGATGTTAGAGTTACAAGTACAAGTTTCCTAGGTGATGTTGAATCAGGGACCAAGTTAATGATATCAAGAAGAGTTGACTATGAGAATCTCATATAAATATGATTGATTTGAAAGAGCATTTGTGACTCAATCTTGATGGTTCTGCAAAATGGTTTATCAAGCCAAAATCTAACTTTTATTCTATCATTTTTGTGTTATTTCAATATTTTGTGAAATGATCATACATTATTTATAATAACTAATGGTTGTGTTACTTTCATTGTATATTATTTAATTACAATATAATAATAAATAGAATATTTAAACGGTATGAACATAAATATATCAGATGCTATGTTTGTGTTAATCATTACTAAAATATTTAGAGCAACAACACAAAATAAGATAGGTATATTTTTTTGAAGGATGGAACTAAATACAATGGCACTCCCATTAATATTACATATAGACATAAAATATGGACCTACATAGGTGTAAATTTATGGTCTTTAGAAGCTATATCTGTCTTATGGAAATAGTTCCATTTTGATGTAGTCCATGAGAGTACTCTATTCCATTGATAATACACACTAACAATAGCCCAAACAAAAGGGAGAAAAAAATAAGTCCACTTTGAAGGTGTAAGGGAGAGTACCTATGACCAAAATATAGCCTTGAGATTTAAGGAAGCAATTATTGGTCTGAACAATGGAGTTAGTAGTGCAGCAAGTCCAAAAGATAACTCTGGGTATGCCGAGATTCTGGGCCACCTATTGCATACAAGAAATGAAGCCATCAGATATAATGTACGTTATTAAGGAAACTGACTTGTCCTCTCTAAGAATATGTTCTAAAGCACGACCCAATTTTTGTAGAGCAAGAAAATACTCGTCAATCTTGAAAGATCAACCATGCTATGATGGTAGGCCATCTAGAATAGATAAAATTTAAAATTTGAGGCCTCAGTGTCTAGCTTCCCAATCTCACATGGTGGTGTCTTTGCCAAAAAATATATAGATGCATTTGATTCATAAATTATCTCTCGAATCCTTCATAATTTTTTTTCTAGGGTGATTGTTAAGGGCTAAGAGGGTGGTTTTAAATTACGCTCTTAGACCCACCCTAAGAGGATGGTTTTAAATGCCCTCTTAGACCCTAAGAGTGTAGTTTAAAACTACCTTCTTAGGGTGGGTCACCCTCTTAGACCCATCCTATGAAGGTGGTTTTAAACCACCCTCCTAGGGTCTAAGAGGGTGGGTCTATGAGGGTGGTTTAAAACCTCCCTCTTAGACCCTAAGAGTGGTTTATAAGAGGGTGGTTTAAAACCACCTCTTAGGTCTATTAGGGTGGTTTTTTATAGTCATAAAAAACCACCATATTTTAGGCACCGTTAAAAGCTTTTTTTGGTGAGGGTGGTTTAAAATCGCCCTCTTAGGGTCTATTAGAACTATTTTTTTACCGCCATAAAAACCCATCGTATTTTAGCCACCCTTAAAAGCCTTTTTTGGTGTATTTTTTGAGGCTGATTTTATGATAAATATGGTGTAGAAGGAGCCTTTGAATTATTTTATAATTTATTTGTAGAAATAAGGGCATTAGTGTTCAACTTATATCTCAACATATTCTCCACTTCATATTGTTGAAGTATGTTTACCAATTTTTCAAATGATGCACTTCTATTTGATACTTGGATAGATGTCATGTCTTGAATTATTTAGGGGAATATCTAAGTACAATAAATACTAAGAGCTTATATTCAGCCTTTTCTTTCATTGTATTCAACTTTTCCTTCAACTCAACAATTCTTCAAAGGAATTGTTCAACATTCTCACCATCTTGGACCCTTACCATATGAAGTTGTTATTGTAGATGAAGGATACCAATTTCATTTCTTCCTTCAAATATAGTACCAAATTTATCCCCTGCTTCTCTTGATGTTTTTTCTTCACTAATATATAGTGGTATTTCATTAAACACTCAAAATGTGATGATCATAAGTGTTTTTATATATCTTTCTTCATACTTTTACATATCTTCTATCTCCTTAGGACAAGTTCAACTAGTATTTATATCCCAAAGTCTTTTGACCATAAGTATGGTTCTTATTTTGGTCTTCCAAGGTGCAAAATTTGGACCCTTATGATGTATAAATGGTGAAGGTTCCTTGTATCTCCAAATGGTCCCATTTTTTATATACCACCAGTCCTATTTACCAATCCTTTCAATATATCTACCTTTTTTATATAGTCATTAGTAAGTGGAAGAAGCTAGTCCTCTCAATATACATGGTCATATGTGAGAGAGACCTTAAGGTACATGAAACATATTGATATGTGGTACCAAGGTAGTACTAAAAAGGATTCATCCTATCAATGACACCTACTTAAAGTGAAATCCTCATATTAG
The DNA here is from genome assembly GCA_028583015.1 of Wollemia nobilis. NCBI lineage: Eukaryota > Viridiplantae > Streptophyta > Pinopsida > Araucariales > Araucariaceae > Wollemia > Wollemia nobilis. Next base: position 9,234,953 of record JAQPPZ010017218.1, read on the forward strand.
GTATAACTTCCTTATGCACTCAAATTTTCTTGATTTAGGATTTTCATCTAATGATAGTAACAAATGGGTAATGAAAGGGGTGAAATATAATATCACAAAAATATTTCCTTATATATCCTAGACAATTTATAGGGTTCATGCCCATACATTGTCATGGCAACTATATTAGCCTTTAGATGTAGTAACTTAATGCAACAACATTACCTATAAATGCAAGTCAAAGACATTGTTTATATCAAATGCTAAAATTGTTCAAAGCACATATTTTGATTTTTGTCTATAAAATAATTATTTTTAATGCAAATTTTATTTTTTTTTAAATGTGTTAGTCACCACAAAAAATCCACTTTTTATAAAAAAGTTTTTATTCTTCAAAATAAAATATTCACTATTAACTATAGACTCCTAATTCCAAAAAATTCAAAAGTTTCAATCTTCTTTCAATATGCCTCTTTGTTTTCAAGAGACTATTTGATATTTATAGCTTTTGGTGTTTCACCTTCAATTGCCTTTACATCTTCTCATATTTTCTCATGGTAAAAATAATTATCAATCTCCCAATAATTAAAAACATCAAATGACTACATAACTCCAAATAATGTAATAGAGTCTAAACGGTAGTGTAGACACTCAAATTTGACACAATCAAAATATGATAAATTTATAACCTTTGATGTTGTGATAAGGGAAAAGATACAAAAGGGGACACCATGAAAGGCATCCTCACAATATTTTTTGTTGTCTTCCCTCTTCTCACTTTAAGACTAAGGGATTATGTGAACCCAAAGTCTAGCTTCCTAAGTTGATTGAAGAACACTTGTATTTCATAATAAACTATGTTTCTCTTAAGATACCTCTTTAGCTAAGACTAACCTTAATCTAGTCTTAATGCATACACAAAATACAATATATAAGGTCTACCACTAAAATGCTCTTTTAAGTTTGATGATGAAAGAAATGACAATTTATTTCAAGAGTAAGGGCATAATAGAATGCAATAAAAAAAGTCTAAGATGCAATTATATATAATTTGAATTTATTTCCTAAACTTAAAGATTGGATTTATCCCCTATATGGTTAAGACTAAATTGATTTTTTTCCTCTTTTTTTACTTTAATAATAAACAAAAACAAAATCTAATTTAAGCACATAGCAAACAAAATCTAAACCCTAAATATTTAAATGAAATATATTTTGGGTAGAACGACTTGTTTTTACCATTGTCAAAAAAGTGGTTTGCTTGTAGAAGTGCCATCAATGCTATCATCTATTTTTGGAACTAATGATTAACCTATAATAGATAAAATATATGGAAATTAGTATATAGGGGTCTATATGAGCAGGAAGAGGATGTTATACTTCTTTGCCACAACAATTAGACCCCTATTCAGATAATATATAAATGATAAAATGATATAAATCCTAAAGTACATGCCAAAATGGTAAAATTTCCATTGGGTCACAATAGTGCTATCAATTTTATCACTCAATGCCAATGCTTCTTATTTATGTAAAATAGAGAGAAATAGTGTCATTGGCCTACAATTTGGTAGCTTTACTACTTGTAAGAGTATAACAACAAGATTAAATGCAATCTATATTAAGATTATAATGATAATAATGAAGGGATTTTACTTGGGAGTATAGAAGCCTTATTAAACAATAGGAAAACAAAATTTTGCTTATTTAAAACTAAATATTAAATGACCAAAATGAAATACTATCTAAATGCAAGTGCAAGATGCAAGATTAGCTAATGCAACAAGATTAAGTCTAAATGCTACAAAGCAAATATGAAGCCAAAAGAAAATAAGGGGAAAGAGCTCAACCCAATATAGTTGGTTTTTTCCCCCTTATTGGAAGCTTGTAAAAAGCTTACTAGCTTGTTTGTTGACAATCCTTGATGCTTGAATACTTTATATGTGATCTATTGATGATTACTTGTAGACTTGATTGCTTGAGAGCTTGTATAATTGATTGCAACGATGAGATTCTGAATGCTTTAAGGATAAGAACTTGAATGTCTAAAGAATGAGATAAGTGCTTGCAATGTTTTAGCAATATTTTAGCCTAATATTACCATACAAGATGATAAAATTCCTATGATTCTAAGAATATTTTGGTAGATTTTTTATGCTTGAAAAACTTGATTTAGATGGACAACCCAAGTGCTAGATTTATAGGAAACCATGGCTCCTTGGGGGAAGAATTATATTGAAGATGACATGATAGAAGAAGGCAAGAACTTGAAAATAGGATCAATAGATTATTAATCATTTTTTTAGAGATTTGATCCAGTAATGGTTGGGGGATTGAAAGAGATAGGAATTCAAAAAATTAACTTTTGGTATATAATAGTCAATATCATTAGGAAGCAATAGTGCCACCAATGTTATTGCAATGGCACTTCTTCCTCATGATATTGGAGGTCAAAAATAGGTGGGAAAATATCAAATCTATTTTTTTGTAAAAGATATGGCAAGTCATGATAACACCACTGATGTTATTGTTCATGTCCCAGTGCTATTTCTTTTGAAACAATAAATACTCCAAAATTAGGCATAAGATTGATTTAATTTTTTTATTTAAAGGATGGTGGATGAATAAAATGACAAACTTGAAGGTTATCCATGTGTTCAAAATTGTGTTATCTATAGTAGAGGGAAAAAATGGTGCACCTAGCAAAGGAAATTGAACTGCATCTATTGTTCTATTCTAAGCATTCAAAGTGACATTAAAGTAAGCAAATAAGTGAAAAATAGATGAAAGAAATGGGGGGTTCTCTTTATATTTATTAATTTACCAAATATAATGTTACAAAACATCCCCTTGAGGGCTCTCAATTGATACAATCCAAGTTACAAAGTTGAAGGATCTAATCCTTTCATAAAACTTATGGTGCGCTTTCAATGTTCTTCTCGCACTCATGATTGAAGAGCGGGCTTTCGTTGCTGCTATTTTGAGCTATACATACTCAAATATTTAGATCCTCATGCATTGGAATACTTGTACCTACACACAATAAATTGAAATGGGTTAATAGCATGTGTGGATTAGGATAAAATCAATGAAATGCATGCAACAATGGATACCAACAGTGCAATAAAGAGTGCAAAACTACTCCAAATAATACCAAAACTTAGAATGATGTATATTATCTAATTTTGTAATGATATATGCAAAAATTGAAGTGAAATTATGAGAAGAATTTATGGCCATCCCTGGGTGGGACAATTAGGACTGTTATCACAAAAACCCTAATTGATGATCCAAAATTGCTCTAAACTTCACCAAAATCAAGTATGATGCATATATATTACTCTAAAAATGATCTACACTAAAATTTATTCAAAATTGTGGACCAATTAATGGATGTCCCTAGCTATTCCAATTGGGACTATTAACCATCCCAGGTGGGGACGACCACAAAACATAGTGGTTTTTACCACCAATTCCACTTGGATCTGGTCTAGAATCCTCCTAGGGATGTTATAATAAAATTTGGTGACTAAAATCATAGGAATGGTTAGGTTTTGGAAAGGATGTGTGTATCTGAAGATGCCTTGGAAACACCTTTGATTGATGAATATTTAAGGTAAATACAAAGATAAAAGGTGAGAGAAAATATCGGTAGCACTTCATGGTAAGTACTTGCAAAGACCTCTCTTTGAAACTGATTGGAATCACTCCAATTTATATCCAAAGAGGGAAAAAGGGACAAAGGGGCAATTTGGGGCATGCAAGGCAGGTGCCACCACTTATCAACACCTTTGCCATGCATAGGGTGGAAGAGGCCTCCAATTTGCAATTTGTAATGGCCTAGACAGTCTCCCAATCTATCATAAGTCATTGGGTGGGATAAATGGAAAAAATTAATTGTCATTTGTCCTGCCCTTAATTTTTTGAGGGGTCTAGACCATGGTCATCCTACCCAGGGATGGTTTCTTATGGCCAATCCTGGATGGGATGACCATCATCCTAGGGTGGGATGGCCATGGCTACATGGCCCAAAACTTCCCAAAAGTAAGGAAAACCTTCCAAAGAGTGGTTAGGATCCCAAATTAATCCCTTAGGATTTCCCAATGGGGCCATATGGTGTTGATAAGAGTGTTGTCATCACAGTATTATCTGATTTACATGATTTTAGTGTCTATATATGCCCCTTTTTTAGATGCATTGTGTGAAATAGAACGCAAAGCAAAAATAGATGACTAAATCATCAAATAATTAAGGTTATTTAGTAACCTAACCAAATTTATATGCATTTGTTGTGGAAAGAGCATACATTCTTGGAATCCTTCCTTTTGACATAATTGAAAGATTGATTTTGTATACTTTTCAGTCGTGTTGTTTGAACAATTTAGGCTTAGGGTATACTTTGCTCTTGGTTCCTTATGTTTCTTATATTGGGATACATATCCTGAGGCTTCAAGTATAAAAAGACTTTGTTTTATTAAATTTGTGCAGAATTATTTGCCCCGGCATGGACTTAAAATTTATCTTTGGCAATGATTCTTTTAAATGTATGCAAGCTACACTTTTGAGTGTTCAAGTGTTGATTTTTATTGTGAATTCATTATTATGACTACCCCCTCAAGTGATGAATCAATGAGGGCATGATCAATAATTAAAGAGATGATTCGCTTGATCCATATGACTTGATTGGGATAACCATCAATTTTACCCATTATAAGATTTATCAATTTTGCTATAATTTTGATAATTTTGTTGATATTTCATGGAAGAAAAGGATTGAATACCCCATGGAGTGGTACAGCCACAATGGCCTTCTTGTGGAGTGAAGTAGAGACTTTTCAAGGCATCCATGAATAATTTAGGTTCAATCTTGATCCTTTGTGAATTTTGTCAATTTTGACCTATTTTTGGTGGTTTTTAGGCTCTTGGTCTTTTGTTGTTGTTTTTATGGGATATTTTGGTGGTCATCCTAGGGTGGTATGGCTGCATAGTTTATGGCCATCCCAGGGTGGGATGTTCAGCTAATTTTATGGTTGTCCCACCTTAGGACGACCATGCTCATTCTAGTGCTTTTTAAGCCCAAAATTGGTCAAATGAGCTCATTTTCACACTTCTAACTTGGCAAACTGAGAGGTGAAGAGTAGGAGATTGATTTTTTGAAGTGGATTTTTGGTGAGACCATCCCACAATCACCATGAGTCAGCCTCAATACTTAACAAGTGGTGGAGCCGATGCGAGATGGGTAAGGGCTGAATTTGCTCCTATGCTTTATTGAACTTGGAATTGTAATTATTTGCATATTTTCCAACAAAACACACTATATATCAGTTAATGAACCTCAATAGTGATAATATGTATAAATTTGTGCTTTATTTGTGGTTTATATGTAATTTTATTCTATGTTTTTGTGTTTTTGTGTTTTTGTGTTGTTTTATGCCTATTTTTGGGGGCTAGGAAGGCCCTTTTTTAGCATTTTTGGGGATGTCCCTGGGTGGGACAACTGCTAAGTTAGGGGCTGTCCCTGGGTGGGATAGTCATGAATTTGGAGGAAAAAGGTCCCTTTTTAGGCTATTTTTGCTATTTGGGCAATTTGATTGCATTTTTGCTGCATTTGGGGTTAACTTGCTTACCTCTTATAGGTGATTAAGATTCGGTATCAATTTTTTATTCTCTTTCAAACCACTAGGGACTTACTTACAAAGGATGATTGGAAATGGCTTAATGCCATTGGTCTTAAACAAGTGACACAGTTAGAACCAGTGGTGGGCGATAGAGCCTATCTGACTTCTTTGATAGACTTGTGGGACCCTCGCACCAACACCTTTCATTTATCGATTGGGGAGATGACAGTGACGTTAGAGGATGTCTATAAGATTTTGTGCATTCTGATAAAGGGGCATCCAATTATATCTACTCATCGATTTCATAGAGATACAATTTTGTAGAGATACTTTTACAAGGATTGGGGTGAGGCAGTACGAGATATACCTATCATAGGTATCCTAATAAAGTTATAGTATGAGGCATAGGTATTGACTATGAGACATGCCTTACTAATGATGTTGATCTCTAACATTTTGCTACCAGATTCGTTAGGAGTTAGGTTCCCTTGTAACCTTTTGGAGTTGGTATTTTCACTTGTGGAGTGCACCATAGATAGGTTGCTAGTGATGGCTTAGGGCACTACTTTGTTGGTATAACTTTATGATGAGTTGTACGAGATATGCTTCTATGGACAAAAAGGCTTAGGATGCAGCTTTCTACTATAGGTGTGGTGATGGCAGCATATTACTATGGATCGACTGTGAGGACTACCCTAGATGATATGAGCATAGCTTATAGATAGGGAGATAGGCTATGGGATTTTATGGCAATGAGACCAAGAGAGGGGTCAAATTCATCCCTATGCAGGCATGATTGATCATTATGCACAGTTATTTGCATGGCTCAAGGAAGAGGAGGTGACTTGGATACCCTATCAGGATTGTCCAGCATGGCCTAAGGCTAAGGCGTAGCTTTTCTAGGTGAGGCAAGGGAGATGGTTAGTTGGACAACACGGGACTGAGCAAGAGTACTTCCCATATGCTCGAGTACTCCAATAGTTGAGATGCAGTCTTATTCAGTCCTTCTTGAAGTTGTTTCACCTAAAGTTCCAAGACCTGTTGCTCTACCTTTTTTGAGCTACTCTTCTATATTACTATTATTTTTCTTAGCAAGTTTCAAATTCTTTTCCTCCTTGCTATTTTTCTATAATAGCGTATCAACTTGCACATGCAGGCTTTAAAGGGTCTATGCCTTGGATATTTTTGTAATATCCTTGGAAGTTATCTAGAAATATCAATATTTTTTCTCCATTTCCACCACGGCTTTATTAACTTTTGGTATAACAATTATCTCATGTAATTTTCCTTCTATGGGATCAAGCTCCAAACATGTAGTAATTGTCGGTGCATGTTATTTTTCCAACTTCTCCCACTATTGATCTTTCCATTTTCTTTTATTATCTTGAGCATTCTTTACCATAGCATAAACCTCTAGTAAGTCTTCTTTTGTAACTTGTATGAGAAGTGGGCTGGTCAAGAAGGATGGAAGGGGGGTTATCAGGAATTAGAATAAGGCACAGGTGTGGAATGAACTCATACTATCACTTAATAACTTTGGATATGGTAGTGAGTTGGATGACTTGACCAATTGAGTTTGATCGGGTTGGTTTTGGGGTAAGTTGGACAAAGGCTCCTCTTTGAATGAAGACTACAATAAAGGCAAAGCCTCGATGAAAGGATTGGAAGGTGGGGGTGGTAAAAACTCCAGTAATTTCTTAGGAGATGTATGCTAGGAATGAATGAGAGACATAATATCGGCTACAGTGGTTATCATCCTAGTAAAATGTGTTTGATACATGGTAGGGGAATCCTCTATGGTCTACAATGATGGGGTTCACTAAGGAGATGATGAATGTGAATCCCCCTCTTACAATATGATCTACTTCTAGACCACCTTCAGGGGCTTTTTGTGGCTAACTATTGCTTCTATATCTTGCTTGAGGTCACCATCCCTTCTATATTCAATACTTTTAGAACCAACTTCCTTCCCTCACTTGTTACCTACTACGACTGAGATATGTCAAGGCTCGAGGAACCCTTCCTTTTCTTGCTATATTGGGTCTTTTGATATAGAGTGGCCGAGGGTTTCTAGATTTTTGCCCCATTAAATTTGGATGACCTGGTCACTCTGACTTCAATTGAAGGTTCTATGAGCGGTGCCTTTTTCTCACTTATTTTCACCTTGGATAAGCTTGTCGATGCCTAGTGGCCGCTTTGTACCTCCTACTCTTCGTCATCATCCTTTGAATACTCCTAGCTCTATTTAGGACTAGGGGTATCCCTCATTTTCAAAACCTCAAGGGTGAGGTCTTCTACCTCCTTATCCTTCTTCTTTGCAAGCTTGTAGTTGGTATCATACTTGGTAGAGAATTTCTCATCTTCTTTTCTTTGGAATGCTTCCTTAACATTATCCCATTCACATAGCATGATCCACCATTATTCAGTTATGTGCTCTATCTAGTTATTTTGGTAGATTACCTCTTGATACAAGGATTTTTTCATCAATTGGATAGGGTCCTTTTTGGGATTTAATACCTTCTTGTACAGATAATCAAACCTCCACAATGGTTGATTGTGCATCTGGAATATGGTGAAGGGTATTACATGATCCTCTAGAAAGTTCCTATACTTTAGCACCCCCTTATTAGCCTCATTATCATGATGTCTGAATTACCATGACCTATTATTATCTATAAGCTTGGATTGTAGAATATTATCAGGGTCATAGTGCCATTTGGGCAATGCCACATGAAGTTTAAAAGTGAATAGATTTTCATCTAATTGCTAAAACTGAACCCACTCCTTTTTGAGCAAAATGATGGATTTAAAAAATATTTATTGCAAGAAAATCACTCTCTTCTTGGCTCCAAGACCCCATTTTTCTTCAATAAAATAAATATGTCGATATACCTCCATGCCAAAGACCCAATCTATGACGTACAAAGGGAGCATATAAGGGAAATCTAAGAAGTTATACAACTGGATGCATGTTCCCTCCTCTAGGAAGTAGTAATCCCAAACCTCCTGAGAGCTGGTTCTCAAGAATAATTTCACCCTTTTAGATAGGTGTGGATAATATTGATGAATATTCACAAGGATGGATCCCAAGAAGTTCTTTTTGAACTCCATATAGGAGCTACTCCTAAGTACATACATCCATTCCACCATCAAGCATATTTGTCCTTTTTAATTTTTATCTTGAATTGGTACAACATACCTATCGTGAGGCATGTGGTGAAAGAACAACCAAGCTAGGTGTGACACATATAAAAATTCCTTACTTTATCTACTTTGATACTTAGCCAATTGCTTTTGAATATTTTTGCTAAAAATTTTGCCTAGTTAAATTTTATAGACTTATATGCCCAGGAGACAACATATCCCATAACCATTTGATACGAGTGCACCTCTTCATCTAACGAAAGGCCTAATAGGGTGACCAGCAAGGAAAATATGGGTTGATCCTATTCGCTAAATTTTATTATTGGTCTAGGATTGTCCATGCAATCATTTGGTAACCTACCAAGGGCCTGAGCCACCCATTTCTTAGGACCATCCTTGAAAAATTGCTTTTGTTGCTCATCTTTAATTATGTTAATAATTCTTAGCCTCACACTGCCTTAAGGCTCTCAAGCCATGGTGGCTTTAGGGAAAATAGTTTCTTGAATGGTGTTAGCATTTATGTTGAACAACACTTACCCTTTTGCATCTCACACTACACCAATGGTTGCATCATAAAATTATGCCACTGCATGCACCAGCTCTAGACAAGAGTGTACGAGAAATGGTATGAAAGGGCTTAGGTGGCTTCTCTAAGAGATGGTCATTGGGCTATTGTTGGAAGCCTTTACCACAAAAACTATTACAGCTTCACAAGTGATTTTAATTTTGCCCCTGATTGAGATCTTAGTATCTCTGAGCTCATCGTATGAATCCTCTAGCTTTTTCTCGATTCTTGTCCTCACTATTTTTTTGGAACTTCTCCCTCAGAGGTTAGGTGGCTACTAGGATCTAGAAATATTTCACCACTCATAATTTTTACAAGGCCTTAATGTCACTCCCAATTCTATATTAGCAATTTAATCAAGGTAGAGAGCAACTAGCTAGCCTCTTCACTTCCTATTTCATAGCATGTGATTGTAGCTATGTACAAGGTGGCAACAAGACCATTAATGGATTACTTAGACCAAAGAAAATCTCTTGAAATACACCTCTTATAATCATTGGTGCTCATAGATTTTTTTTGGAAATCAAACCATTAGCCAATGAGGTGGCAGTGCTTGCTACTTTCATTAGCCTAGGGTGGCTAGTATTAGGTATCCTTTTAAACTAGGGTTATCTTAATTGTTGTGCCATCAAATTTTGCCACCATCTCATTGGTTACAAGAAATTAAGGCATGATATTTGCTATTTATGATTATAATTCCCATACACCACATTAATGGTACTATTATTTTACTGGGGTGGGTGAAGGTACTCCTAACATCTCTTTGATGCAGAAAATTTCTTGCACATGTATTCTTTCTCAAAAAAGGAAAGACAACTATCCTCCGCTACCGTTGGATGTAAATGCTCACAACAAAACTTGAGATATCTTGGAGATCATGTTGTGACTTAATTATCTACCCATTTCTAGATTTTTGTAGGATTTACTGTGGGAAAAAAAATTTGATGCCCTCTACCTTTTGCTTGCTTCAATTTTCCACCCCATCCAACTGCCATCTTTTATCAGGGCGATACTTTTTGGTTTTTCCTGAGCTCCTAACCTCTTCTTTTCTTTGCCCATAGTGGGTGGGGTTCTTTTTTTGGAGGTTTATAAATATATTTACTATTTTTTACCCCACCCAACCTTATTAGCCATCACCTTAACTTTTTTAATCCACCCGAGTGGTATTTCATTGGTATTGCTATAGTTTGACTAGGATCATATTTTTTAGACTAGGTGCAAGTTTGGATCAAAAATATACTAATCCACTCAAGAAAAGAGAATGATATACTGCTAAAATACTTATACAACAAGACTTTTAGGAACAACACAAGGATAAACAAGTCTATTTACATATGTACATTCTAGGTCATTGCTAAGGCTAAGCATAGTGCTTGAGGTACTAACCATTTACAAAAATTAGTAGTAGTCTTCCTTCCAAATCTTGTAGCTAGTATGAATTTGAGTTTTTGCAGCTCTAGATGAGATATGGGTCTAACAAGAAGGAATTAAATTTATCATGAGCACCTAGTTTTTCTCGATTAACACACCATTTCAGGACCAGGTCTCCTTCACAAAGTATTTTAGGTGTGGCCTTTCTATCAAACCAATGCTTTATGATGTATTGGTGATGATATAGGTTATTGTATGCTTTATCCCATTCTTATTCTATTTGAATAAGTTGTACTAACCTATTTTCCATGGGAGAGAAGTCTTCTACCTCTATTTCACTCATGATCTTGAGATTTGGGAGTTCCATGATGATTGAGAGGACTACCTCTTTTTCATAAACAAGGGTGTACAATGATGTTTTCCATTATTTATTGGGTGTGATTTTTTCCATCCATAGCACCTGATCAAGCAAGAGGTGCCATGTCCTAGGTTTGTATTCTATATTACACTTGATTATCTTCAATAGGTTTTTGTTAGTAGACTCTGCTAGACCATTTTCCTATGGGTAATAGTTTGAATATGCACTTCAGTAGATGCCATACTTTATAGAGAAGTCCATAATTTTGACACCTAGGAAGTGAGTACCATTATTAGATAAAATGGTGGAGGGGATCCCAAACCTGGTTATCAATATTTCTAAGAAATATATTAGCATCTATTGATCAACATGCTTAGTGGCCTCTACTTCAATCCATTTCAAGAAGTACTTAGTGGTTGTAAGAATATATTTGTTATCAGTTGATGAATTTAGATTGACTTCCCCAATAAAATTCAATTCCCAATATTGAAAATGTTCCTCTACTACCACTAGTTGTAGAGGTATGGCAACATGTTTGGATTTTTAATAAACCTTTGACATTTATCACATGATTGCATCAATTTAAATGCATTAGTAAAAATATTTGGCCAATAAAGTCCAACTCTTAATATTTTAGTGACCATGGTTTGGCCTGTATAATTCCCCCCTAATAATATACCATGGAATTATTCCAATATTTTTTTGGTCCTATCTAGTGGTACACACCTTAGGATTACACCATTAAAGTTCTATTAGTAGAGTATATCATTGACCTATAAATAACTTCTCACTTGCAATCTATATCTTCTCCTTTGTGATGCTATCAATCCTTCTGGATACCTTCCAAAATTGAAGTAGTGTACCAACTGATCGATCCATTTCATGGATGACTCCTTAATTTTTTCTTACCTTGCATAACTGCCCTCTTCTATGCATGCATTCAATTTCTCAGCCATAGAGTGTGCTAGTTGCTTGAAGAGGGTGCTTCCTCTTACTAGCCTTGTTGGTTTAATTTCTACATCAAACTCCTAAATCTTCAAGGTCCATCCTTCTCTTCTTTCATCAAGTTCTCCTCGTATGATAAAACTTCTAATGTCTAGATGCACCACATACATGAAGATCTTGCTCTGAGGTAGAAAGAACCTAAACTTCTTGAGAGACTTCATGATGGCATATACCTATATTTCAATAAAATTATATTTCTCTTCATGCTCCTGCAAGGTCTCACTAAGGAAGGCAATTAGCCTTTTGTTGCTATGTTCTCCCTTTTGGGTAAGCACCACAGTGTAGCTTCCTTTTGATTTGAATACGTACAAGATGAAGTCCTTAGAGTAGTCTGGAATGATAAGAATTGGGGCTCTTGAAATTGCCTCTTTAATACCTCTAAAAATATCCTGTTGAGCTTCAATTCATTTTAAATATGCATTCTTTTTAAGCATCTCAATCATGGACTTAACTATCTGGGTGAAGTCATAAATAAACTTCCATACAAAATTGATTTGCTTGGATAAATATTGGAGTCATTTCTTGTTTAGGGAGGGGTAATTCTAAGATGGTTCTTACCCTATCTGAATTAATGGCTAGTCCCTTTTTTGATATGATGTGCCCCAATAGTTTCCCTTCTTGTATAGTGAACACTGACTTCTTTGGATTGAGTGATATCCTGAATTCTCTGCATTTCTCAAATACTTGAGCAAGATATTTTAATGCTCCTCCTTCTTGTGAGAAAACATAGTTATATCATCTAGGTAAATAAAAATCACTTTACTGACCAGTTAACCAAACACCACATATATCGCCCTTTAAAAAGTGGCTCCTGCATTAGACAATCCGAATGGCATGCGTTGATAGGCGAAGGTTCCCCATTTTGTAGTGAAGGTTGTTTTGTACTAATCCTCATCTTGGACCCAAACTTGATTGAATATTAAGAAGTCATCTAGTAGAGAAAATATCTCTGCTCCTACTATTATATGCAATATTTGGTCAATTTGAGACAAAGGATAGTGATCCTTCAAGGAGACTTTGTTTAGACTTCAAAATTCAACACAGAGCTTGACATCTCCATTTTTTTTCTTGATCGGGACTAGATTTTCTACCCAGGTTGAATTTTTAATGGGATATATTATTTTGGCATTAAGCAATTTTAGGAGCTCTTATTTCATCAGAGCCTCAATCTTTGGATTAATAGGTCTTTGTTTTTGTTGGACCATCTTTGCATATGATTATAGCTCAATGGTATGCTAAATGGTATCTTTATCATAAACCTTTAGATTATTATAATTCTAGGAAATAATATCATAATACTTCCTGTATAGCTCCTGGATTAGATTTAGTTCTTCTTCTGAGCAATTTATGCTCACTTTCAAACATTTTCCTGGGGTTATCAAAATTTCCTTAGATCTTCTAGCATCAATTTTAATCATGTTATTGGCTATGAGGTAACTATTATCAGACAGACTTTCCAAGGTAATAAGACCCTTTGAGATGTGGTTATTTTTTACTAGAGTAACCCTTCTTCTTCTTCTTCTTCCTGGTCTCCCTCCTCCACAATTACAGTTGAACAGTTAACTTCTTGTATCAAGAAGTCTACTATATGTTCATATTTTTCAAACACCTACCAAAAGGTACCTTTATCTAGTACTGAGGGTTGGTGTATCACTCTTACTTACTTAGGCCTGTATATGATATTTGACACTCGACAGTAATTAGCTCCTATAGTCACCAAAATATCAGCATGGATGTTTTGATTTTTGGGAATAGCTTTGATATTCAGGGTCTCAAAAGCTTCTAGTAAATCCTAAACTTTGTTTATATATACCTTAAGATAGTGTTGATTGCTTACGCACCTCTCAATTATTTGATTAACTATCAACTAAGACTCACCAAATATTTGTAGTTTAATTCCTAAGTTTTTAGCCTTTGTAATTCCCAGGCATAGGGCTTCATATTTCATTGCAGTGTAAGTGCAACTCCAGGTGAGTCTATAGGAGAAGTTATTTTGATATCCTATAGGTTAAATCAGCACCACTCCTACCCCTACACCATTCCTACATCTTACCCCATCAAAATACAGCTTCCACAACTCATCTGTTGTAGGTGTAATGTTCTTCTCTAACTTCTTAGTCTTCGACTTCTGAATGAAGTACCAATTCTTATTTATATCATGGCATTCAAATATTTCAAGGAAATTTGGTCCTCCAATTGAATTTCCTTTAGGACTTCATCAGGTCTTCCTCCTCAATGATTATACCTATTGTATCTCCCTTTTGGTTTGCTTCTTCCAACTTCTCTATATGAACTAAGGAGGGTTTCTAGGAGAAACTTTTTACTCTTCTACCTTTGAAAGGTATATCCATATGGAAATAATCTAAGGATAAATATCCTCCCAACTTAGTAGTAAACTCCCTTGATAGACACATTTTAAAATATGGCTCAAGGTCCACCACCACAATCTCTTGTATCACTATGACTTGGGGGAGTCTATGCAACACCATGGGGATATCCTTAATCACTTCTACAAATTTGATAGGTGTACCATCTAGCTATCAGAATCTAGGGTAGCTCCTTGCATTCTCCATACCCATGATATCACACACTACTTTGGGCATGAATGTGATAGCGGCACCTGAGTCTAACATACAATTGTGTACTACCCATCATTATATTTCCATGGACAAATAAAAAGAAGGGAATATATTCTTGCTTTCCCCCATAATAGGAGTGCCTTGAATAAAATTCTACTCTAGCAGTGAATTGCTCTGACTTTTAATTAGCTTGAGCACTACCTAGAGTAGATCAATTTATCCAAGGATCATTAGGGCAACATACATGATAACCTTCAATGGTGTATTTTTTAGTTCTTTAATGATATTAAAGGTGAGAGCTAGAGGTTGTCTTTATTTTTCTTTATGGTAGTGTTCATATTTACTCTGATATTCTTGGGTTGCTTTTTTCCATTACCACTTTGTCAAGGAAGGATATTTTAGTTTATCCTTAGCTTCCTCGTATGTCTCCATTATCTTATGTTGCCTTGCATTGGGCATAGTCTCCTTATTCTTGATAGGTGATTTTTTTGTGGAGGCTATCTGAGGGACTTTCTTTTTGACTTCCTCTATTTCCTTTCTATAATTATGGAATTTTAGAGAATTCAACTCCTCTGGGCTCACTAATAATGGTTTATTTATAGATATGGTTAGGACAAAGACTTGTTCATCTGATGATATCATGAAATTATGCTTTCTTTCTCAGATCATATTGATATGACCCTTCTGAGCTCATTCCATCCTTTCCACCACTACCTTCTATACATAATGTTTGTGCATCATGTACATGTTTTTCGTGGGGGTCATTACATGTGGAGAACCAATAGTCTGACTGGGATGTAGAAGAGGAAGGTTCTCCTTATTCATTTATAATAATAGTGCTCATTCTCTAGACATGTAAGGGAATCTTCTAGGTTGGAAGTTTCTCTATACCTCTCTTCTTTTCATAAGATTCATCTCATTATTGAGGTTCTTCATAGAGTTTTGTAGGTTTAAGAGGATGGCCATTTGAGGATATGATATCGGGAGTGCTAGTACTACAGGAGGAGCTAGGAGAGCTGGCAGCATGGGTATTGCTAGAAGAGTGGGTGTTGCTAAAGCAACAAGCCATTGTGACACATTCACTAGGGGGAATTTATAGGGTAGACTAGTGCTAAGGACATAGGTTATGGCTAGTTTTGGAAAATCTCAAGAAAAATGGCCATAGTAGGTTTAAGAGGTAGCCAACCAATAGCAATCAATATTTTTTCAACTTTTATGGCTTCCTAAAATATTTGTGGAAAGGTTAGAACATTAGACTGGCTTATCATAAAACTCAAGTCTAAAATAAAGGCTCTTAGATAGTAATACATGGCTTTCTCATTAGTCGATTTAAGACCTTCGAGGACTCTATGCTAGGTACAACTAAATTTGATATTGAAGTCACTTATCTCTTCCTGAGGGTGTTTTTGTATAGCAATAAACTAAGTGAGTAGAGAAAAAGGGTCAACTTGCTCATTAAATTCTACCACCAATATTCCCGCTAGATCCATCCATGAAGTAATACTTCCATTAGGAAGGGTCCTATACCAATATAGCATTTTCCCTTTCAAATAAATAATCAATAATTTGATCATAACATCTTCCTCATGGATATTGTGAAAAATAGCTAGTGCCACTACATCTTGGTAGTGTTTGAATACCATTTTCCCTGTACCATTGTATGTGGGTAACACCTTCAAGGTCATCAGAGGAATAGTATTCTGGTTATTGACGTTGAGGGGACCAGTATTGTCCCATGTGGGGTATCCTAGATTCTAGTTTTGATTTTGGTTTTTATTTTGGGCCATTGGTTTTGTAGGGGTGAGCATCTCCTCAGAGTTGATATCACTAATATTTCAATCTATTGAAAGGGTTAGGAGTTATATAGGCTTAACACGCACAGGTGATTACCTCCTTATAGAAGGTAACTCTAGGAACTCAATAGGGTATTTAGATAAACTAGATTTATGTCTAGTAATCATGAAATAAATTACGCATTCTTATTTATAGACGAGAGGTGTCTCCTCTCCTTTATTTACTGGATAATTACATTAATCAACGATGTGCCACTTAGGTAGCAAGTCATTAACTCCTACAATTTTGCTTCACCTGATAGGACTTCTCAAAGGGAATTGTTGTACTATTTGGATGGTCTGCATTAACTGCATCCCACTTTCTACTTTTACTCCTAACAATGTTTTTGTACCTCATGCATTCATACTCCTAATTATGGTAGCCAAGCATTAACTTTATCTACAACTTGCACCCCTTTTTTTATTGCAGTGCACTAGCAGGAAACAAAGTATTTGAATTTCAAAATAGGGCTATGGCAGGCATAGTCTACATTAATTTCACACAAGGAGAACTAGAGGTAGGCTCAGACTCTAGGTTGGTATTAGCCCTAACCATTTATTACTTCTTGCCTAGTATTTAACTTAGGTAGGTCTTTGGGGTGTCTTTTGTGGCTGATAGCTTATCTTTCACCCTTCTTACCTCATTATGGTGGTACTTTAGACTCCTCCCACCCTTGATAACTTCCAAAATAATTTCCCAAGCTAGGGTGGGTGTTTCTAAAGAGATCCACCATCCAAAAATTTTAAACTTCCCACCCATACTAGGGTGGGATTTTTGGGATAGATCTACCCCTTCTGACTTTCTAAACTATCACCTTGTTGGGGTGGGGTTTTGGAAAATAACCTTTGACTTATGTCTGCCAACATATCCAATGTTTCCATTTTATTTTGGAAAACACTTTAGATAGGGAAATCAATAATTCTATGGGCAAAACTTTTACCTTGTTGTACAACCTGCCTAGTGCACAATTTTACTATGTAGTTGGGGTGGGGATTTTTAAAATTTGCTCAAGGTCAAGGATGTTGAATTGTCCACCCCATAGTGAGGATATCCACCTATTACAAGTAGAGTTATACAGTACGAGAAAGATTTTGAAGGTAGTTGTGCAAAGGGTGACATTATACAAAATGGTGTACGACTAGGTAGTTCTAGTGGAGCAGCAAGTGTCATCGCCTTTGTCCCTATAGACATAAAGCCAAACTCGATCTAGATCATAAATAGTTTCACTATCTATGAACATGCCCCACCAATACCACCTTCGATGGGTGGAATAGAGGAGACAAGATCCTATAGCTAGGGAGGGGATCAAGGTGACATGCCAATTTTTGAGTGTGGTATGCATCCCTAGAGATGGTCGAGTGTACTGGGCTTGGACTGTGGTACACCAACTAGTCAAACCTATGTACCTTTCTACTTATCAAGTAATATCATGTTGTGTTTATGTGCAATGTGTGTGATTATGTGTTTTTATTTTTAAGGTATTTTTAATATTGTTTTAATATTTTTAATTATTTTATACATGATATGATTCTAACTATGAAATGCACTTAGACTAAAATTTAACATGTATGGATGTAATGGAGTGAATGCAATGCATGAAAACACATGGAATAAGGGAAAAAATAGAATATAAGGAGAGGGGCGAAAGAAGAAGGGATTAAAACACAACTCTGGGCAAAATCATGCCCCATAAAAATGGACCATGATAACATCACAAAGCGAAATTGCAACCCGTAAAGACAAGGTACAATTTCAAAAAAATAAGGAAAAAAATAAGAATAAGAAGAAGACCAAAAAGGAACAAAAAAGGGACTTGAGGCATGATGCTTGGATCAGCTTAGACCATATCATATCAGTATGACCAACCATACATACATCAAGCAAAAATAATATGGACAAGTGGAGTGATACCTACTATGGGTGTAGTACTTGCTAAAATGGTCAAATATATAGCGAAACCCACTATGGGTGTTGTGATTTCTAAGATGAAAAAAAAAATAGATATACCCACTGGGATGTATACTCACAAATGGTAAAATAGAGGCTACCCCTCGCTCATGACCATGAAGCTATATGCTATGGGGTGTGTTATGTGTGTGAAGATGAGTCAAAATGAGTACTCTCCCAATATGGGTGTGGTGTGTGTAATAATGTGAATGGATAAGACAAGGTGTGAGTGTGTGCATGTGCTAGAAGAGAATAAGAAAACAAGAACAAGGAAGAGTTGTGTTCCTTGACTTGAAGAGAAATTGGTGATCATCAGTAAAAATTTCAAGGTCAAGAAACACAAAATCAAAGACAAAGGATAAAGGAGACCAAAACAAGAGGAGGGAGGAAGAAACAAAAAATAAATCCCTAAGTTGAGGACTTTGCTAGGCATTAGAGTCCTAGTGAGAGTGCAATGCATGTGATCTATGACCTAACTAGGTTTCATCACATGACATTGTTGCGAGGTCCTCGAGAACTATATGATTAAAAAATCATGAGCAAAAAACAATGCAATTATGAAAATTAGAGATGCAAATGCAATGAAATGTCAGGAAAATATTACAAAATATGACAGGTAAACATGTAGTATGGGTAAACAAAAAAATGTGATGAAGGAAAATGCAAGGTATGCCTAGTTAATGATTGATTTTGTTTATTATTATATATTTATGAATATATATGTGTGTGTGTGTGTGTGTGTGTGTTATTTCAAGTGAGAAAAATGATAGTCGACACACATTATAATTGTGCCTCCTATATTAATAAGGAGAATAGACATGCAAGGAACTGAGTCATCAAAGAAAAATCTATAATAGAGATCATCTTGATGATCAAAATCACAAGGAATTTCTTCGTAGATTTTTTCTGGTATTCTTTGCATGAAAATCCTCACAAATCCTAACTAAACCATATTTTTTTAAAAAGGAGGTGAAATCACTAATTTTGCAAGATCTCTATAAGATAATGAAGCAGGGTTTCCTTGAGAAGTAGTAGATTTACCATTAAAATGCATAAATTTTATCATATTAAAAAATAAAATATCAGAGGGATAAGGGGGTCCTTCATCCTCATCACTCCACTCCAATAATTGATGATCTAAATATTCATCATAAGTTTTAAGATGATCATCATTATCGAATGGGAAAGGTTGGTTTTTATTGGGAATGTAGCCTTACACCATACTTTCCAGGCCAGACTTCGACATCCAAAGGCTCTTGAATGCCTTTGTTTTGGGGTCCCAAACCTTTACCAACATATCCCATGCTATATAGGATCTATTTTGGGAGTGGGTAATAATTGAATAAGTAATAGCGAGCAAAATAATTCTCCATAGGAGAAGGGTTGCTACCATGGATCTCTTCTTTGAAGGCTATTCCTATGAAGATAAAGGTACACATGCCAATGTGTAAAATTTCACCCTTATTACAAGGTAAACCCATAGTCCTTAGTGAAGGTGGTAGCTTGGAAATATCCAAAATATTCCCTTGAATAAAATGATTAACTTGATTCCATGATGAAACTTTGATGAGAGGTTCCTCACTCACTTTTAGACAATAAAGTTGCTCGGATTTTTGACATGAGGAACTTGGAGGAGTATATGATGAAATTGAAGGATAGATGTTGACACCAGACTAAGCTTACTTAACCATCAAATAGTATTTAAATGTATTAGGGTCTCCCAACATGGTGATAACTTGATCCTTAAATTCAAACTTCAAACATTGATGAAAGGTAGAAAGGACAACCTTCATTGTGTAGATACAAGGATGTCCGAGAAGAAGATTGTAATATTTTGGGTAATGTAGTACATAGAACAAGGTATCTAATATCTAAGGTCCAACCCTAAGGGGGAGATATACAATTCCACAAGCCTATTGGGACTTGTTGCTCAAATATTTGATGATAATATTAGATTTAGTTAAGTATTCCTCTTTAAATCCAAAATTTTATAAAATTTGATAAGTGCATAAATTAAGGGAAGAATTGTTGTCAATCAAGGTTTATTTGACAAAGGTCCTCATAATAAATTCTATGATGTCAATGGAATAATCCCTTTGTAATTCTGATGAAGGCATATCATCATCCTAAAATTTGATGTGTTGTATCCCAAGAGAACCTATGATATTAGATACAACACTAGGAGAAATGTCTACAGGGATAGATTGTTGTCTTAGAAGTTCCAAAAAAAGTTTTCTATGAATGGGAGAAGTTTGCAAGAGTTCTAATATAGATATTGGGTACTGGAAAAGTACTATTGCATGTCAAAGGAGACTTTAGGTTGAGGTTTCAACACTAAATATGGGGTTTTTACTCCCATACTCATTTGAGCATTCTTCAAAACTAGGATGGGCTTCAAGGGTGGGTTGGATGAAGAGCTCATCTCTTACTAAAATCATTGATACAGTTGCTATTATACCAACCACATTATCATAGGGAGGTGGTACATTCTGATATGACATTTAATTAGTTACCTACTGCCCATGCTTAGGTAGGGGATCTTGGAATATTTCCATATCTTGATTAGTTGTGGGTGCTTGTTGAATAGGAGGTTGATTTTTTGTTGGATTACAACCTTTTATGACAAGGTGATATTTGTCAATCAGGTCCTACACCTCATTTTTCAACCTATTACAAGAATTTTTCTAGTGCCCATATACACTATGATACTCATAGTTTTGACCAGCCTTATACTAATTAGTCATGGTATCTAGTTGCCTTATAGGAGGTAACTCAATCATATTAGCTTCCAAAATCTACTTTAGGACCTAATTCATAGGTGTTTTGAGTCTCGTGAAATTCCTCCATGGGGGTTTTAGGGGTTGGTTACGCACCATATTTTGTAGGTTGTTAATAACACTATTAATAGGCCTATTATTTGTTACCCCATCACCAACCACATGATTGATCTTATATTGGTTCTTAGTGGTCCTATATTCTTTTACTTTAATTTGTCCTCTTCTTATAAGAGGTTGCTCTAATTTTCTTTCTAGGTTAATTACCTAATCAAAATATGTGATAGTTGTTGTTTCCAATACATAAGACAATTGTTATTACAAATTTCTAATAAATATCTCAAGCATGTCTTGAGGAGGTAAGGTATATCTCAAACATCCAACTAGACTTCTCCAACAAGACAAAAATTCTAAAAAAAAATTCTCTTTACCTTGATTTAACATGTAAACATCTTTCATGGTTACATTCTTTTTAACATAAGCACCAAATTTTTGCACAAATAATTCAGTTGTTTCTTCAAAATTCTTCAAAAAATGGTTGGGAAACTGATAATACCACTCTAATTCCATGCCACCAAGGCTCTTAGGGAATGTCTTTAGGAACAACATGTCATAATATATGATATCATGGCAAGTTTTTCTAAACATTCTCAATTGCTCAACTGGATCCTTCATCCCTTTATATATAGGCAAAACCAACATGGAAAAATGCTTAGAATAGTTCCTAGTAGCAACGATAGGGTCTAAGGGCTTATTGAACATTTCTCTATAGCTATAGGAGAAACTAAGGGGTTGAATCATATCCACTATTGAAACAATTGTTTCACCAAATTAGTTAAACTTTTCAACTCTATATTGTTGCTATACAATGCCCCTAGATTCCCTAAGGGAGGTGTTGTGGGTGAATTTTTACACCCTTCACTCACTCTTCCCTTCTGAAAGTTCATCAAATTTTTGAGGAATATTTATGGATGGGTGGAAAACATGAAATGGTGGCAACAAGAGTAATCGGTAAAATAAATTAGTGAGTAGATGGTGGATTTAAGTAGGGCGAGTGATAGATTCGGCGGATGATCCACTTTGTGCCTTGGGTAGAACTTTTCAAAAAATCCACCCACTCCATGGGTAAGCCTTTCAAGAAGCTACCAAGGGTATAACAGTCAAGAAACCCCAACCTTATGGAATACATGAGCTCTCACCCATCTTAGGTGGAAGTTGCAAAGCACAAGTTGGATGGAACTATGGACAAATGTTCACCCTCTTCCCTGATACCTCCACGGGTGGAAGGAAAGACAAAAGAAGTGCCCACTCAACACACAAAGCTCTCACCATAATTCAAATTTTGAGCAAGATATGTACCCACTACCATAGACATCTAGTATTAGATGCTCATACACAGAAGTGATAAATTCAAGGTGCAGTGCTTCCAAGGTGATTAACAACTATCACTCGCCGCCTAACCAAAGGATCGTTAGTCGAGGAAGAATATGACATAGCTGAGAATTTATGAACAAGGTAGAAATATCATAGGATCTAAAGGCCTAGATCAAACTAGATGCATATACCTCCTTCAAGAAGATCAATGATATCTCAAGGAGTAGTGTACCAGTGCGGTGCTTGTCACCTGTAAGAGTTATCTTCCCACCTACTGCTATTAATGTTCAATTCTAAATTTGATGTAAATATGCCTATAAATAGTGGAATGTTGGCCATTCCCAAGGGTGGATCTTTAGCCGTTATAATTTGTATGTAAGGTTTCACCACTGTATAAATATAGATTCAACATTGTTTGGTCTCTAATTTTATCTTAGTGTTCTTTTCTAAATGTATGAATGCTTATTTCTATATGGTTGTTTAAGGTGTCTCATGATATTCTGCAATCTAGATTCCATGGGATTTGCTTAAGTAACTTGGGAGTGTGCATTTGTAAATATAGTTTGGGGATTTATTTCTGTTAAATCTAGTAGGATAGGAGCACTCTAATTCTACATCTTGGATTTTATGCACCTGGCCTCTGGTTCTAGAATTTACCCTTCATCCACCATTTCAAAAAGCTTGAATGAGGGTATTATCAACTGATATGTTAGGTGTGGAGTCTATATTTTAACCCATGGTGCATCGCCTGCATAGGTCTTGATGTTGTTATACCCATCCTTGTGAGATTTAGCTATGGCCATTTTCCCATCTCTTTTCCCCCTTTTTCTTCCTTTTTCTCTTTTTTTCTCTTTTCCTATTGTGCAGAGTAGATAGTTGATGCAGGATTGCTCTAGCACAAGACAAGAAACAAGAATAAATATTTACAGAGAATATACAACAATCTGCCCTTTTTCCAACCCCCTCTCATTACAATTCTTGGGTTTTTATCGAGGCCCCAACCCTCTGTGTTTTCAAATTTCCCACGATCTGCAACAGCCACCTGACTCAATACTAGAAAGTTGCATTGATGGAACTTTGGGTGAGGTGCGTGACCGGCTGCCATAACCACCATAATATTCTTCTAGAACTATTGTTTCATTGCTAGTTGCCTTAACTGCGTCTCTAGATATAATGCGCGAGTGGTCGACATGCTTGCTGGAATCTTTCTCTGAGACTGTTGCTTCACTATCACTAGCTTTCCGTGCATGGAAGCATGCATTAAAGAGACCCTTGACCTGCAACCGACGTTTTGTCAAACTATTCTTTTGAACTGTTGTCTCATCCATATTGCCCATGACCTACAACTATCGCTTTGTCAGAATGTTCATCTGTGACTGTTGCCTCTTTTTTCGTGCGCATGGCCGTCCGCATGTTTGTTTCTTATTTGTTTTATTTCGGTCATCGCGATATCATGACATGTCGCGATATCGCGACAAAATTTCCTTGCATCCTCGCTTCTATTTTTGTGTCACGATATCACAACGTCGCAATATCGCGACCTCCCCGCCTTCGATCCTTGGTTTCATTTTTATGTCATGATTTCACGATGTCGCGATATCGCGACCTCCCCGCCTTCGAGCCTATGCTTTGTTTTTATGTCGCGATATCGCGACGTCGTGATATCGCGACCTCCCCACCTTCGAGCCTTGGTTTTATTTTTATGTCATGATTTCATGACATCACGATATCGCGACGTCACGATATCGTGACCTCCTCGCCTTCGAGCCTTGGTTTCATTTTTATGTCACGATTTCGCGATGTCGCGATATCGCGACGTCATGATATCGTGACCTCCCCGCCTTCGAGCCTTGGTTTTATTTTTATGTCATGATTTGCGATGTCGCAAAATCACGACGTCGTAATTTCACGACCAACTTCTGCCTTGTTAAAATGACCAAATTCTATCGCGATATCGTGACCTCCCCGCCTTCGAGCCTTGGTTTTATTTTTATGTCATGATTTTGCGACCAACTTTTGCCTTGTTAAAATGACCAACTTCTGCCTGGTTAAAAATAAAACAAAACACTTAGAAAAATTTTGGTTGATGCAGGATTGCTCTGTTGTCGTCGGATGCTCCTACATCAGACACCCGAGGTTGATGGAGAAGTGACCTTCACTTTTGTGCTATTCGGTCACCGTTTTCTACAACATCTCCAAACGTACACCTGCCTTTGCAACCTGCTTAAACCTCGTCTCCTGGCAAAAAAAATTTATGCCTTCTACCAGAAAAATTATGGCACTGCTGCACACCTTCTCGTCCACTGTCTGTAATGGCTTTAACTTGTGGCACACTCCATATTTCTTCAAGGAGTACATATTTGCACCACCATCATGCACTACACTCCGATCAAACTGCCATGGCCTTTCCAACAGCAAATGGCAAGCATCCATAGGGAAAACATTATACAGGACCTCATCCTGGTATCTCCCAACATTGAATGTGACTAAGCACTATTCATGAACCCATGCTCTATGGTTCTTACGCAACCACGCAATTCAGTATGGATGCGGGTGCCTCCTCTCTAGCTGTAACTTAGTAACCATCTCTTCGAAAACTAAGTTATCCATGCTACCGTTGTCAATAATAATATTGCAAATCTTACCTATGCATTTACACCTTATGCGGAATAATCTTTTCCTCTGATCTGCGTTCCCCTCCTCATTCAGTAGGACTCTCCTTGCGATCATTACTTCTCCTCTCTCTGCTTCTTCAAAATGTTCAGATCCAGCATCTTCATCAGTGACCACGGCTCTGGCATTTCCTTTCGGCCTTCTATTAGTCCTTTCTCGTTGCTGTGGACACTCATATTGGTGATGTCCCTCTCCTCCACACTAGAAACAAGTTCCACGGTATCTTCCTCTTCCTTGGCCACGTCCAGCTCTGCCCCTTCCCCCTCGGTAATCATTATTCTGATTATGGGGGCGATAGGTATTTTCTCTCCTTTGTTCCTGATTACTGCTACCTTCTCCATTCTTCTAAGAATCTTCATTTCTTCTTTCGTCGGTTCTTTCGCCACAACATCTTCCTATTTGCTTGTTCTCAAACCTCCTATTGAGCTTTTCTTCAACCTTTAGGGCAAATTGGTAAGCGTCCTCTATGGTGGTCATCCGGACCAAACTTAATTCTTCTTGAATACTTGCTCGTAACCCATTAATGTAATGGGCTACCTTCTCCTTGTTGGCCTCTGAGTGGCCTATTCTGATCATAATTTTATGAAACTCTTATGTGTATTCTTTTACAGACTTACTTGATTGCCTCAACCCTTGCATTTTCTTTAGTAGGTCTAACTCATAATCACCAGGGATGAACTGCCTCTTTAGCTTTTCTGCCATCCGTTCCCATTTTGTTATTCTCTTTTTTCCTCTTTTATTTTTCTCCAGCTACACTCCCTTCCACCAAATGCTAGCATGACCTTTCAGTTTGGTCTTAGCGAATCTGACCCTATCAGGATCCTCAACTTCCTCGTACTCAAAGTACTCTTCTAGATCGTTGATCCAGTCGATCAATTCCTCTGGATCAAGGTTCCCGAAATATGTGGAAACCTCCATCTTCGGCCTCTTCCCAATCTGGGATATGGCTTTGTATAGTCTAGCTTGAGTAGGATCTACTACTTCTTCTTCTTCCTCAGGTTGGCCTTCTTCTTCGTCATCTTCCTCTTCACTACCTTCATCTCTTCTTGGCTCCAATCTTCTACACATCTCTTCTTACAGGGCTTGCATTTGCCGTTGCAAAGCTCAGACATCTTCCGCTGCCGCCACGCCTCTCCCACCAACAGGGTTTCTTCTTGGAGGCATTCTGCTCACTCAATCACAAGCCCTCCCACATATCCTGGTGTAACTACCTCACGTCCGGTGATCTATTACACACTCAGGAACTTCTAGCTCTGATACCACTTGGTGGAGGATGGGAAAACGCAATCACACAATTCCAAAAAATTTCATTCATTAACTGGAAATCTCCTTTACATAAATAGCCCGTAGGCTTTACAATAACCAGTGCTCGGCTTGGTTTTCTCTAACTACACTCTCAGTGTGTTCTCCAATCCACCCCCATTCTATTACAATGCTTGGGTTTTTATAGAGGCCCCGACCCTCTGTCACAAAATGGTAGAGTACTCTGTAACCGCCTGCACCTCGATCCTATGAGTCATTATTGCACTCCCACTGCAATCACCACCTGACTCCCATTCACTGTCGCACTTACTCTCCAATGTCAACTCGATGCTCTGAGTTTTCAACCTATTCACAAAACTACCAACTGCCACCTGGGTCAAATGCGAAAAGATGCATTGATGAGCCGTCTGCGTGTACTTGGCCTCTATGTGTTGTGCATGAATGGCCACCATGATCTTCGAGATCCTCTGTAGAGACTAATGCTTTGGTTCCAGTGGCTATAAATGTGCAGCACACTTTTCAAGCATGAAACCATGCGTTTATGAGGCACTTGATTGCCTCAAGAAATACCCATCTTGAAATGTGTGCCCTTTTCGAACCACAAACCAGTCGTTTGTCATGATATCGTGATGTCTCCTCCTTCTTCCGTGTCTTCTTCTCCTCCTATCATGATATCGTGACATGTCACGATATCGCAACATTCCAGCTCCCTTGCCTTCTCTCTCCTCTTCGGGTCGTGAAATCGTGACATGTCACGATTTCACGACATTTCTCTTCCTTCCTTGCTTTCTGCTCTTTTGGTCGTGATATCATGACATTCTTTCCTTCATGCCTTCCTACTTCTGCCTTGGTTGCGATATCGTGATGTGTTGCGATATTGCGACGTATTTTCGTCGCTTCCCCGTTCTTTTATTTTGGTCGTGATATCACGCCATGTCGCGATATTGCGACATCTTCATTCGGACGCCTCCGCTCTTCTACTCTGGTCATGATTTCATGACATGTCATGAAATCACGACAATCTCCTTGGCTCCTCCTCCCGGCTGATCTGTGTCATGATTTCGCGACGATCGCGATTTTGTGACATGTCATGAAATCATGACATCCTCCACGCCTTCTGCGCCCGACCGCTCTGCGTCATGATTTCATGACGGTCACGATTTCATGACATGTCATGAAATCGTGACATCCTCCATGCCTTCTGTGGCTGGCTGCTCTGTGTCGTGATTTTGCGACGGTCACAATTTCATGACATGTCATGAAATCATGACATCCTCCATGCCTTCTATGCCTGGCTGCTCTGCGTCATGATTTCGTGATGGTCACAATTTCATGACATGTCACGAAATTGTGACATCCTCCATGCCTTCTGTGCCCGACTGCTCTGTGTCGTGATTTCACGACGGTCACAATTTCGTGACATGTCACGAAATCGCGGCATCCTCCACGACACTTTCTCTCTCCTACTGCCTGTCGTGATTTCGTGACATGTCGCGATTTCATGACACTTTTTTTGTCATAATTTCACGACACCAAGGCAAATACTGAGAAATTTTTTGGTAGATGCAAGGTTGTTCGGCCGCCACTGGATGCTCCTGCATCAATAGTTGGAACCACCCCAAGGAACCAACCTTCTTCAAAGATCATGTAGGCCCAAAATAGCCACATACTTAAGAAAAATTTACAAATTTTTCCTAACTCATAAATTCCTCATTCCACACACCTTACAATGTATTTTGGAACGAATCCACAATAGGAGCCATGAGCCTGCCCAACACTTAGCAAATTTTCACGCTCGAAGCAATTCTGAAATATTTCTTTTGTTTTTAGCTTTGGATTGGAAACGTGTCTCGAATCCATAAAATATTTTGATAAAGGATGATGTCAGCAAAGAAAAAGTGCATATTGGTGACCACTTGATATTTTGAATATCTCACGACTAAGTGTTGGAGCGCACGATTCTAGAGAACACATAGAATATCTTTGCTCGAAACGGTGACAAGGTGAAATGTTGTGAACTTAATAGATGCATATTCATGACAAGAGATGGTTTTGACTAATTTCTTTCCAGAATGGTGACAAGGAATGTTTTATTCTAGAAACACTATGGAATAGATAAAGAGTCACTTTACATTGTGATGAGTCCGGATTGATGATCATATGCCAATGCACCTACTTAGCTTGGAATGGAATCCATGAAATTTTTTAAGAAGAGATGACATCATCGATATTTTGTGCAGATTAGTGAATACTTTGTGGACAATGAGGAAACTTGAAGAAAAAGGAGCGAATTAGATCACACTTAGCCTTCAAGTCATTTGAGATCCAAATTGGTGTTCTACAGTTTCTAATATAGAAGGATGACATCACCAGTATTTTAAATTGGAATGGCGTTGTGTCCTCCCAACCATTATAATAAGCTTATATCCAGATAAATCATAGCCATACGATGGGGGAGATCAATGGTGAATATTATGTCAAATAATCTAAGGTATTTAAAGGTAATTCTTCACTGAAGTTGTAACAGCTAGCTAGAGAGGAATCTGAAGCATTGAGAGTTTTCAAGAAGACATAACCAAATGTGTTTACAGATTTATGGTGGCATATGGCTTCCAATAAGGATCAACGATGATGTGTAATCTCCAACAACTTGAACTCCAATTTTTGCCAAACAATAAACAAGTTGTAGAGACCCTGAGCTACCATGGCGATCCACTTACAACAGATTTCCCAGAGGGTATACCAGTAAGAAAATGTTAGCAAGAACTCTATGTTGTGTTGTTAAAAATTGATCTTTGTAATGTTCTTGATAATTTTAATTTTTCAAAACTATAAGTAGAGGTCGAACCCCCATTTTTAAGAGTGGGCTCTAGTGTGTTTTCCTGTGCTACTATAAATTCCAAGAGCTAATGGAAGGAGCATTACATTGATCTTCTTCTCAAAATTTGTATCTTAATTCTTGATACCAGAGGTTCGAATTCTCTAGCTACATTTCTGTGAATACTTAAGTGGTTAGTTTGTGCCAAATTAATGGATTACTAGCTATTAAATTAATTGAAATCTACTTCTAAGATTGATCTTTATTTTTAGGAAGTGTATTTCTATAGAATCTAGATATTGGTGAATTTTTTTATTTGGATTATCATTGTTTGGATATTGAAATTGTTGTTTGCAATATTTCTCTATTGTGCATTAATGAATGAAGAATCATTCAATTTGAGATAATGTTGGTCTGAGTTATATGTATTTGGGTTAGTTTTTCAAAGCTTTTTATTGTGGTGCAATATTGTTAGCCTATCCATCCACTATTGTTCACATTTCTCTAACCCTAACCTTTTCTTACCCTAATCTCTAAACCCTAAGTGAGCATAATCATATCAACATCTTGTTTAATTTGACAAGGAACCAGCCTACTCTGTAGGTTGGATAAAAAACTCTATTTTGGTCCATTCAATGTTGAGTGTTGAGTTGTAGCTATCAGGTACAAACCTGGATAGAAAGCAGTAAGATAGATAGTTGTAGTATTGAGTAAAACTTAATGCAATTCAGTTCCTAATATTTTTTGGCATGCCTGATGGGACCAGTTCACAAGGAATATGAAAATCCATCATATGAGTTATTTTTTATCTCAACCCAAAGGAATCAAGATTTTTTGAATTGTCTTGACCTTGTAAGTGGAGAAGAGCAAGTTCACTTGGCGACTCCCTGGTTCTTAAAACTAAAAAAAGGAATCATCCCTATAGACTAGTGTCCTTTCATGTATACCAGGTCTTTCAAAAGGAATAACCCTAACTCCTATTTCTATTATGAGTTACCTTATAGAGGGGTTGTTGTTGCCCGAATTTTAGACCAATATTTCCTCTCAGAAGAAGATCTTATTGAGGAAAATCTTGCAGTTAATCCAGCAGTCCCCCTTATAAGACCTACAGCTAGAAATATGGCACAAAATGTAGCTCCTAATCAGCCATTATAAAAATACCATAGCTGGAATACAACCGGTCCCCTAAGATTAGCCTAAATGAATGCCATCCCCAAGCTGTATCTAAAGCTATCCCTACTTATGATGAATATGGTAAGATAGCTTATGAGCATTATCAGGATATTTTTAATTTGGCAGCAATTCACAACATAAAAGAAGAGGATGTTATTATAAGTATTATAGCCCTGTCCTTTAGAGGAAATATATTGCATTGGTTTAGAACCCTGGAAGATAACATTATTACCTCATGGTAAACATTAGCTTAACCATTTATAGAGGATTTTAATGAATCTGTAGATCCTTTCTTCCTTCTTAACCAATTTACATCCATGCAAAAATCTTAGCAAGAAATTGTCTCAGATTTTAATTTGAGATTTAGCAAAACATGGAAGAGAATACCTCCCATATCTAGACCAGATGCATGTTTGGAATATATGTATTATATCCAAGCTCTTGGATCTGAGCTAGGCTTAAAAATGCAGCAATCATGAGTAGAAACCTTCCCCCAAGTTTATAATGCAGCATTTCATGTTGAGAATATCCTAATCAATGTAGGAAGTCTACCCCCCAAAACTGTGCTACCTTATAATTCAGAAGCTACTAGTGGCCAAGGCCAAGCTGCCAACCCATATTCTATGGATCCACTTTCGTTATCATCTCTAGCCCTTTTGATGAATTAAATCCCTCAACCAAATCCATTATCCTCTGCGACTCCCTTCCCTCCCCTTCCTTCTCAACCTTCTCAGGATTTTTTTGCTATTCTTGAGATACAAAATACTTTGAAAACTCTGAGTAATAAAATGAATTCTATGGAAAAGAGAGACCAAGAAATATCATAGCAGAAATTATTACCATATGTTAACAAATATTAGAGACCTGGTCCTAGTAACAGTACTAGATTTAGGGTGAATGCAGCATATGAGGAGCCAAAGTTTTCTTTAGATACTACCCTTGCAAATGTATGGTATTTGGTATGTAATGACACCCATGACTCGCAGTCTTGTGTTATGTACCAAAACCATGTTCAAAAATCTATGGATCAAGATAAAAGAAATCAGAAAGGGACATTTAATATGTTATGTCACCTTGATCAAATCATGGTTGGGAAAGATCTGGATGAAGAAAGCCCAATTGTTGTTATGATAAGATCTGGGAAGAAATATTTGCAAGTAGAGACCCAAAAAATGAGGTAATTCCAAGTCACTTCCCAAAAGAGAGTTGATCCGCTTCCTCAAATTAGTGACACTTTCCTCATTCCTCAAGCTAAGGGAAAATAAAAGATAGATAGTCTTCCTAAGAGACCAGAAAAGGAAACAAAAGGATACCGAATGAGATCTAAATATGAAGATCAAGAAAGGCTTAGGTTCCCCTCTATTACTAAAAGACAAATATTAGAGGCCACCCAACAATATAAAATAAGATATGGTGAACCAAAAAGAAGGTTGGAAAAACTCTCCTTGATTAATTCTGAATACAATATTATTGAAGAGATGAAAAATATTCCATCAAAAGCTAGTCTGTATGACACTCTGTTCATTCCTTGTCAGATTGACCTACTTAAAGCTTCCCTTAACAAAAATCCATAGAATAGGTTGGCCACTACAATATTTAATATGCCATAAAAAAATAAATAAATGACACCTACTGTTCTAAAGAATAAACCTCCTCTTTTCTATATCCCCCTAAGAATGGAAGGTTGGGTAGTTAGAAATTATATGATTGACTCGGTAGCATCAACTATAGTCATTCCTAAAGCAGTATGTGATGATATGGGTATGGAGTATACCCGATATTGTCTTGGAGTATTACAACTAGATGGGACACCTGTCAAGACAGTTGGAGTTATTAAGGATGTACTAATGAGGTTGCACAGAGCCCCTCAGGTGACAATAGTGCAAGAAATAGTTGTGGTTGACTTAGAACCCTATTTTAAATTATGTCTTTCAAGAGAGTTTACTGCAAAATTAGGGGGATGTATGTACATGGATTATTCTAGCATGGTAATTCCTTTCAAATGAAAGAGAATAAGGATAACACATGAAAACCATTAGCTTATCACATTGAGAAGATTGAGGAGGATATTTTCAATCTTAATCCCTTGGAAGAATTTGAGCTAGTGGAAAACATTGAAGAGCTAGACATTAAGGACGAGTTACCTTTCAAATAATATTATAATTAGTTCGAAATGAGTATGGGAACATATATTATCTCAACTAAATCAGAGAGGAAAATCCTTGCTATATCCAATCAATATTTGAGAGATAAAGAAACATGGATCATGCACTTTGATGGTACTAAATGCAAAAATGGTGCAGGATCTGGTGTGGTCCTACAATCCCAATCACAGGGGACAAATAATTTTGCTTACAGACTGACATGGTCGTGTACTAACAATGATGCAGAATATGAGGCCCTGTGTCTTGGATTGATGCAAGTAAAAAGCATGGGCATTAATATTTTGAACATATATGGTGATTCTGAGTTGATAGTCCATCAAGTGATAAATAGGTGTAGCAGTAAGCACCATTACTTAAAAGCTTACAGAAATAGAGTATGGGATTTGATGGAATCCTTTGATGCCCTGAATTTAAATTTTATTCCCAAAGAAAATAATACTCTATCCAATTCATTAGAAACAAAGGGAGCTAACTTCAACCCTTCTGTAGACTTTGGAATCAATAAGGCCAAGGGAATTAAAATAATTTTTAGACCTACAGTACCAGACAAGCAGATTTTCTAGCAGGTTTTTGAAAGTGATAAACAAATAATTGACTTTCTAGTGAGAGAAGCATGTCTCTCCACTGTCCAAGAAGATAATTTAGAAGTAATTGATTAGCAAGACATTATGCAACTAAGAAACAATCACATCCTAAGAGGTTTGGTCACCATTGAGATTTTGTTCGATAATGAGGACAGAAGGAAGACCAGAGCCATGAAGTTCAGCAAAAAAATCTATAAAGAAGTTGAGATCAGTGTAGAAAATAAGCTCAATATTGGGGTCCTATGTTCACTAGAGGAAGTAGAATATATCAAAGATTTATGCTTAAGATACCAAGACATTGTGGCTTGGTCATATGAAGACCTCAAGGTGTATGAAAAAAAGGTTATCCAACATACTATTGAGCTAGATCCTAATGCAAAACCATTTAGGCAGAAGTAGAGGTCAGTAAATCCAAGGATCGAGGCTATTATGAGATAGGAGCTCTTAAATTTATTAAAGGCTAAGATCATATACCCAATAAAACATTCTACTTGGATAGCCAACTTGGTACTCATAAGAAAAAAGAATGGGGATATACGCTTGTGTGTGGATTTTATAAATATTAACCAAACATCCCTTAAGGATCACTACCTCCTCCCTCAGATTGATTAAATCTTGTAGGTAGTGGCAAGGGTAGAGAGTTTCTCACTACTGGATGGTTACTCTGGATACAACCAAATTTGGGTTAAAGATGAAGACCAGTATAAAACAACATTCACCACAAAATGGGGTACATTTGCCTACCAGAGAATGCCTTTTGGGCTGTCCAATGCGGGATCCACATTTCAGAGAACCATGGACTATGATTTTGGAGCACTAATCAACAAGGTGATTCTTATTTATCTAGATGACATGACTATGTTTTCCCATGATAAAAAGGACCACCTATCACACTTGGATCAGTTTTTTCAAAAGTGCAGAGAATTTGGTATTTCGCTCAATCCTAAGAAGTCGTTATTTGCAATTCATGAAGGAAAGCTAATAGGTCATGTGGTCTCAAAATAAGGCATGGCCATAGACCCAGATATAATCAGATCAATTCTTGCTCTCCCTTTACCTATAAATAAGAAGACCTTGCAATATTTCCTAGGCCAAATCAATTTTTTCAAGAAATTCATTTCTGATTTTGCACATAAAGTAGGGCCTATATATGAGTTACTCAAGAAAAATGCCGAGTTCAAGTGGATTGAAGTCAGGAAATAAGCTTTCAATATTATCAAGCAATCCATTGTAATAGCCCCAGTACTTTTAAACCCAAATTTTAGTAAATATTTTATTCTTTATGCATATGGAGCTGAGGAAAGTTATGCCTCTGTACTCACTCAAAAATATGATCAAGGGGAAGAACATCCTGTGTTATTTTGGAGCCAGACACTCCATGATTATCAGATCAAATATAAATTTATTTAAATATAAGTATTTTCTATGATGAGGTCACTGAAGAAGTTTAGGTAGTATTTGGTACAAAGCAATACGCTGGTGTATGTGGTTCATCCGGATGTAAGAAGTTTTATCCTGCAAGGTGACCTAGGGGATAAAAGAGTTGTATGGATTACCAAAATGTAAGAATATAATGTAGAAATTAACTCCACCAAGCTAGTGAGAGGTAGAGCCTTGTGCCAAGGTTTAACAGAAGTTGTAGCATTGGCAGAAATAACATCTTGCCAGACAGTAGAAGAAGATCAGGTGGAAATGGTAAAAACTATAGACTCTGATTGGATTGACCAAATGATTAGGTATTTCCAAACTAGAATATACCCTCCCAATATAAATGCATCCCAAAGGAGGAGACACAAGCTTCATGCTTTGAAATATGTATTATTACCAAAAGGTATATACAAAAGAAACTTAGATGGAGTTCTTCTAATATGTTTGAAATAAGATCAGCAAAAGAGGGTCGTTAAAGAGTTCCATGGAGGATCAGTTGGTGGATATAGCTCGGGCAGAGTTACAGATTTGAAAATCATAAGAGAATTTTATTATTGGCCTAATATATTTACGTATTCTTTCAAAATTACTAGGACCTGTG
Organism: Wollemia nobilis; assembly: GCA_028583015.1. Classification (NCBI taxonomy): domain Eukaryota; kingdom Viridiplantae; phylum Streptophyta; class Pinopsida; order Araucariales; family Araucariaceae; genus Wollemia; species Wollemia nobilis. The sequence goes on from JAQPPZ010017218.1 coordinate 9,270,205, forward strand.
ACAAGTGTCAAAGATATGTTGGGAGGACAAGAAATGCTTCATCTCCCCTCAAACCTATACAAGTGGAAGAACCTTTTCAACAATGGGGGTTGGACTTCATAGGGGTCATCAATCCTAACTCTTCAATAGAGCATAAGTTTATCTTAACTACCACAAATTATCTTACTATATGGGTAGAGGCTATTCCTACTAAGAAATCATATCAGGAGGTTGTGATCAATTTTAAGGAAATTTTGATTTCAAGTTTTGGAGTTCTAGAAGCCTTGATGAGTGACAACGGCCCATATTTCATAGGAGCCAAGTATATTTATTTTTCCAGCAAGTATGGCATTACTCTTAAAAATACTTCAAATTATTATCCATAGGGTAATGGACTTGTATAATCTACCAACAAAAACCTATTAAGGATTTTAAGTCACTTAAATGTAACAAAAGAAGTTGGCACCTATTGTTGGACCAAGATCTGTGGGCAGACAATATCACTATCAAAAATTCCATTAAGACTTCCCCTTATGTACTGGCATATGGAAAAGAGGTAGTGTTACCCATCCATTTGGAAATTACAACACTCAAGCTAGTCAATACAGAGGAAGAGTCAGAGGAAGATCTGGTAAAAACCAGGTTCACCCACTTTCTATGATTGGAAGAGAATAGAGCTCAGGCATATGACAATTTTCAAAAGCATTAATTAGATATCAAGGCATGGTTTGATACAAAGACCATATTTAGGAAATTCCAGGTTGGAGATGCAATTCTCAGATGGAATGTTGATAGAGCAAAACTGGGAAAACATGAAAAGTTTGATTCCTTTTAGGATGGCCCTTTCAAAATAGTAGAGGCCAAGGAGTCCAATGTGTTCCAACTCAAATATTATGAAGGGAACATACATCCGATTCCAGTAAATAGTTTTCATATCAAGCTCTACTATCTGTAAAATATGAGCACATTGTAATATATGTATATACTATTCCCCCTTATTTTTGCACTTTGTATTTTAGTTTCTTTCTACACTTTGTAATTAGTCCTTCTTTAAAAAGGGAAAAAAATTGCAAAATGACTGAGTATTGACAAGTATCCAGCAATGCTCCATTTCACACTCAAAGACATGTAAAATCTTTTAGAATGACAAGCACTCTTGAATCTGCATCGAAATACACTAAAATCCATGTGGAATGGTGTAAATGTTTTTATCCCATGCAATAAAGAGATTCGATGGTCAAAATAAAGCAAAGGTGTTCCCAATCTGGGAACCTTTTGAAGCTAAGGTAAGAAGGCGAAGTGGAACCAAGACAAAAACTTGTGTATGGAATTTACTAAGCATCAGTGAAATCAAAAGGCTCTTAATTTGTTGGATTCAAAACCAAAGCAAGGCCAAGAAGTGATTTTGTGATCATGCCATGTGGAAATCAAAGAACAATCATGCATTCAATGCTAAAGAACTCGTGCCATAACCAAATATTATCTGAAGAGATGTAGTGAGGTGGTAGCAAAGTTTAAATTTTTGACCAATAAAAATGTAGAATGCCACCTTTGAGCTACCAAAGAAAATTATTAGAAGTTGGAAAGTATGCCAACGACTAGGTCACGTAGCAGCTGCATTAATGGTGGAAGATACGTGCACTCCAAAAAATAAAAGTGATGAAAAATCATAGACGAGGCTCATTTAGCAGCTATTTTCATCCATAGAGCGGTAAGAAGGTGAAGCGATACTCTGAAAAATTTGTTGTGAATTATAGAGAGAATAAAGTTTTACTACTACCAAAATGGCCCCTAAGAGAGCACTCACTGAGGCACCAAAGACAGAAGTAGGGTTACAGGTTCATGTGCTTCAGACCAGACGAGTCACAAATATAGTGATGACAAGAGTAAGGAGGACCCTCCTAAGGATGAATTTTGAATTCCCATATTTTGGAGGAAAGCCAATGCATCGACAAGGTACTATAGCTATAAAATCTTTCTTGTTCTCCTATATCTATGATTCTATACATCATTGTCCCGAATTAGTCTCTAATATGATCCAATTCTATGATTCTAAAAATAGAATGATTAAAACCTCTGAGGGCATTCCCCTATTCACAATTACAAAAGAGTTTTTCCATGAATTATTCACCGTAGGAGTAGGACCACCATAAATGCCCATACCATTCATAGCAGATGTGGCTAGGGCTTATACCGCAATGGTAACATCAAAAAAAAAAAGGCTATAGAAAAATGGTTGTGTCTTAATTTCAAAAGAATAAGGAATGAATATGAGATGCCTGAAGTCCCTATTCATATTGACGAATTTGCAAATCCTAAATTATTTTCTATGTTGTCCTGTATGGCGGTTTTAGACTCTGATAATGGTATACGGCTGGCAAATTGTCGTAGCCTATTGTATTTCTAACAAAAGAATGTATGAGAAAGGCACGGAGGAAAAAGTGACTAGGGTAATTTATTTTGACTGGCTAGGCTTTCTCACACAAAGGATACATGAACAGTTTGTGAGTATGAAAAGGGGCTCTGATGCTCCTAGTTTTAGGTATTGCTCAAATCTGGTATGGATGTTTTATGCTGCCATAAAAGACAAAATGCCTTGGATCTCATTCAAGGATAAATCCGATTATGGAGAACCCTCGTCAGTTTATTACTGGACTGGTCACCTGAGAAGTAGTGAGTCTTACTATAGATTCAATTTGGAATTTCTTGGACCTACCTTGAAAATAATATATGGAAGGTGCCCTAGATTGCCACCCCTAGCTAAGCAGATTATGAGAGTAGAGGGTGCTAAATAAGGAGATTGGTATTTGTTGATCGAGGGCACAATTATCAGATTGTATGGTTTCATGGGTAAACCTTTTCTCCTACCCAACTTTGTCATGGAGAGGATTTTTGCCCTAGAATATTTGAGGTAGGTGGAGTATATCGATGCGAACTATGGTTCTGGGAGAAAGAGAAAGTCTTTGCTTAACCACTACACTATGGAGGACATTACCATCACCAAGAAGAGGTAGAGCCAACTAATTTACTAATACCTTGACAGGTTAGGTCTGTTTTATATCCCCCAAAGATGGATTTATGACCCTGATGATATTTTACTGCAAGGAATATAACCCTAAATGGATAAAAGGCCTATAAATTTGAAAATATGCCCAAGGCTCATTTTGAACAAGGCAAAAATAATGATGATACTGCTCTTTTAGAGTGGAATGTCTCAAATATGGATCAGCTACCTCCATGGTTGGATTTTTATGAGCATATTGTTGATTTTGATCCTGAAAAGAAGCCAATCCATCGAATTACAGAAGCTACAATTAGTAATATTGAGGGAGAGACTTCAAAGAAAAAAGATCCTTGACCTAAGGAATATGTTGCTAAAGAAGTTGAGGAAGAAGAACAATGGAATGTACTAAAAATATCATATTGGTGGAGAATGAGAATCGAAATTGGAAAAACTAAGTCCAGGTTTGAAATGAATATTCATAAAGAAATTTCAAAAATATTTAATGAAAACATTGGAACCTGGGAATAGAAGGATGTCAGAAACATAGTATTGATGGCTGAATAACCCTAAAATAGATTTGAATCCCTTTATCCACCCATAGATCAAGAATCTCAACTAGAAGATCCATAAACTCCTTTGACAGTAGTCGAAGTATTGAAAACTTTTCATCCTACCATTGAGCAAGTGGAGAAGTTTCCTAAGGGGGCTCAACTGATGAGAAAAATTTAATATTCAATAGAAAAGGTTTTTAAGGATCCAGTCATAGAAGTAGTATCTGGGCCTAAATGCTTAGCTCTAGGAGGTCAACCTCCAGACATATATTTTGACTGGAAAAAGAAGGATGAAAGTTTTAAGTTCAAACACCTTTCTTTTACCCCTACAACATCAATTGAACTACGTCCTATTTTTGAACAAGCAATACTTTATAGAGTAGTACAAGATGTGTCTGAAGAAGATTCTGAGAGTGATATGGCTTCCTTTCAATTAATTCATAGAAAAATTAAAAGAGCCCCAGAAATAATGGAAAATGAAGTTTCAAAGAAACAGAGATTGGTTACACAGGGAATTATCAAAGAGGTAATTGTTTCTATTTCAAAATAATTAACTCATCAGGAGCAGTAGTAAGAAATAAAAATAAAATGGGAGCACCCTACATCTGTAGGTGAAGGTATGGTTTCTAATCCTTCTTCTCCTCTTCATCCTCATGAATCCCCAAAGAAGTCTCCCTCCCTTTCTAACCAAGAATATGACAAAGGTGCCTTCTCCCTCTTGCAGTCCACCACATGTGTCATTAGTAGCCACTGAGGTACAAGTCACTTATGTTTCACCACAGTCACCCCAAATTCCATTTTTAGCATCTAAGGTTCCCACTTCATCATCTCCCATCATTTCATCTTCACCATTACCATCACCACCATCTATGGGACATGTTGTTCCAAGTACCACCATTCATCCAATTTTTAGTCTTGCATCTATTCCTATGAGTCTACAAATAACAACAATGGAAGTAGTTACAGATTCCATTGTTGTTACAGAGGCTGATGTAGCTACCTCATCACCCCCATCATCAGTAGTACGTGATGTAGGCAGCAAATCCACCTCCCAGAAGAAGAAGAAGTGATTAAAAGGATTTGCTCAATTTTGATAGTTTTGACACAAATGATAGTTTGCTCAAGTTTTGTAAATCATACAGTAGGGAGAAAACCATACAAATGGAATGGAAAATCATACAGGGTAGTAGCAAATCATACAGGGCACACCGAAATTCATCCAAATGCAAGGGAAATGTAATTTCAAAGTGAAATGGCGCATAGATTTTCTAACTAAGGTGTTAAACTTAGTAAAAAGCCAATTTAATGTATTCAGTTGTATATGGGCAGTTGTAAATAATGGATTGTCTCAGGAACCACTTTGGAATGGCCTAGGCAACATTATATAAGGCCCCATTTTCAAAATTATAGGTCTGGTTGCTAGAGTTAAGAGATAGTACTTGTAGTTGTTGATTCTCTGAGTTATTACAATTACATTGATATATTTTTCCACATTGTAATCGAATCCATAGACATAAATGAGCATAATTATGGTTGTGGATGACTATGTATGATCCTGGTAATGATGAACAGTGATTTGTGGATGAATATGATGTGTTTGTGTTTTCTATTAATTGTTATAGATTAGTTTTATGCATTGTTGCAACCCTATGGTAGAATATGGTACTAGTGAACTCTAGAGAATGATCTAGAAGCATGGAAGCAGCAAGGAAGATGTATTGAATGACATTGTATGATTTTTGGATGTAATCAGACACATAGGATCTCTCAACAAGCCGATTAAGATATTTTACCTATTATGGAGATTGCATTGATTGGTCTATCAAACCCTTACAAAACATCCCAGAGAGAGATTGGAGCAATGGAACATCTAGACTAGCATCAGAATGTGTCATTATTTCATACAAATCGTACATCATTTTCCTTACAAATCGTACAAAGCACTTTTACCCGATTTGGTAAAACAGGTGATCGATAGAAACTTACCCGATTTGGCAGTTTTGGGGAATCGACTTGATCGATTACAAAACTGTGTACGAAAGCCTCCAAAACTGAATCCATCAATTTTTATATGTGCAATATCATACCATATTTGACACTGTATGATTTGAGATCGTACAGTGTAGGCATTGATGACCGTACAAGGTGAATATAGTTCATACAAGGGTAGTTCGAGTGAGCATATGACCGTACGATTTGGTAAGTGAGTTGGGTTTAACCTATTGATCATTATTAGCTCTAGAAAATACCTCCCCACTAGGAATAATCCACCCCTATGCTACATTTGGCACCATTGCCTTATCGAATCTAGCAATTTTTGTTAAAATGGGTCAAATTTGATGAAGTTGAATACTGAGACTGGAGGTGATTTTTATGATGGACACCAGTGCACGAAACCATGGGAGATGGGAACTAAGAGATAACATCCTAGTAATAAGGAGCATGAGGATTTCTCAAAGAGAAAACACAAGTAACTCAGACCGTAGTACTCAAGAACCAGAGATAGAGCAAGTTTGGACATCCAAAGAAGGAGACTTTGAGGCATTGTTGATAGAGACAGAAGCCGAGGAAATAGAACCACCAAGCGTAGAGGCAAGGGTTGACAAAGGAAAAGTGCAAGATGATGGAGAGTGGATGGTGACACCTGAGAAAGTGATAGAAGAGTTGCAAGAGAGTGCGGAGGATGGGAGTCAGGCACCAGAGCAACAGGATGTGAGGTCTCAGGAGGACAGACCAAGACCATCTCCCTCACATCAATGAAGGAGGTCGCAAGGTGAAGACGCATGAGAATTTGGTCATCGAGTGGTGGGACAAAACAAGATACCTCGAATTGATACTTTTGATGACAATGGGAGTAAGACACCCCCAAGGAGGAATCAGACAGAGATTCCAAAGGATACCTCAAGTGATAGTGATGACTCTCCTAAGATGGCTAATAGGGCAGCCAAACAAAGATGTCCACCATTTTTAGGTGAGGGTAAGGAAGACCCCACATGGCATATAGGGACTTGCATAACCATTTGGAGAGAAAATGGTGTAGATAGACCTGAGGATTGGGTAATCCTATTTCCTGCTACCTTGAGAGGATTGGCAATTGATTGGTATTTGAAGAGAGAAAATAACGTAGATTTTCAGACTTGGAATCAGATAAAGGAGAAATTCATCGAAGAATTTTGACCTTTAAAGGATGATGGAGACATTGTTATGGAACTTTGCATGATGAAGCAAAAAGCCGATGAGGATGTGAAATCCTATAACCATAGACTAAAGCAATTAGTCGATAAGATGCAGATGCCATTGGTAGATGTTCTAGTAAAATGGTGGTTCATAGATGGATTACTCCCAAAATATAAGAAAAATATGAAGGCAGTACCATCAGAAACGTATGAAGAAGCGCTCAAACATGCAAATAATTTTGAAAGTGAATCAAAACAAATGTATACGAGAATCCTGTCTCATCCCAAGTCGAAGGAATCAGATAGTGAAGAAGATGACACTATACAGAGGATGGTAGCATCATTTCACAAGGAGTTTGATAAATTCATGAAAGAACAAAAGGTCAAACCTGAGAGAAATGACATATGGTGCACGAAATGCAAAATGGAGGGACATACAAATATGAAATATCCAAGGAATGACTATTGTCATATTTGTAATGTGATGGGGCATGAGGTAACGCTATGTCCATATAATGCAAGAATACACCCACAAGTATTGTCAATCCAGGACCAGGAAGAGAAATCGAAGACCCAAGGAAATGGGCAACAAGCAACAAGTGGCGGTTATAGAAACAGCAGACGAGGTGGAAGATCGAACCAGGGTAATCGAAAAGGAGGACAAAGTCATTTACAGTATGATTCAAAAGGAAGACCGATCATACAATGTCACAATTTCCAGGAATGGGGGCATTTTGTGAAAAATTATCCTGCACCTCAGAGGCAAGAGACACCGCAAACAAGCACTACACACATGTGTAGATGGTGTGGTCCAGGGAACCACAAAGAAGATAATTGTCCAAAATAGGTGAGTTCGAGTAACCCATAGAACATTAGTTATTTGGACATCGAAGTTCCTCAAGTTAAGGAGGAAACTCAAGAAGTTTTAGCCATGATGAGAAATCAGGCTAAGAAGGATAAGTATCCTGAGCCAACAAAAGAAAAGCAACGCTGGCAAGCAACAAAGAAAATATTGCAAGAGGAAGCTGAGAAGATTAAACCAGTAGAATCGAGAGCAGATAAGGAATTAAGAAAACCATCGGATCAGGAGGTAGTTGTGCAAAATCTGGCAGCACAGGTTTTGGATACCATGATGGAAATTAAAGTATCCAACCTCTTAGAAGCTATTCCAACATTACAGAAGGCAATGGTGGAAGAATTGCAGCCACAGAAGGTGATGGGAGTACAGAGCCAACCAATTCAGGAAGAAGAGTGAAAATATCAATTTATGGATCCAACTATATTGATGATTGATGTAGGAAAGAAACCTGCATTACTACATATGGAGATCTTAGGACACAAATTGACACAAGTTATCATGGATGGAGGATCCAACATCAATGTGCTACCTGAGAGAACTTGGCTAGAACTAGGTGCTCCATCCCTATGGGCACCGAGCTTCCGATTATATGGTGCTGACCAGAATGGCATTGAGACAAAAGGAGTCTTAACAAGCACAACAAGTAATGATAGCTGAACAAGAATTTGTCTTGGATTTCATTGTGATTACAATGTAAAAACTTGCATACGATGCTCTCTTGGGGAGAGGTTGGCTACGAGTAGCCAAAGTTAATCACAATTGGGGAAAGAATCAGATCACTTTTAAGAAGGGACAACATAAATACATGATTAATTTAGCTAATCAAAGAGTTAGTGAAGATATAGCTACAACTGATGAATCAAAAAATTCCTTAGAAGATGAAGGGCATGAACCTGATGGGGAAGGAATGTTGTACCTAGATGAATGTAGTGAAGATGAAGCTCGATCTGATAGTGGACTTCTTCATTGGAAAATGGAGGAGTACGAAATGTTTCAGCCCAACTACCTCTATATTGAATCAGAGGAGATCAAGGAAAAACAAGACAAACCTAAGGTTAGTAAAGAACCTAAGAAGGAAGTAGAAGAGAAATGGACATTTCCAAAAAGCTTTGCAGAGTATACAGTAGGAGATGCAGAGATTGATACAAGACCGACACACCCCGAGAACGTAGAGAAAGCTACGAGTGAACCAAAAAATATCAAATATGAGGGACCTCGGATAGTGGACATCAATCTAGGAATGGAGGAGGAACCTAGGTTGATTCACTACGGTGATGATTGGAATCCGGTATTGAAGGCAGCAACTTTTAAGATATTCTTGGAATACAAGGATGTCTTCGCATGGACATATAAGGACCTGAAAGGAATTCCACCAGAACTATGTGTCCACAAGATTACACTAATGCCTGGTGCTCAACCAGTAAGGAGGAGACCATATAGAATGAACCCAAAGTATGTTGCATTAGTGAATGCAGAGATAGAAAAGATGCTAGAAGCAGGGATTATATTCAGGGTGACAAACAGTGAATGGGTTTCACCTATAGTGATCACCTTGAAGAAGGAAGTGGACAAGATCAGAATATGCGTGGACTTTAGGAGTCTAAATGTTGTAACTATTAAGGATCCCTTTCCCATTCCCTTCATAGATTCTATCTTGGAAGAAGTTGCAGGACATGAGATCTATTCATTTTTGGATGGATTCTCGGGATACAATCAAATCAGCATCGTCGAGGAGGATAAGATGAAGACCACATTTATTGTGGAGAATGGCATCTATGCATATAACCGAATGCCATTTGGGCTCTGTAATGCCCCAGCTACATTTCAATGCATCATACTATATATATTTGATCAGCTAGCAATGAGGAACTTCAAAGCATTTTTGGATGATTGGTCCATTTATGGGAAGATCAAGGATCATCTTCCTACCCTTAGTGAATGTATGAGTAGGTGCAAAAATGCACAGATATCATTAAACCCAGGGAAATGTTTTCTGATGGTACCATATGGGAAATTGTTAGGACACATTGTGTGCAGTGAAGGATTGAAGACAGATCCTGATAAGATTCGAGTGATATTACACATGGAAGAACCATTTGATGTGAGTTCACTTAAGACCTTCCTTGGTTCGATAGGATACTACCGAAGGTTTATCAAGAATTATGCACATGTATCCTACCCATTAGATTCCTTAACGAAAAATAATATTCCATTCAGATGGATAGAGGAACATCAAGGAGCCTTCGAGGAGTTAAAGGCTAAGTTAGTGAGTAGCCCAATTTTGGTGTTTCCTAATTGGGATAAGGAATTCCATGTCCATGTTGATGCTTCAAATTTTGCAATTGGATGTGCTTTAGCACAAGAAGGACAGTTTAAGCTAGATCAACCTATTTTCTTTGCTAGTCACCTTTTGTCAAGGCCAGAGAGGAACTATAGTACAATGAAAAGGGAAGCTTTGGGAATGGTATATGTCATTCAAAATTTTAGGCATTACCTACTGGAAAATCCCTTTGCTTTCTATGTCGATCACCAAGCACTGTTGTACTTGATAAACAAACCGATGATCCAAGGATGAGTCAGCAGGTGGCTCATCACCCTTCAAGAGTTCGTATTCCGAGTAGTGGTGAGACCTGGTAAGAAGCATGTAATTGTAGACCAGTTGTCTCGGATACGATCAGGGGAGCCTACAGGAACAGGAGTTCCTGATGAATTTCTAGATGCACAATTATTCACCATCGATGTTGTTCCATCATGGTACAAGTTGGTTGGCCAATATCTATCCACAGGTGAGTTGCCACAAGAGATGACGACAACCAAAAAGAAGAAAATAATAATGAAGTCAACACCTTTCCAGATAATAGCAGGATTACTATATAAAATGGGAAGTGATGGTATCTTACGGAGATGTGTAATGGATGAAGAAGTCAAGGTGGCATTGAAAGAAGCCCATGCAGGCTTAGCAGGAGGACATATGGGACCAGATGCGACTGCTAGAAAAGTATTGCTAGTAGGGCTATGGTGGCCCACATTGTATAATGATGCAAAGGAGCATGTGAAAGCATGTGATACTTGCCAAAGAGCAGGGAAGCCAGTCAGGAGGGACTTTATGCCCTTACATCCATCACAACCACAAGAGTTGTTTGAATGGTGGGGATTGGAATTTGTAGGACCATTAAAAACATCTCAAAAATGGAAGTGTAGATACATCGTAGTAGCAACAGAATACCTGACAAAGTGGGTTGAAGCAAGAGCATTACCTGATAATTCGGCCAAAAGTACAATGAGATTTTTGTATGAGCAGGTAATCACAAGATTTGGTATTCCACTACAAATAACAAGTGATCGAGGGGGACACTTTGTTAATGAGATTATCAAGATGCTGACAACAGAGTTCAAGATTTTACATTCATTGTCTAGTCCATACTACCCCAGAGCAAATGGGCAGGCGAAAGCGACAAATAAAGTCTTAGTATCTACTCTGTATAAAACCTATGGAATAGAGGGAGCAGACTGGGAGGAAAGGTTACCATCCATTTTGTGGGCATATAGAACAACTTTTAAACCAACAACAGAACATACACCTTTCCAACTAATGTATGGACAAGAAGTAGTGGTGCCAGTCGAATTCTTGATACCAAGTTTGAGAGTCATGGTAGAGCATCGCTTGGGAGATCAAGAAAGTTTGGAGGAATGACTGATGACACTGACCAAGTTAGATGAAAGGAGAGTCATGGCACAATGGGCGATCGAGATAGCTCAGAAAATATGGAAGGTGTGGCATGACAAGCACTTGAGGAAGTTGGAACTTAGTCCCGGTGACTTAGTTCTAAAGTTTAATGGGAAGAGGGAAATCAAGCCAGGTAAGTTGAAGACGTTATGGCTTGGTCCTTATAAAGTAATAGAGGTAATGAATAATGGAGCAGTCAAGTTGTAGAACTTGAATGGGACAGAGGTACCCAATACTATAAATGGCTCAAAGTTGAAGCCTTATAAAGTACAATGTTTATTCATTGCTTCAGAAGAAATTGAATGATGAAGATGAGTGGAAGCTCAAGATGAGGCTCACCATGAGCTAGGTCCATCATAGGAAGAACCTGATATGGGACTCACACACCTATTTGCAGAAGGGGAGGAGACACAACTAATAGTTGAACAACAAGAGTTGACACCCCAAACTGGTGAAAGAAGAAGGATACGAGTTCATGTCAGAAGGGTGGATGGGACCATACGAGAAGAAGAGGAGAGGGTTTCTCTAGGACCGAGTAGCTATCAAGAGATAGCACTATTACCTAGAACTACGACCATGAGGTACCCACGGAACTACCTCGGTAGACTGAAGGACGAAGAAGGATAGGGTTAACAGTGCACAATGAGGATAGAGTGGACATGTCCAAAATGGAAATTCTAGAGGATGACAGGGATGAAACTGTAGATGAGGAACTAGTTGGAATTTCTCCATTGGCTCAGATTGGGCTATTACAATAGAGGATGAGAATGCAAATTCAGAAATTGCAAGAAGAGTACCAAACATTGCGGAATCACAATGTGAGGTTGAGGGAACAACTCATCCAGGAGTTGGATGGTACCATACGAAGACTGGATGAACAATGAGAAGTCAACCTGTGAGAGGTTGAAGATGAATCTGAGGAGACGGAAGGATTAACTCCAAGAGAGGGGGGAGGAAATGAAGGTGCAAGCTCAGGTTCACCACCCCCACCGAATGAGCAACCAAGGACAAATGAAGATGTAGAAGCTTTAGACATGATGAATTCTAGTGATGAAGGAATGTCATGGTTGGTAAGAGAGCTTAGTATAGATAGTAGTGATGATGATGAGCCAGAGAATCCTTATAATCCTTAGAGGGATCATGACCCTCCAACTAGTGCATCGAGACAAGGGGAATCAGAGAGAATTCAAAGGGATAGATGCAATATTGATACGCAAGCTTATGCAATAGCTCATCAAGAACTGAGAAGACAAAGAAGGGAAGTAAGGATATTGGAGAGAGTGATGAATTTTCCAATTGATTGGGTAGAATAGAGGGAAGATGGTAGAACTGACTCTAGCTCTGAGATAGATTTCTTGGATGCATATAGAGAAGTATTGGTAGCATCATTTCCCCAGAGATCCTTTGAGGAAAGAATATGGAGACGTCGCTTAGTCCATGCTGATAGAAGAATCAAAACTTTGCAATAGTTGTCACCCAATCGGAGTCCACTAGCCAATATTGAGTTGGTAGAAATTACTCCTGATAACCAAGGAACAAGAGGAGGAATTGGACGAAGACCTCTAAGACTCCAATATGGAAGAGGAGGAGGTAGGCGACCAGAGAATAACCAAAATCCTACTGATGTTACATTTAGAGGAGGTAGAGGAAGAGGAAGGTTCTAACCCCCTACTCCTAGATGGCTAGGAGATAATCCTTTAGCATGCATGAACTGGAGAAGGGACCAGTGAGATATACCAAGAGTGAGAGGCATGTTACCAAATCTTGTAAGAAGATGCACGTGGGAACAACCACCCATAATTAGACAAGGACCTCAATGAGCAAGGGGTAATAGGTGATTACTCCAAGAAAGGGAGGAATCACCAATAGAGTAGAGAAGTCTGATGCCAAGAGGAAGTGGATGGGGTAGATACCCACATGGTAGAAACTTAGCTAGAAGAGGAAGGGTACACTTTGCAGAAGAAAGAAACTTAGGCCATCAACGAGTTCGATCACCAAGTTTGGAGCAAGAATTGATCCATGAAGATAGGTGAAGAAGTCGCTCAAATGATAGTAGAGTGGTAAGGACACCACTACCATGGGATCAATCACCTGTAAGGCAAGAAGTGGGACCACCAGGTGAGGAGACTCCAACTTGCCATTGTACAATCCTAAATTGTACACATTGTAGGGGAAGAGTCGAACAGGCAGTAACATCATAGGCAGAGGTAAGCCAAGCAAGGGAACAAGAGGTACAAGAGGATACCATTAATCAAAATGTTATGGTCGAACCTCCAGGTCAAGATTCATATGGGATCGTACAAGTGAATGTCACTGTACGATTACCTAGAAGGTAAGTATAAATAGACTAGGATAAAAAAAGAAAATTAAAAAAAAATGTGTGTGCCTTAGTTGTGAAAATCCCTCGAGATGCAATTAGGAAGGAAGAGGTTGAAAACCGGAAATGACGGCCTCTTCAGAGAGAAAGAAATCTGAAAAATTTCTCTAAGTGCTTAGATCGTACAAGTGAAAATTAAGTTGGAAATTTGCAAAAGAGAGAGATCGTACAAATGAAATTGACAAAATGACATGGGAAACCATACAAGAGGTCATGTTGTATGATTTAGATCGTACACTGTATGATTTGGCCCATGTCGTACGATTTTCAACTACCCATTTAATGCGGCATGTGGAAAAAAGCAGCGGTTGGAGGAAAAGAAGGGGGAAAAAGATAAAATTTTAAACTAACTACTGAGTTGGCAATCATCTAATGGAGGAGATGAAAAAGCATGCAATGTGGTGCAATTTTAGATTTTCTTGATGGTTAGGGTTTCAGTTAGGGTTTTGAAAATTTCTTTAAATGGAAAAAAATTGACAATTTCACAATCATACAAGCAGAATTCAATTTTTTCAGGAGATTGAAGGTGGAAAGCATGCAACTGAAGGAAGAAGACTACATGGGCAATAAATATTCACCAAAATTCTGAATCTGTAGACCCATTTTAAAATTTGCACCAAGGAGTTCTTTTCATGTTCAAAGAATTGACCTGGGAGAGAGAAAACTAGGGTTTTACTCCATAAAAGGGGGAAATTCAAATTTGTCATAGAAATAATAGCAAAGTATGATAGAATACATCATTGTATAGATTTTGGGGTGAGGAATTGCTATTTAGAGTCAAAGGAAGTGGAAATTTGTAAACGGGTTGTGGAAATTGCAGAGAAATTAGAGATTTGAACCCTAAATTCAGAGGAATCTGGCAAGAAGTGAGCTGAGAAATACATGAAAAGGTGAATGAAGTCCGTACAACCATAAAAATACTACCATAAATTCATCAAGTTGAAATAAATTATGCCAGGGTTGAAGGATTTGAAGAATTGCTACCGAAAAGCACTGAAATAGTAGATCGGGGCAATCCGACAAATGGGTCGGTGAAGGATTCGACAAAGGAGATAAAAATTTCAAAATTTTCATCACTTAGGGTTGGAAAAGTCATACTGTATGATTTTGGGGGCAGCATGTATGATTTCCAAGAAGAATAGTGCAGTTCGAAGGATTTTAGGCCATTTTTGGTAGTTTTCAAGAGATCATACGAAATTGTATGGAATCATACGAATTCTAAAGGGGGCAGCCAAGAAGTGACATCGTATGGAGTACTATCACCCTATATGATTTTAGGTTACAGCTATACGATTTGGAGAAGTTATGATGGTTTGAAGACTGATGGGCTAGAAATTGAACTACAGGAAAAAAGTAGTGTACGATCTAGGAGCGATCGATGGAAGGGAAATCATACAAGAGAGTGTATAAGGGCATATTGTATGATTTATAGTAGATTGTATAATTTCAAGATATTTTTGATTGAAAGAAGTGGTGTGGAGGTTAAGCTAATCGACGAGATGTTGAAGGAATGATATCAACAGAAGAGTTTGGATGTCGATTAAGGTGGATTGCAGCCAATAGGGTGGAGAGATCACCAGGTCCATTGCATGAGAGAGAGGCATACCCATAGTAGCACCAAGGGTGATAGTCTCAATTCCATGAAAGGTATGGTAATCATCCTTGGAGGAGAAGAGGATATAGGTCATGGAGGGGACAAAGACATTGGTGAGCAAACCTGAGAAGAACACCACCAAGGCACCGAGAGGAAGAAATGGCACAAGAAAGAACCTCAAGGAGGGAATTAAGAAGTGAAATTCATCTGCCAGAGTAGGAGGAGCATCTGAGTAGTGGACAGGAAGAATGTCAAGTGGAGGTGACAAAGATTACATTTGTACAGCATGGAGCTGAGGCATGCAGGAAATGGTGGAACGATGAGAAGAATAGGGATCATCCTTGGAGGAAGACATTCGAGGATGCGCATGTGGTGATCATCGCACAAGTTCCACCATTTCATAAAATATTTTTCGAGAACTATCTCTTATAGATAGTTCAAGCATATAACCCTACGACCCAAATTGCCTATGTCAATGTGGGCAAGAGGTCAGTGAGAGTTGATATTTCAGTGGAGACATTTTGAAAGACATTTGGCTTGCCGAAAGATGGTATGGAGATAGTGAAAATATTGGTAGACCCAATAGAGGCATACCGCCTCATCACTACCATGACCACTATCAAATCACTGATGGAAGCAAATATTTCAGGTGTAGGAACACATGGAATAAAATAGATCCAGTTGAGAGGAGAACATTGGGCATGTGCAATGAATACAATCATGGCTCGACTATCAGGAGATATAAGGGCCACAAAAATGCCAATGTGGATGGCACAATATGTGGAAGGTATTACCAAGGGGATCCAGTATGATTGGGGTACCTTTCTAGAAAGGAGAATGCATGAGGCACTAACAAAGAGACCAAAGAATTTTGGGATGACTTTCCATGCTATTGGATTGTTATTGAATGTGGTCACAGAAGCAAGGATGCAATTTCTAGGATTGATGCCACCCCGAGAAATCAGACCAGATCAACCAACAATATTGATGTGGGTGAAGTCAATGTCGATATCAAAAGTGACTCTGGAGAGACCTCAAACAAGGAGTGAGTGACATATCAGAGAAGCTCAAGAAGAGACCACTCCAGAGGAGGATGCTGATGTGCATCATAGGTGAAAAAGGCCTAGACGACTAGAAGAGGAGCTAGAACAAGCACCAACACAAGACAGGAGCAGCCACTCATCCAAGAAAGGGAGAAGCAGCAAGAGAGCCCCATACAAATAATATGAGAAGGCAAAGAGAAAGAATGGTGAGTAAACCAGTTCTAGAAGTACAGGAGAAAGAATAGTCGAACTCAAAAGCGATGGAACTGGATGAATTGTATTGGACAGAGGTAAAGAGAATAGTAAAATCTCTAGAGATATTTTCATAGTTTGAGAAGATGAATGCCTCTAATTTTTTAAGGGAATTGAGGTAGGGCAAGATGGAGTAGCCACTACCCAAGAAAAATGGAAACAAGAATAAACACCATAGAGAAAGAGCCCAAGAAGAAGCCTCATTACAAATTTGTAACAGGAAGCTCAAGTAAGAAAGATGCACCGTAGAATACGAAAGCATCACAAGAAAAAGAGGAATTTGTTGCTGAGAAAGTCATGACAATGAATATACAACAAATTCTAGAAGAAGTGATAGAGGAACAACATGTGGGCAGTAATGAGCAAGAAGTAGCCCAAGAGAACACTGAAGAGCAACAGGTGGGCTCGAGAATCAAAAAGGCCCAAGAACAAGTTGAGCAGCAATCTCAAGAGGAGATTGTAAATATTGAAGATAGTGAGGAGGAGAAAATGGTAAAACAATCTCCACCTCGAGAGAAAATAGATACAGTGAGAGCACTGCAGGAGCTCGAGGGAAGCTCTAGCCACCTTATGGAGGAGGAAGATGTTAGAACTCCTACAAAAGAAGAACTACGAGGAATGCAATCCAGTTATCTTCTAGAAATACCATGGTTTCATAGAATTACAACTGAAGAGGAGGCACATGGAGTAGAAGATAAGGTGGAACACTTATTTTCTCAGTTAGGCCATGTGATTAATAGTGCCAAATTAGAATTTTGCATTGGCCATGTGGGAGAACTAAAGTTGTGGGAAGAACAAGTGTCTCTCGAATTGGAGAAGATTACAGAATGGGTGAGCAGTGTGGAGCGTACAAGGAAGATAGTAGACATTCATGCACAACATCCATGGGGGTTACCCAAGGAAGAGGTAACAACAATTTTGGGAAGAGAAGACTTGCAGGGGTGGTCACGAACTACAGGAAATATCCAAGGGTATACTTGGATAGAGTCAACCATCCGACCTATCCTACAAATACGATAGAGTTGGAATACAAGAGGGTTGCTACTAGAGTGGCCATCACCCTAAGGAATTTGAACTTCCTAACACACTAGATTGAGTGGTTGAGCATTGGATTGGAACAAATCCATCAGCTCAAGGAGGCACAGAAGGAGGAAACTATAACCACTCAAAAGGAATTGGCCACAATGGAAGAAGAACTAGAATAGCAGAACTATGATAGAAGAGAAAATAAAGAAGTTAGAGGATGATCTATCAGGCCTCAGAATTGAGTCTAAAGCCAGAATCAGCATGCTTGAAGAAGAGAAGTGATAGATCTCACATGATAGAGGATAAAATTAAGGAGTTGGAGGCACAACTCAAAGCAAAATATGAGCAGATGACAGCTCAGTTGGCCAAAAAGAGTGAGCAAATGGCTACACAAGCCAAGAAGATAGAGGAGCTGATGAAGGACAATAAATGATTGAATGAGATGGTCCTAGAGAAGCAAGCTCAATTGAATATTAGAGAAGACCAGGCTCGAGCTATGGAGGTAGATATCAATCACCACCTACAAACCATTACTAAAAATAATGAAGAACTATAGGTGGCAACTCAAGAAGAAGCTCACTGGAAGGAGAAGTTGAAGAAGAGTGCCTCAGACCATGAGAAGTAGATGATGGAGTTCCTAAAAACTACCAAAGAAAAGGCTAACTTTCATGGAGCAAAAGTAGTAGAAATGGGAAGCTACGTAGCCAAGCTGAAGAATGAATGAGAAATGTATAAGTCATAGGTTAAGGACTTAGAGGTTGTCATGGCAGAACATGAAGCATGATGGAAGAAGTAGAATGAGTCGGTGAGGACACTGACCAAAGTAAAGGGGAGGGTAGATGTAGGCAGCAAATCCACCTCCCAAAGAAGAAGTGATTAAAAGGATTTGCTCAATTTTGATAGTTTTGACACAAATGATAGTTTGCTCAAGTTTTGTAAATCATACAATAGGGAGAAAACTATACAACTAGAATGGAAAATCATACAAGGCAGTAGCAAATCATACAAGGTGCACCGAAATTCATCCAAATGCAAGGGAAATGTAATTTCAAAGTGAAATGGTGCATAGATTTGCTAACTAAGGTGTTAAACTTAGTAAAAAGCCAATTTAATGTATTCAGTTGTATATGGGTAGTTGTAAATAATGGATTGTCTTAGGAACCACTTTGGAATGGCCTGGGCAACGTTATATAAGGCCCCATTTTCAAAATTATAGGTCTGGTTGCTAGAGTTAAGAGATAGTACTTGTAGTTGTTGATTCTCTGAGTTATTGCAATTACATTGATATATTTTTCCACATTGTAATCGAATCCATAGACATCAATGAGCATAATGATGGTTGTGGATGACTGTGTACGATCCTGGTAATGATGAACAGTGATTTGTGGATGAATATGATGTGTTTGTGTTTTCTATTAATTGTTATAGATTAGTTTTATGCATTGTTGCAACCCTGTGGTAGAATATGGTACTGGTGAACTCTGGAGAATGATATAGAAGCATGGTAGCATCAAGGAAGATGTATTGAATGACGTTGTATGATTTTTGGATGTAATCAGACACATAGGATCTCTCAACAAGTCGGTTAAGATGTTTTGCCTATTGTGGAGATTGCATTGATTGGTCTATCAAACCCTTACAAAACATCCTAGAGAGAGATTGGAGCAATGGAACATCTAGACTAGCATCATGTTGTGTCATTAGTTCATACAAATCATACATCATTTTCCTTACAAATCGTACAAAGCATTTTTACCCGATTTGGTAAAACAGGTGATCGATAGAAACTTACCCGATTTGGCAGTTTTGGGGAATCG
Source organism: Wollemia nobilis (assembly GCA_028583015.1). Classification (NCBI taxonomy): domain Eukaryota; kingdom Viridiplantae; phylum Streptophyta; class Pinopsida; order Araucariales; family Araucariaceae; genus Wollemia; species Wollemia nobilis. The sequence continues at coordinate 9,289,610 of JAQPPZ010017218.1, forward strand.
ACTTGATCGATTACAAAACTGTGTACGACAGCCTCCAAAACTGAATCTGTTAGTTTTTATGTGTGCAATATCATACCATATTTGACACTGTATGATTTGAGATCGTACAGTGTAGGCATTGATGACCGTACAAGGTGAATATAGTTCGTACAAGGGTAGTTCGAGTGAGCATATGACCGTACGATTTGGTAAGTGAGTTGGGTTTAACCTATTGATCATTCTTAGCTCTAGAAAATACCTCCCCACTAGGAATACTCCACCCCTGTGCTACACATTTTTTCCTTTCTTTTTTTGTATCTTCATCTCCCTTGGTTGTTGGTATTTCAAGACCTATCATTGTACCAAAAGAACAAGTAGCCACTCAAACCATAAATGATTACTAGGCATAGAAGCTTGCTAAGCCTTCCAGCAGAATGGCTGTCAAAAGAAGAAGCATGTATGTTGACCCCATTTCTAGATAGAGAGTATCAAGATCTATGACTTCGCTAGTGAGCAAGCCTGAAACTGAAATGACTTCAAGATTATCAAGTGGAGAAGGTAACAGAAGATATTGACAAGATTCCTAAGGAATATGAGTTGATTATAGCTAAAGCCCACTTGGATACCTTCTACGTGAAAAATGATATTGCCAGAGAGAAGGTGGAAAAATTGGAGAAATAGGTTGAGAAACTCAAGAAGAGTCTGAGTAATCAAAAGGAGGTGGAAAAGACTCCGAGAAAAGAGGCTAAGGGTTGGTAAGAGAAATTTCAAGAATACAATAAACTAAAGGACCAATTAGAAGAGCAAAAGAATCTAAATGGAGATCAGGCGAAAGAAATTTAGAACTTAAAGCATCAACTTCAAATCGAGAAAGCTAAGTCTTCAGGATTTTCTAATAATGAGTTGAAAAATATTAGAAAAGAGTTTATTTCTAAGGTCCAATAGAAATGTTTAGGGCTTCAACTTGTTATTGATTATCTTGATGATGTCAGCCGCATACTCTCCAATATTAAGAAATAACTAGATCATATCACTCGAGAGTTGTAGCCTATGGTGATTCTGAAAGAGCAAATGTATAGGTTGGTTGATAGTAGACTCAATGATTCTGCTAAACCTATTCCTAATAAAGAATGGAATATCACTAAAGTTGCTACCAAAATCATGGTGAAAAAGCACAGGGTACTTCAAAGAGCCTGGATGTTGTTCGACAAGATTGAAAGAGTGATTAAATATGTTGTTGAATTGAACAAATAAATGGTTCAAGTTGGCTTTAAATGCCTATGGATGGAGTATCATAGCTTGCTATTCGTGGAAGAGATATATCAGAGCATTGATGAGAATTTGCAGGATGCGTCTGGAATAGGTTTTTGGAAGAGCCATTATCCCAAGAGCAATTTGTCCAATGTATTATTGATTTTACCTAGTTGAGGGATATCATGTAAGATCTACTAAATTGAGGTAATGTTGATAACTATGAGGACATTGGAGAGCTACAATATTTTTATAAGCAGCTCAAAGAAACATCAAAACCCTCTAAAGTAGCTTGGAAATAGGCTCTACAATCTCTAAAATCAATGGTTTAGTTGTTTGGTGATACTTCTGGAGGAATAAGTTAGAAAAAACCTGCTCCATAAGAAGAAGAAGAAGAAGAAGAATATAATGAAGAAGAGACCGAGGAAGAGGCCCATGAAGAAGAAGAGCAAATAGATCCAAAATGGGCACACTAGCTTATTTTTTATTTTGTACATATACACAAGTTTTGCATTTTTGCTTTTTACCCTGACAAATTGTTAGAAATAAACAATAAAGGCATTAAGCCTACAGAGCGGTAGATTTTTTGTGAAGGTATTTTTTGAAATAAGGCCTTATAAAAGGAGTAGAGTTGTGTCTAGTTTTTGAAGACAATGGCAAGACTTGCATTTTTTACATGAACTCTATAGGAGAGAATGAATTCTAAATTTTTTTGGCATCACTTCCATATGAACCTTTACTCTCTAAGAAGATTGTCAAAATTTTTAAAGAGTAGCATTTATATGGAAGTTATTCTATAAAATATGTTTTTGAATATGAGTATATTTGAATCCTAAAGCCCTATGGATAAGACTCTGAGTTCATTGGTTTTGCAAGCAAATCCACTCAGGAGACGCCAGATTGTAGAACCAAAATGGCCACATACTTCGGAAAATTTTATAAATTTTTCCTAAGTCATAAAGTCCTCATTCTGCACACCTTATAGTGTATTTTGGAGCAGATCCACAATAGGAGCCATGAGCCCGCCCAACACTTAGTAAATTTTCACTCTCGGAGCAATTCTAAAAGACTTCTTTTATTTTTAGCTTTGGACTGGCGACGCGTCCCAAATCCACAAAATTTTTTGATAAAGGATGATTTCAGCAGAGAAAAAGTGTGGATTGGTGATCGCTTGATATTTTAAATATCTCACGAGCATCTAAGTGTTGGAGTGCATGATTCTAGATAACACATAGAATATTTTTTCCTAGAATGGTGACAAGGTGGAATGTTGTGAATGTAGTAGATGCAAATTCGCAATAAGAGATGGTTTTGACTAATTCCTTTTCATAATGGTGACAAGGAAGATTTTATTCTGAAGACACTACAGAATAGAAAAATAGTCACTTTACATTGTCACAAGTCCATATTGATGATCATATGTCAATGCACCTGCTCAACCTGAAATAGAATCTATAAAAAAATTTAAGAAAATATGATGTCATCGATATTTTATGTGGATTGGTGAATACTTTGTGAACAATGAGTAAACTTGAATAAAAAGGAGCGGATTCGATCACACTTAGCCTTTAAGTCATTTGAGGGTTGGATTGGTGTTTCGTAGTTTCTAAGACAGAAGGATGATGTCACCAGTGTTTTAAAGCGGAATAGCACTGTGTTCTCCCTGCCATTATAATAATCTTATATCCAGATAAATCATATCCATATGATGGGGGAGATCAATAGTGAATATTGTGTCAAATAATCTGAGGTATTTAAAGGCAATTCTTAACTAGATTTGTAAAAATTAGCTGAAGAGGAATTCGAAGCATCGAGGGTTTTCAAGAAGATAGAACCAAATGTGGTTATAGATCGACGGTGGTATATGTCTTCCAAGAAGGATCAACAATGATGCATAATATCCAATTACCTGAACTCCATTTTTTGCCAAGTGACTAGCAAGTTGCAAAGACCTCGAGCTGCCATGGCAGTCCACTTACAGTGGATTTCTCGGAGGGTGTACTAGTAAGAAAATGTCAGCAAGAACTCTCTATTGTGCTATTAAATATTGATATTTGTAATGTTCTTGATAATTTTAATTTTGTAAAACTATAAGTAGAGGTCGAAACCTCATTTTTAAGGTTTGGCTCTAGTGTGTTTTTCTGTACTACTGTAAATATTACCAAGAGCTAATGGAAGGAGCATTACATTGATCTTCACCTCAAAATTTGTATCTTCATGCTTGATATCAAAGGTTTAAATTCTTTAGCTACATTTCTACTTAAGTAGTTAGTTTGTGCCAAATTAATGGATTACTAGCTATTAAAGTAATTGAAATTTGCTTCTGAGATTGATCTTTATTGTTAGGAAGTGCATTTCTATAGAATCTAGATATTGGTGAATTCTATTATTTGTATTATCATTGTTTGGATATTGAAATTTTTGTCAGAAATATTTCTTTACTGTGTATTAATGAATGAAGAATCATTTAATTTGAGATAATGTTGGTTTGAGTTATGTGTCTTTGGGTTAGTTTTTCAGAGCTTTTTATTGTGGTGCAATGTTGTTAGCATATCCATCCACTATTGTTCACATTTCTCTAACCCTAACCTTTTCCTACCTTAATATCTAAACCCTAAGTGAGAATAATTGTGTCAACATCCTATTTAAGTTTACAAGGAACTAGCCTACTCTGGAGATTGGATTGGAAACTCTGTTTGGTCCATCCAATATTGAGTGTTGAGCTGTAGCTATTGGGTGCAAGCCTAGATAGAAAGTAAGAAGATAGACAGTCGTAGTATTTTGTAAAACGTAATACAATTCAGTGCCCAACATATCGTTCACCCCATCTTGACAAGGTGGTCATTCTATTCTTGGTGTTGGTCTGCCCATTGCCCTATGTGTAGTGTTGGATTGGTGGTCAATAGTTTTTGGTGATTTTGCTAGGGAACTCATTGAGTTTCTATGTTTTAAGAAATCAGAGTTTGGTGACTCTAATTTTCCCATATTTTCTTAAAGTCACCTAACAACTCCAATTGCATGACACTTCTAGATCATGAGACCAGTCACCTGTTCACACTAAATATCTAAACATCCTGAAGAACTAAAGGTATGATGAACAACCTTGACATCACTAGTGAAGATAGCATGTTCATCTGGCAACTTTAACTTCGAATCTAAAATCAATGGGATATTTGAAGACTAGTGCCATCATGAATTTCTTACATTGGAATGACTTTAGTCCCCTCAATCTTTCTAATTGGTATTATATTCTAGAAGCTACCTTCGATACCCCAAAAAAATATATTGGAATCAAGGGATTTGTGAAGGAACACCTTGAAAATTTGGCTTCTCTAGCCATCCTTCACAATATCATGCACAAGGATGTGATGATTAGGCTATTGGTCACTTCCCTTGAAGGTAGAGCATGGCTCTGGTACAAAACCCTATAGCCTAGGAGCATCTCTACATGGGTAGATCTGGTAGAGCCTCTCATGGATACATTTGGAAAACTAGAGGACCCCTTCCAGTCTTTGAATCAATTCACATTTCTCAAGAGGAATCCTCTTGAAAATGTGGTGGACTTCAATGTTCATTTTGAGAAGAGATGGAAGAAGATTCCATGACAAATCCTCCCAAAATTTTCCTAGGCATATCTATTCTATATTTTGGCTCTTGGTCCTAATATCAGCTTCATTTTGAACCAATCTAAGGAAACCAAATACCCATAACTTTACAAGTTTTTATGTGGAGGATCCATCCAATTAGTTCTTTTTAGGAGCTAGTGCTAGATCATATAGTAGGCACATACCAGGAGCAGGTGTGCCACGATGACCACATCCACAAAGACAATGTGATAGATCAACCCCAAACTCAGTAGGATCTAGGCAAGGACATGGATGCCCATGAGTGGGATAATAATCCAATGGTGGAGGGAGATTCAACCATGAGATTACCACATATGGATAATCTCAAAGAGGGACAACATGAATATCTGGTCCCTGACAGCTCACCGAATGGAGGGTGAAATATGGTGGTAAAATTCTTTACCACCCTAGGTTTCAAAGGCTTGAGCATTCAAATGCTCAATAAATATAATAAGAATTATTATTTCATCATAATTCTAAGCTAGTGTGGACAATACCAGATGGATTACAAGCAGTGTCTTAAATACAATGTAATCTAGTCTAGACACTGCAGATTCATGGGATGATTTTCATAATATATCTTGTCTTAGGTGTGCTTGCCATGCCATAATTTTATGGCCAATAAATAAAGCCTTGCATTATGTAGGGCTAGTGTGTTGGAAATTATAAATTCTTTCAGTGACCATTTTAGCAATAGAGTCCTATGAAAGGTTACCACTTGGTTAGGCATCGAGAAGCATTAGAAAAGAGTTACCCCAAGATTTTCTAGGAATTTTAACATTCCTCCTTTGTTTTTGTGTTGTCTTCCTAGTTCTCTATTCTTTTGTTTGTTGTTTTCATGACCCCATAGCCCAATTGACACATTCAACAATTTTCAAGACCTCTTAAATCATCCTCGAGAGTTGCATCAAGTCTTGGGACTCACATATGCAAGCACAAGGTAAGGCAGCTATGTTATAAATAGCCCCTATGGTTAGATTAAAATGATACCATAGAGTGCAAACCGCAAATTATGGTTGAATCGAAATGGCCTCCTGGTTGATAACAATCAATAAAAGAGAAGCATTGTTGGATCATGTGAAAAAGAAGGTCTGGAATAGAAGAGATAAGAAACATTGATAATTTACTACCCTTGAAATGTCTCAAGTCCTCGGTGGGATACGTTTAAGGGAATTCAATCCATAATAATGCCTCATGGATAAGGGTCTATGCCCTATTTATTTCACTTGATAGGCTTCAGATTGCTTTTCCCTTTCTGTCTCCATGTTTCGCCACCCTTTCCTCCCCTTCACCTTCTTCTCCCCTTTGTTTCCTATAAATCTTCCAGTTGATGGCAAGGGCTTCCTTGTCTCAACTATTTCCTATTGTCCCTTCTTCCCATGTTTGTCTTTCAGTAAGCCTTTCAAGTATTTAATTGTTGTTTTCACCACTTGTCTTCCTGATACTCTTGTCTGGAGTAGTTCTCTCTTTGTTGGCTAACTTGGCTCTATATTTCTAGATTTCATTTCCTTGTTTCCTCCTTCGACTCTCATTTTTTGGGCCCCTATTCCCTTTCTTCTACCCTATTTTTTGCCCTATTAAGAGTGTTGCCTCTTTTAGCACCTTTTTGTTTCCAAATTCCCCCTTGTATTATCTTCTTCTATGTAACCTCCTTTCTTCTATCTACTTCACCTCATCCTCATCTCTTTGTTTGATTGATGTATTTCCTAATCCTTCTGGGTTATATTTTTCCATGAGATGGAAAACCCCTATAAGTCACTAGAAGTGAGGGTGAAATTTTACACCCTTCACCCACTCTTCCCTTAAGGAAGTGATTCACTTTATTTAAAAGGAATTCACAAAAAATTTGAGGAACATTGATGTACAGTTGAAAGACATCAAACAGTGGCAACAACAGTAATGGGCAGACTAAAGTAGTAGGCATATGGTGGATTGAAGCAGGGCAGGTGATAGAGAGGATGGATGATCCACTTTGGGTCTTGGGTGGAACTTTCTAGAAAAATCTACCCACTCCTTGGGTGGGCCTTTCAAGTAGCTACCAAGGATGGAAGAATCAAGAAACCCTATCCTTAAGGAAGACATGAGCTCCCACCCATCTCAGGTAGAAGTTGCAAAGCACAAGTTAGGCAGAACTACAAAAAAAAATTTATCTTCCCTGATGCCTCTGTGGGTGGAAGGAAAGACAAAACAAGTGCTCACCCAGCACACAAAGCTCCCACCATCACTCAAATTTTGAGCAAGAGACGTACCCACTACCATAGCCATCTCGTACCAGGTTCTCATATGTAGAAGTGACAAATTCAATTTGAGGTGCTTCCAAGGTGATTAATTCTTATGACTCACCACATAACCAAAGGATCATCAGTTGAGTAAGAAGATGAGCTAGCTGAGAATTGATGAACTAGGTAGAAATGTCAGAGGATCCAAAGGCCTAGATTGAAGAAGATACATCTACCTCCTTCTATAAGATCGATGTTATCCTGATAAGTGTACTAGTACAACACCTATTAGTTATAAGAGTTATCTTCCCACCTACCATCATTAATGTTCAATTTTGAATTTGATGTAAATATGCCTATAAATAGTGGAATGTTGGTCATTCCCAAGGGAAAATATTGAGACATTCTAATTAATATGGAAGGTTTCACCACTGTGTAAATATAGATTCAGCATTGTTTGGTCTTTGATTTTGCCTTAGCATTCTTTTCTAAATGTGTGAATGTTTATTTTTGTCTAGTTTTTTAAGGTATCTCATGATATTTTGCAATCTAGATTTCATGGGATTTGCTTAAGTAACATGGGAGTGTGCATTTTTAAACATGGGTTGGGGGTTTATTTTTGTTAAATATGGTAAAATAGGAGTGCTCTAATTTTACATCCTATATTTTATGCACCTGGCCTCTAGTTTTGGAATTCACCCTCCACCCACTGCTTCGAAGAGCTTAAACGGTGACATTATCAACTGATTTGTTAGGTGTGGAGCCTATGTTTCTGTCCATGGTGCACCACCTACATAGGTCTTAATGCAGCTATACCTATCCTTGTGAGTTTCAGCTATGACCATTTTCCCATCTCTTTCCCCCGCATTTTTTTTCCTTTTTCCTCTTATTTTTTCTCTTTTCCCATTATGCGGTGTAGATAGCTAGAACCACCCCAAGTAATCAGCCTTCTCTAGAGGTAATCCACCCCATCCTAATGTAATGGTCATTCTTTGCTTGGCATTGGTCCTCCCCCTGCCCTATGTGTGGTGCTAGAATTACAACCAATAGGTGTATAGGTAGGCTACTGAAAGAGTACTTGGTTATGACATGTGGTATCTTGCGGAAGAGAATAACTAATAGTTGGTGGTGTTAGTCTCACAATGCCACTGATAGGGGGGGTGAATCAGTGTAGCTCTTTAAACTTAAACACACAGCTCTTAAAATAGAAATAATGAAACCTTAAAACCAGATAGAGCAAGTATCACAAGAGAACATCACACAACACAATATTTAACGAGGTTCACCAATGTGGCTACTCCTCAAAAATGACTGCTTAGACTACCATCCAAATCCAGCCTTTGCAAAGCACCAACTTTACAATCAATTTACCAGCACCCACTGGAAGGATTACCAACCCCTTATTTATCTGCACCAATATAAAGGAGCACCAACCCCTGATGCCAAGCTGCAACTTGGACTTCAATAGAATCTAGAAGTTTACCAAAAAAATACCTTTGCTTTTACAAGACCCTAACTGGTCTATAGCTTATCCAATCTCTTTCACTGTTCATAGAACAGACACTTCGCACACTTCTACGATCTACAGTCGCACTACACCTTCTGCTTTCTTTGCGCAATCACTTTGCACACTTATGCAATCTACAGTCAACCTTCACGATCATCTTCTCCCTTTCGTGCACTCTGCTCTATTAGCAAATTTTGCACTTAGCTCAATTCGACACGACTTGCTCTCTGTGCACTCCGATCGAACTTCACGCACATCAAAAACAACACAAATCTTCAAACAGCCCTCCTTTTATAACAGAATGTTTGAAATGAAAACCCTAATCTTAGTCGATTGTAAATCCTCATCTTAGTCAGTTTTCATGACATCTGTAAACCCTAATTTTAGTCGGCTGTTCATTGGTCTTCGTCGGATTCAACTTAACCATGAGAATACAACATGTCGTGATATCATGATACTTTTTCTCCTTGCTCTTTCTCTTAGCTTTGACCCGTGAAAATACATGTCGCGATATCGTGACACTATTTTCTCTCTCCTCTTTCTCTTTGCTTTGGCCCGCGAAAATACATGTCACAAAATCGCGACACTATTTTCTCTCTCCTCTTTCTCTTTGCTTTGGCCCATGAAAATACATGTCGTGAAATTGTGACACTATTTTCTCTCTCCTATTTCTCTTTGCTTTGGCCCACGAAAATGCAACATGTCGCGATATCGCGACACTTTCACCTCTGTATACTTCATCTTTGCTTTTGTCGCGATATCATGACAGTTCTACCTTCGAAGTCTTCTTCTCTGCTTTTGTCATGAAATCGTGACACTTTTGCTTCCTTACTTAGCTTCTTTGTTTTTTTTGCGAAGTCATGACACTTCTGCCTTCAAAGTATTCTTCTCTGCTTTTGTCATGAAATCGTGACACTTCTGCCTTCAAAGGCTTCTTCTATGCTTTTGTCGTAAAATCATGACAGTTCTACTTTCGTACGCTTCCTCTATTTATTTTGTCGCAAAAATGCGACATGTTGCGATATCGCGACACTTTTTCTTTCTCTTCCTTCCTGCGCTTTTTGAGTCGCAAAAATGTGACATGTCACGAAATTGTGACACTTTTTCTTTCTCTTCCTTCCTGCGCTTTCCGAGTCATGAAAATGTGACATGTCGCAAAATCACGACACTTTTTCTTTCTCTTCCTTCCTGCACTTTCGAGTCACGAAAATGCGACATGTCACGAAATCGTGACACTTTTTCTTTCTCTTCCTTCCTGCGCTTTCCGAGTCACAAAAATTTGACATGTCGTGAAATCGTGACACTTTTCAAACTTACTTTCTCTCTCCTATTTTAGTCACGAAAATGTGACATGTCGCGAAATCGTGACACTTTTCCAACTTACTCTCTTTCTTCGAACTTGTCGTGAAATCGCGACACTTCTTCCTGCTTTCTCTTTTTCTTCCAACATGTCGCGAAATCGTGACAGTTTTTCCACTTGCCTTTTTCTCTGCCAACATGTCACGAAATCATGACAGTTTTTCCACTTGCCTTTTTCTCTTCCAACATGTCACGAAATCGTGACAGTTTTTCCACTTGCATTTTTCTCTTCCAACATGTCGCGAAATCGCGACAGTTTTTCCCCTTGCCTTTTTCTCTTCCAACATGTCATGAAATCGTGACAGTTTTTCTACTTGTCTTTTTCTCTACCAACATGTCACAAAATCACGATAGTTTTTCCTGTTTCTTCTCTCTCTTCCAACATGTCGCCAAATTGTGACAGTTTTTCCTGCTTCTCTCTCTTCCAACGTGTCACGAAATCGCAATAGTTTTTCCAGCTTTTTCTCTCTCTTCCAACATGTCGCGATATCGCGACAGTTTTTCTTGTCTGCTATATATGTCGCGATATCGCGACACTTTTCTTACTTGTCTTTTTCTTTGATATTTTGCAAATGAGCCACTTCGGTCTTCTTGGAAACTCACTGTCCATACTCCATTGTGAACTTTTTTAACATCTCTTTCACATATTTAACTTGAGAAATAAATATGCCCTTCTTATTTTGATTAACTTGCAACCCGAGGAAATACGAAAGTTCACCAATCATTGACATTTTAAATTCTTTATGCATCTTATTTGCTAAATCTTTACACGACTCATCCTTGCTGCTGCCAAATATGATATCATCTACATATACAACAAGAACAATAAGATGCCCATTTTCTATTTTGACATACAAGTTACTATCCACCATACCTTTCTTAAACCTTTGTTGAGTGAGATAGTTGTCTAGCCTTGCATACCATGCTCGGGGTGCCTATTTTAAGCCATATAATGCTTTCTTCAACTTGCAAACCAATTTTGGATCATCACCAAGTTGAAAACCATCTGGTTTCTCAATATAAACCTCTTCTTCAAGTTTCCCATTTAAAAACGTTGATTTCACATCCATTTGATAAACTTTGAAATTCTTGTAGACTGCTAAAGCCAGAATCATAATTGCCTCAAGTCTAGCTACTGGTGCAAAAGTTTCCTCAAAATCAATGCCTTCAACTTGAGCATACCCCTTACATACCAATCTTGCTTTATTTCTGACTACCTATCCGTCTTCATTCAATTTGTTTCGAAAAATCCATTTAGTTTCGATTATGTTTTTATTTGCAGGTCTAGGTACTAACTCCCAAGTTTCATTTTTCTCGATCTGATCTAATTCTTCGTTTATTGCCTTCATCCAACTTTCATCTTTGCTTGTGTCAGTAACATTTTTGGGCTCAATGTTGGATAATAGAGAGTAGTTACTTACTACTCTTCTTCTTGTCTAAACACCAACTTTGGGGTCTCCAATTATTTTCTCTCTAGGATGATTTTTCTGCTAGCTGCCTGTTTTGAATTTCTTATTTTCTTCCACTTCTGAATCACAACTTAAATCATCTAAGTCAATTTTTTGCATCTTTTCAATTTCATTTTCCTCATCTCGTTCAATAACCTCTTCATAGATTGGGTAGTTTGTTTCATAGCTAATTACTCGTTCTCTACCTTCATCAAATTTAACATCGGCACTGTCCATAATTTTCTTTAGCCTCTTGTTGTAGCATTTGTAAGCTTTGCTTTTTGACGAGTAACCAACAAAAATACCTTCATCTGCTCTATCATCAAACTTACCAAGATTATCTTCAGTTCTTTTGATATAGCACTTGCTGCCAAAAACTTTGAGGTATTTTGTTGTTGCATTTTTACCGAACCATAATTCATAAGGAGTTTTAAGGAGTTTTGCTTTCATGTGTTCTCAGCATGTACCTGTTTTGGATATACACCATAGTATGGACTGCTTCTTTCCAAAATTTATCTGCTACTCTACTTTTAGCCAACATAGTCCGTGCCATTTCCTGCACTGTCCTGTTCTTTCTTTCCACCACTCCATTTTGTTGAGGTGTCCTGGCTGCTGAGAACTATCTCCTAATACCGTATTTTTCACAGTATTTTGCAAACTCCTCTGAAATGAATTCTCCTCCTCTGTATGATCTTAAACATTTGATCCTCTTTCCTGTTTCATTCTCAACCTGGTTTTTGAAAATCTTGAACATATCAAAAGCTTCTGATTTATGCTTCAAGAAAAATATCCATGTCATTCTGGAATAGTCATCAATGCACAACATAAAATATTTGTCACCATTTATGCTTTGTGTTCTCATGGGTCCACATAAATCAGTGTGTATTAGTTCCAAAGGTTTGCTTGTGTAGTATTCTTTTGTTTTGAAAGAGACTCTGGTTTGTTTCCCCTTTTGGCATGAAGCACAAATGTTATTTGCAGGTTTGCTGATGGTGGGAATGTCTCTCACTACCTTTTTTGAGGTGATTTTTACTAGATTATCAAAATTGATATGACCGAGTCTCTTGTGCCACAACCAATTTTCTTCTTCCTATCCAATAAAACAAGCTCCTTCTGAAGTCTCTAAGAGCGTGTACAGGTTTCCAGATATTCTTGATCCAGTTGCTATCAATTTTCCACTGTTTGTCTTTCTGACTTCATAACCCTGCTTCTTAAAAACTACCTCGTGACCTTTATCACAAATTTGACTTATGCTCAACAGGTTATGTTTCAAACCATCCACAAACAAGACTTCTTCTGACTTAATTTTTCCGTTAATAATTTTAATTGAACCTTTGCCAACTATCTTAGCTCCATCATTATTTCCAAACTTTACTGAACCACCTTCATATTTCTATAACTTCTCAAATTTTTGTTTGTTACCTGTCATATTATTGGAACATACACTATCAAGTATCCATGGTACATATTTATTCTATGCTTTAAATGTTGTTTGTATGATTAAGGATTCCTTTTCTTCCTTAAGTTGTTCCTTTTCTTTCCACTCTGTTTTGATAGTGGTTTTGGGCTCTTGTTTTGCCTTTCCCTTATCAACAGCTTGTGCATGTATTACGGGAAGTTTTCTATTTTGTCTCATCCTATTTGGTTGAACTTTTCTTCCTTGAAACTAATTTGATGCAAATGTGCTTCTACAATTTCTTGCAATGTGCCCAAAATTATGACAGTTATAACATTCTACTGTGTAATTCATCAGAGGAGAAAAAGCATTTCTACTGGTGAAATTCCTTGGCCTTACATTATATTTGCATTCTAAGATTTTATGTCCATAGCCATTGCATTTAAAATAGAAACCAGAGAAGGGATAATTGAACCTGGGAGATGGTCTTTGCCATGTTGTCGTAGGAGCCATAGGTCTTCTTCTTCTTTGATGTGTGACATTGGTGAATCCATCATTGTCAGTTCTCCTTTTGTGCCTGGCATTATTGCTTTCCTTTGCATGAGATTTTTTCCCTTGATCAACCTGTTTCTTATCTTCATTCTTTATGGATTCTACATTTTTGGTCTTTGATCCACTTGATGATTCTCCTTCGATGAAACCCAGACCAAACTTGATGCCTGCAGGCCTTTGGTCATTTATGATCTTATCTAGATTCATAGAACTTTCTTCACGTTTGTGATAACAACTAATTTTCTTATTCATCTCTTCTAGCTGCATTCTCAAACCAATAGTCTCTTCTTCTAGCTTGCTGCAATAGTCTATTTTCATGGTTATTTGCACTTCGAGATCTTCAAAGATTTTCTTGGATTCTTCTATCTGTACTTTCAAACTGGTTATGATTTCATTTGCATCCGCAAGATTTCTTGAAAGTTTCTTATTCTTTTTCTTTTCTATCTCCCACTCTTCAAGTGCAGAGATCAACTCACCTTCTAGATCTACTTCAGCCTCAGGGTTTTCACCACATACTTTAGAGATCACTCCTTCTTCCTTTTCTGATTTTGCTTCTTCAAATGCCATGAAAAGAGCTTCACCTTTTTCTTCTTCAGACTCTTCTTCGGAGCTGTCTTCTGATGAACTGACATTCTTGGAGATGAAACTTCTCTTCTTGAAGTTGCCTTTTCTAAAATTCATTTTCTTCCAGTCACTTCTTTCATGGTGCGATCCTTCATCATTTTTGTTCTACTCTTTAAGTGGACATTTAGTCGCAAAATGCCCGACGCCTCCATAGTTGAAACATTTAAATGGTAGCTTCCCTCTATATTTTCCTTTTCCCTTTTTTAGTTTTCTAACAAAGTTTGCTTCCATTTCATCTGATGTCCCTTCTTCCTCGGACTCTTGTTTAGTGTTTTTATTTTTAAGGGCTTTAAAAGCCGCTTCTCTGTCTATGGGTTTAGATCTTCCTATCCTTATCTCATATGCAATTAAAGAACCATACATCTCATCTATACTGAAATAATTTAGATTTTTAGCTTCTTCTATTGTTGAGACTTTGGAATCAAACCTTTGAGGAAGAGATCTTAGTACCTTTTTCATGATGGCAAAATCTCCATGCTGAGAGTCCTCTGATCGCATTAATGATTCCATTGACTCTCAGCATATATGCCTCAATGTTTTCATCATCGTTCATTTTCAATGCTTCGAACTGAGCTCGATGTGTCTGTAACTTGGCCTCCTTGATCTTATCGTCTCCTTCATGAATAATCCTTAGTTTGTCCCATATCTCTTTTTCCGTATTACAATTCATGATCTTTACTAGTTCACTGTCTGCTAATCCGCACATGAGAGCATTTTTTGCTTTTGAGTTGTTTTCAAACAGTTTCTTTTCATCAGCCTCTTTTGGAGGAGTGATGGGTATTGTGTATCCACTAACTACTGAATCCCAGATGTCATAACCCAAAGCACAAAGATATGTTTGCATCTTGATTCTCTAGAATGCGTAATTAGATCCATCAAACAATGGTGCTTTGTTTGATGAGAAACCTTCACCACCTGCCATTGTGTTACTTCCAAGATCACCCTAGCCGGTTAAGCTTGTATAGGAACTTGGCTCTGATACCAATTGTTAGTCTCACAATGCCACTGAGAGGGGGGGTGAATCAGTGTAGCTCTTTAAAATTAAACACATAGCTCTTAAAACAGAAATAATGAAACCTTAAAACTAGATAGAGCAAGTATCACAAGAGAACATCACACAACACAAGATTTAACGAGGTTCACCAATGTGGCTACTCCTCAAAAATGACTGCTTGGACTACCATCCAAATCCAACCTTTGCAAAGCACCAACTTTACAATCAATTTACCAGCACCCACTGGAAGGAGCACCAACCCCTTATTTATCTACACCAACAGAAAGGAGCACCAACCCTTGATGCCAAGCTGCAACTTGGACTTCAATTGAATCTAGAAGTTTACCAAAAAAATACCTTTGCTTTTACAAGACCCTAACTAGTCTATAGCTTATCTAATCTCTTTCACTGTTCACAGAACAGACACTTCGTACACTTCTGTGATCTACAACCGCACTGCACCTTTTGCTTTCTCTACCCAATCACTTTGCACACTTCTACGATCTACAGTCAACCTTCACGATCGTCTTCTCCCTTTCGTGCACTCTGCTCTATTAGCAAATTCTACACTTAGCTCGATTCGACACGACTTGCTCTCTACGCACTTCGACCGAACTTCACGCACATCAACAACAACACAAATCTCCAAACAACCCTCCTTTTATAACAAAATGTTTGAGATGAAAACCCTAATCTTAGTTGGTTGTAAATCCTCATCTTAGTCGATTTTCATGACATCTATAAACCCTAATTTTAGTCGGTTGTTCATCGGTCTTCGTCGACTTCAACTTAACCGTGAGAATACAACATGTCACGATATCGTGACACTTTTTCTCCTTGCTCTTTCTCTTAGCTTTGACCCACAAAAATACAACATGTCGTGATATCGTGACACTATTTTCTCTCTCCTCTTTCTCTTTGCTTTGGCCCACAAAAATACAACATGTCATGAAATCGCGACACTATTTTCTCTCTCCTCTTTCTCTTTGCTTTGGCCCACGAAAATACATGTCGCGAAATCATGACACTATTTTCTCTCTCCTCTTTCTCTTTGCTTTGGCCCACAAAAATGCAACATGTCGCGATATTGTGACACTTTCGCCTCTGTATACTTCATCTTTGCTTTTGTCGTGATATCACGACAGTTCTGCCTTCGAAGTCTTATTCTCTTCTTTTGTCATGAAATCATGACACTTCTACTTTCGTACTTAACTTCTTTATTTGTGTCATGAAATCATGACACTTATGCCTTCGAAGTCTTCTTCTCTGCTTTTGTCACGAAATCACGACACTTCTGCCTTCGAAGTCTTCTTCTCTGCTTTTGTCATGAAATCACGACAGTTCTACTTCCGTACACTTCCTCTCTTTCTTTTGTCGCGAAAATGCGACATGTCGCAATATCGCGACACTTTTTCTTTCTCTTCCTTCCTGCGCTTTTCGAGTCGCGAAAATGCGACATGTCACAAAATCGTGACACTTTTTCTTTCTCTTCCTTCCTGCGCTTTTCGAGTCACGAAAATGTGACATGTCGCAAAATCATGACACTTTTTCTTTCTCTTCCTTCCAACGCTTTTCGAGTCACGAAAATGCGACATGTCATGAAATCGTGACACTTTTTCTTTCTCTTCCTTCCTGCGCTTTCCGAGTCGCAAAAATGCGACATGTCACGAAATCGCGACACTTTTCAAACTTACTTTCTCTCTCCTATTTTAGTCGCGAAAATGCGACATGTCACGAAATCGCGACACTTTTCCAACTTACTCTCTTTCTTCGAACTTGTCATGAAATCGTGACACTTCTTCCTACTTTCTCTTTTTCTTCCAACATGTCACGAAATCGCAATAGTTTTTCCACTTGCCTTTTTCTCTGCCAACATGTCACGAAATCGCGACAGTTTTTCCACTTGCATTTTTCTCTTCCAACATGTCACGAAATCATGATAGTTTTTCCACTTGCCTTTTTCTCTGCCAACATGTCACGAAATCGTGACAGTTTTTTCCCTTGCCTTTTTCTCTTCCAACATGTCACAAAATCGCGACAGTTTTTCCACTTGCCTTTTTCTCTGCCAACATGTCACGAAATCGTGACAGTTTTTCCTGCTTCTTCTCTCTCTTCCAACATGTTGCGAAATCGTGATAGTTTTTCCTGCTTCTTCTCTCTCTTCCAACATGTCGCGAAATCATGACAGTTTTTCCAGCTTTTTCTCTCTCTTCCAACATGTCACGAAATCATGACAGTTTTTCTTGTCTGCTGTATATGTCGCGATATCGCGACACTTTTCTTACTTGTCTTTTTCTTTGATCTTTTGCAAATGAGCCACTTCGGTCTTCTTGGAAACTCACTGTCCATACTCTGAATAACATTTGAACTCCTGTCTTCTGCATCTAAATAGCTTTTGAACTTCTTGTCCACTAAAAAAATATATCTATCTGACTGTGTTGACAACAATGACAATACTATTGCTGCACCTTGCTCAACACACTTGCATAGGTCTTGATGCAGCTATACCTATCCTTGTGAGTTTCAGCTATGACCATTTTCCCATCTCTTTCCCTCGCATTTTTTTTTCCTTTTTCCTCTTATTTTTTCTCTTTTCCCATTATGCGTTGTAGATAGCTAGAACCACCCCAAGTAATCAGCCTTCTCTAGAGGTAATCCACCCCATCCTAATGTAATGGTCATTATTTGCTTGGCATTGGTCCTCCCCCTGCCCTATGTGTGGTGCTAGAATTACAACCAATAGGTGTATAGGTAGGCTACTAAAAGAGTACTTGGTTATGATATGTGGTATCTTGCGGAAGAGGATAACTAATAGTTGGTGGAATAGAAGAAAAATGTTGATATTAGTAGGATAAGGAGGAAATTAAAAATAATCTTGAGTTCCACTACGTATTGTAAGACCTTGTGAAATCCTTCCAACATTGGTGGTTATAGTAGTAACATAAGTTGGTTTATGGACAAGATTAACATGATTCAAAGATTCAAATGAAGGGTTGATATTAATATGCCTAGGAGAGACTATTGGAAGAGTATCACCTCGTTTGAGTCAAGCTTCCTCCTCCATAACTTCTAGTAAATTTTTCGTATAGCATTTCATAAAACTCCAAACGTGATCAAATGATAGAAATATGTAGAGTCCATCAGATCCTTCAAGGGGATCATGGTTTGTATCAATTTCCACATTTTCTTGCTCTTATATATCAAGGTTATGGTTCTCTCTATCAATCAAATCATATTCTTGAGGAACATGATCAGACTCTAGTTGCCTTTGTTGGCTTCTAAGGAATGGATCTATTAGAAGAAGCAAAAGTATAGAGGAGAAAACTAATGAAAGACACACAAGAAGATTTTTAAAATATTTATTAATGTTCTTCTAATTCTAAGTAAACAAATTAGTGGTCTTGTTAAAAGCTTTTCAAAAGCAAAGAAAACAAGGAAAAGGTTGCCTGATTTGGCCACTAAGATGCACATTCACATCAAGTTCACCAAATATGTAGGGGGGAAATTTGCCCTACCGCATACAATTCTCAGTTGGATCCGCTATGAGCTAAGGTGAACTATAGGGATATGTTATAACTCTACACCCAGTGGGAAAAGTGATAAGGGTTCACCAGAAATGAAATTAAAACTCACTTCAATTTTGGTATGGAATGTATTTAAGTGTGTTAATTAAGCATGCACCTATGTTTGGCCTTTCTAAAACTACACTATGAAAATGGGAAGCACAATGCAAGATACAATATGCAAGAAAGATAAGAGCTAACCCTAGAATGAATCTTTTCTTGAATGATCACTAACCCTAGGATTGCAAAACAAATCCTTTCAAGCAAGGGTCCAAGAGAAATGCATAAGCAATATTAAAACCCTAAATGCATACTATATACGTTTATTCTTTCAAATGCCTATAAATTGATCAAATATTTTTCTTTACTTGTGATCTAGGTTTTTGAATAAAAATGAATAGAAAGCAAAAACCAAATAGCCTAAAGATCTACTAGGCCACTTATCTGATTCGATGGTTTTTCCCAGCTTTATCTTGCATCTAGTAGTGTCTCATAGCTTCTATCCTCTAAAATAATCTCCACAAAATCCACAAAAAATACGATTATGGTTGGGAGGCTTGCTTAGGCCATTGTATGATTGTACTTGGAGGTGCAACTGATGTAGGAACTCAACGTGAAGCTAATTTCTTATTATAAATAGAATAATATATAAGAAATACAATGGAATATCACATAGGTTAAGTGGTTGCAACAATTTTTCAAACATGGACAACCACGTAACTAAAAAATAACTATCAGTTAAACAAGGATGACAACTAACTGCTAGAAGACAAGACATATCCTAATAGTTAACTAAACACCCAAATAACTCAACAATCTATTTCCAACATGGGCATACTCTGCCTCATGTGAATAAAAAGTGAAATAAATAGGAAATTAATAAAATAATAAATAATAATAACCTAGGCTTAAATGGATAATCCTAAGTATCCTCAACACTCCCACTCATAGAAGCACTGGACCCCAATGCTCTCAAAAAATGTGGAAATTCATGGGCCATATCATGATAAGGAATCCAATGAGTCATGTGTGGAAAGTGATCGTGGTGGATGACAAGATAAGAAGTGGAAGAATCTTATATAGTGTGATGAGTCTTCATCTCAAAAACTCTATCTAAAATGAGTGGAAGCTGACGATCAGGTGCCAATTTTGTTGTAGGGCTGATTATAGGATCAGGTACCAAAATATGATCCTAAAATGATGTCTCTGTAAAGTGGTGCTTATCCAAAGGAATCCAAAATCTATCTCCAACCTTAGATAAGTGAGTATTGTGATGCTTGAACACCACACTCTGCTACTCCTATGGAATCTCCTACAAATCCTGTGGTATCTTTACTAGAAGAATCTATCGGTGCTCAATGAAGGAAGTGTCCTTAGCTTACTCTTCCATGTGTGCAATGGTGGGAATGTGTAATTCCAAAGGCAACTTGTGTGGATCAAGTGGTTGTGTATACCTAGGTGTACTCAAAATGATACCAATAGAATGAATGGAATCTTTCTCATGAGTGAGAGTGATGGATTCCTTAACAACTTGCTCTTGTGATTGTTCATTTGGTGGGAGTGAAACTTCTTCTTTATAAAGTGCCTTTGATGGTACTTGTTCTTCAACATGTGTGGAACATATGTAAGTAGGAGCCAAAATGAGTGCCTGACTTAGTGGCTTCTGAACTTTCCTACAACTTAATATTAAATTCGATGTGGGTGTAGTGATTTGTGTCAAGTAGGTTTTATCATGCAACTCCAATGTATATGTGTTCTTTTAGCATGATAAACAACATTCCTATCAAATTGATAGAGTTTACCTAGAAATAGTCACAATAATCCATCTCTGTGAAATCACATCTTACTTTATCCACAAACTTATCACTAAAAGAAAAATTTAAGGTGCAAGTGTGTGTGATGTTAGATGTGGAGTCTACATCTTTCCATCCAAGTGCATATGGTTGGTTATGTGGCTTTATGGGAAGCTTCAACTTCTCAACAATGGACTTCGCAATGATATTCTTTTGTGATCCATTATCTATGATACAATCAACATATAAATCATGTGTAAGGTGGGCTTTAGTGACAAAAAAATGGTCACAACCCCCTTGAGAAAATACATTTGACATAAGGGTAACTTTGTTTAATTTATCCTTTAAAGTAGGATATTCTTGTTTTGTCCCTATAGTGAAAATGGGACCATCATGTGGTTTCTCATTTGTAGGTTGTACAGTTAGAGATTTCTTCTTCTTAAAAAATTTTAAAAGTAAAGAATTTGGCTTTTGTATGACCATACTTTTTATAAAATTCACAATACATTGAAGAAGAAGGATCTCTAGAGTGAGAAGAAGAAGAATGTGCTTTAGGAGAAGTGGGAGGAGGAGAAGAATTAGGGGAAGAATGAGAATTGTTCTTCACCTTCTTTTGATGTTGATTCCCACCTCTAGAAGAGCTCTCATGTGATGAACAAGATTTATGATATGCACCAACTTTCTCCTCTGGAAGAATGGTATGGTTCAATGCCACATCCAAGGTGAGGAAAACATTGAACTTGATTTCCTTGAAAATTTGATCTTGCAAGCCATAAGTGAACTTATTAATAAAATCCTCTTCTAAATATTTCACACCAAGAAGAACTCTTAGCCTATTGAATTTTAGTCCAAAATAGATATACTATAGACTTGCCTCAATCTATACCACTTGGTAGTGAGGTCACTTTGGTAGTTTGGTGGAAAAAATATGTTTCTTCAATATTTGGATCAATTCTTTCCAAGTCATGGTGGCATTATGGTTTTTTATTTCTACAAGACTTTTGATAAGCCTATGATTTTTACTGTAGCAAATACAACCTATTCATCTTTAGTGATTTCAGCATAATCAAACTAGGTTTACATATCTAAAATCCAAGTAGACAAGACATCAGGATCCCTAGATCTATCATACAATTTAACCTCACATTTAGCTTTGTTGGTATAATTCTGATGAAATTTTCTATCACTGGGATTCAATTGCACAATAATATCTTTTACCTTATCTGTCAAAACATCTACTGCAATAGTAAGGTTTTCCATGTTTGATTTGAGGTCAT
The DNA here is from genome assembly GCA_028583015.1 of Wollemia nobilis. NCBI lineage: Eukaryota > Viridiplantae > Streptophyta > Pinopsida > Araucariales > Araucariaceae > Wollemia > Wollemia nobilis. The sequence goes on from JAQPPZ010017218.1 coordinate 9,311,198, forward strand.
TAGCCATACTTTTTTGTGTATATGCCAGACTAGGAGGATTACAAAATGGTTTTTTCAAGAACTAATCTAGGCTTTAGGAACAATTTTTAGTTTCCTAATGCAGAAATTTTACCTAGATTTTACAAAATTTTGCCTTCCAAAATTTTTACAAAAATGGGCTATAATAGTGCTTTTACAAAATTAAATCAATTTTGCAAAATAAAAATTGCACTAAAAATTGAAAATTTAGCCCTCAATTTTACAAAAATTGGCTTAAGGAGGCAAAAATATTCATCAATTTTGCAAATTTGTTGATAAAATATTACAAAAATTAAAAAAAAATGCTAAAAAATCACCTTGTCTTTTTGTTGTTTTTGGCACCAAAAATTCAATTTGAATTCAAAAATTTGCTTTTGGGTAGGAAAAAATTTTCCACTTCAATTTTTTTTTTTAATTTAGGTGGTCAACCACGGGTCAACCAGGCCTAGATCGCTAGTCAACTATGGTCAGGTTGTTCGTCGATCAATTATGGAGCGCACATCTAGGTAATGGTCGGTCCACCAAACACATTACAAACACGTGACCAAAAATACCTATCAACTCAACATGTCCCTAGGTCAACCATCAATTGGCAACCATCTAGAACTGAACATGCATCCAGCATTTGGTGCCAACTAGGAACTCTGTTGCACATGAGTAGCACGGCTAGTGGGTGACCACCATAAGGTGTTCACTTTACTTACTGTGTGCTTTTTATTATAAAGCACACCCTTGCTCTCTACTTGGGCAATGTGGAACAAATCCCACTAAAAAATTAGGTGTTGCACACCTATGTCCCATTGAGAATCATCAAATGCCACTGCCAGTCATTGGAATATATCAAGCACTCTAGCCACCATCAAATATTGTTACTACTCACCACCTAAAAACTATGCTAATTAGAAATTGATCCAAAAACCCTTGATGCTATCAAGAAACAAAATGTAAGATCGAAATCATCTATCCTTACCAAAATTGTTAAACTCACCAAAAAACATCTTTGAAAAGTTATTATCTGGAACTGAAACCCTACACCATGTTCTCATGAGTGATTAGATGTACAAATTCTCCCTCAACTGCCATGTTTCACCTTATGATTTGTGGGTATATTAGGGTTAGATCTTTGCTTTTTATTGGTTGGCCGATAAACCTTAGGACATCATTTTTAAAAAAATAGCCTTATTTACAATTTTTGATGAGCATCTCCTATGTTCGATGGTGTGGAAGCTATGAGTGCACCTATACCGACTGCGATCACCTATATTTTTCCTACTCCATGATAGAATATCTGATTAATACTCTATGGTGCATTGGAGTGGTTTGTCTTAGGATCATCGAGAACAGGTCAACATCAATCGGTGTTGGGAACAATCATAGTAGAATTCGATCGATATCCTATAATATTCCCACCTATGCAAGAAAATTCCCCTACCGCCTATGCACAAAAATTCTTCCACCCATGTGTTTAAGACGTCCTCCACCATTGTGGTTATGTTATACAGTATTTGTATTCTACAATGTTGTTCGTGGCCCTAGTGTACTATCATTGGTGTAGTTTTCATGGATGCCCAATAGCAGCCAGTTGCGGTCTCACCATGAATGGTCGACACAATTAGAATAATGAGCATACAGGGCTAAAGGGGATGATAGAAATGGGAGGGTGGTAGGGAAAATTATGGAGGAGGATGGTAGAGGGATAATGTAGTGAGGATATGAAGGGGGTGAGTTTTGATGGAAAGGGAGGAATAAGGAGGGAAGGGTGTAGGGGAGTTGGGGTAGGGTAGGAGTTTTCCAACCTACCTATTGACAGGGTGCCAGTCGGTAGGGATGGCCGATCAAAAAACACAATCAATTGATTCACAAGGGAGAGGAGATAATTGATAGAAAAATAATATATCAGAGTGAAAATATTATTCTTCTAACTCAATTATTTCACACAAGCTTTTTTAAACCTTCATAATTTGTGCACTAAGCTTCTATTTGTGCACCTTTCAAAAATCAATACAGAAGCCTCATTTTGGCCACAATTGGCCTCAAAATTATGGAATAGCCTCTCAAATATATGATATGATCTTCTAATATTCAAGTAGATGTAAAATTTCCAACCAAAAAAAAAATTCTTACCCTCAGAAGACAAGTAGGTTTACGTTCTGGTTTATTCTAGGGGTATTTGGTGCAAGGGTAATTTATACCCTCTACCACATCCTAAGCTTCACAAAGGATGTTGTGGCTAGACTCAATCCAATTTCCACTAGCACCTACCTAGGATCTGATGCACTAGAAAAAAATATAACTAGGCACCTAACAAAGAAGTGAAAACTTGTCCTCCTTCCTGCAAAAAATGAATCCTCGGCTTTGATTACCACTGATGTAGGAACTCAATGTGAAGCTGATTTTTTATTAGCTATAGAAGAATATATAAGCAATACAATATAATATCACATAGGTTAAGTGGTTGCAACAACTTTCCAAACATGGACAACCACTTAAATAACAGATAACTATCTACCAAACAAGGATGACAACTAACTACTAGAAGATAAGACATATCCCAACAGTTAACTAAACACCCAAACGACTTGACAACCTATTTCTAACATGGGCATACTATGCCTCACATGAATACAAAGTGCAATAAATAGGAAATTAATAAAATAGTAAATAATAATAACTTAGGCTTAAATGGATAAGCCTAAGTATCCTCAACAACAACAATCAAGCCCCCTAGGTCCTTTTAGATGATCTTTAGAATGCAAAAGTGAAAGTTGACCTTTTTGGAATATCAGTAAATAGAATATAATGCAGCATAAAAGTATGATGAATAGAGTGCATATTGTGAATTATGCTCTAAATATAGCATGAAATGTAGATCTAGGGTTTGGGGGTGAACTTCTACCCCCAAGCTTAGTGCAAAAACAATGACTCCCTATACAAGGTAGCTATGATTTTTTTGCTAGGAAAATCATGCCCTGTAATTATGGGGTACGATTTTGCAACAAAAGGAAAATGCAATAGAATAATGCAAATAAACTAATGAAAGATGCAAAATTAGCAATGTATAAATGCAAATGAGTAAAAAAAACCTAGTGATAGCAAAAAAATAGAAAAAATGATGAATACATCCAAGATATTAGATTTCTTCTTAGGGCTCCAACACTTATCCACTAAGGGCAACAACATGCAATCAATGTAGCAAAGATCTCCACAAAATTAAATAGCTTCAATAAATCACTTGGCACTTGCAATAAGATCTTGTTAGCAATTGTTTCAAAAGCATTTTCTTTGATTCTTAGTTACTTTCTTAGGAATATTCACTTGAGCTTCTTAGTTTAGCTAGGGGAAAAATAAAGCTTCAAACCCTCTATTTATAAGGGATTTGAAACAAGAATGGGTGGAAAAACCAAGGTAAAACTGATGTCTAGGAGGCTAGTTTGAAAAGTTAGAATTTTCCAAGAGCAAACCCTAGCTAGCTGAAATCATTCCTTCTAAGGGCTGACCATGATTTCATCAAGGTTTGAAAAAAGGGGAAAATATTGGGGGAGAAAGGCCCAAACTTGATTTGGGCAAGTTGGAGGGTCTTTATAAGGGTCTAGAGAAAATGACTCACTCAATTGGATAAATTTTTTGTATCTATATTTTACCCCCTCTTTGATGTATTTAGGGCCTAATAAATGCATCAAATAAATACTTAGACACCTATGGATGGAGGATAACAAAAGAAACTTGAAATGGAAGACATAAAAGAAATAAGAGTGAAAAAAATAAGAGAGGAGAGGAAAGTAAAAGTAGAAAGCAAGAATAAGAAATTAGGAAAAAGTGTGAGTGTGGGCTCGTGTGTGGTTGCTTGTTTTTATAGTTATATATTTTTTGTATATGCATGGTGAACATAGACATAATGGATGCAATAAAAATAAATGAATGAGGTGGAATAATATAAATATAATCTAAATCCAATGCATCTAAAATGTAAACCTAAATGAAATGCATGGGTGGATGAAAATAACACTCTAAAAGGTCAAAGAAAAGGAAAAGAACCAAAACCATGTGAAGGCATATGTTTGCAATATGGACAAGGTGGAGTTGAACCTGCTATGGTTTTAGTGCTCATTGAGATGGACAAAATAGAAATATATGTTCCCGTTGAGATGCATTCTCACACATGATTAAATAGAGGCTACCACTCGCTTGTGACCATGAAGTTATCCACCATGGGGTGTATTGTGTGCAAGAAAGTGATGATCAAATAAAGTACTATCCAATAAGGGTGTGGTGTGTGAAGTAAAGTGTATGGACATGGCCAATGGAGCAAAATGAGAATCAAATCCCTTGACCTGAAGAAATATATAATCAATGAAAACTTTGAATATCAAGGAATAAGTAAAATATGATATGGTGGATGAAATTATGGAAATGCACGAAGGTGAACCCTAGGTTGGGGATTCACTAAGAATCAGATCCCTAGTGAGAGTACAATGCATGTGAGATACAACCTAAATAGGTGTCATCACTTATTATTATCATGAATTCTTGAAAAATCTATATGAACAAGCAATTGTGCAAATACGAACAAAAAAAGTGTAGTTTATGACAAGCAGAGATGCAAATGGAATAGAATTTTAGGCATTCATGCAAAATATGACACGTAATCATGCACAATGATCAAGCAAAAAATGATGCTATATGAAACTATGCTAAATGTAATGTGCAATGCAGATGACGGATCATGCATAATATATTTTTAGATTCATTATATTCATTGGTTCTTTAAATACTTCACCAACTAAAGAAGCTAAATGTAGGCACCTAAGACAAACTTGGTTGTTATGACAAATGTCCCTAACCAATTGGCCTAGAAATTAGCTAAAATGTCAAAATGAGCATTGGTGTTCTTTTGGTTTTCCTTGAGGACAAGGTCCCCAACTTCAAAATAATGGTTGCAAAATTTCTTGGAGTAAGATTTCTTGAGCTTATTTTGATAATCTCAAAAATACTCTAAGGCATGAATTTAATTTTCATCCAATAGGTCCAATTGGTGCAAATGATTTGAGTGATACTCATTGCCAACTGAGGCATCTTGCAACAATATACATAATAAGGTAACCTCAAGCTCAAAAGGAAACACTGCCTTAGACCCATATACTAAGACATAGGGCAAGGCACCTATGGAGGTATACACACTAGTATGATAGGTCCATAAGGAAGGATAAATCTGGATATGCCAGTCACAATCGATCTTACAAACCAAATTTTTCAAGATCTTGATCAAAGACTTATTGGATGCTTCGGTTTATCCATTACCTTAATGATAATATGGAGTTGACCACCTGTGTTGAATCTTGTACTTGACATAAATTTAATGAACATCATTGTTCTTGAAAGGAGTGTCATTACCAAAAACTATCATCGAAGGAATATTGAACCTACAAATAATCTAGTTAAATATGAACTTAGAAACCTAATTTCTAATCATCGTGTCCAAAGTCATGGCTTCAACCCATTAGTGAAGTAATTTATTGTTGTTATAATAAAATTATGACCATTAGATGACACTAGGTTAATCTTCCCTATAATGTCCAATCCCCACATAGAGAATGGCAAAGTGGAACAAATAACCTAAATGTTTTGAGGAGCATAAACAATATTGTCATGGTGTTGATACTTGGCATAGCATTGAACATGGTCACATGCATATTTCTCCATGGAAGCCCAATAGTACCCCATATGAATGATTTTCTTAGCAATAGCATTGTCACTAAAATGGCCTCCACATGATCCTTCATGAGCCTCACTAAGAGCAAGCCAAGATTCATCAGAGTTAAAAAATTATAAGATTTCACCTTCAAAAGAACATCAATACAAATTATTACCAATTATGACAAATTAGGATGCTCTTTTATGCAAAATCTTATGTTGATTGTGATCTAAACCATCAGGTATCGAACCATCCTTAATAAAATTAAATATGTTAGTATACCATGGCTTATATGGGGCATCTTCGATGGTCAAAATATATAATGAGACAAGACAAGAACCAAGTTATGTAGGCTCCCAGAGTTGTCTAATTATGATTGATGTTTGATCATATTCTAACTCCAAAAATACAAGGATGCAGCAGTGACCATGGTATCTGCATGATGGTTTGAGGATCTAAGGACAAACTCTATAATTACATGATCAAATGAGGATAACAACTTGGTGATAATTTCTTTGTAAGGCTTTAGTTTATCATCTTGAGTCTAATAAATATCATTGATCTGATTGACCACAAGTTGAGAGTCACCAAATATCAAAAGGACTCTAACTTGTAAAGCTAAGGCTACTCTAAGACCAAGGATCAAAGTTTCATATTCTGCAGTATTGTTCATGCAAGATAAATGAAGCTTGAAGGATAAAGGAATGAGATATTTTTTAGGGGTAACTATAATGAATCCAGTACCAACACCCTTCATTTAGTGGGCTCCATCAAAAAACATATTCCAAGACTCTAGCTATTCAACTTCAATGTTGAAGCACTCATTGATAAACTCAACAACCAAAGGATGGGTAGCTTCAAAGGGAGCAGAGACTACCTGATCAACGATTACCTGACCCTTGATAGTATTTTGACCTATGAATTTTAGGTCAAACTCACTAAGGGCCAACACCCATTTAGTGGCTCAAAATGATAGGTGAGGCTTAGACATTAAGTAGTGCAAAGAATCTAACTTCACCACTACCAATATCTTGTGGCTGGGCATGTAGTATCTTAGCTTCTAGGAAGCAAACATTGTGGTGAGTAAAAGCTTCTCTAAGGTGGTGTACAAATTTTCATAGCTAACCAAGGTTCTACCGATATAGTAGATAGATAACTCTTTATTTTTATCATCATGTTGAGCCAATAAGACCCCCAAAGTATTAACTATGACAACTATGTAAAGAATCAAATACCTACCATGTTTTGGAGGGACTAAAATAGGTGGGGAAGTGAGATATCATTTTAGATCATCTAAAGAGTTTTGAGAGTCAAAATCCCACTAAAATATAGCATCTTTCTTAAGAATCTTAAGAAAGGGCTGATACTTATCAGCTAACTAGGCTATGAACCGAAAAATAGCCTAAATTTTACCTTGCATGCTATGCAACTCGATTAGGGTGCGGGGAGGATGTATGTTAATTATGACCACTATTTTAGGAGGGTCTACTTAAATGCATTGCCTAGAAATTATGAAACCTAACAATTTTCCAAATGTGACTCAAAACACACACTTAGCATGCTTAAGGTGAACTTTGAAATGTTGAAGCCTTTCAAAAATATACCTTAGATCATGAACATGAGCTTGTCGATGTATAGAATGACCTAAAATATCATCCACATAGTCCTAGAGAATATCATACATCATGTCACGAAAAAAATAATTCATAGCCTACTGATAGGTGGCACCAACTTTTTTCAAGCCAAAAGGCATGACTTTCTGACATAAGATACCCCATGGAGTGATGAAAGTTGTCTTGGCCTAATCCTCAAGGGCAATCATGATCTGATTGTATCTTGATAATCCATCCATGAGAGATAGCATCCCATATTTGGTAGTGAAATCTATGATTTGATCTATGTTGGGTAGGGAAAAAACATCCTTTGGATATGCTAATTTGATGTCCCTAAAGTCAATACATATTTTGACTGTGCCTTCCTTATTAACCATAGGAATTATGTTGGATATCCAATCAGAATAGTCAATATCTTTTATAAAACCAACATCAAGGAGTTGTTAGAGCTCCTCCTTGATAAAAATGGCAACCTTAGGATGCATTTTCCTAATTTTTTGCTTATCAGGGTTAATACTAGGCTTCACTACCAAATGATGCATATTAAGGGAATGGTAAAGCCCTATCATGTTGGTATATTACCAAGAAAAAACATCATGAAATTCTCTTAACAAGTTGTTAAACTGCTCCTACTCATCCATGGATAAATCTTTATCTAGCTTAACGATTCTACGGGTCTCCTCAAACCCTATGTTAACATCTATGGTCTCCTTAATAAGAATGGATAACTCATACTCAAGATGAGGTGAGGCAGACATCACTCCTAGTTGCTCAAGGTCCTTGGTAGATAGAACCAAAGTCCTCTTGAGAACTAAAGGATTCAAATTACATAGTGCAAGGGACTAACCCATCAAAGTAGATGTCATTATAAAGGACATCCTCATGATTCACATCATAAAAAGTGTCACCTTCAAAACACTCCTTTGGGTTTGAAATTAGCATAGAGGGAGAGGGAGGCTCTCATTCTCAACACTCCACTCCAAACCTCGATGAGATATCCTCAGAAAATACTTATTATGAGAAAGTTTGACTTGATTATGTGATGAAGTGTTAATTAATAATTCGTTTCTCAAGTTTAAATTCTCAAAGTGCATAGTTGTGTGAGACGAGGGATTTAATTTATGGAAATTATATTAAGATTTTTCAATTAGTGAACAATATTCAAATGGGTTAGGATCACCCAAAATGGTGATCAATTTATTTTTAAATCAAACTTGAAATAATGGTTAAAGGTAGAAGGGATAGTCTACATTGCATAGATCCAAGGGCATCTGAGAAGCAGATTAAAACATGCAAGAAAAGATACCACATAGAACACAGTATCTAAGATCTTGGGTCCAACCCTAAGGGGAGGTAGATAATGCCACAAACTCTTTGGGACTCCTTGTTGAAGTTTTTTATGATGCCATTAGATTTAGTTAAATATTCCTCTTTTGATATAAAAGTTTGGAAATTTTGATAAATGCATAAATTGAGGGAAGAACTATTATCAATTATAACCCTCTTGATAAAAAATTTCCTAATAAATGTAGTGATATAGGGAGAAAAATCTCACTGGTAGGTCTGAGGAAGAAATATCATCTTCCAAGAATGTGATATGATGTATCCCAAGAGAGCTTACAACATTAGCCATAGCACTAGGGGAAATTTCTACAAGGATAGATTGTTGTCTTAGAAGTTTCAACAAGGCTTCCCCATGAATAAGAGAAGTTTATATAAGTTCCAAGAGAGATCTTGGTTGAAGAACTCATCTCTTGTTTATTACGTTGAGATGATTGAGCTTGAGCTTTTTTTTGTGTAGTTACTGATATCATACCAACCAAATTATCATAGGGAGGTGGTACATTTTGATATGATGCTTGATTAGTTCTCTATTGCCCATGCTTAGGTAGAGGGCCTTGGAATATTCCTATATCTTTATTACTTGTGGGTACTTGTGGAGTAGGAGGTTGATTTTTTGGTGGATGAGAACCTTCTATGACAAGGTGACCTTCATCAATCAGATATTAAGCAACATATTTCAACCTCTTACAATAATTTTTGTAGTGCCCCTCCACTCTATGATACTTAGAGTGTTAACTAGTCTTATACCAATTAGATGTGATATCAGGTTACCTTACAGGAGGTAACTTAATCATGTTGGCTTCTAAAAGCTACTTTAGGACCACTATCATAGGTATGTTGAGCCTTGTGAAATTTCATTGTGGAGGTTTTGGGGGTTGACTAAGCACCATATTTTATAGGTTTTTAATAGTACTATTAACAGGCCTACTATCTGTTACCCCATCACCAACCACATGCATATTCTTATACTAATTTTTAGTGGTCCTATCCTCTTTCACTTTAAGCTATCATCTTCTAATAATAGCTTGCTTTACTTTTCTTTTTCGATCAATTTCTTGATCAAAAGATGTGATAGTTTTTTCCAATGCATAAGACAATTGTTCTTGCAAATTTCTAATAAATATCTCAAGCATGTCTTTATGAGGTAAGGTATATCTCAAATATCCAACTAGAATTCTCCAACAAGATAGAAATTCTAAAAAAAATTCCTCTTTACCTTTCTTTAACATGTAAACATCTTTCATGGTTACATTCTTTTCAACATAAACACCAAATTTTTGCACAAATAATTTAGTTTTTTCTTCAAAATTCTTCAAATAATGGTAGTACAACCGATAATACCACTCTAATTCCATGCCACCAAGGCTCTTAGGGAACATCTTTAGCAACAACATGTCATCATATATGATATAATGGCAAGTTTTTATAAACATTATCAAATGCTCGATTGGATCTTTCGTTCCCTTATATATAGGTAAAACTGGCATGGGAAAATGCATAGGATTGAATCTAGTAGTAATGATAGGATCTAAAGGCCGATTGCGCATCTCTCTATATTTGTAGGTGAAACTAGGGGGTTGAATCATATCCATTCTTGAAATAAATTATTTCACCATATTAGTTAAACTTTGCACCTTAAATACCTTTATATTCCCTAAGGGAGGGGTATGGGTAGGTTTTTGAAAGGGTACTTGGCCCATGTTGGAGGTATTGATACTATTATGATATATGGTATATTGTTAGAGAGGATAACCAATAGTTGTTGGAACATGAGAAAAAATATTGAGATTAGCTGAGTGAGGAGGAAAATGAACATAATTTTGAGATGTACTACTAATTGGAGGAATTTTTGAAATCCTTCCAATGTCAAAGGTCAAAGTAGTAGCATATGTGGGATTATGAACAAGATTATCATGATGTAAATATTTAGTCAAGGGGTTTTTATGAACATATTGAGGAGAATTGGTTTGATGCTGAGATGTTCCAACTTCCATAGCTTTATCTAAGGTATCCTTATGATGCTTGTAGAAATTCCAAACATGTTCAAATTATTTAAAGATAAGGTTCCCATTGGGTCCCTTAGTAGGATCAAGGTTATTCTCAATATCTTCATTTTCTTCCTCTTCTAGATTATGATTTTCTCTATCAATTTGATCATCTTCCTAGAAAATATCATCAGACTCTAAAACACTTATCCCACTCTTAAGGTTGAGAGCCATTATGAGGGAGAGAAAGTATAAAGTGGAAAAGGAAAAAAAATAACAAGAGCACACAAAAATATTTATTTTTTAAGATGTTCTTAAATATTCTATGATCTAAAAAAAATAATTAGTGGTCTTGTTAAAATATTTACAAAGGAAAATCAAACAAGGAAAAGGATTCCTAATTTGACCACTAAGATGCATGTTCACGTCAAGTTCACCAAAGATGTGGAGGGGAAAACTGCCCTACCATGTACGATTCTCGGATGGATCCATTGGGAGTCGAGATAAACCGTGGGGGTATGTTATAACTCTACACTTGATGGTCAAATGGAGAAGGGTTCACCAGGAATGGTTTTAGGACTCACTCCAAGTCTAGGGTGGAATGTGTTTAAGTGTGTTAATTAAGCATGCACCTATGTTTGGCCTTTCTAAAATTACACTATGAAAAGGGAAAGAACAATGAAAGATACAATATGCAAGAAGATAAGAGCTAACCCTAGAATGATTCTTTGCTTGAATTATCACTAACCCTAGGATTCAAAAACAAAACCTTCAAGCAAGGGTCCAAGATAAATGCATAAACAAGGTTAAAAACCTAGATGAACACTACATTTTTTTATTGTTTCAAATGCCTAGTAATATGATCAAATAATTTTCTTTACTTGTGATCTAGGTTTTTGAATTAGAAATGAATAGAAAGAAAACACCAAATAGCCTAAATATCTACTAGGGCAATTATTTAATTCAGTGGTTGTTCCCATAATTTTCTTGCATCCAACAGTGTCCCATAGCTTCTATCTTGCAAAATAACTTCACAAAATACTCAAAAAATATGATCAACATTAGGGGGACTACTTACGTCATTGTATGATTGTACTTGGAGGTGCAACAATGAAACCCCCTATGTCATTTTAGATGATATTTTGAATGCAAAAGTGAAAGTTAAACTTTTTGTAAGATGATAAAATAGAATATAATGCAGTAAAATAGTATGATGAATAGAGTGTAGATTATGCAATTATGCTCCAAATATAACATGAAATGCATATTAGGTTTTGGGGGTGAACTTACCCCCAAGATTAGTGAAGGTGAAATCACACCTTATATGGGGTAGCCATAATTTCGTTGCTGGTAAAATTGTATGATGTAATTACAGGATGTAATTTCTCAACAAGATCTAGGTTTTAGGGGTAAACTTCTACCTCTAAGCTTAGCATAGGAAAAATTGTGCCCTGTACGGGGCAGTTGGAAAAATTATGCCCTGTAATTATGGGGTATGATTTCATAACATAAGGAAAATGTAGTAGAACAATGCAAATAAACTAACGACGAATGCATAATTAGAAATGTATAAATGCAAATAAGTGAAAACAACCTGGTGGTTGCAAAAAAGTAGATAAAAGGATGAATACCTCCAATATAGTAGACTCCTTAGGGCTCCAACACTTATCCACCAAGGGTAGAACCACACAATCAATGCAACAAAAGAGATATCCACAAAATTAAATAGCTTCAACAAATCACTTGGCACTTGCAATAAGATCTTGTTAGCACTTGTCTCAAAAACATGTTCTTGGTTTCGTATTTGCTTGCTTAGGAATATTCAATTAAGCTTCTTAGCTTGGTTAGGGGAAAAATAAAGCTTCAAACCCTCTATTTATAAGGTATTTGAAATAAGAATGGGTGGGAAAACCAAGGGAAAACCGACATCTAAGAGGTCAGTTTGAAAAGTTAGGGTTTTCTAAGAGAAAACCCTAGCTAGACAAAATTATGCCTTGTAAGGGCCAACCGCTATTTTTCTGATGCTAGAAAAAATAAGGAAAGAAGGGGTGAAAGAGGCCCAAACTTTCTTTGGGCAATTTGGAGGGTCTCTTTAAGGGTTTAGGGAAAATGACTCACTCAAGTGGGTCAATTTTCTGCATCTACATTTTCCCTAGACCCTTAGAGAGACCCTCCAACTTTCCCAAGGCAATTTTGGACCTCTCTCCCCTCTTCTTTTTCCTTTTTTTTTTCTAGTTTTGATGAAACCACGATTTTCCCTTATAGGGCACAATTTTTTCTAGCTAGGGTTTTCTCTTAGAAAACTCTAACTTTTCAAACTGGCCTCCTAGACATCGGTTTTCCATTGGTTTTCCATGATGCTACATCGATTGTGTGTTGTTGCCCTTAGTGGCTAAGTGTTGGATCTCTAAGGAGGAGTGTACTATCTTGGAGTTCATCCTTTTGTCTATATTTTTCTACCACCAGGTTTTTTTTGCTCATTTGAATTTATACATTGCTAATTTTGCATCTATCATTAGTTTATTTGCATTGTTCTACTACATTTTCCTCTTGTTGTGAAATCACTCCTCATAATTACAAGGAGGGATTTCAACAACAACAAAATTGTTGCTACCCTCTATAGGACATGATTTTTCCTGTGCTAATATTGGGGGTAGAATTTCACCCTTAAACCCTCAATCTATATTTCATGTTATATTTAGAGCACAATTGCACAACTTGCACTCTATCTGTCATATTGTTCTGTTGCATTATATTGTGTTTGCTCATCTTCCAAAAAGGTCAACTTTCACTTTTGCACTCTAAAGGTCAGCTAAAATGACGTAGAGGACTTGACTGCTACACCTCCAAGTACAATCATATAGTGGCCCAATCAAATCCCCAACATTGATCATATTTTTCAAGGTTTTTGTGAAGTTATTTTGTAGGATAGAAGTTGTGGGACACTTTTGGATGTAATATAAAGCTAGGAACAACCACTAAATCAAATAAGTGCTCTAGTATGTCTTTAGGCTATTTGGTGTTTGATTTCTATTAATTTATGTTTCAAAAACCTATATCACAAGTAAATAAAAGCATTTGATCAAATATCTAGGCATTTGAAAGATTAAAAGCATATATTTTGCATCTAGAATTTTAACCTTGTTTGTGCATTTCTTTTGGACCCTTGATTGAAGGATTTATTTTACAATTCTAGGGTTAGTCATAATTCAATAAAATAATCATTCTAGGGTTAGATATTATCTTCTTACATCTTATGTCTTGCATTGTTATTTTTCTTTTCATAACATAGTTTTAGAAAGGCCAAACATAGGTGCATGCTTAATTAACCCACTTAAACACATTCCACCACAGACTTGGAGCAAATCCTAAAACCATTCCTGGTGAACCCTTCCCCATTTTCCCATCAAGTGTAGAGTTATAAAATACTCCCACGGTTCACCTTGGCTCCAAGTGGATCCAATCAAGAATCATATGCGGTAGGGCAATTTTCCCTCTCTATATATTTAGTGAATCTGACATGAACGTGCATATTAGTGGGCAAATTAGAAAGCCTTTTCCTTGTTTGTTTTTATTTTGAAAATATTTTAACAAGAACACTAATTATTTTCTTAGAATTAGAAGAAAATTAATAAATATCTTTAAAATATTCTTATGTATCTTTGTTAGTCTTGTCTATATCCTTTTGCTTCTTCTAATAGCTCCATTCCTTAGAATCCAACAAAGGTAGCTAGAGTTTGATCATGTTCCCCAAGAAGATGATCATATTGATAGAGATAACCCTAACCAAAAGAGTAATAAAAATGTGGAAACTAAGACAAGCTATGATTCCCTTGAAGTTCTTGATGGGTTTTACATCTTTAAATCATTTGATCACATTTGGGGTTTTATGAAATGCTATAATATAGACTTGTTGGAAACTATGGAGCAGGAATATCGACTCGAAAGAGGTGAGACTCCTCCAAAATTATATCCTAGGCATGTTCATACTATTCCTTCATTTGAATCTTTGAATCATGGTAATCATGTCCATCAACCAACTTATGTCACTACTGTAACCACCAATGTTGGAAGGAGTTCACAAGGTCTTCCAACCCATACTGGCACTCAAGATTATTTTCAATTTCCTCCTCATCCTGTTAATCTCAATATTTTTGCTTTTGTTTCATCAACTATTATTTATCCTCTCTCACAAGATACCACATATCATAACCAAGTACCCTTTAAATAGCCTACCTATACCCCTCCCTTAGGGAATCTAGGGGTATTGCACAACAACAATCCAAAGTTGCAAAGTTTAACTAATATGGTTAGAAAATTGGTTTCAAGTGTGGATATGATTCAACCCCCTAGTTTCACCTACAACTATAGAGAAATTTTCAATGAGATATTTTACACTATCATTTCTACTAGGCCCTATCCTAAGCATTTTCCAATACCGGTTTTGCCTATATACAAGGGAATAAAAGATCTAAGTAAGCAATTAAGAATATTTAGAACAACTTGTCATGATATCATATGATGACATATTGTTTCTAAATATGTTCCCTAAGAGCCTTGGTGGCAAGGCATTAGAGTGGTATTATCGGTTTTCAAACCATTCTTTAAGGAATTTTGAAGAGATGGTTGAATTATTTATGCAACAATTTGGTGCTTATGTTGAAAACAATGTAACCATGAAATATTTTTACATATTAAAACAAGGTAAAGAGGAAATTTTTCCAAAATTTCTCTCACTAGAGAAGTCTAGTTGGACGTTTGATATATACCTTACCTCCTTGAGACATGCTCGAGATATTATTATAAATTTGAAAGAACAATTATCTTATGCATTGGAAACAACAACTATCATATCTTTTGATCAAGCAATTGACCTAGCAATAAAAATAGAGCAAGCTCTTATCAGAAGAAGATAGCTTAGAGTAAAAGAATATAGTATCACTAATAATTAGTAGAATAACAAGCATGTGGTTGGTTATGGGGTAATGAATAGTAGGCATGTTAATAGTATTATTAACAACCTGTAAAAATGGTGCTTAACCAACCCCCAAAACCCCCATGGAGGAATTTCACAAGACTCAACACACCTATGATTGAGGTCCTAAAGTAGCTTTTGGAAGCTAATATAATTTATTTACCTCTTTTAATTCAACCAGGTACCATGATTGATTGGTATAAGTTCGGTCAACACTATGAGTATCATAGAGTAGAGGGGTGCTAGAAAAATTCTTGTAAGAGGCTGAAAAATGTGGTTTAGGACATTATTGATGAAGGTCACCTTGTCATAGAATGTTATTTTCCACCAAAAAATCAACCTCCTACTCAACAATCACCCACAAGTAATCAATATATGGAAATATTCCAAAATCCCCTACCTAAGCATGGATAGCAGACAAGTAATCAAGTGTCATATCAGAATGTACCACTTCCCTATGATAATGTGGTTTGTATGATAGCAATAACTACAAGGCAACAATCTCAAGCTCAACTAGCTCAATGTTCTTAGTAGGATATGAGCTCTTCATTCAAACCACCCTCAAATCCTATCTTATTTTGAATAATCCTCAGAGGAGGAGTATGGGAGTAAAAACCCCATATTTAGTGTTGAAACCTCAACCTAAAGCCTCCTTTGACATTCAATAGTAGTTAGCATGTACCCCAACCAAGATCTCTATCTCATAAATCTTGAAAGCTTCTCCTATTCATAGGTAAGCTTTATCAGAACTTTTAAGATAACAATTTGTCCTTGTAGACATGTTCCCTAGTGTTGTAGCTAATGTCGTAGGTTCTCTTGGGATACGTTACATCACATTTTTGGATGACGATATGCCTTCCTCACACTTGCAAGGGGATTATTCCCTTTACATCACAATATTTATTGGGAGGACCTTTTTCAAATGAATCTTGATTGACAATGGTTCTTCCCTTAATTGATGCACTTATCAATTTTTCTAAAATTTTGGATTAAAAGAGAAATATTTAACTAAATTTGATATTATCATCAAAGCTTTCAACAAGTTCCAAGAGGCTTGTGGCATTGTATCTCTCCCCCTTAGGGTAGGACCTCACATATTAGATACCTTGTTCTATGTGGTACTTTTTCCAACATCTTTCAATCTTCTTCTTGGATGTCCTTGGATCCACACAATGAAGGTTATCCTTTCTACCTTTCATCAATGTTTGAAGTTCAAATTTAAGGATCGAGCTATCACCATTCTAGGTAATCAATTTCATTCAAATATTGTTTGATGGTTGAGAAATATTAGTCTAGTCTCAACATCTATCCTTCAGTTTCATCATCTACTCTTCCAAGTTCCTCATCTCAAATTATTTAAGCAACTCAAAAGTCTAAAAGTGAGTGAGGAACCTCTCATAAAAGTTTCATCATGGTATCATGTTAATAATTTTCTTCAAGAGCCTGTTTTAGATCTTTCCAAGCTACCACCTTCACCAAGGACTATGGGTTTACCTTGTAAGAAGGGTGAAGTTGTACACATTGGCATGTGTACCTTTATATTCATAGGAACAATCTTTGAAGAAAATATCCATGGTAGCAACCCTTCTCCTATGGATATTATTTTTCTCACTATTACTTATTCAATGATTACCCACTCCCAAAATAGATCCTATCTAGCATGGGATATGTTGGTAAATGTTTTATATCCCAATAGAAAGGTATTCAAGAGCTTTTGGATGTCGAAGTGTAGCCTGGGAAGTGTGGTGTAGGCTACATTCCTAATAAAAACCAACCTTTACAATTCAATAATGATGATCATCTTAAAAATTATGTTGAATATTCATAAAATATTGGAGTGGAGTGATGAGGATGAAGGACCCCCTTATCCCTTTGATATTTTGTTTTGTAATATGATAATTTTTATGCATTTTTATGGTAAATATGTTGCTTCTTAAGGAAACCGTGCTTCATTATTTTATATGAAGAACACAAGCTTATACTGAGAGGGGGGGGTGAACAGTATAAGACCTCTTTTTACTTTTTCCTTTATACTTCAAAATAGTAAAGCAATATATCCAAAGCAATATCAAAGCAATGCACAAAACCATCCACAAAGTGACACAACAATTTACATGGTTCATCCACAAAACTTTTCTCTAAAAGTTATCTCAAAGTTCTTTGGGAAACCTTCCCAATTACAATGTTTATGAGCCTCGGCTCAAAGGAGAAACCTTCCCCCAATCTAAATTTATGAGCCTCTGCTCAAAGGAGATACCTTCCCCTACCTCTGCTCTGGCTGGTGATCCTCTAGAAGACATCTGCCTCCGTTGCCCTTAGCAAATGGAACTCTATCCACAAAAGACACCTGTCTTCCCTGCTCTGGCTGGAGACCTCTGTTCTCAACTCTATCACCTCAAATCTGGTCCTCAAATTTGCACTAAACATAGTCCTTCGGTCTAGCACAAATGTCCTCATCCTCTGTCTTTGATCAGCACCAAATACAGTCCTTCGGTCTGGCACAAATCTATCTTTAGGCTCTTCTCATAGAACCAATGCACCTTTGTCCTCAAGTTCTCTGATAGAACTATCAACCTCAGCTTCACAAGTCCTCTGCTAAGACCTGTCCAAATCTGCTCACAAGTCCCCACCGAAACCTGTCCAAAACCTGCTCACAAGTCCCAACCGGAACCTGTCCAAATCTTCTTACAAGTCCCCAATGGAACTTGTCACCTACTCACAAGTTCATAAAGAAAACTTGCTTGGCATGAACCCACAAAGAGAATTGTTAGAGACCCAATGTGATTCATCAATCTCATAGAAGCATAAAGAGAATTGTTAGAGACTCAATATGTTCTATACTTAACTCCCAATCTCAATCTCAACTCAATATCAAATCTCAAAAGAATAAGATAGATGTAGTATGCTTTTCTCAAGAACATGAAACACTTCCCAACAATTGCCAACCATGCAATATCTCATATAACAATGATACTCATGTTCTTTCCAAAACCAATATCTTTTCTCAACCAATTGGGCTTCAACAACAATGCTCATAGACAAGGTTTAACCAACAACATTCAACTCAATATTAACCTTGAAGCATTCAACCAATCATCACAAGAAAAGGAAACAAGTAGAAATCATTTTCCCTCCAAAGATATTTGAACAAAATAGCCACCAACACAATATCACCAAATGCAAAGAATAACTTGTTCAAATCAACTCAATGGAGTAAGCCCAATATCATGACTCAAGTAAAAGCAATTACTTGATCAAACAACCTCTATGGAAGCAACTCATCCATCAATGTCAAAATAGCCAACTAAGGGTTTCACCATCTCAATGCAAGTAACAAGACTTACAAACATAAACCCTAGTGCACAATGCTTCCATTACCCCAAACCAGAAATATGCATTCTCCAAAACTCTCATCAATGATAACAATGCATAAGTAGTCTTCAACAAACCAGAAACTAGGACTTACACCCAACCAAAAGAAACCTTGTTGAATACCTTTTCACTCCAATCTTATTTCAGGAAAACATACACCAATCATACTCATAAGAAGAATGTGCCCATACCTTATTGAAGTGAAGGAACCCCTTTGGAAATCTGCCACAATCATAAAGTTCTTTTGCCAATCTTCACAAAGGTTAGTATATCACAAAATAATCAATATTACTCCACTTTTCAATAATCATCACCAAGGTCTTTAATTGCACTTCCTTATCTCTCCTAAAACCACTTGTACCATAAAATAAAATAAATCACAACATTGCATAACCTTATAACTCCCAAAACCACTTATACCATAAAAATAAAATAAAATATTACATAACCAATAATAAACATTCCACACTCTAGTTATGACTCCCCTTATATCTTCTTAATAAAACAATTAATTCTCTAACTCTTATATCTCCCTAATAACACAATGCACTTAATAAAATAAAAATCTTATACAATCCCTTGTAACTCCCAACTTCCACAATACACTAATAACCAAGCATTTTATGACATACCTAAAAAGTGCATCCGCCGCCGTCGCTGGAGTGATTCGAACATTTGACCATGTACCGCATAAGCTTGGACAAAATGCCAACTCTTCCAAACTAAAAAGTGCATCCGCTGCCGTCGCTGGAGTGATTCGATCCAACGATCTGTCGCAGCCCTAAACCTTAGCACAGTCACGAATACCACAAGGACTGCACGATCTTCGTGCATCCAACTTCATTTTAAGCTTTGACATTCGCAAAGTCGTCGAGAGAGTACTCCTACCACTTCGTCGTATTCGAAACTCGATTCACACGCCTTTTTATTATTAATGCCCAAACTGAAAACTTTAGGTTTCTGAGACGACGATCTATTCTGATGCAGATACGAAGTTGCCTTGACAAAGTTTTCAGATATTCTACAGCATATCCTCGGATGCCACAATGACTTCGTATTATCTCATCCCCAACGAATCGCTCCCGAGCATCATTTGAATCTCCACCATGAGCCCTCCTCTTTGGCACTGCTCCCGAGCATCATTTGAATCTCCACCGTGAGCCCTCCTCTTTGGTGCTGCTCCCGAGCATCATTCTTCGTTAGCGCAGGGGCTCCGACTAAATCGTAATTGCACAAGGATTCATATCATAAACATACACACTTTAATGAATTCCATTGCCACCTTTTATATGTACTTCGATGCATTACCAAACACGTCGGCATTTCCAAACATTAATACTTTAATTTAATTTTAAAATATTAATTTAAATTTTAAATAAATAAAATTTAAACTAAATATTTAAAATTAAATATCTTCATCATCGGGGCACCTTTTTCAACGAAACGAAGAGCCAACTTGGGTTTTAAGAAAAACCCATTTCAAATCTGTTGTCCATGGTTTTAAATAAAACCTTTTATTTTGTCTGCCTTGGTTTTCACAAAAACCCTTCCGCTTCTTGACATCAATGACAACATCAATACTTGAGCAAAGGCAATGTACCCAATGTACCCAAAATTGCCAACATTATAGAGATCTTGAAAAATTAGGGATTTCCACTCCTTTTGTTAATAAATATGGTTCAATTAGGATTTGTGAATATTTTCATGTAAATGCTATCAAATAAAAATCTATGAAGTATGTTCCTTGTGATTTTGATCATCAAGATGATCCCTATTCTAGATTTTTCTTTGATGAATTAGTTTCTTGCATGCATGTTCTCTTTGTTAATATATGGAATATAATTAGAGTGTGTGTGAACTATCAAACTATTCACTTGTAAAAACTAAAACAAACTATAGATACACACACACACACACACATATATATATATACACATACATACATAATAATAAAAATAATCAATCATTAATTAGGCATACCTTACATTTTCATCTGCCACATTTATTTGTCTTTCCATACTGCATGTTTGTCTATCATATTTTGCATGATTTACCTAACATTTCATTGCATTTGCATCTCTCATTATCACAATTGCATTTTTGTTTGCTCATGACTTCTTGATCATATAGTTCTTGAGGACCTCATGATAATGGAATGTGATGACACCTAGTTAAGTCATAGCTCACATGCATTGCACTCTCACTAGGACTATAATGCCTAGAGAAGTCCCCAACTTAGGGATTTCTTTTTTTTTCTTCCTTCCTCATATTTTTTTTTCCTCCTTTCTCCTTTGTATTTGCTTTTGTGTTCCTTGACCTTGAAATTTTTATTGATGACCATCAATTTCTCTTTATTTCAAGGAACACAACTCTTCCTTGCTTTTATTTTCTTCTTCTCTTCTATCATGTGCACACACTCACACCTTGTCTTGTCCATTCATATTCTTGCACACACCACACCTGTAGCACCTATATCTCCCTCCTCGAGTCTCCATAACCCATAGTCCTACTCAAGTTGGCTGCTACTAATGTGGAGGCTTCTCCAACCCCTCTCTCGATCCTACTTCAATGGTCATAGGGGTAACTCTAGTCGCTCCTACCTCCCTGGTCCAAGAAGTAGTGTTGGAATTCACCACTATCTCTTCTCAAATCCATACCTACCTCTACCATAGGATCCCTTAGCCCTACCACTACTAATATATGGTACATTGTGTGGCATCTCACAGTACTAGCTGTATATGTCAGCTCATGACTTGAAACCTATGCATCAAAACTGGTGGGGAGATCCTTAGGAGCATGACACCCCTATACCATCTCCAATAATTGAGAGCTACCCTAGAATCATCCACCCTTATTCATATAGAGTGAATCATCCAAGTCCTCATTTTCCCATATCACCACATTAGGGTCCCCTTCGAATCCTAATGGATATCGATACACTCACTTATACTAGTAGTCACCCAAGGTCAAGATATCCTAGAAGATACTGAACTACCACTAGACTTGGTTGATTTTAAAAAGATCCAACTTTCCCTTCTTTGTAGAGATCCACCTGATCCTCCTAACCCTGGCTAGCCACTCCTTTTTTGTTGTCCTCTACCCATAGGTGTCTACATATTTCTTTGATGCATTTATTATGACATAAATGCATCAAAGAGAGGATAAAATGCAAATGCAAAAAATTGACCCACTTGAGTAAGTCATTATCCCTAGACCCTTATAGAGACCCTCCAACTTTCCCAAGACAAGTTTGGGCCTCTCTACCCTCTTATTTTTTAGTTTTTTTCTAGTTTTGACAAAATCATTGTCAGCCCTTACAAGGTGTGATTTCACCTAGCTAGGGTATTCTCTTAAAAATCCTTAAATTTTCAAACTAACCTCCTAGACATCAGTTTTCCCTTGGGTTTCCCACTCATTGTTGTTTCAAACCCCTTATAAATTATATGTTTGAAGCTTTATTTTTCCCCTAACGAAACTAAGAAGCTTAAGTAAATATGCCTAAGCAAGTAACTAAGAATCCAAGAACAAGTTTTTGAGACAAGTGCTAACAAGATCTTATTACAAGTGCCAAATGATTTGTTGAAGTTGTTAATTTTTTGGAGATCTCTTTTGCTGCATTGATTGTGTGTTGCTATCCTTTTTGGATAAGTTTTGGAGCCCTAAGGAGGATTCTACTATCTTAGAGTTATTCATCCTTTTGTTTGCTTTTTCGCTACCACCAGGTTGTTTTCTCTCGTTTGCATTTATACATTTCTAATTTCACATCTATCATTAGTTTACTTGCATTCTTCTACTATATTTTCCTTCTATTTCAAAATTATACCTTGTAATTACAGGGTATGATTTCACGAGAAGTGAAATCATGGTTGCCCTGTATAGGGCATGATTTTACCTATACTAAGATTGGGGGAAAAACTTCGCCATCAAATCCTATATTCTAATTTCATGTTATATTTAGAGCATAATTGCATAATCTACACTCTATTCATCATATTGTTTTGTTGCATTATATTCGGTTTGCTCATATTCCAAAAATTTCAACTTTCACTTTTGCATTATAAAGGTTAGCTAAAAGGACCTAGGGGGCTTGATTTTTG
This sequence comes from Wollemia nobilis, assembly GCA_028583015.1. Lineage (NCBI taxonomy): Eukaryota > Viridiplantae > Streptophyta > Pinopsida > Araucariales > Araucariaceae > Wollemia > Wollemia nobilis. The sequence goes on from JAQPPZ010017218.1 coordinate 9,334,294, forward strand.
TACCTCCAAGTACATTCATATAATGACTTAAGTAGACCCCCAGTGTTGATCATATTTTTTTATGGTTTTGTAAAGTTATTTTGTAGGATAGAAGTTGTAGAACACTACTAGATGCAAGATAAATTTGGGAACAACCACTGAATCAGATAAGTACCCTAATAGATATTTAGGCTATTTGGTTTTTGCTTTCGATTCATTTCTGATTCAAAAACCTAGATCACGAGTAAAGAAAAGCATTTGATCAATTTTTTAGGCATTTGAAAGAATAAAAACATATAGCGTGCATCTAGGATTTTTAACTCGTTTGTGCATTTCTATTGGACCTTTACTTGAAGGCTTTGTTTTGTAATCCTAGGGTTAGTGATCATTCAAGCAAATAATCATTCTAGGGTTAGCTCTTTTCTTCTTATATATTGTATCTTAGATTATGATTTCTCTTTTCATAGCATATTTTTAGAAAGGCCAAACATAGTTGTATGTTTAATTAACACACTTCAACTCATTCCACCCTGGACTTGGAATGAGTCCTAAAACCATTCCTAGAAAACCCTTATCACTTTGTCCACCAAGTGAAGAGTTTTAACCTAACCCCACGGTTCACCTCATATCCTAGCAGATCTAGATGAGAATGGTATGCGTTAGGGAAGTTTTCTCCCTCTATATGAAATATCAATTTTAGGACTTGCTCCAAGACTAAGGTGGAATGTGTTTAAGTTTTTAATTTAAGCATGTACCTATGTTTGGTCTTTCTAAAACTATGCTATGAAAATAAAATGAACAATGCAACATACAAGGTGCAAGAAAACAAGAGCTAACACTATAATGATTCTTTGCTTGAATTATTCTTTACTTGTGACCTAGGATTTTGAATTTGAAATTAATAGAAAGCAAACACCAAACAACCTAAATATCTACTAGGGCACTTATCTTATTTGGTGATTGTTCCCAATTTTATCTTGATCCAACAATGTCCCATAGCTTCTATCCTAAAAAATGACTTCACAAAACCATCACAAAATATGATTAGCATTTGCGGGCTTGCTTAGGCTATTGTATGACTGTACTTGGAAGTGCATCAGACAAGCCCTCTAGGTCCTTTTAGCTAACTTTTGGAATGTAAAAGTGAAAGTTGACCTTTTTGGAAGATCAAAAAATAGAATATACTGTAGAAGAATTATATGATGAATAGAGTGTATATTGTGCAATTATGCTCTAAAGATAACATGAATTTCAAATCTAGGGTTTGGAGGTGAACTTCTACCCCTAATATTAGTGTAGGTTAAATCGTACCCTATACAGGGCCGCCATGATTTTGTTGCTGGAAAAATCGTACCCTATAATTATGGGGTACAATTTTACATTAGAAGTAAAATATAGTAGAACAATACAAATAAACTAATGACGGATGCAAAATTAGCAATGTATAAATGCAAATGAGCAAAAACAACCTGGTGGTAGTGAAAAATCAGACAAAAGGATGAAAACCTCCAAGATAGTAGACTCCTCATTAGGGCTCCAACACTTATCCACCAAGGGTAGAAACACAGAATCAATTAAGCACAAGAGATATCCATTAAATTAAGTAGCTTCAACAAATCACTTGGTGCTTGCAATAATATCTTGTTAGCACTTGTCTCAAAAACTTGTTCTTGGATTCTTAGTTACTTGCTTAGGAATATTCACTTGATTTTCTTAGTTTTGTTAGGGTAAAAAGAAAGCTTCAAACCCTCTATTTATAAGGTATTTGAAACAAGAATGGGTAGGAAAACCAAGGGAAAACTGATGTCTAGGAGGCTAGTTTGAAAAGTTAGGATTTTTTAATAGAAAACCCTAGCTAGGAAAAATCACACACCATAAGAGTCGATCGTGATTTCACCAAGGCTATAAAAAAGGGGGAAATAAGAGGGGATAGAGGCCAAAACTTGCTTTGGGCAAGTTGGAGGGTCTCTCAAGGGTCTAGGGAAAATGACTTACTCAAGTGGGTCAACATTTTGCATCTACATTTTACCTCCTCTTTGGTACATTTATGGCCTAATAAATGCATCAAAGAAATATGTAGACACCTATGGGTGAAGGACAACAAAAAATAAGTGGCTATTTTAGAAGAAAGGAGTGAAAAAATGGTGTCATTTCATACTCTTTCTTATTTTGCACATAAATCAAGGTATTAGGAATATTAATACCTCTCAAGCTAGGGTGCCCTATTGAGTTTGGGAAGGAATGTAAAATTTCCGATGAAACTTGAAATGGCAGATACATAAGAAAGAAGAGACAAAAAAGAAAGAAGAGAGGAGAGGGGAAAAGCAAAAAACAAGAATAAGAAAGTAGGAAAAAGTGTGAGTGTGTGCTCATGTGTGGTTGCTTATTTTTATAGTTATATAATTTTTTTGTATGCATGGTGGACACATAAATAATGGATGCAATGAACCTAAATGAATGAGGTTGAATGATATGAATCTAATCTAAATGCAATTCATGTAAAATGTAAACCTAAATGAAATACATGGACAGATTAAAAGAACGCTCTAAAAGGACGAAGAAAAGAAAAATAACCAAAACAATATGGTTGCAAGAGGGACAAGATGGAGCTAAACCTGATATGGATGTAGCACTCACTAATATGGAAAAAATATAAATAGATGTACCCATTGGGATGTATGCTCGCAAATGGTTGATTGGGGGATATCCCTCACTGGTAACCATGAAGCTATCCACTAAGGGGTGTGTTGTGTGCAAGAAAGTGATGATCAAAGTGAGTACTATCCAATGGGGTGTGGTGTGTGAAATAAATTGTATGAACATGGCCAATGGAATAGAATGAGAACCAAATCCCTTGACTTGGATAAATACATAAGCAATGAAAACTTTTAAGGTAAAGGAATAAGGAGAATTGATCCACTTGAGTTTCATTTTCCCTAGACCCTTAGAGAGACCCTCTAGCTTGCCCAAGGAAATTTTGGGTCTCTCCCCTCTTATTTTTACCTTTTTTTTCTAGTTTTAGCAAAATTTTGATCAGCCCTTATAGGGTGCGATTTCACCTAGCTAGGATTTTCTCTTAGGAAACCCTAACTTTTTAAATTGGCCTCCTAGACATTGATTTTTCCTTAGTTTTCCCACCCATTATTGTTTCAAATACCTTATAAATAAAGGTTTTGAAGCTTTCTTTTTTCCCTAACAAAGCTAATAAGCTCAAGTGAATATTCCTAAGTAAGCAAGTAAGAATCCAAGAGCAATTTTTTGATACAAGTGCCAAGTGATTTGTTGAAGTTGTTTAATTTTATGGATATCTCTTCTACTGCATTGATTGTGTGGTTCTACCCTTGGTGGATAAGTTTTGGAGCCCTAACGAGGAGTCGACTATATTTGAGGTCTTCATCATTTATCTAATTTTTTGTTATGACTAGGTTGTTTTTTCTCATTTGCAATTATACATTTCTAATTTTGCATCTATCGTTAGTTTATTTGCATTATTCTATTGCATTTTCCTTCTATTAAAAAATCATGCCCTAAAATTATAGGGTACAAGTTTACCAATAGTAAAATAATGGCTACCTCATACAGGGCACAATTTCACCTACACTAAGCTTAGGGGTAGAATTTAACCCCCAAAATCCTAGATCTGCATTTCATGTTATGTTTGAAGCATAATTGCACAATCTACACTCTATTCATCATATTGTTCTACTGCATTATATTTGATTTGTTCATCTTCCAAAAAGTTCAACTTTCATTTTTGTATTTTAAAGGTCAGCTAAAAGGACCTAGGGGGCTTGAGTGTTGTGCCTCCATGTACAGTCATACAATGGCCTAAGCAGGCCCCCCAATGATGATCGTATTTTTTGAGGGATGTGTGAGATTATTTTGTAGGATAGAAGTTGTGGGACACTGTTGGACAAAAGATAAAGCTAGGAAAACCACCAAATAGGCTAAGTTACCTAGTAGATATTTAGGTTATTTGGTGTTTTCTTTCTATTTATTTCTTATTCATAAATCTATATCACAAGTAAAGAAAAGCATTTGATCAAATTTATAGGCATTTGATCAAATAAAGGCATATAGTGTGCATTTAGAGGTTTAACCTTGTTTGTGCATTTCTCTTGGACCCTAGCTTGAAGGCTTTATTTTGAAATCCTAGGGTTAGTTATCATTCAAGCAAAGAGTCATTCTAGGGTTAGCTCTTATCTTGAATCTTGTATCTTGCATTATGCTTTCTCTTTTCATAGTGTAGTTTTATAAATGCCAAACATAGGTGCATGCTTAATTAACACACTTAAATACATTCCACCCAAAACTTGGAGTAAGTCCTAAAACCATTTTTGATGAACCCTTACTCCTTTTTCCATTGAGTGTAAAGTTATAACATACCCCTATGGCTCACCTCGACTCTCAATGGATCTAACCAAGAATCGTACCTGGTAGGGCAGTTTTCCCCTTACACATCTTTGGTGAACCCAACATGAATGCGCATCTAAGTGGCAAAATTAGGAATCATTTTTCTTGTTTTATTTTCTTTTGAAAAAATTTTAACAATACAACTAATTTATTTTCTTAGAATTGGAACATTAATAAATATCTTTAAAATATTTTTGTGTCTTTCATTAGTTTTCTTCTCTATCCTTTTACTTCTAATGGCTCCATTCCTTAGAAGTCAGTGGAGGCAACTAGAGTCTGATTATGTTCCCCAAGAAGATGATCAAATTGATATAAATAACCCTAACCTTGATATAGAAGAGCAATAAAATGTGGAAACTAAGATAAACTATGATCCCTTTTAAGGATCCAATGGGTGGTACATCTTTATATCATTTTATCACATTTGTATTTTTATGAAACGCAATAAAGTAGACTTGTTGCAAGCTATGGAGTGGGAAGCTTGACTTGAAATATGTGAGACTCCTCATCCTCCAATAGTATCTCCTAGCCACTTTCATACTAACCCTTCATTTGAATCTTTGAATCATGGTAATCATATCCATAAACCAACTTATGTCACTATTGTAACCACCAATTATGAAAGTATTTTTTAAGGTCTTCCAACCCGTAGTGGCACTCAATATTGTTTTCAACTTTCTCCTCATCCTTCTAATCTCAATATTTTTGATTTTTTTCAACCAACTGTTAGTTAACCTCTTTGGTAATATACCACATATCATAACCAAGTACTCTTTCAAAAACCTACCTATACCCCTCCCTAAATAAATCTAGGGGCATTGCACAACAAAAATCCTAAGGTGCAAAGTTTAACTAATATGGTGAAATAATTGGTTTCAAGAATGGATATGATTCAACCCCCTAGTTTCACCTATAGCTATATAGAAATATGCAATCAACCCTTAGACCCTATTTATACTAGACCCTATCCTAAGTATTTTTTCATGTTGGTTTTTCCTATATATAAAGGGATGAAAGATCCAATTGAGCATTTGAGAATGTTTAGAAAATCTTGTCATGATATCATATATGATAACATATTGTTGCTAAAGACATTCCCTAAGAGCCTTGGTGGCATGGCATTAGAGTGGTATTATCGATATTCCAACCATTATTTGAAGAATTTTGAAGAAAAAACTAAATTATTTATGCAACAATTTGGTTCTTATGTTCATAAGAATGTAACCATGAAATATGTTTACATGTTAAAGCAAGATAAAGAGGTAATTTTTTAGAATTTCTATCTCATTGGAGAAGTCTAGTTAGATGTTTGAGATATACCTTACCTCCTTGAGACATGCTTGAGATATTTATTAGAAATTTGCAAGAATAATTATCTTATGCATTTTAAACAATAGCTATCACATATTTTGATCAGACAATTGACCTAGAAAGAAAAGTAGAGCAAGCTCTTATCAGAAGAGGATAGCTTAAAGAAAAAGAAGATAGGACCACTAATAATTAATGTAAGAACAAGCATTTGGTTAGTTATGGGGTAGTAGATAGTAGGCATGTTAATAGTATTATTAACAACCTACAAAATATGGTGCTTAACCAACCCCCAAAACTCCTATGAAGAAATTTCATAAGACTCAACATTCCTATGAATGAGGTCCTAAAGTAGCTTTTGAAAGCTAATATGATTGAGTTACCTCCTGTAAGGTAACCAAATGCCATGATTGATTGGTATAATTTTGGTCAACACTATGAGTATCATAGAGTAGAGTGACACTAGAAAAATTCTTGTAAGAGATTGAAACATGTGGTTTAGGACCTGATTTATGAAGGTGACCTTGTCATAGAAGGTTCTCATCCACCAAAAAATCAACCTCCTACTCAAAAAGCACCCACAACTAATCAAGATATGGAAATCTTCCAAGATACCCTACCTAAGCATGGGTAGTCAGCAACTAATCAAGTTTCATATTATAATGTACCACCTCCCTATGATAATGTGGTTGGTATGATAATAGTAACTACAAGGCAACAAGATCAAGCTCAACTAGCTCAATGTTCTCAAAAAGAGATGATTTCTTTGTCCAATCCAACCTTGAAGCCCATATTGGTTTTTAATAATCCTTAGAAGATGAGTATGGGAGTAAAACCCCACCTTTATTGTTGAAACCTCAACCTAAAGCCTCCTTTGACATTCAAAAGTAGTTAGCCAGTACCCCAAAAAAGATCTTTATCTTAGAACTCTTACAAACTTCTCCTATTCATAGGGAATCTTTGTTGGAACTTCTAAGACAACAATTTGTCCTTGTAGATATGTCCCCTAGTGCTATAGCCAATGTCATAGGTCCTCTTGAGATACATCACATCACATTTTTTAATGAAGATATGCTTTGATTAGACTTACAAAATTATTCTTCTATTTACATCACAACATTTATTGGGAGGACCTTTGTCAAATGAATCTTGATTAACAATGGTTCTTCCCTTAATTTATGCACTTATCATTTTTTTTTTTTTTTTGGATTAAAAGAGGAAGACTTAACTAAATTTGATATTATCATCAAATATTTCAATGAGTCCCAAGAGGCCTATGGAATTGTATCTCTCCCCCTTAGGGTTAGACCTTAGATATTAGATACCTTGTTCTATGTGGTACCTTGCCCAACATATTTCAATATTCTTCTTAGACATCCTTGGATCCACGCAATGAAGGTTATCCCATATTTCATCAATGTTTGAAGTTTGAATATAAGGATCAAGTTGTCACTATTCTAGGTGACCTTCATCCATTAAAATATTATTTTATGGTTGAACAAGCTCAATATAGCCTCTAAATATATCCTTTAGTTTAATCGTTTGCTCCTCAAAGTTCCTCATCTCAAAATCTGAGCAACTCAAAAGTCTAAAAGTTAGTGAGGAACCTCTCATCAAAGTTTCATAATGGGATCAAGTTAATCATTTTCTTCAAGAGCCTCTTTTGGATCTTGCCAAGCTACCACCTTTAGTAAGGACTATATATTTACCTCATAATAAGGGAGAAGTTGTACACGTTGGTACATGTATCTTTATCTTTGTAGGAACAACCTTCGAAGAAGATATTCATGGTAGCAACCCTTCTCCTGTGGAGCATTATTTTGCTCACTATTACTTATCCAATGATTACCCACTCCCAAAATAGATCCTATCTAACATGGGATATGTTGAAAGGTTTGGGATACCAACAAAATGACATTCAAGAGCCTTTGTATGTTGAAGTCTGGCATGGGAAGTGTGGTGTAAGCTACATTCCCAAAAAAACCCAATCTTTACCATTCAATAATTATGATCATCTTAAAACTTATACTAAATATTTAGATCAAATATTAGAGTGGAGTGATGAGGATGAATATCCCTTTATCCCTATGATATTTTGTTGTATAATATGATAAATTTTATGCATTCTAATGGTAAATTTGTTGCTTCTCAAGGAAACCCGACTTCATTATCTTATAGAGATCTTACAAAAATAGGGATTGCCACTCCTCTTCTATTATTCCCATTATCCCATGCATTTTCATGCATTGCATTAACTCCATTTCATCCATACATGTTGCATATTAGTATAAGTGCATTTTATAGTGAAAATCATATCAAGCATAAAATAGTTAAAAACATTAATATAACATTAAAAATACCATAAAAATAAAAAGCATAAGTACACACATTGCATATAAATACATCATGATATTACTCGAGAAGTAGAAAGGTACATAGGTTTGTCTGGTCTATGTACCACAGTCCAAGCCCGATACACTTGACCATCCCTATGGATGCATGCTATACTCAAAAATTAGCATAGCACCACAATCCCCTCCCTAGCTTTGGGAGCATCTCCTCTACTCTACCCATCAAATGTGGTCCTAGTTAGGGTATGTTCATGAACCATGAAGCCATCCATAATTTGGACAAAGTCTAGCTTGATATTTATAGGGATGAAGGTGGTGGCACACATTGCTCCACTAGAACTACCTAGTAGTACACCATCTATTAGATGGTTTCCCTCTGTATGGCTACCTTCAACTTCTCCCCATCCTCTATAGCTCTACGTATAGTAGTTGGATACCATCACCCTATTGGTTGTCACTAACCACAACCATCCACTTTGCTCAATACCATTGTCGCTCTTTGTCTAGTTGGATCACCTCTCCTTGGAGGTGGTCTACCTCCATTCATGTCTTATCCCTCTCCACATCTGTAGTGCTCAGTTCACTCTTTATCCCCTCTATCCTCTTTGTCCTATCCTTTTTCATAAGGTCCATTTCCCTCCATATGATCATTATCAACACTTGTAGCATCTTTGCATCCCTCCTTAGATCTTCTTGACCTATGATCTTACTCAAGCTAACTACTACTAATGTGGGAGCCTCTCCAACACCTCTACTTATTCCTACTCTAATCATCATGGGGAAATCTCTAATTTCTCCTACATCCTTGGTCCTAGAAATAGTGGTGGTAGTTTCTACTATATCTACTTAAATCCATGCTTACCTTTATTGTGGGACCTCTTGTACCTATTGCTACTGCTCTATGGTGTGTCAAGTTGTGTCTCACAGTGCTAGCTATATATATTGGCTCATGACTTGGCACCTTTATAACAGCACTGGTGTGGATATCCTTAGAGATATGACACTCGTATACCATCTCTAGTACCCAAGAGAAACCTCAACATCGTCCATCCTTGGATCCATATAGAGTGGATCATCCATGTCCTCCTCTAACCATATCACCATATTGAGGTCCCCTTTGACTCTTAATGGATCTTGGTACACTCGCCTATACTAGTAGTCACCCAATATCAAGATCTCCTAGAAGATACAAAACTACCACTAGACTCGATCGAATCTGAAGAGCTCCAAATCCCCCTTCTTTGTAGGGAGACAATCCTCATAATCCTATATAGCTCCTCTACATCCTCAACCCATATAGGGTGTATATGCCATGGTATCCATATGATCTTCAACCTTCGTAGGTTATCGACTACCCACATTTCTAGTGGTAGATTCTCAGCATACATCCTTTGGACACGCTCGTAGTACCTATACCATCTGTATATTGTTGGCCGCTCTAGGTTGGGCAATGGCCCTAGAAGTGCATATGGTATATGTACTACTATGTGCTTCTAGCACCACACCTATAGTAGCATTATGCACACTAATCCTATATGTCATTTGTACACGACATTGAACAATATTTTGTGCAATCAAGCTAGCACATATGGACCCTATACAAATTTTACTCAATGATCTTATATGTCTACCACTACACCCACTATAACCCATGGCAAATGTCACCTATTGGTATGGCACATTAGCAATCCTACCACCACCCTACAAATAATTGTCATCAAAGTATCGACCCCATAGCATCCCACCATCTCATTGATCAAGATCATACTCTCTCATACCTGGTGGGCCTAGCCAATTAATAATCTCTCTAGTGTGGTCCACTTCCCCCATGCCCTGTAAACTACTCTCATTTTAATGGGGATACATAAGATGCACCACACATCCTCTAGTGTGACTTCCATCTCCTCTATGGATAATCGAAAGGCCGAAGATACCAGGTACTATCTCTCTACTAGTGCTATCAGTAGTGCTCTATCTACCTCTACCCAGAGTATCTCTACCAAGTGGTCTAGCTCCACTACCTCTAGGGTATCTCTCTCTACTTGGGAGAGGCCATCTAGATCCACCTCCAAGGAGCTCGATCGCCACTCATAGCTCTCTAGTACATCATGTTGCATCCAAAAACATAATATTTTTTTCATCAGTCTCTTGTGCACATTAATAAATTATAATTAACAAAATTAATCTTCTCTTCTATTTTTTGGCTTGCTTCATTTTTTTTCTCTTTTATGAAATCATGCCCATCTAGCTTTAGGCGTGATTTCATTTTTCTTACCCTTTTTCAAAATCATGCCCTTTGGCTCTGATGAGCGATTTCACAAAATTGCACCCCATATGTCTAGGGCATGATTTCACTCGTCATCATGAACCAGGGTAAAATTGTGATCGTGCCACGAAATCATGCCCAAGTTGTGCACAATGATTTTCAAAGAAAAAAATGCATGAAATAAATATTTTAGTCCTTACCTATGCTTGCTCTACTTCTATGCTGACCTCACCCCTCGCAACAGTTGAACGATGTGTAGGAAGTGCCATTTCTATTTTTCTATAGAGATCCTTTCTTCTCTTTTGCATAGTGAAAATGAATTAGGGTTTTCACCTTTTACTCCTTTTATGCTTGTTTTTCTAATTTTTCTCTTTCCTCTATTTTTTTGATTTCGTTCTTCTTTCTTCTATATTTTTCATTTTGAGTTTCATTAGGAATTTTACATTCCTTATGAAACTCAAGCAGACACGCTAGTCTAAGAGGCATTAATGTCCCTAATGCCTCGATTTGAATGTAAAACAAGAAAGTGTCTCGAATGACACCATTTTTACATCACTCCTTTATTCTAAACCAACCACTCATTTTTTTGTCCTCTATCCATAGGTATCTACATATTTCTTCGAAGCATTTATTAGGCCATAAATGCATCAAAGAAGGGGTAAAATGTAGACGTGGAAAATTTACCCACTTGAGTGAGTCATTTTCCCTATACCCTTAGAGAGACCCTTCAACTTGCCTAAGGCAAGTTTGGGTTTCTCTCCACTCTTATTTTTTCTTTTTTTTCCTTTTTAGTGAAATATTGATAGACCCTTATGGGGCACGATTCTACCTATCTAGTTTTTCCTTTTAGAAAACCCTAACTTTTCAATCTAGCCTCCTATACATTGGTTTTCCCTTAGTTTTCCTACTCATTATTGTTTCAAATACCTTATAAATAGAGGTTTTGAGGCTTTATTTTTCCCCTAACAAATATAAGAAGCTCAAGTGAATATTCCTAAGCAAGAAACTAAGAATCCAAGAACAAGTTTTTAAGACAAGTGCTAACAAGATCTTATTGCAAGTGCAAAGTGATTTTTTGAAGTTGTTTAATTTTGTAGAGATCTCTTTTGTAGCATTGTGTATGTGTTACTGCCCTTGGTGGATAAGTATTGAATCCATAAGGAGGAGTCTACTATATTGGAGGTCTTTATCCTTTTGTCTTATTTTTTACTACCACCATGTTGTTTCCACTTATTTGCATTTATACATTGCTAATTTTGCATTTGTCGTTAGTTTATTTACATTTTTCTACTACAATTTCCTTCTATTGCAAAATCACACCCCATAATGATAGGGCATGATTTTTCTAGCAATAAAATCATGAATTCATTGTACAGGGTACAATTTTGCCTACGCTAAGCTTGGGGGTGGAAGTTCACCCCCAAACACTAGATCTATATTTTCATAATATTTTTGCCCAGTTAAATGCTGGCATGCCAGGGCTTGATCCTTCTCTTGTTATTTTTTATTTGGTAGTGAAGACTTGTATTAAGCCTATTAAGTAAAACTTAGGAATATGCATCCTAATGTTACCCTTTTGATCAAGGAGGGGCTCCAAAAACTCCTTGACATCAATTTTATGAAAGCTATCAACTATTTTGATTGGATATCTAACATCATTCTTGTGGCTAAGAAGGAAGGTACAATAAAAATATGTACTGACTTTAGGAACATCATCTTAGCATATCCCAAGGATGATTTTCCCTACACAACATAGATCAGATCATATATTTCACTATCAAATGTGGTATGTTATCTCTCATAGATAACTTATCAAGATACAATCAAATTATGATTATCCCTGAGGATTAGGCCAAGATAGCTTTCATTACTCTGTGGGGTACTTTCCATTAGAAATTCATGCCTTTTGGATTGAAATTTATTGGTGCCACCTATCAGTGGGCTATGACTTATATTTTTCATGACATGATGCATGATATTCTCTAATACTATGTGGATGATCTCTTAGGTCATTCCATACATATACAAGATCATGTTCATGACCTAAGGTGTATTTTTGAAAGGATTCAACATTTAAAAGTTTACCTTAACCCCACTAAGTGTGTGTGTTTGAAGTCACATCTAGAAATTTGTTAGGTTTCATTATTTCTAGGTGAGGTATTGAAGTATACCCTGCTAAATTATTGACCATTACTAACATGCATCCTCCCCTTACCGTAACTGAGCTATGTAGCCAGCAAGGTAAACTTTAGTCTATTCATCGGTTCATAGCCCAGTTAGCAAATAAGTGTCAACCCTTTCTTAAGATTCTTAAGAAAGATATTATCTTTCTATGGGATTTAAAGTTTCAAAAAGCTTTTGATGACCTCAAATGATATCTCACTTTCCCACTTATTTTAGTCCCTCCTATACCTAGTAGGCATTTTATGCTTTACATAATTTCCATAGCTCATGCTTTGGGGGCCTTATTGGCTTAGCATGATGATGAAAATAAAGAAAAATCTATCTACTATATCAGTAGAACCTTGGTTAGCTATGAAATGTAGTACACCCCCTTAGAGAATCTTTACCTCATCAAAGTGTTCATTTTCTAGAAGCTAAGACACTACATGTTTAGCCATAAGACATTGGTAGTGGTAAATTTTGATCCTTTGCACTACTTAATATATAAGCGTCACCTATTATATTGAGCCACTAAATGGTGTTGGCACTTAGTGAGTTTAACCTGACCTTCATAGGTCATAATGCTATCAATGATCAGGTAATCATTGATTAGTTAGCCTTTAATCCCCTAGAAGTTGTCCATCCTCTGGTTGTTGAGTTTCCTAATGAGTGCTTCAATGTCGAAGTTGAAGAACCAGAGTGTTGGACTTTATTTTTTTATGGAATCCACTACATGAAGGGTGCTAGTACTGGAGTCATTCTAGTTACACCACAAAAATAGCTCATCCTTTTGTCCTTCAAGATTTTTTTATCTTGCATGAACAATACTATAGAATATGAAGCTTTGATCCTTGATCTCAAAGTAGCCTTAGCTTTGTAAGTTAGATTATTTTTTGTCTTTGGTGACTCTCAACTTGTGGTCAATCATATCAACGATGTTTATCAAACTCAGGATGATAAATTAAAGCCTTACAAAGATATTGTCACCAATTTGTTGTCCTTGTTAACTTGAGTAACTATAGAGTCTATCCCTAGATTCTCAAACCATCATGTAGATACTATAGCCACTACTACATCTTTATTTCCTTTGGAGTTAGAGGATGGTCAAGTATTGATCATTATTAGACACATTTGGGAGCCCACATCACTTGGTTCTTGTATTGTCCTATTAGATGTTTTAACCATTGAAAATGCTCCATCTGAGCCATGGTATACTGGCATCTTTAATTTTCTTAAGGATGGTTCTATGCTTGATGGTTTAAATCGTAATTAGCATAATATTTTGCACAAAAAAGCATGTTTATTCATCATAATTAACAATACATTGTATCAACATTCTTTTGAAGGAATCCTCTTGCAATGTCTTAACTTTTTTGAAGCCCAACTTGCTCTTAGTTAGGCTCATGAAGGGTCATGCGAAGGCCATTTTAGTGGAAATTTTATTGCCAAGAAACTCCTTCGGATGGGGTGCTATTGGCATTTCATAGAGAAATATGCATGTGATCATGTCTGATGTTGCAATAAGTGTCAATGCCATGACAATCTTGTCCATGCTCCCTCTTAAAACCTTCAGGTTATTTATTCCCCTTGGCCATTCTTTATGTGGGGATTAGACATTATAGGGAAGATTAAACTAGTGTTATAAGATGGTCATAATTTTATCATAATAATAATAGAGTACTTCACTGAATAAATTGAAGTCATACCCCTGGCCATGGTGACTGGAACTCATATTTCTAATTTCATATTCAACAAGATTCTTTGTAGGTTCGAGATTTATTTAGTTATTGTTTTTACAATAGCACTCCTTTCAAGAATAATAATGTTCATAAGCTATGTACCAAGTATAATATTTAGCATGAGTGGTCAACTCCATATTACCCTTAGGGTAATGGACAAGCCAAAGCATCCAATCAGTCTTTGATCAAGATCTTGTAAAAGTTGGTATGTGATACTGATCGTTATTGGCATATCCATATTTATCCTATCTTGTGGGTCTATCATACTAGCATACATACCCCCATAGGTGCCTCACCCTATGTGTTAGTTTATAGGTCTGAGGTAGTGTTTCCTTTTAATCTTGAGGTTCCCTCATTGTGCATCTTGTTGCAAGATGCCTCGGTTGGTGATGAGTATCACTCAGATAATTTACACCAATTGAAGTTGCTAGATGAAAAGTGAATTCATGCCTTAGAGAATTTACGAGCTTATCAAAATAAGCTCAAGTGATCTTACTCTAAGAAAGTTTGTGATCATTATTTTGAAGTTGGGGATCTTGTCCTCAAGGAAAACCAGAAGAACACCAATGATCGTTCTTATCTTAAAGATAAGTTTCAAGCCAATTGGTTAGGGTCCTTTATCATAATGACCAAGTTTGAATTAGGTGCCTATTTTTTAGCTTCTTTATGGTGAATAAATTAAAGAAAAAATGAACATAATGCATAGAAAAAGTTATTGTGCATGATTCGTCATATGCATTGCACATTGCATTTAACATAGTTTCATATATCATCATTGTTTGCCTAATCATTTTGCATGATTGTATGTCATATTTTGTATGACTACCTAACATTTCATTCCATTTTCATCTCTTCTTTTCATAAACTGCACTTCTACCTATTCATATTTACATGATTGCTTGTTCATATAGATTTTTGGAGAATTTGTGACAATGGCAAGTGATGACACCTAGTTAGGTCATAGCTCATATGTATTTCACTCTCACTAGGGCTTTTATGCTTAGTGAATACCCAACCTAGGGCCCACCTTCATGCACTTCCATCATTTCATCCATCCATATCATCTTTTATTTATTTTTAACCTTGAAATTTTTCATTGCTTATATATTTCTCTAGAACAAGGGATTTGGTTCTCATTTTGCTCTATTGGCCATGTTTATACACTTTATTGCATGCACCACTCTCCTATTGGATAGTAATCACTTTGATCATCACTTTCTTACATACAGTGCACCCCATAGTGGATAGCTTCATGGTCACAAGTGAGGGATAGCCTCCATTCGACCATTTGTGAGCATACATCCCAGTGGGTGCATCTCTTTCTCTTTATTCTATCTCAGCAAGCACTACACCTATAGTGGGTTCAACTCCACCTTGTCCATATTATAAACATACACCATCGTAAGTGTTTGATTCTTTTTCTTTTCTTTGTCCTTTTGGAGCATTCTTTTCATCCACCCATGTATTTCATTTAGATTTACATTTTAGATGCATTGCATTTAGATTAGTCATGTCATTCCACCTTATTCATTTAGGTTCATTGCATCCATTATATCTATGTTCACCATGCATACAAAAAAATTAAATAACTATAAAAACAAGCAACCACACATGAGCACACACGCTTTTTCCTACTTTCTCATTCTTGCTTTCTACTTTTCTTTTCCTCTTCTCTCTTATTTTTGGTTTTTCTCTTCTTTCTTATTTATCTACCATTTCAAGTTTCATTACTAATTTTACATTCCTTCCAAAACTCGAGGGGGCATCCTGTCCTGAGAGGCATTAATATCCCTAATACCTCGATTTACGTGTAAAAGAAGAAAGTGTTTGAAATAACACCATTCTCACACCACGCTTTTCTTCTAAACTAGCCACTCCTTTTTTTGTGTCCTCTATCCATAGGTGTCTACATATTTCTTTGACATGTTTATTAGGCCATAAATGCATCAAAGATGTGGCAAAATGTAGACACCAAACATTGATCCACTTGAGTGAGTCATTTTCCCTAGACCATTAGAGAGACCCTACAACTTGTCTAAAGCAAGTTTGGGCCTCCCTCCACACCTTATTTTCTCCTTTTTTCTAGCCCCTATGAAATTGCGGTCAGTCCTTATGGGGCATTATTTCACCTAGCTAGGATTTTCTCTTATAAAACCCTAACTTCTCAAACTGGCCTCCAAGACGTTGGTTTTACCTTGGTTTTCCTGCCCATTCTTGTTTCAAATCCCTTATAAATAGAGGGTTTAAGGCTTTATTTTTCCCCTAACAAAACTAGGAAGCTCAAGTGAATATTCCTAAGCAAGTACCTAAGAATTCAAGAACAATTTTTTGAGACAAGTGCTAACAAGATCTTATTGAAAGTGCAAAGTGATTTGTTGAAGATGTTTAATTTTGTGATCTCTTCTACTACATTGATTGTGTTGTTTCTCTTGGTGGATAAGTGATAGAGCCCAAATGAGGAGTCTACTATCTTGGAGGTCTTCATCCTTTTGTCTACTTTTTTACTACCACTAGATTTTTTTTTCTCATTTTCATTTATACATTGTTAATTTCACATCTATTGTTAGTTTATTTGCATTGTTCTACTGTATTTTCCTTATATTATAAAATTGTACCCTGTAATTATAGTATGTGATCTCACTAGCAGTGAAATCATAGCTACCCCATACAAGGCATGATTTTGCATGCGCTAAGCTTGCGGGTAAAATTTTACCCCCAAATGCTATATCTACATTTCGTGTTATATTTAGAGCATAATTGCACAATCTACACTCTAATCATCATATTTTTCTACTGCATTATATTTTGTTTGCTTATCTTCCAAAAAGGTCAACTTTCACTTTTTCATTCTAAAGGTTAGTTAAAAGGACCTAGGGGGCTTGACTGTTGTACCTCCAAGTATAGTCATACATTGTCCTAAGCAGACCCCCAACACTAATCATATTTTTTTAGAGTTTTGTGAAGTTATTTTGTAGGATAGAATTTATGGGGCACTGCTAGATGCAAGATAAAGCTTGGAACAACCACCGAATCAGATAAGTGCCCTAGTAGATTTTGAGGTTATTTGGTGTTTCCTTTCTATTCATTTTTTATTCAAAAACCTATATCACAAGTAAGGAAACTAATTTGATCAATGTCTAGGCATTTGAAATAATAATAGCATATAGTGTGCATCTAGGGTTTTAACCTTGTTTGTGCATTTCTCTTGGACCCTTGCTTGAAGGATTTGTTTTACAATCCTAGGGTTAGTGATCATTCAAGAAAATAATCATTCTAGAATTAGCTCTTATCTTCTTTTATCTTGTATCTTGCATTGTGCTTTCCCTTTTCATAGCGTAGTTTTTGAAATACCAAACATATGTGCATGTTTAATTAACACACTTAAACACATTCCACCTCAAACTTGGAGTGAGTCCTAAAACCATTCCTGGTGAACCCTTCCTTCTTTGCCCACCAAGTGTAGAGTTATAACATATCCCCATGGTTCACCTCAACTCCCAATGGATCCAAATGAGAATCCTACTTGGTAGGGCATTTTTCCCCCATGATTTTGCCTAGCTAGGGTTTTCTCTTAGAGAACCCTAACTTTTCAAATTGGCCTCCTAGATGTTGGTTTTTCCTTGGTTTTCCCACCCATTCTTGTTTTAAATCCCTTATAAATAGAGGGTTTAAGGATTTATTTTTCCCCTAAAAAAACTAAGAAGCTCAAGTGAAGATTCCTAAGCAAGTAACTAAGAATCCAAGAACAAGTTTTTGAGACAAGTGCTAACAAGATCTTATTGAAAGTGCAAAATGATTTGTTGAAGATGTTTAATTTTGTGATCTCTTCTACTACATTGATTGTGTTGTTTCCCTTGGTGGATAAGTGATAGAGCCCAAAGTAGGAGTCTACTATCTTGGAGGTCTTCATCCTTTTGTCTACTTTTTTACTACCACTAGGTTGTTTTTTCTCATTTTCATTTATACATTGCTAATTTAACATCTATTGTTAGTTTATTTGCATTGTTCTACTGTATTTTCCTTACATTGCAAAACCGTACCCCATAATTATAGGATGTGATTTCACTAGCAGTGAAATCATAGCTACCCCATACAAGGTATGATTTTGCATGCGCTAATTTTGGGGGTAAAATTGTACCCCCAAATGCTATATCTACATTTTATGTTATATTTAGAGCATAATTGCACAATCTACACTCTAATCATCATATTGTTCTACTGCATTATATTTTGGTTGCTTATCTTCTAAAAAGGTCAACTTTCACTTTTGCATTCTAAATGTTAGTTAAAATGACCTAGGGGGCTTGACTGTTGCACCTCCAAGTATAGTCATACATTGTCCTAAGCAGACCCCCAACACTAATCAATTTTTTTTTAGAGTTTTGTGAAATTATTTTGTAGGATAGAATTTTTGGGACACAGCTAGATGCAAGATAAATCTTAGAATAACCACCGAATCAGATAAGTGCCCTAGTAGATTTTGAGGTTATTTGGTGTTTGCTTTCTATTCATTTTTTATTCAAAAACCTATATCACAAGTAAATGTCTAGGCATTTGAAATAATAATAGCATATAGTGTACATATAGGGTTTTAACCTTGTTTGTGCATTTCTCTTGGACCCTTGCTTGAAGGATTTGTTTTACAATCCTAGGGTTATTGATCATTCAAGAAAATAATCATTCTATAATTAGCTCTTATCTTCTTTCATCTTGTATCTTGCATTGTGCTTTCCCTTTTCATAGCGTCCTTTTTGAAATACCAAACATAGGTGCATGTTTAATTAACACACTTAAATACATTCCACCTCAAACTTGGAGTGAGTCCTAAAACCATTCCTGGTGAACCCTTCCTTATTTGCCCACCAAGTGTAGAGTTATAACATATCCCCATGGTTCACCTCAGCTTCCAATGGATCCAACCGAGAATCCTACTTGGTAGGGAATTTTTCCCCCATTATTTTGCCTAGCTAGGGTTTTCTCTTAGAAAACCCTAACTTTTCAAATTGACCTCCTAGATGTTGGTTTTTCCTTGGTTTTCCCACCCATTCTTGTTTCAAAACCCTTATAAATATAGGGTTTAAGGTTTTATTTTTCCCCTGAAAAAACTAAGAAGCTCAATTGAAGATTCCTAAGGAAGTAACTAAGAATCTAAGAACAATTTTTTGATATAAGTGCTAACAAGATCTTATTGCAAGTGCCAAGTGATTTATTGAAGCTATTTAACTTTGTGGAGATCTCTTCTAGTGCATTGATTATGTGTTGCTACCCTTGGTGTATAAGTTTTGGATCCTTAAGGAGGAGTCTACTATCTTGGAGGTCTTCATCCTTTTATCTACTTTTTCATTACCACTAGGTTGCTTTCACTTATTTTCATTTATACATTGCTAATTTTGCATCTATTGTTAGTTTATTTACATTATTCTACTACATTTTTCTTCTATTGTGAAATTGTGCCCTATAATTATAGGGTGCGATTTCACAAATAGTAAATTATGGCTACCCCATATAGGGTATGGTTTTTCAAACACTAATATTGGGGGTAGAATTTCACTCCCAAACCCTAGTTCTGCATTTCATGTTATATTTAGAATATAATTGTGTAATATCCACTTTGTTCATCATGCTATTTTGTTGCATTATATTATGTTTGCTCATCTTCCAAAAAGGTCAATTTTTTCTTTTACATACTAAAGGTTTGCTAAAAGGACCTAGGGGGATTGACTATTGCACCTCCAAGTATAATCATATAGTAGCCTAAGTAGGCCCTCAAATGCTATTCATATTTTTTGAGGGTTTTGTGAATATTATTTTGTAGGATAGAAGTTATGGGACACTGCTAGATGCAAGATAAAGTTGGGAATAACTATAGAATCAAATAAGTATCCTAGTAGATCTTTCAACTATTTGGTTTTTATTTTCTATTCATTTTTTATTCAAAAACCTATATCACAAGTAAATAAAATCATTGGATAAAATTTCTAGGCATTTGAAAAATAAAGGCATATAGTGTGTATTTAGGGTTTTAACCTTGTTTGTGCATTTCTCTTGGACTCTTGCTTGAAAGGCTTTGTTTTTTAATACTATGGTTAGTAACCATTCAATCAAAGAGTCATTCTAGGTTTAACTCTTATCTTCTTGCATCTTGTATCTTGTATTATGCTTTCTCTTTTCATAGTGTAGTTTTAGAAAGGATAAACATAGGTGTATGCTTAATTAACACACTTGAAAACATTCCACCCCTAGCATTAACATGTCTTCAATCCCCTCCTTAATGGTAGAAGTTTATTTTATTTCAATATATGAGTGGCTCAAGTGGCTCTTTGTGTAACCGATTAGCCAATTATCCATGAAATGTGGCTCCAATATATTGGGTCTCCATATACAAGTTGGTCATCCCCTATGCCCTTTCAAGTTTTCATAGGTTTTGATTTTACAAAACTAGTACAACCCTTATCTTTTCATGCCCACAAGGTATTTTCATGAATGAGATAGAGCAAAGATCAACCAATACTTTATGCTTATACAAAGGCGGTTTTATGAATAAGCATTAACCTTGTTGATCCTATTGCATCTCCATTGTTAGGGGGAGATGGAGGCTCTCAAGCCTATCTATTGTCTAAAATGTTTAAACTTCACCCTCTAGAGTGGCTTAGTGAAGATGTCAAAAATATTATTTATTTTTAGATAGTAGTGTATTTGTATTGTGCCATATTGAACAAGTTCTTGGATCTTGTGGACTTTTGTACTTATGTGTTTGGTTCTATCATGAAACATAGGATTCTTTTCCATGTGGATTGTTGATTTATTGTCCATATGTAGTCTTGTAGGACCTTTTTGAGTGATATCAAGAGTGTGTAACAACTTTATCAACCATACCACTTCTTTGCTTGTCTCAACTACAACAATATATTTAGCTTCTACTAAAGAATATGCTACAGTATTTTGTCACTTGGATCTCCATGAAATTGGTGTTGAGCCAAGAAACATCAAGTACCTAGATGTAGATCTCCCAGTGTCTTTATCTTCTATAAATTATGATTTTGTGTATGCAATGAGTTTTAAATCTACATTATTTTCATACAATAGGTCATAATTATGGGTTATATTTAGGTACCTCAACACTCTTGTTGTTGCTTGCTAGTAACTCTCCTTTGGCTTGGTCATGTACCTTGCGAGAATCCACACTAAATAAGTGATATCATATCTTGTGTTAGTAACATAGATGAGACTACCAACCAGCATTCTGTAGAGTGTTTTATCTACCTCTGGTGTGTCATCATCTATGGCGAGTTTCATATTTGATTACATTGGTGTTGTCACAGTGCATGCATATTTGAGTTGAAACTTCTCCAAAATATCATTGATGTATTTCTCTTGGATCAAGAATATTTTACCATTTTCTTGAGTTACTTTTATTTCCAAATAGAATTTCATCAATCTTAGATCAAATATATCAAAAGTATTTGCAAGGTCCGTTTTCATTATATTGATGATGTGTTCATTATTACCTGTTAGAAGCATGTCATCCACAAATACTATGAGGTATGTGACTTTATCTTTTTTGTGCTTTATGAATAGTGTTACATCACTATCTTGGTAATCACACACTTAAAATTCAATTACTTCATATTATCTGATAGCTTGTTGAACCAATCACGAGGGGCTTGCTTCAAACCATATAAAGACTTTTGAGCCTACATTCCTTGTGCTCCTATCCTACAATCTCAAAACCTTATGGATGTACCATGTATATTTTATCTTCCAATTTTCCATTCAATAAAGCAATATTTACATCTAATTGATGAATATTTCAACCTTGATGTGTAGCTAAGGCTACAAGAGTCCTGATTGTGGGCCATTTTTTGGTAGGTGCAAATACCTTAGTGTAGTCAATGTCTTGATTTTGCATGAAGCCTTTAGCCACTAATCTCACCTTGTTTTTTTCAAGGGTACCATCTAATTTATACTTATTTTTGTATTGTTGAACTACCTTTCTTCCAATTTTTAGATCAACTAACTCCCAAGTACTATTTTTGATAAGAGATCCATAATCCGAGTTCATTGCATATCTCCAAGTTTTGTGTTTGATAGGTTCTTGGTACATGAGAGGTTCATTATTCAGAGTGAGGTGCAATTCTATAAGTTATAGTTCAACAAGTAATGATTCATACACTCTTGCTCTAAGGGCACCTCTTGTACCCATTTTTCCCACTTCATCTAGTTTGATGCCCTTTAAGAGTTAGCAAGCTTCACAAATTCCTTGAGTGGGGAGTAGTGTGGATGTATCACCTACCTCAAAGTTTTTATCATGATATCAAAATGGATCATTAGGTATAGAGGTTGTTAAAAAATATGGATGTGAAATAATACTTTTACCATGATAAGCATTACTATGTGAAGAGGTAGAAGATGTAGAAGATACAAACATATACTTAGTATCACAATTTGGTTCCTCCAAACTTGTGGGTTTATTTACAAATTCTATATTTTTGAGTAACTTTTCAACATCTCCCTCCCCAAAGGCTAGAATTTGAACATCATATATGTTAGCATCTTTTGATCTAGGCTAAATATTGTATCCCCTGGTATCCAATGTAACCAGTTATTCTTTAATTTTTGCAAATACAACATCATGTGTCACAATCACTTTCTGATGTGAAGGAATGAATAACTTGTATCCCTTATGATCCATAGGGTATCCAAAAAATATGTCTTTAATATCTCAAGCTTCAAGTTTTTTTTGTGCTCTGGAAGAATATGAGCATAATAGATGGAGCTAAATATTCTAAAGTGGTTGATGGTGGGGGGTGTTCAATCCATTTTCATGAGGTGATAGGTTGGGTTTTGAGGGACTCATTGTGTTGAGTATATGCATAGCATTCCAAGTGGCTTTGGCCCAAATATATGGAGGCACATTTTTGTAGATAATAAGGGCACAAGCCATGTTCATAATTTTCCTATTCATGCACTCGACAACACCTTTTTATTAAGGTGTGCTTGGTATTGTCAATTGATGTTTGATCCCATGTGAGGACAAGTATTATGTGAATTCATTTGAGGTGTACAACCTGATTCTTATTCTATGTGAGCCTTGAATGCTTTGAATATTTTAAAATATTTAGATTTATTCTCCAAAAAATTGATCCATAGCTTCTTTGATAAGTCATTGATGAAGGTGAAATAATACCTTTTTTCTTTTAATGAGGGAATAGTCATTGGCCCACAAATGTCTGAGTGAACTAGCTTTGGTTTTTGTGTGGACTTCCACTAAATCTATTGGAAATATTGAGTTGTCATTGATGTCAAAGGCAAAAATATCTTTAGAGGTGTCAAAGGTAGAAATATCTCCAAGGATAAATGTCAATGTCAAAGGCAAATATCTTCAAGGATGTTTAATATTTAAATATTAAATATGGAGGTTCATATTTAAATCAAAGGATTTAAATATAGTTTAATAGTTTAAAATTTTAAATATTTAAAGGTTAAATATTTAAAACCTTGGGTGACCTCCTTGCAAAAGATTTAAAAATTGAAAAATCAAAATTTAAATGTTTTTGTGCCAAAGGACAAAGTGCATAATGGTCAAGCCGACTTCATTGGAAAAAAAAGGACAAAGCATATAAATATATGCTTTAATTAATATGGACAAATCTAAGGTTTGTGAGAGAAAAATGAATTGAGCGAAATAGCAGCGAACGGGCGGTGGTAAAGGATGAGAGTGGAGAAGTTTTGACGGCAACAAAAAATGAAGGATAAATTTGATATAGTGCAATTTGTGTTTCAACCGTCGGGGTAGCCCAGCTAGTTATGGAGCTCGCAGGAAGCGCTGTATAGCTAGAGGTTGAGGGATCGAAACCTTTTGTCATTGTTTTTTGTTGAAGACAAAGTGGTGGAATAAATAAATTTGTTTTTACACTTTAAGGTTCCAAGTGCTACGATAGTGCAGGCAGTTAGAGGGCTCGTGACAGGATGCTGCACATCATAAGGTGATGGGATCGAATCCCATTGGTAGCAGTGAGAGGTATTTAATTTTTGCTTTATTAAAATTGAAATTTTAGGGGCTATAAGGTATGGTTTGAAATTTAATTTTGCAAATAATAAAAGGGAGTTATAAGGTATAGTTTTGTGATTTAAATTTTGCAAATGATAAAAGAGAGCTATAAGGTATAGTTTTGAAATTTAAATTTTTGTAAATGATGAATGAGAATGAATTTTTGCAAATGATAAATATGATTTAAATATTTGCAAAAAAATAAATAAGGGTTCTTGTTGTTAATAAAGTTTTATATTGTAAGTTTCAAAAGGGAGATATAAGGAGTTATTTTTTAAGCTTTATTGTGTATTTTTTGATAAGGGTTTCTAAAGTGGTTGATTTGATATTTGATCAAAAAAGGAAAAAGAAAATTGCTAACCAGATTTTTAAGGAACAAACAAAGAGAAGATTTTTTATGTCAAAGCAAGTTTGGAAAGCTCATCATCATTGAGGCATATTTG
The DNA here is from genome assembly GCA_028583015.1 of Wollemia nobilis. Taxonomy (NCBI): domain Eukaryota; kingdom Viridiplantae; phylum Streptophyta; class Pinopsida; order Araucariales; family Araucariaceae; genus Wollemia; species Wollemia nobilis. The sequence goes on from JAQPPZ010017218.1 coordinate 9,359,007, forward strand.
GAGGTATGGTGATTTAATTCCTTTCTCAAAAATGGTTTTGATTGAGGAAAATATTTTTGGCATATGGTTGGAGGAATAAGGAATTATTGAATGTGCATTTGTTTTTGCTTGAAATTAAAAATAAAAGTGCAAGGGTTATTGATTAGTTTTGTGAGAAAATTTGTGCATTCCCTTTGATTGAAATTGAGAGTATAAGTGCAAGGGTTATAGATCAGATTTGAGAGCAAATTTGTGTATTGTTCATGATTGATTTTGGGAGTAGATGAGAAGGACAAACTTGTGCATTGTGATTGGTTTTGAAGTGAAGGTGAAAATCAGTAATTACCTGGTCAGTTATCTAGTGCTAGACTAAAGCTACCTTTTGATGTAATAAATGTGAGACATGTGAAAGCGACAGACTTAATGAATGTGAAGAACATATAGAAAATTTGTTAATGCATATCATATTCTATATGTTCATGAAGATAAAATAATTATGGGTAGAATATGTCTGAAATTGCTTTAGTTGAGGAAAGCACACTGAAGAATAAATGAGCACTATTTGTATGCAAGTTTTGGGAATAGATGAGCAGTGTTTGTAAGCAAGTTTTGGATCAGATTGATTGAATATATTTGAGCAAGTTATGAATTATATTGTTGAAAATATTTGAGAAGGTTTTGGATAAGGTTTTTGAGCAGATTTGAGTAGGTGTTGTGAGCAGATTTGTGAGAAGATTTGAGCAAGTGTTGTGAGAAAATTTAAGAGCATATTTGAGTAGGTTGTGTGAGTATATGTAAGAAAGCATTGTGAGAATATTTGAGCAAGTTGTGTGAGCATATTTGAGTAGGTTTTGAATAGATGTGAGCAATAATTATGAGTAGGTTATGGATATGATTTGAGCAGAGCTTATTGAGTAGGATTTGAGAGCATATTTGAGAGAAGACTTGAGTAAAGGGTATTGGTGTCCCTTATGGAGTGGTATCCACAAAACCAGAATAGAGTGGAGTGGTGTCCATAGAACCAAAGCAAAGAGGATTGGTGTCTCATGTGGAGTGGTATCCACAAAACCAGAATAGAGTGGAGTGGTGTCCACAGAACTAGAGTAGAGGGGATTGGTGTCTCCTATGGAGTGGTGTCCACAAAACTAGAACAGAGTGGAGTGGTTTCCATAGAACCAGAGTAGATGGGATTGGTGTATCATATGGATTGGTGTCCATGAACTTGAGATGGAACTGGTGTCTCATACGGATTGGTATCCACGAACTTGAGAGGGAACTGGTGTCTCATGTGGATTGGTATCCATGAACATTGTGATAGGGGATTGGTGTATCCTATGGGTTGGTGCCCACAAAATTTGTTGAGAAATTTATAAGTAATATTTCTCCATGGATGTAGCCCACATTGGATGAACCATGTTAAATCTGTGTCTCTTATGTGTATGGTGATTTGTGCATTGTTTCATTACTGCATTGATATTATTATTGTTATCATTTGGATTGAAAAGTAAAAAAATTATCTTATACTATTCACCCCCTCTTAGTATAAGATTGTGTTCTTCAGAATGTTTGAAAATGGTTATCGATAGGATTTGGCAATGATGCATGCTTCACATTTGATGGGTATGGAAGAGAAGTGTGGTGGTCCCCTAATGGTGGACTTCATTTGTCTCAATTGGTCAAGTTTAACATGACCCATGCAAGCATGCCATAATGCATCAAAAAAAAAATCTTGGAAGTTAGGATGGCATTAAGTGTCATGTCATATTTGGCAATGTGAACTTCAAAATCAAGATGTCTAGCAAGTCCAATGATTTTTCCATCTAGGGAACCGATCATGACCACTATTTTGGAGGGTGGATGAATAACTTGAAGAATTTTATCTTTGGTTGTGACACTTAATTCAAATATATGGCAGATGAGTGTGGATAGTGACGATAAATTCTACTTCAGATAAGGGATGTAGAGAACATTAAGTAGCCAAAAATTAGGTAATCTAGGAAGTTCAATCAAATAGTTCTAGCTCCTTAAATTGGTTAATAATATTTGTCAACCATGTAAACTAACCAAGTACTTCTAAGTTGAATTATTTAAATAAGTCCTTTCTAGAATTCATGTGTTGGGTGGCTCTAGTATCCATGATCCACAAACTACTGGTGGAGGCTACACTATAGGGAAATCCAATGGGTTACGATGTGGGATGAGAAATGTCATAGCTAGCATATCCTAAATGTGCATCAATGAATGTTTTAGGATGATCAATAGATGATGATATAGATATCCGTATGTTGGTGATCTAGGCATGCACAAATTGAGCACTATGGAAGACATTTGGAGAGTCATATTCATATACGTTATACACACTATACTTTTGAAATTGCTTTATCTTGTGTGTGGTCATTCAGTAATCAATGGCATGGTGACCTTTTCTATTACAATGTTTGCACATAATATTTGATTTGCAAGTTCCTTGAGAGGTACTAGGCTATTTTATTTATCCTTGACTAGTTTTATGTCATGAATGTTCATGTTGACCATTTTTAGAACCTTGTCCTTGTACTTTGCCTTTACCTCGACCACGGCCTTGGCCATAACTTTTGTTACCTTGATTGTTTGAAAAATTTGCATCTTCATCCACCTAAAATGCTAAGTCACCAATTTTAGAACTGATGAAGTTTGTATCAAAAATTCTGTCAATTTCAACAAAATTTTCTATTAAAGCTTCAAATTTGAGATTTTTTAAGATTCCACTAGCTGATAAACTGACAAGCAAGTTCTTATAGTTTAGAATGTGAAGACATGACTTAATGAGGAAATCCCATGTGATATATTGATTTTTGAAGTCTTTATCAATGACCTATTTAATAAGGAAAAGGAGGTTGATGGTGGAACTGGAGTGTCCTTTTTGCATCTTTATTTGATTCATCTTGAGAATAAGACGAATAAATTATAGGTTAGATTTGGTTTCAAAGTTTTTCTTGAAGAGTTTGAGAACTAATAATGTCGTGTCATGCTTGACTTCATCATTTGTGACAAGTAGGATGTCGATACAAATTTGGTCATCATCTATCTACTATTTTTCTAGGGTAGCAGTATCTATGGGTGGTGTATGATTTACACCTAGATGGTTGCATCATAGATTCTCAAATTTTGTAGCTATCCTGAGGCTTTTGTACCATTGATCGTAATCATCCTTACCTTTTAGGATACATCCAATATTTTTTTGAAGTTGAAATTCATTATGTTTTGTGACACTAAAAAGACCTAAAATAGATGTGTCAAGGTGTAAACAAGGAAAAAATGACTAAGGTAAAATGTGCCAGTAAATAATGAGCCAAGTGATGACAATAAATGAATGTGATCCACTAGACCTTACTCACCATCCAAGTGGAATATATTTTACAAATGATGAATTGTACAAGTGGCTCTGAGTCCTAATGCAACAGGATGATGATGTGGCTAAATTTGAAGTACAAGAAAAAGGTGTATAGCCCAAACTAAAATATCGTAGACGAATATAAAAGCTAATATCTCCAATAGATGAATGTGTAAGCCAATATCTCCAAAACTAGATTACATAACCGAATACCAAAGTGTGGTATGTGCAAAACTAGTAACCTCAATCTTATGACTACAAGTAGGTGAGGTGTTGAAAGTTGGAGAGGTATAATGAGCTTGTCTCAAATTAAGGCCTTCACATGGATGCCCACATACAAATGCTTGATGATGAAATCCAATCCATGATGGAGCCCAAGTCCTACCAGTCCTCACCCAGTTTATTATGGTCAGTTATATACTCTCTAAAGAGAAGTACGTGCTCTATTCCACAACTATGATAGATATTGGATTGGTTTGATTTTAATCTTGATTAAGAGTTTTTATTTTTTTGAGTATAGGCAAAAGGATGATCCTTTTACAAAGGTTTGTGGGTATGGCTAACCTACTTCACTATGTATTCTTGTTAAGTCCAGTTCAACTTTAACTCATAGGACCTTTAATGTGGATTTCCCACCACCAAGGAAGTGGTGCCCTATCACAAGGTAAGGTTGTGGAATGAGTCATTAGATGCATTCCTTTTAGGAATGATGCAAATATGTGAATTGATTTGTAATGAAATAAAACAAATGAAAACTAAAAATAGACTTGGAGTACAAATGGAGTGCTACTATAGTGCTAATGTGGTAGTATATATGTTAGGTGCAATCCACTAGACCTTGCTCACCATCCAATTGGAATCACTTTTACAAATGAGGGCTATAAGTTAGCCATGTGGAAAATTTTGTAAGCCACTTATACAAGTATAATGGAGAGGCTAGAATCCTGTTGTGATATCAAAAAAAACATCATCAATTTACATAGAGGTCGATCTAATTGTATGGTTGTGTAAAAAAAAACACGATCAATTTACATAGAGTTCATCAAACTCCAGTAGATATAGATTTTGGATATTGTATAATTGTGTAAAAATGAACATGATCAGTTTACACAGAGGCCATCAAACTTGATTAGATCTGGATTTTGGATATTGTATGGTTGTGTAAAAATAAACATGATTAGTTTACATAGAGGTCATCAAACTCTATCAGATCTAGATTTTGGATACTGTATGGTTGTGTAAAAATGAACATGGTTAGTTTACACTGATATCGTTAAACTCAATCGGATCTAGATTTTGAATACCTATAAACAGAGATACAAGCTAATATATGTAATAAAAAGAAAATATATGGAGGTTTTATGAAACCTCATGCAACATCCTCATGCTCTCCTTCAACTCAACACATAAATTTGTGGAGGAGAGGAGGGGAAATGCAATTTTTCTTCAAGCTTGGTTGTAGGAGGGGCAAGCATCCAAGATCTGATACCACTTGTAGCAAAGATCAATGCTATGTGCCCAAGCTCAACCACATGAAATAAGAAAAAAGGAGGAGAATATTTTTGATAATGGAGAGAATGAAAAATCACATCTCTCCCTTTGTGTTATGGAATTATATATTGAGTGTTAGGATTCTCTATCCTAACCATTATCATTAATTAATCACATATTTATTAATTAATTTATATGGACCATTGTGTCCTTTCACTCACAACCCTAGAATAGGTATATATTATAATTTAATAGGTTGTAAACAATGATCCAAGAAAATAAAAGAATATACATATATATTTTATCCATTGGTAGGAATTCCTCTAGTGTAAAAGTGATTCATTTAAATAGTGATTCATTTCTTTTCCTTGCATATTTTGATATTAACTCCTATTATTTCATTGCAAACCCAATATAGGTACAAGGAACCTATCATCTAGTATCGAAGCAGTTCGTGATTAGGATTAAAACATCATCTCCACCCCTACACAATTATGCATATTACCTTTTGGATCATTGATGTCACACACCTCCATAAGCGTCATCAAAAAAAATTTATCCAACAATAGCATATTCCTAGATTAGAACATTGTAGTCTCATATGATTCACACATCATAACACATGCAGTATTTAACTATTACACCACCATGAAACCATTACCATCCAAAACTTGAATTACACCACCAGACTATCATTACCATCCAAAACTCGATGTACACTTCACCATTATCATGGATAGAAGCAGATCATAAAATTGTAAAAGGCAACCATGATATTGAGTTTCCCTAGTGATTTTGTAGTGATGCAATCTGTATTATTACGCTTAATGAAGAACATGCAGCAGTGGGCCACCTGGAATTGTTGCTTGCAAAAAAAAAATTGGTAGACCCTCTCCACTACAACAATAGTCGTGTGATCGATGCCAGTCATGGAGTGGCACTCATGATCATCGAATGACATGTTGTGGATCAATGCGGGTGACATTGAGCATTGGACACATCATAATTTTGATCCACCGTTGTTGCGCACCTTCAACAGCTCAATGTGGAGATAAAACAAATCCTTCGCTAGATCATTGGCGCTTAAAGGAGGGCACTTATGTACATTTTGTGGTCATTCTGATTGCCCATTGCTTTGATGCCCACAATGAAGATGTGGCATTGGTGGACTCACCCCCGTATCTATCCACTTGTATACTCTGTGTTGCTTACATCGTAATGAGATTTTTGTGGTTTATCGAAGTGCTATTTCACAGTTCTCATTCAACACGATAAAATCATGGTGAAGATGGAGTTATTGGATCAAGATCACTATGTTATTTAAGCATTTACAACTTGTTTTTCTGTGTAGCATACTTTCTTCTTGGCGATCAGATCAGTGCAGTAACACGGTCAACAGTGCCACTCCCTCCTAGCGCACCACATCCCACAAGAATTGAAATCTTCATTTTGAGCAGTGCATAGTTTTTAGAGACAATGGGAGGAGTACTGTGAGGATAACCATAATTATTTTTTTCCACCTAGCATAAATGATGATAGCTGAAGCTAACAGATGAGTGCGACTCTCACCATATTTGAGTTAAAACAATGCAATGACCACCGATTGGTGACTTGGCTAATTCTATTATTTTTCATCAGTGGCAGAGAGGAATTGTGTTTGCAAGGATTAAGCCACTACAACCGGGTTATTCAGTGATAAACAAGAATTTTGCTATGAATTTGTTCAAAGGAATGGACGTATTAGGCTATAAGCAAGAAAAGTATAGGTGCTCATGCTAAACGCTCATCGTGTGAAGTCCAAATGGAGGAGGTGGTTTGACCAGATGTGCATGCTTGAGGAAGAGCTCCGTGATTTTTTTTAATATTTTTTTTAGTGTAGTTTGTACGTGATTTTAACGAAGGAGGTCTCGACGTGCACTTTGTGCATAATTTTCTATAGTTTAATTTCTATTTTAATGAGACTAGTGATGTACATGCAATATTGTATGCTATCGTGGCCCACGAGGTTTGATCAGCAAATGATGATGGAGTCCATCACATCACGCTTGGTAGGTGATGATGGAGTCCATCACTTCACTCATAGACGAAAGCTAGTGCACTTGGCAGAATTTACGCAGAGAGATGAATCTCAACCAATGCTTGTTGATGGAAGGTCAATGACCATTAATTTTTTTAATACACCACATCATGAAGATAACAACCACTCTAAAATACAAGGTTTTGCTACATGTTTAGATCTATTTGGACTACAAGAGGTTGTAGCTTGTGATTGAGGACCATCATTTTTTTTAGCAGATTATGATTGAACTTGATTTCTCTTGGGAGGTTTGTTGTACACAATGCACAATAGAATGCAAAACTCCATTTTATCTCTCAGTATTAATGATGGCGCATGTGGATCTAAAAATAATGACCAAGTTTGTTTTGCTAGTTTGTGGCTGATCCACCTATGATTGATGCACCATGAGTAAATACTATTGACAGATGGATATGATCTACTATGGTGCTTTAGATTGATGTCAAATGAAAAATGGTGTAGCTATTTGATTTATGTTGGATATTCAATCTCAGTTTGAAGAAACATAGAGGGTGGCTTGATGTTCAAGAATTATATAGTCTGTAGTGTTTGAAGCGTGCGTAATAGTCAATATGGTGAAGTTGTTTTGTTTTAGCACGTCATAGGAATATGGGTCCCTTGTTAATATTTTGTAGTATTAATTTTTGATGTCATGAATCAATGCCTGCGATGTAGGCCCCATACATGCTCAAGGAGACGGTGCATGCCAAATTTTCTCTGGAAGTGAGAATTTTAGCATTGAAATAGCTCACGTGGACTGTTGGAGTATTGGTTTTCATCCATGATCACATTCGCGATACACAGTTGTAAAGGCACAACCGAAAGGAGATTGGATGCTCGTCATTGAGACCATTAGCAGTGAATATCCTCACCATTAGCCAAAATCCAATACCTTGTGGTGTGGTTTCAAATCATTACCAATCAAGGTGAATGAATTTTTGTAGTGTGGCATAGTGTTTGGAACATGGCGCACACTCATCACCGTATGGGGATTATATAAATGTTCAAAAGAAAAGTTTTTTAATTTATAGTCCTGGCCTTTTTTTTACAAGTGGGAGGGCAATTTTTATGGCCATGAGCGAAATTTTTGTAAAGGCAAGTTTTTTTTTTTTAAGGTGGAAGGGCCTCAGATCACCTTCATTGTTTTATTTCGAAGGTCATTCCATAATATTACCCTGTGAGGGAAAATTGAAATATTGTGTTGTGATTTGTTATTTTTTCATTGAGCGATGTTACAGGCATGTTGTTTTTCTACAAGATGAAGACCCCATTCATAATGGAACATAGGGGTATTTATAGTCATCGAAAATATTTTTCAAGATAGACACATTGGTGGTATCTATTTCTAGTTTTGAGGTTGTTTCATGTATAATTTTTAGCCTCAAAATTTGTGTACCTTGGAGTGCACTCTCGGTTGTACCCGACACTCCCAAGGTAAATTTGTATGTGATCCTTGTACCTAGTCACCTTCTCTATAGACCTAGAGGATGCAACGGCTGGTTACCCATGCATTCCGGTGGGATGAGGAGGTCACCATAAGGACACCTATTCTAGGGACTACAGATATAGACACCCTAGACTCTATCCGAGGATTTTTTTGGATCAACTTTTGAAGACTACAGACAAAGACACTTCAGAAGATTCTCTTTTATTCTCTTCTTTCTTCTTCTCCTCCATATTTGGATTCTATAGCTCATTTTTTATTGTATTTCATGGCTCGTTTTCTTTTGTATTAAGGTGCATTTTTGGAAAATACCGACACCTTCTAGATTTATTTCACCATATGATATTCATGGTGGATCTAGGCAATGACCTACGAGAGGCAACATACCTGGAGGATGACTTGTAGAGGTAACAGACCCAAAAGTGGTTGACCCTAAGGCACACAGGATGACCCTGAGGTACTGAGCATGAGCCTAGACCAAATCAGCAATAAAGGAGGATGATAGGTTTCTTTTATAGAAGTCAACATTAAGGGGGAATGTTACCTAATGTTGACTTGTTTTTTTATAGTTAGGATAGTACACATTAAGGGGGAATGTTAGAATTATATAATGTGCACTATGCCTCTTGACACTTGTCATGTCATCATATAGGCTTATGCCTATATATTTTAATCCATTGTTGTATCAATATATCTCATCAGTTTCATTCCCAACATAAACAATCATCCAATAAAATAAAATAATATACATATATATTTTATCCATTGGTAGGAATTCCTCTAGTGCAAAAGTGATTCATTTAATTAGTGATTCATTTCTTTTCCTTGCATATTTTTATATTAACTCTTGTTATTTCATTACAAACCCAAATAGGTACAAGGAACATATCATCTAGTATCAGAGCAGTTCGTGATTAGGAGTAAAACATCGTCTCCACACCTACACCATTCTACATATTGCCTTCTATCTCATTGATGTCACACACCTCCATAAACATCATCAGAAAGTTTTTATCCAATAATAGCACATTCCTATATTAGAACATTGTAGTCTCATCTGATTCACACATCAGAACACACGTAGTATTTAACTATTACACCACCATGCTACCATTACCATCCAAAAATTGACTTACATCACCACACTATCATTACCATCCAAAACTCAACGTACGTAGGAGAATTCATAAACACTTAGTCATTATCATGGATAGAAGTGAATTAAAGATAATTCAGATCATCAAATTGTAAAAAAAAATCATCTCGGTGGATGTGTTCGAAGCGATATAGCACGTAGTTCTCAAAATAAATATCATCGTCGGTGAATACCCAAGAAATTGGTAAAAGAAAAATAAAAAATAAAAGTAAAAAGCTAAATTTTAAAATATTTTTTAACGTCAATTTTTGGTTTTTCGACATCGGAATATCATGAAGATCAAAGCTTGTTTAAATGTTGATATAATAATCCCACATCGATGAGGAATGGGTAAATTTGGGATTTAAATACTCTTACGCTTATATAAATCATCGTGACTTCGGTCATGCTCTCTCTTCCACTCCTCACATGATGCTTGCCACCTGCTGTCTACTATTGACTCCACCCCTCCATGTCCCACTCATCGCATGCCTTGTGGTCACCTACCATTGACTCCACCCCTTGTGTCCCACTCACCACATACCTTGTGGTCACATCATGTCTTGCCTCTATCATTTTATGGTTTGTCCCCACCTCTTGCTCTCCACCTTATGTTTGTACCTCCATTGTCCTTTGCGCTCCACTTGGTCCCTTTTCTCATCGTGCACCACCTACATCGTACTTTCACCCACCACTAAAATCAACCACCTCGTGCTTGATACCATTGAAGTCACCCCCTGCTCATGCTTGATGCCTCTCATCGTCACTATTGCGCTTCCCACAAAGAATGTTATTTCAAATTTTAAAAAGAAAAACTGACCATTGGGAGTCCTAAAAATTGCTAAAAACATTTTTTTAGACCAAATGTTTGCAAAATTTTGCCAAAATATATCAAATTGTGCCAAATTTTTTTGCCACTCTCAAATAAATTTTGAAATTCAAATTAAATTTTGGTGAAGAATCCTGTGAATGGTTGACGAACAGAGATTGCAATATATTACTCTCAAAAAATCTACCATGAGATTCACCAATTTAAGGACCAAATTTTTGAAGATAATTTAGCTATAAAGTAGGAAATTGAGCAAACGGTGTCATCAATGGACTTGAAAATAGATACCTTCAATCAAAATATGGTACTAGTTCAAGTTGGCCAACCCACCGGAGGACTGACACACCCGACACCACTTGGGGGGCCACAAAAATCCATCCTCCCCAAAAATACTAAGTTGGATTTTTCCAAACTTGAAGGATGTGATCCCACTAACTGGATTTATAAGGTAAAACAATAATTTTTCCTAAACCAGATACCTAAGGTACAAAAAGTTCATATTGCATCCTTCCACCTTGAAAATGAGGCTATCCAATGGTACCAGGGGTATGAGAAGACTAATGGCACCCCTACTTGGCTAGACTTTACACAAAATCTATTGGTACAGTTTGGCCCTAGTAAATTTGAAAATTTCATAGGAGCCCTTACCAAACTGTATAAAACCACTTCAGTGTATGAATACCAAGCTCAATTTGAGAAACTAGCCAATTGCACAACAAGGATAGAAGTCTCATTTTTTCAATATTGTTTCATTAGTGTATTAAAAAAATAAATTTGATTGGAACTACAAATGTTCAATCTCACTACCATGATGCAGACCATTGGATTGGCCAAATTGGTGGAAGACAAATTCAATGCTCAACATCGACTAGGAAAACCACCTATGGGGAAATCACAAAATACTTCCACTACCCACACACCTAACCAAATCTTACCAATTAAACGTATCAGCTTTTTAGGAAATGAAGGAAAGACGATAAAAATACCTGTGTTATCATTACGATGAGAAATTTATACCCAATCATAAATGTATTACAGCTAAAATATATATTTTGGATGTAGCTAATCCTTGTAGTTAACCCAATGAATAAAATTAGATCGAGGTAGAAGTAGTGATGGATACAACCGATGATAGCACTAAAGGTCCACTAGAAATTTATTTTAATGCCCTCATTGGTAATTCTTATCCCCAAACTATGAAAGTTCCAAGATCCTTCAAACGATAAAATCTTATTGTGCTTATTAACTCTACCAATACCCATAATTTCATCGATCCATGTGTGGCAAAACAAGCTAATTGCTATTTAAAACATTGTAATAGTTTTGAGATTATTATTGGTAATGAAGGAAGGATCGCCTATAAAGGGAAATGCCAAAATATTAAGCTCACCATGGACGATTACAAAATGAAACATGACATGTATGCAATTCCATTAGGAGGATGTGATATTGTCTTAGGAGTGCAATGGTTACGAACACTCGGGACAATCCAATGGTATTTTGAGGAATTATGGATGAAATTCACAATAAATAATCAAACGTATACTCTTAAAGGATTACAATACAACTCTTCCCAAATCATAAGTTCTCATTGAATGAAGAAAATTATTTGCAAATGAGGCAAAGGAATGGTTACCCACCTATTTTCTATCCAAGCCACCAAGGAGGCATAAAAAGAGGTCCCAAAATTCCAACAACTTATACCACACCATTCTAGTAGATTTCATGCACCAAAATGGTTGTCCTCCCATCACCGTTCTAATCCCACTATTCCTCCTACCAATCCCCCACCAACACTTCAACCTTTAGAATATCCTTTCTTATGAAAATATGTCATTAAAATAGTGCAAGAACTTGAGCGTATGCTACTTGTAAAACAAGGGATAAAGCTCCTCACTTTCAGCTTTGAGGACAAATCTTCTTTTAAGGAGGGTGGCATGTTAGGATTCTCTATCCTAACCATTATCATTAATTAATCACTCATATTTATTAATTAATTCATATGGACCATTGTGTCCTTTCACTCACAACCCTAGAATAGGTATATATTATAATTCGATAGGGTGTAAACAATCATCCAGGAAAATAAAAGAATATACATATATATTTTATCCATTGGTAGGAATTCCTCCAGTGCAAAAGTGATTCATTTAAATAGTGATTTAATCCTTTTCCTTGCATATTTTGATATTAATTCTTGTTATTTCATTGCAAACCCAAGATAGGTACAAGGAACCTATCATTGAGAAAAATGAGATTAGGGTTAGGGTTCCCAAATCCATATTACATGAAATTCAAATGAACATGAAATGACATTACACATTAAAATAACCTATTCTAATGAGGTCTTATTAAAGCCTCATAAAAATTAATTAGGAACCTAACTAATAAACATGGCCTTGTAGCATTAACATGTCTTCAAAATGGTCCTTACGCTTCGAGCACCATGACCACCCATAATGTGACTTTGTCGAATGTTTTCGATGCATGTCCCTTGCTTGGAGCACCAACCCAAGAATTTTTGGGAATATGGGACATGGATCATTCATATGACCTCCAAGATTTTTGTCATGACCCTCCCTTGGCATATCTTTGGTTAGATAGATTAAGGTTCAAGCTATGATTATCATATGATGTATGGTTGATTTTTAATGAATGGTTTTATGCAGGACTTATATTTTATGGAAAATATAATGCTTTATCAATAGGATAATGGACTATTCCATATTTATATTATGCAATTGCATATTTGTCAAGAAAAGAATATGATAAAACTTGTTAAAGGAATGATAAACTAGCTCATGATGAGTTCCTGTTAAACAATTATTAGTGATGTTTTATGGGAATAAGTATATGATAACTTTGTTTTTGTTGTAGGATATCTACAATTGATTTGGATATCTAATAAATATTTTTGCTAACCTTTCTACATGTTTCAATTTTAGAGATACTAGACAAACGACTTACCTTGTGCTACCACAAGGAAAGGGTTAATGCCACTTGTATACATTTGTAGGTTTAGAGAAGTATCATGATGTGAAAGTAACACTTTGTTATTATACATTGAGAATATTTTTTCTTGGATGAGGGACAAAATGAAGCATGGATTTGTTTGTCATGATTTTGAAATTAATGTGAATGGTTAAAGCTCCATTGTAGATTGTCACGTCAAAAATTTTGGAAGAGTGGCTAGTGAATACAGAGTGGGAGGTTAGGAGAAGGTGAGTGCAATTTGAAAATGGCAAAAGAGAAAAATATGATGGATTAAACCACTAAGGGAGAAGGGGAAGATAGAACAAAGAGATAATGAGTTTATTTTGCTAGAATTGGACAGTGTCACTATGGAGAATGGGATCATCTTGCTAGAATTGGATAATACCACTGTAGATAATGAGTTCATCTTGTTGGAATCTGGTAGCTCCACTGTGATATAATGAGTTCATCTCATTGGTTTGAACAATGCCACTGGGAAATAACAAGCTCATCAATAGGTATTGATAGTGTCATTGAGGTAGGTACTTGACCTAAAGTTCCAGATTGGAGATTTGTTAATCTCTTTTTTAAAGTAAGACTTGGCTTGTTTTGGTAGAGAAAACAATTGTGAAAGTTGTATTGGTGGATAGTCTACCTTGTGATTAACAAAATAGATCAATTGTAATTGCTTGTGTCTCTTAAATTTTAATCAATTTTGATTATCTACACTAGACAGAGTATTTATATTACTTAAAAAAATTTTAATATGGTAATGAAAGTAATACTATAGTTGCATATTTTGTGATAATTGGTCTTTAGAAAACTTGTAGGAAAAGAAGAGGGAAAAGATTTAAACTTGAGTTTAAGACAAAAACTATTGGGAGTGGTGAAAACAATAATGGTGGTTAAATATTTTTCCTAGATAGAAATTCCTGAATTCATATTGAGTCTATCTATTTTGTAGTTTCCTTTAAAACAGGACATGGGATTTCATAATTATAATAGGGAGACTTTGTGCTCAAAATCCTATTACAAAATTAGGTAGACAACCTTACTTGAGTAGGGTGAGTGTGATGGAACTCATATTGGTAATCTGGGTAGTTGGTCACCTAATAGAAGAGACCATTAGCGAATAGATGGTGTGTTTAATTAACTTTTCATCTGTATGTATTGATTTTATAAGAGATGTAATGTACCAAAAAAGGGAGTCTCAAGAACTATATATTTAGGAAAACTAATAGAAGTCAAAGTCGTAGAAACTAATGACAATTACATCGAACCTTTGAACCTAATCACCACTAAAGGTTGGATATTCTAATACCTCTCATATATTTGTACATATGAGAAAAAGTGAGGCATGTAAATGAACTACCGAAATATTTGAGATTAAGTTTGGTTTTTGAATGCTAATGTTTGGTATATTTTTGCCATACATGGGTTGATATGCTTCAAGGAAAGGTACGTTGATCTCGAATTATGCATGGGTTGATTTTCCCATAAGGAAATTACCACAATTCCACTTCCAATTGAAGGATAAATGAAAAATTGTGTCTTTAGGATGCTGAGCGCATCAACCTGAGTTTTAGATGAACCAAAATTTATATTCTATCTTTTTTTAAAACAAGGTAAAACACTAAGTGAAGTAATATCAACTTAATAATGGGTTCCTTGAGATGGAGAGTTTTAATGAGAGATTTACTGAATATTCTTATGACTAAAACAAAGGAAAGTAAGAGGTTATTAGTTTATGGATTTGAATTAGGATTAGTGGTTTTTAGTTTATAGGCTTATGAGTCAGAGACTCCTTGGTTTGAGTGCAAATCATGATAGTGGATGGAAATATTAACAATTAGATTCTTCTTCCTTTTTGTTACTATGATGGAAACTAATGGAGGATAACACAAATTATCTTGTGGAAGCTGTAATCGTGATTGTTGAGTGTACTCAGTGTATACTTTGCTTAAATTCATATTGAGTCTGGTAGTGGATTTACGTAATAGAAAATTTTTATATTAATGTGAACTATGACTAAGATATGGTAAATAAAAGAATTTTCATATAGTACCTTTGTAGCTTGAATATTTAATCGAATACTTCTATGATTTGAAGGAAAAAATCATGTTGTAAACCTAGGGATTATGGAATTTCCTTGGTAGAATTATAGGGAATATGGAAAGCATTTAAGAATTATGTAAAGGAATGCTCCTATTACAATGATAATAAAGCAAAGGGATTTTAATGTTAGGTTTTCCCTTCGGAGTTTTATCCCGAGGTAAAATAATTGTGTTATGTGAATTTGCATGGAATTTTCCTTTGAATGGATGAATCTTTACCTATATGTTAAGTTAAAGAATTTAAACGTTGTTTATTAAAGATGTAGAATATTTTAAAAATAAATATTGCTATCTTGAAAAAGAATATAGAAGGAAACTCTACAAAGGATACTATAAATAAAATTTACATTAGAAGAATATAATTTTGCTTTAAAATCCTTGATGTTGAATAAGTAATGAGTATTTCCTTGAGAAAGTAGTAAGTTTATAATTCATGCTTATGGGTAAGAACTAGTAATAATATATTAGAAATAGAGCATATTACATTATTTGGGTCATGTAAATGTACCTTCCTTGGTACATACTTAGGACATTAGGTTACTTTAGGGGAAAGTTATCTAGTTACTTCATGCAATGTAATAAATGCACAAGTTTCAATGTGCAAGTTGTAATGTGCAAGGTTTCCACTTGTACAACTAGATAGAGTGTCAACCAAGGAACTTATCTTTCTATATAATGTCCATAGATGTAGCATTAGAAATATATCATACAACATCATAGAGGAGCATCACAGTGTGTGGTAGATAGGTAGTAGATAATGTGTGTGAGCTATAAGCTAAGAGCTCCCTCATGGAGCAGTAGCATATTGTATGGAGTTCCCATTTCCTTCATTGCTACTATTGTAATATTTTTACCATTTCTATTTATAGCATATTCAGTCATCTTGCAGATCTATTTAATATCTTTCTGCATCGTGTGATTGGTATCTCCCAATGTATGTGGCATCAAAAGCTAACATAAGATGGATTTTAAATAAAAATAAAATTAAGGAATTTATTTTACTTTCTTGTTAAGCGATACTCATTTTACATTTTTTGCAAATGATGGCTATAAAAATAAGGGTGATTATTCATTACTCAACAAATGCAATAGAGAAGTACTTTATCTTATAGTACTAATAGAGGGAGCTAATGAATAATAGGGATGAGGATTTTGGGATGTCCAAGCTCAAATAGACATGATATGGAAGGTTATTTCCGACACGCATATATCATCCACATAGAAGGATTTGTTTGGAGTGGAAAAATTTACATGTACCTTTCAAAAGAATGAAATGATGGTCAATGCTATCTCATTGGATCCATGAGAGGGATAACTTGACCTATTAGAGCAAAGACACCTAATGTTATTGCATAGCTAATTATGTAAGTTGTAATGATGGGTGTGCCTCATAGAAGATCTATATAGACAAATAAGGTAGTAACCTTTGTAGATACTCATAGATCTAGAATCTAGTACACTTGGTATTATTTTTAAAAAATAGTATGGGAATTTGGGTTATGATAATTTTTTACCAAGGCCGATTCCTTGTATAGGTGTGATATTTAGCATACTCCTTCCAACCTTACCTCCTAAACTAGCCTAATTTATTTGGTTATTCCTAGGGAAAAGAGGAAAGAGAAAAAATAGTAAAATCTAACTAGCCTATCTAGCCTAAGGTAAGGGTGGTAAAGTTCCAAAGATTATAGATTCCATATTGCATATCATTGGGATTAATGAACATTCATCAAAACATAATAGCTAAAATGAACACAATATCAACCACATATGACTACAAACTAAAATATTCCATATGGAAACTAGGATAGATAGTAGTCATAGCCCCTCATAGAAAGATATATGAATATAGAGACTAGGATAGAATTTGTAGTAGTCACAACTCCTTTCATTCATAGTAAAGTGTAATTACATTCATATATAATTGAAATACAATCAATAGTATATACATGAAATGACTCAAGGCTTGAGCCCAAATATATATACAAAATAAAAGTGAGAGAAGAATCACCTAAGACTAGATACTAGGCATGAAAATAATTCAACCTTCTTAACTGACCCTAAAGAAGGTTATAGAATATTTACATAAAATTTCAAAATTCAAAATTTCCCCAAAATGGCTATGGGTAGGAGCACCTACATAATTATTCGTTGTTGAATCATGGGGGTTGAGCTGCATTTATTTTTGGAAGGTTCAAAATTGGAGTGTCAAAACACCTTAAATGCTCCTACAGGTGTCAAAATCTTCTTGCAGAGATGTCATTTATTAATCCACCTTCTCCTATGGAAATTCAAGCTCGGGTGGTGGCTTTTGTTTATGGGGCCACATTTTGGTGGTCATGGCCCCATATTCTCTTGACTTCTAACCCATTGATATGTGTTTCTCTTCCTTTATACTATACCATCAAGTTTTGGCAATTGGCTTGATCCTGAGCCTTTCCTTCAATGACTTGGTTGCTTTGGTAGCCCCCTTTCTACATCCCTAGTTTGCATCCTAGTTTTTTTGTTGTTTCATTTGATGTTTCCCTACACATTTTGATTGCTAAAAATCTAAAAACTCCTATGCACAAGGTTCCACTAGACCTTATTTGATGGGCATATTTATGGTTCGATGTGGCTTGTGTATGGTCTTCTTTCATCCCTTTCCATGTTTTCCCTAGGGAATTCATATGTGTATTAACAATATCAGGTGATATTTTTGAATATTTATTTGACTCATCCTATCCCCCTATTATTTTACCTCTAGGTCCCTTTGGTATTTCTTAGTGAATATATTGATTATGCCTTTGAGCAACAACACCTGGAAAATAAGTTGTTGAAAGTGATAGAAAAATAATTCTCAATTGTTGTCATGGAACCATGGAAAATGCTTTATCCTATGAATTAGGTATATATACTAACAATGAATAAATATGAGATCCAATTTTAGGATTGATAAATGTATACATGTTGATGTCTTAGAATACCTTGTGTCAACATTTACTCTTAGATAAATTGAGAGGTATGGTAAAGATACAAGGTCGAGGTAAATAAGGGCTACTACATATGCTAAACAAACAATAAGATTCAAGGCTTTTATCAACTAAATAAAAGGTACATAGTTTACGGGGCACCGAAAAACACACGCAAACACACTCACGCAATTTCAGAATTTTCTCTTGCATTAATCTAAAAAACACATACAAACAGCCCGTAGGCTTTACAATAGCTAGCTCCCGGCTTAGCTTCACCCTTCTACACTCTGTGTGCAATCCCGATCCACCGTCCCGACAAATACAACAAAATGGGTTTTTATAGAGGCCCCGACCCTCTGAAGCATCAACTCCCGCGTAAACGGGTTCACCAACCCGATTAATTACAATACACAAAAATCGGGACACCAACCCGATTAAAGACCCCTCTCCGCACGGTCCTGTCACTGCTGATCCCTGTCAGATTCTCTGCACAACCCATCCTCTTCGTTCCTCACGCTTTTTGGTCCTTGTCCGCCTTAACTGCTCTCTAGGTGCCACGTGTCCACTTGGAACGTCCTCTAAAAATCATCTTTCTCCTCCCGTGCATTTTTCTCTCTTCGTCGCAATATCATGACATGTCGCTATATCGCGATGTTCTGGCCACCCTACACTCTTTGCCCATTTTGGTCATGATATCGCGACATGTCGCGATATCGCGACCATTTTGCCGCTCAGCCCTCTGCTCTAAAAATCGTCACGACATTGTGACCGTTCTACCTTCCAACCCTCTGCTTCAATTTTCGTCACGATATCATGACCTTTACCTTCGGCTGCCCCTTGTCTGCCTGAGCTGGTCGCAATTTTGTGACAGTCGCGATTTCGTGACATGTCGCAAAATCGTGACCTCTCCACTGTGCCCTCCTGCTACTGCTTCGACGTCACGATTTTGCGACGTCGTGAAATCGCAACATCGTGATTTCACTACACTTTTATCCTTATACCTCCGCCTCGCCAGGACGTCATGATTTCACGACGTCACAAAATCGCGACGTCACGATTTTGCTACACTTTCCCGTCTTTGCTTCTGCCTCCGCTCCGTTGTTGCGATTCTGTGACATGTCACGAAATCGTGACATTTTTCCTGCTGCGCTTCCTTTGCCCTTTTCTGTCACGATTTCATGACACGTCATAAAATCATGACGTTCCTCTGCCTCTGCCTTAGGAAAAATTTTCCTGCCTTCTTCTTCTGCTTCCTGAGCCGACTCTTCTGAGGTGGCTTTCCCGCAAATTGATGCCTCTGCTGCTGGTGCTGCTGGATGCTCCTGCATCAATAGTGCCTTGGCATAGAGAGTGAATAACATACTGTAAGGAAAGGAGGAATCCTTGGTTAGTTGATTCTATCAATGGTGGATGATTAGCAAGTTAGGGGAATAATTCATCAAGTGATCGGTTGTTATGGAGGAGATTGGAGAAGCTACTAAAAAGGATATACCTAGGGTTGATTTACAAAATCTACAATTATAAAAAATATAAATTTTGAGATAATTCACTAATGTTTATTATAAGACCTCAATAAATATCTAGCAATGCTTACTTGACCCTTTTGTTAACATGAGGCCTACATTTTTTAGGAAGCTAAAGAAAATATTGGTGATGAGTTTCCAATGTGTATTTTTATACAAAAACTATAAATACTTATTTTCATAACCTTCTAATATTCATCAAAGTTGTTATATTTCCAAAATGTACTAGCATGGATATAGGGGAAAGCTACTTGTTAAATTGTGTCAAATACATTTTGACCAAAATATTTTTTCCATTTCTTATGAGAAGTGCCCCTCGTTAGAATGTGAGGGAAAAATAAGATTAGTCTAGAAATATCCATATTTGAAGTAGAATTTATAAACAAAAATAATTAAATTCCATTAATGGTGGATTAAATTCCATTAATGGTGGCCTTTGATGCAAAGGAAAATCTCATTATAGAAGTAGATCTGATGGAAATAGAAATAATTATTCCATCCAGTGGAAGGTATGTGCATAGTAGCATCTATCCCTAGTAAGATGAGAGATAGATCTATGTAAAAAGTGGTATAATGCAATGAAGAAAGAGGATACTAGGTGTAAAATGGAAAATTATTTCCATTGAATAATATATATGATATATGAAGGATATGACGCAACAGTCTATTAAGGAATCTAAGAAAGCATAAAGGATAATTTTTCCATAAAAATGGAGGAAACTTTTGAGGTAGGGAAAAGGCTAATTTGGACACTTAAGATCTTATTTCTAACAAGGAGTGGCTATCTTACAAGTCTTTTTCAAATAACAAGGTTAGTATTACTAATGGGATTTTAAAATAGAAGTGAAAGGTGGTTGAATTTAAGGCTAGAGTTC
This sequence comes from Wollemia nobilis, assembly GCA_028583015.1. NCBI lineage: Eukaryota > Viridiplantae > Streptophyta > Pinopsida > Araucariales > Araucariaceae > Wollemia > Wollemia nobilis. The sequence continues at coordinate 9,379,771 of JAQPPZ010017218.1, forward strand.
CATATTAGGGAAAACAACTTATGAAGAGTAGCTTTGCTAGTCTAGGTGGAGTTCTATATAAAACTAATTGAGAAGTGTCATGCAGATATGTGAAACCATCTTTGAGGACTATCCCAATGGGTACAAGCTTTTAATTCATAAATATTTCCATAATATAGATGAAGGATGTTAAAAAATGAGTATAGTATCCATAGAGAGTAATGATCAAGACACATTTGAATTTACTTGAGCTATAAATTAACTTATATAAGTCTATGATAGAAATAGTTTTATGAATGGTGGTAGTGGTAGTTCTAGCTACTATAGCTCATAGATTTTGTTGTAATTGTGGACTCATCAGGTGCTCTAGAGAATAGTTTATTTTATTCGTGCTTGGAAGTATGAATGAGCCTTCATGATGACTAAATATATTATTTACACCTATATATTCCTTTGTATGGTCTAATTTAATATTTTATAGTAAAAACTAGGATATTTTGTCTTGGCTATGAAAGCATTTTAACCCATATTAAAAATTTGTAAGGCTATCCTTAAAAAAACATATTTTTAACCACATTTTTAGTATATTGAATAGATTAAAGATATTGATTCTTGCAACAAAATTGTAAAGATATCCTTAAAAAACCATATTTTTAACAATTTTTTAAGTAGATTGAATAGTTTAAAGCTATTAATTCTTGCAATGTTATATGAAAATATTGGTTGTTTCATGTGAACAAACCCCTAATAATGGTGTAATAGTGAATATTTAATTTTACTAGCAGTTATGCACTAATTATATCACTACTAAACATTTTAAACTTAGTTAACATATATCCATATTTCTTTTATTTAATATCTTTTGATCTGAAAAATATGCAATATGTAAACAAAATAGTGTTTAAAGCTATGTTGATGTGAATATTATCCAAATCCAATATAAATATCATATGCATAATTCTACCATAGGAAAACCTCTTTGCTTTTTCATTATTCTCCCAACTCATTTTAAGTGAGATTTTAATTGCTTATCATGTCCATAAAAGGATAGAGGGAAAGAAAAACAAACCTCCTCTTCATCTCTACTAAATGAAGTCTCTTTTCCCCTTTTGTCTAACATATCTAGTTATTTACAACTTCTAATTTCTAACAAGAAGAAAGAAATTTAATATTAAACCTAATAGGTATATGCAACCCCATATGAAAAACATAAGCCTATTACATTTTACTCCCATGCACATAACCATTTGGCCAAGTTTATTATTCACATCTTTCCTTCAAGCAATATAATCATATATCAACATTGCTATGTAATCAAACAATAAATACCCTAAGGTAATATTGGCCATCAAAATGTTATGGTTCATCCTAAATATTTTGGTCCTAGACAACTCCAAATTCATAGACATCATAGTCAAAATTATAAATCCAAATCACATTCCAATAACCATAATATTCACATAAAGAGAATCAAAATCCCTTGTTTCCAAATAAAAATATGGGAGGAATAGGAATCAATGCCACAGACATCCACCCAAGCCTTCCTTATATAGATTCATTATATTTAAACATTCACTTTTAAATCCATGGTCTCCAAAGTATTTGGTTGATTGACATTATTTTTACCTTGAAATCTACAATAAGAGAGCAAAAAATTATAATACAAAGCATAACTAGGAAAATAATCATGGCATGTTGGCATGTTGGCATGAGGGCACCAACTAAAGTGGAGGAAGAGTAGAGTAATTGAATAGGCCCATGATTGAGCTATGTAGCCAAAACTATTGCTATAATCTATCCCCAAGCTAACTTTATAGAGATACACAAAAAAATATAACCAAAAATCCACACTATATAGGAGTTTAAATAAATTACCTTCCCCAACTTTGGTACAAAATTTGAGTAATTCAATAGAATGCTCTTCTCCTCACTATAGCCTACAAATCCTTTGTTTCCTTGTAAAAAATTTCTTAGAGACCCCCTTGCAAAGTCTCCTAAAGAACATAATAACAACCTTAGGCTTCAAATATGGAGGCATAATTTTTTCACATGAACAACCATAAACAAGAAAATTGGATTTGATTTTTTATGCATCCTTGAGATTCACTAGAACAATCCATTCTTTAGCATTTCAAGTTAGCATGAATTTTTTCTTTAAAAATATTATTTCTAAATATAATAATACCATAATTTTTACTAACTAAATTTGAATATGGTCTATTAGTAAGTTGGAACATTAATATAATAATTCCTTTTGCCCATACTTACTTAAAGGTGTTCTACTAAGTGATCATGACTTATAGCTATTGTATTTGATCAATTCCAATATTTAGGGCTCATTCCCAATATTTAGGAAACATTCCAATCTTAATTTCCAAACATTATGGATCATCCCAATCTTTAGGGATCATTATTTTATTTTCTTCATGTAAACCATATTGTTCATTACCAAGTTATTTTAGTTATAGCTGATAGACTAAATTATGGAGCCCATATCATCCTTTATAGAAAGGTTAGGAAGAAACTTTTAGTTCATATAGAATATAAACCTCATTAGAAGTCACAAGCATTTCTAAATATTCAAACAATGACATAACTAGCTTATTCCATGGTACTATGGAGCTCAAACAAGCAAACATAATAGTCATCAAATATTTAAGAATATTCATATAGTTCCAAGGTTATACATAAACATTGTTTCCATTTAAGTAGTGTATTCAAGAGAATACCCATTAAGGTTTTTTCTTTATTTTTACTTTATTATAAACATGTAATAACTCCATTACCTAAGAGAAAATGGTCTATAACTTATAGTAGATTTGACTCATTTATGACATATTTGGAGTTGTTGAGAGGAGTGATAAAACAAAAAATCCAAAATTCATCCATAGCATCCAATATGATTCATTTAGTTTTGCATCTATTCTAGTAATCTTTGACTTACCCATTAATTGGTTGGGCTAAAATAGATGTATCCTTTAACATTGGAGTGAATACCTTAGGGCCCCTTAAACAATGTCAATATTTTATTATAGTCAAGTTGTAAAAATATCATATATTGATTTCATCAACTCTTTCTTTTCATATTTATTCATTTGATTCTAAGATATAAACACCCAATCCTAAAAGGAACATTTTTTTTAAATCACTCTCCTAAGCAAGTTTTGCATACAATAACAACTAATGGTTTAATCATATCATAATTAGAATTACTTAATTTTATTTAAGGAATGGACATATATCCTTTGTAAATTGAGTATATGATATATCAATAAGTTTTATTATATAAATTACATAACTTAATAATCTTAATTGGTGTAGCAATTTGGGTAAGGAAGAGTGTCATTGAGGCACTTATCCACCCAACTAAAATAATCACATCCTACAATTTTCTATCTCAACTTCCTTCCTACAAATTTTGACCCTCCAATGAATATCACCAAGGGGAGAGAATGGGTAAGAGATATAGATAGAGAAATTTGCATGTACATATATATCATGAATCTATATAGCCATGGAACTTTCAATAATGAACATTATGATTACACAATCACAACATTGACCAAAGTTTTATGTATAGTGATTAAATTTGTATCTAGAAAAAATGCAACTACTATATGTATTTTAAGCATCTATCTATAGTTGGAACATAGTAGTGTGCTTCCAACTTCTCTTATTGAATTCAAAATATCCTTGCATGTAACAAATTCAATATGCTTCTTTAAATATGTTCATCTATAAATTCTTAAGCAAACAAATTATTCTCTATTTCCTCTAAAATTTCTAGCCAAGGTTAACACAATTCTCTAAATTACATGATTTTGCTTCTTTATGCAAATCCTCGATATACATGACAACATTATATATAAAATCAGAATGAAATATCTACAATCATACCACTAGCAGTATTGTTATTGCATTTATGTAATCATATAATCAATAGTTCTTAATATTTTCAAGGGATAATATATTAAAACATAATAAATATCAATATACGATGTATATTTTCATATCCAAACTATGGAGGATGCTTAAAATTTAATATATATTATCCCTTCATAAAACAAGGAAAGCGATGGGCTATGAAAGACCTATTTTTTTGATAGATTGAAAAAAAATTAGCATATATTCAATTGTTACATTAAAAATATTAATATATATAGGATATGACTTAAATTAGATCTTGTTCATCTTAAATCCTCAAACACTCATTACATAATTTTATATTCACATGGTCAATGCATAGAAAAATGACAAGAATAACAACAAGAACTAATAGAATATACAAACATTCTTCACAATCATGTCATTAATCCAAACAATCATCCTAAAGTTGACTATTTTAAAGGTAAAAGCAATATTTTATTACTTTAAACAACTTGCTCTAGAAAAAATAGATTTTATCCATAAAAAAATTCAAAAATTAATCTAAACTAATCATTCATAGAATTTTCAGAGTCATAGAACAAACTTTAGGATTAACAAGAGATGAAATTATATCCATAATCCCTTTACTCATGGAGGTGGATACTTCTATACTTATATCAAGACTATACACATTTTGACATTCACTCATGGTTGAGAACCTCACAACTTGTATGAAGCATAGTGAATACAAGGTAAGGGTGCAAAATTCATCTTCTCAATAGATAGTGATATCCAATTCCGAACCCTCACATTGTTGATCTCAATAAAAATAATTCTTAGAATTTGAAATTAGCATCATCTCTATAGTCATATCCATATTCCACAACATATATCATACATGACCTTCATTTAAAAAAATAACAACACACCAATGCATTCAATTAACTTGCAAACCAATATCCATATCCCAAAAATTTCAAAACTCTACTTCTACAAGGAAAACCCCTTTCCCAAAGTTATTTTAGTACTCAAAAGATGAAATTTCACTAAACCCAAAATGATTTCTACAAATATTAAACATGAAATCATGCTATAATAGAAAAATCTATTTAAAATTAAAGGAAATTATTAGATCACAAATGCATGAATCCTTAGGATTTACTTTGTAAAATTCCTATAGGGTTTTAAAGAACCTTACAATTAATCTTACTTATGGTCAAATTTACCTTAAATATTGGCCCTAAATCTATCAAAACCAAGTCTTCTTTCTCTACATTTAAATGCAAGTTATATCCTTTCATAAATATCATAATGTAAGAAAAAATGATAGGGATTACTAAAAACCATTTTTCCAATATTCATAGTAGAAATACATTAAAACTTATATTAACAAACCCGTAGGATTTTTCACATATACTTCATATGAAAGCAAAAAATAATTTCAATACTAGAATCACCTAAATTAATACATACCAAAAATAAAATCATAGATATAACTTAGTATATTTGTGGTAAACAATAACCCCCAATACTTGGTAACATTCCTATAAATATCAAACTTTCTCTTATACCATCCAAGAATTCTTTGATACAACTATTGTTTCCTATTATAAATCCCATGTCAAAAAGCAAACATTATCTTTTTCAATGGGTTCAAGATAAGAGAAGTTCTATAAAATACAAGTGTTACCATAAAATACTCATGCATGGCTTCTATTAAATACAACAATCTTGGAAGTAATATGGAAGAATCACCTCTCCATAAAGATATCCTAAAAATCCATCCAATAAAGATATTCTTGATGACCCAACCTCTACTTGAAACAATTGTTCAATATTTGAAAGTTGATATTTGTCTTTAAGATAGCTCTTATTCATATTTCTAAAATCTACACAAATCCTAATCTCACCATTTTTTTTTCTAACTGAGACCAAGTTTGCCAACCAAGAATAAAATATCACCTTCCCAATTATCTTGGTATCCAGTAACTTTTGCACTTCTTCTGCATAATTGGATGTAAAGTGGGATTGAACTTTATTTATTTATACCTGAAAGGCTTGGTATCCTTTGGAAGGGGTATTATGTGATTCATCATCTTTGTGTTGAAGTTCTTCAGATCCTCATAAATCTAGGTAAAAGTATCAATTTTCTTTTTCAAGAAGTTGATATATTGTTGCTTCTCTTTTCTTGACAAATATTTATTGATCCTAACAATCTTGGGCTCTTTCTCTGTTCAAATATTAACTTCACCTACTTTAAACTCCTGAACCAGAGGTTTTTATGCTCTATCAAAGTCATCAAACAAGCTCTCTAAAGATACCAACCCCCTCGAGATTATGTTGGTCTTCAGTTGTATGACTTTTGTGGGTTCTCCAATAACATATTTAAGTTTTTCTTCATTACTTTTATCACAAGTAACATTAGAAAATTTATTTTGCATAGTCATAAAATCATTCATGTGTATGTCATCATGAAAAATTTGTAAATATACCACATTATTAGGGACAAATAGCTTATAAATAGATATGGTTGGGAACCTATCCATAAACCAAGTGTCTATCTCAGGGCTATCTATTCCAAAAGTATTAATTACCTACAGATTTGTATTATGATTCTATGCTCCAAAAATGTATTATAGATCAAAATCCAAGAATATCTCTATTTCATCCAATACTACGGTGCTTTGTTTGATATTTTCCTTTGATCTGTTGAAATATTAGCTCAACATCCCCACTAACTTTGAGGTAATTAATACCCAATTCCTTGGCTTTCTTTATCCCTAGAAATAAAGCTTCACACTTAGCAACATTATTTGTACAAGAAAAATCTATCATGTATGGTATGCCAAGATAGATTCCATTGATGTTTATCAATAGTACCCCAGCTCATGCTCTTGCTCGAGGTTTTCCCCCATCAAATATCATAGTCCATAACTCTAAAGTTAAAATTTTGTTAGTTTTTGCATCCACTTTAGCCTTCAGTTTAGGATCTATATTCTCAGCATCAGGCTAATAAGAAACGATAATGCCAAATAGAGTAAACACCCATGTCTTTTTCCTCAATATAATTCATGATATTAACCATATTATCATTGGGATATTTGAATTCAACTGAATACCTACTGAATGGTTCTCTTTTCAAGATGATTTTTTCCTTAACCTACATTGGGATAGTGGCAAGTGACCAATCCAACCAAATTGTACCACCTAGTTGCTCTACCCAATGCCTAGAGAGTAAGATGGAAAATAAAGGTTCCACATCTACAAATATAACATCCATTACCACATATTTCTTAGGATATTGTTCAATATGGATAATAAGCCTGGTAATAATACCTACACAAGGTACTCTCTTGTTATCCATCACAAAAATAAGGGGGTGATCTTTCTAATAAATCAAGCCTAATTGATCAACTACCTATTTCAACATCACATTCATGGAAGCACCATTATCAAGCATGCATTTATGAATAACATATTGTCTCCATAGCCTAATTTATATCTTAGTGATATGTAAAATGGCTTAGCTAAATATAGGGCTTTGACTGCATTATTTTCAAGGCCTATGGGATTTTGGGGCTTTTCTCTTGAATGATCAGTTAGTCTGAAAGCCCTACATACCAGATACCAATACATTGGGATGGTCATTAATTATCTAAAAGTTATGCTAACCTTCTACTTGGAAACCTCTACTCCCAGATCAAACTAATATTTCTTATCATCAATTGCTTTTCTAGATCTCTGATTAACTAAGTTATTTTGCTACTTTTGGATAATTTCCTCTTCTTCAGGTTCTTTAGGAATCATTCATAGCTTCATATAATTTACCTTTTTCTATGAAATCACTCTTGTATATTTCTTCTTTTGTGCAGGTCTTTCATCAATTTTATCCTCCACTATTCTATTTTTGAGATTGATAACATGTATTCTCTCTAAACACTCAACCTCTTTTGTTGTAGGTATAAGCTTTCCCTGCTTCATTCTATCAAATCTAGTATTATGGGATTCACCTAAGGTTGATTCCTCTCAAAATACTAAGGATATTTATTTAAGATAATTGCCACATAATTCCATATCACTCTTAAATTATTTTTCTCTAACCTCATCCTCCTCAATCCAACATACATTAATCATAATATCTTCATCTTCAAATTTAGCATTTAAATCAACATTAGAATGCAGACTTAGATAAGTACAACAATCAACAGGGTTATGTGATGTATCATAGAAAAATAAATAGAAAGTATGATATGATTCTATATTGTTAGATGGTATTGGGTTTGGAATAGAATCTATATATTTCTCTACTTATTTTTCCAATTCCCATTCTGATTCATGTTTCCCTCTTCATTTCCATTGTTATTCCATATTCTATTGAAATTCCTCCTAAATGGAGGCTTTTTATCTTCTTATTATCTATTATTATCTTGTGAGTTTTTTGCAATGTTGTCCTTCCCCTTTTCAATTCTTACCAACCTATTATTCAAAGTGGTAAACATTTCACTCAACTAACTAGCTATTTTGCTCATAGGATCCATATTTGTTTTCTTAGAGATAGATAACTCAATATTCTTAGAATTTCTTTCAGGTTGATTGGGCTCTAAAAAGTATATTTTCATCTTGCCACTATCAATCATACATTTTTCTATCTCAATAGTCCTTTTGATACATATATCAATGGTGGCTCCAGCTTGTTGCCTTAGGTAATAACTGAAATGTCTAGGGAAAGCATTTTTGTAGAAACAAATGGATTGCTCATCATTTGGCCTTAATGCTACTAGAATATTATTTTTGGTCTTAAATAATCTTCTATTAAAGTCTTTCACTAATTCATTTTCATTCTTCTTCATGGTAACCAACTCTATCAGTAAGGACTATTCATTCTTTCTCTCTCCGTATTTTCTAAGAAAAGTATGCTCTAGCTCTTAAAAATTATGGATAGTACTAGCTTCAAGGCTATTAAACCATTCTCAAACATATTTCTCTAAATTTTGAAAGAACAATCTAAGGACAACATCTTCATCATCTACCTCAAGACTATTCATGGCATACAAAAATCTCTAATATGATCTTCATCGATGATAGCATTATTTTATTAGAATTTAGGCAAGTACTTGTGAGCTTTATCAGGTAAAGGATTAAAATTTGGAGGTAAAACAAAATCTCTATATCTATTGGTTTTCCACTAATTAACATTTTGGTTAGCATTGATATTTTGATTAACATTAATATTTTGATTTGCATTAGGAGTTGTCATACTCACTATAGGTTGATTTACTACAAGTATTTGATTCACAATAGGAGAAGACTAAATTAAACAAATATTTGGACTAAAAATAGGAATAACAAGAATTGAAGTTTTTTCATGAGATTTTAAGAATACCTCAAGATTTGGTACTCTAGCAAACACTTCTTTACCACATCTTCTTGTAGATGCCAGAACCAGCTCCTCCTTTCATGATTTTTTAGTTTTTAAGTTCATTCAGAGTCACCAACATGGATGTCCAAAGAAAGAATAAGATCTTCAATAATACTTAGACCAATATTGCTTAGCCTAATATTCACTTGATTCTCACAAAACTAGTTATAAAATAAAATACATAAGTCTTAGAACTCCTTAGAACAAGAATTCTAATCCCTGGCAATGATGCCAAAAAATTTTGGGAGAATTTATTACATCCTTAAGATATTTATCACGCTACAATATTTCCCTGATCTAATCAGCACCGTGAACTCTAATGGAGCCACATTTTTGCCTTGGGAAAATATTATCACAAGACTCTAGATAGAACGAGTAAGGTAAGGAAACCCTTGAGGTGAGCCTACAATATTTCTCATACACTCATGCTCATCCAGATTTGCAAAAAATGAAATAAAACTACAACATCAAAGTTGACCAAGCTTCGAAGTAACTCCCAGCTAGTGCTTCAATCAGTAGATCGATGCCTTATCTATTGGATAATTGTAGTCAGACTTATATGGTTATGAGATAAAGGGGGGGAGATAAAAATTGAGTCAATTGCATCCATTCAAATAATGTAACATAAATGATTGAACATGTCAATGAAAAATATGTCATTTACATATTTAAATGAAGTAACATGTAAATAGGATAACATAAAAACTACACATAGAACTGCTAAAAGGAGGAAGCAAAATTGTATTAATAAATTGATAATTACAATGGAGTCTAATCAAAATAACCAGATCTCACTAAGAAAGTACAAACAAGTTCTCCATTCAAATGATGAAATAGATAACTAAAACTCTTCATTCAATTGATGTAATGAAGAGCCTCCTAGCTTTCGACCTCAACCATTGGAAATGATCTTGATTAACTGGGTACCTCTTTAGCAAAAACATGCATAATAATGAGAAAAAATGGGTGACTAAACAAGACACAAAAAGGAAAATACAACTGATAAGGATGGGCACTCTGGTATACCTCTTGTAAAATTTTACTGTGTAAAAACTTGATGATATTTTCCTATTGTAGCAACTCTCTTAAATAGCTTGATCATTTGGTCCATAATTGCAAAAAATAAAACTATCTTCATGATGGCCCATATTATTAATTACGCTTGTAGTGGTTCTTATTTGCAATGTGGTAGTGGTCTGAGTTGGTCAAAAATACCCGTTACATAAAGCTTGATAATAATCATCTTTTATAACTGCATTTTCCAGATATTAAAGATGACATCTTACTATCTCTTAATTAGATCTTGGAAATGGCCCATAATAGCCACTATCTCCATCACCTTCATTTTTTTAAATTACTATTTTTGAGCAATTTGTCATTTTTGGCCAAAAACTACCCTATTTTTAGTAAGTCACCAAAAAATCCTAGATAGCCCTCTAAATTAATACACATTATTGGATCACCCATATTAATCCTTCTAGAAAATATCAACACCTACTCATGTCTAAGAAATTAAATTCCAAATATTCTTTCTTCCAGTTTTCTAAAAAAACACTAAATTCTATTTTTGGGGTACTAGATGAAGGAATTAGGACCTGATAAAATCTTGGAAAATCATCTAGGCTACCAAAGTAACCTAGACACAATATTTTCCTCCTATTTATCTAGCTCTACATAACATTTAAAGCTGATCCCGCATCAACATTATTTAGGCCAAATATTTACTGATAAAAGATATTAGGAAAACCAAAACAAAGGCCTGACCTTGTCAACATAAAATATTTCACTACTCTTGAAGGGTAAAGCACTCAAAAAGACCCAAAATTTGTGAATATTAAAAGGAGACTAACCAGGGGATTATTGCAAACTTTGAAAGGATTCTAAGGACACCAAAATTCAAACAATGAGGGCAAACTCAAGTTGGATTTTGAGGATCCAACACAGGCTTCTCTAGGATAGGTGATGAAAAAGACTCTTTGAAAATGAATCACCTAAGAATTCTAGAAACTCTAGCAGACCATAGGGACTAAAAAACTTGCCTAATCACCTAAAAGAGAACACCTTAATCACCTAAATAAAACACCTTAATCACCTAACAATAACAAGACTGAAACACTCTTTTAATCACCTAAAGAGAACACCTTAATCACCTAAAAAGGAAAATACTGAAAGACTAAAACACTATTTTTTTAATTTTTTTGTGGCTTCTCAAGCCCTCTATGCAGAATGATATAATTTCAAATGTTGGCCATTGATAGGAATTGAAAATTTTGTAAAATGCAAAGTTTGCAATTTGTAAGTATGTGTTAGGGTACCTAGGAATAGATGTTTGGGGATATATTATTATATTGTATAAGGGTTGGCATGGACCACACATAACCCAAGGTTGATTGTATTATAATATTATATTATATTTCAATATAATATAATATAATATTATATTAGTAGTAGGCTCCCCAAAGTAGAATAAGAATATGGATATATAAAGAAGAGATATTTGTCATTGTAATCATCATGGAGATGAATCTTATGTAATCGTCTTTGCCCATGAAGTGGCTTATGGGACTTTACACTTCTTAAGTGGCTCTCTCATCTTGGGAGATCTTGTGGAGTTATTCCTTCCCTAAGGATTATTATTGGTGTTTCCCTACCTTAAGGGTATTATCTATCTCTCTCTCTCATTTTGTGGATTGTATTGTGGATAATTATTTGTAGATGAATGATTTGATATTTCTACATATTGGTGAATGATTTATGTTAATGATAATAAATTTCTACAATAATTGGTACTAGAGCAACACTTTTGGCAAAGTGGAAATTTTTTTGTGAAATTACAGAATTAGGGTAATTGTTTTTGGGAAAATAGCTCATTTTTAGGAGCCATATCTTTGCAAAAGTTTATTCGATTCAGGTGATTCTTGGATCAGTTTGTGCAGACTTTGAAGAGCTTTAAAATAAGTGGTCATATGAAGTAATCCAAGTAGTATTGAGGGCTATATGACCTTTTGAATTTAGCCATCTGGAACAAGGATAGTGACGAATTTTCAAGTCGTAAATTTTTGGAAGATAAAATTTGTCAACTCAGGTAAGCAAATCAGTTACAATTTATTTTGTTGGAAGAAAAATTACAAATCTAGTTGTCTATGTGGAATTTTAGCTTCAAATCAGTGGGGAGATATATTTCTATGAAACCCTAGCTCATAAAACCCTAAGTTGCATGAGGGCAGATTTTTTTCATGGTGCATGAGAGCCCCACATCAGTTGTCATGTAGGCCATAGAGATAGTTTCTTTAGTGAATGTTATCGATGAGATTTGATCTTGGGTATTTGTTGGCCTAACAATGACATGTTGTCCAAGATAGCACAACCTCCATTGGGATCTTGAAGTGATTTCCAATCAAATATTACCACCTCAAATGCTAAATGAGATATAAAAGCATATAGTAGAGTGATTTGAATACACATTATATCCCTAGATAAAACTCTAACTACCTCACCATAGCCAACTGACCAAGTCTCATACTCAAGACAATGTGGCCAAGCCTATTGGAAAAATACCCCCATATCCCTATATGATGAAAGGGTTGGGCTAGGGTCATAATATAATCTCAAGCATGTAATAACTTAACATTACTTCACATACCAGTCCACCATAAAATATGGTAGCATACCATCCATCTTCTGTAAAATAGAATAAATTAACCAAACTAAATGTAATTTGAGCAACCAAAGCATATCCAAGATTTAAATTTGTGTTGCATAGTAAAAATCCTAATAATTCCCCTATTTGGCCACCTCATCACCCTCAGTGAATGTGCACAAGGGGGCATCTTTGTAACAACCAACCAAAACCAACCCAAGAGAGAGATTTTTTTTATACAAGTAGGTTCACATAAAGGGGTTCCAATATTATTTTCAGCATTCTCAAGGCTTCACCACATTTAATTTTAATGTCACTATAGACAATACTCAAGTGGAAAAGGGTGGCTAACATCCCGTATTTTCAAGGGTTCACCTTACTAAACCTCATCGTTTAGAAGGATGCCAAAGTGTTCCCCCCATATTTTCTAAACCCTCACTGGTATAGGAAAATTTGATCACAATGTAGAGATTATCCTTTAAGGACCATATCACTTAAATGGGGATGCATATTCCCTAACCTTTCCATAAGTCTATCTATGTAGGTTACTATAGCTTAAATTCATGGTGCTTTGTTACCACACCTCATGGGCTAACTAAGATAATTACCACTCACCTGGTAAAGAACATGGTTACCTGAGCCTCATCATTCAGGGTACCACCATAGCTATCTTGTAATTGAATCCATTAACTTCATAGTTATGAAACACCTGATCCTCACCATCCAAGGTGTATCTATTACAATTATATGGCTATTGCATCACTACAACTCCTTAATTAATGAGTACTTGGCTATTGCATCTTCACAACTCCTTTCGAGACTCACAACCACTTGGTTATTGCATCATCACAACTCCTCTTAATATTGGGTCATCTTTGACTTAGGAATCCTATTAAGGTTTTAGATTCATTCCCAAGAAACCCCACCCAAAACCAAGGTATCCAAAACAATAATAACATCTCTCTCATAAATAATTAAAGTGCTATAATGGAACAACATGCTTAATTATAACACCATGCTAGATATTTAATTAAAGTAGAACATAAATCTCAATATGAGTCTAGCATAAAGGAAACATCTTACTAAAGAATAATATTAAAGTAACTTCTAACATAATGCTAGCATAGAACATCTATTTAATGTTTCTTCTTCTTTCATCATAATCAACTCTTTACTTCATTGCTCAAAAACTAAGTTCTCTATATTTTACATGAAGGCTTCTAAGTCCTATTCTTGCATGAATAAAAACAACCAAGTGTTACATAACAAAACTTCCAATTACATAACAACTTTTCATTCTCAAAAACATCATAGCAATTCCATCCAAATGTCCACTATACCATCCTCCTTTCATGATATTATTCATAAAGAAATCTATCCACAAACTTTAAGAAAACTAAGGGATTAGGACAACTCATTATGCAATGCAACTAAATATGTACACAACTAAATATGGACTATGTATAAGGCAAGCAACCATGCATCATACATTTCAACATACAAGTATAGAATCCCATACTTCTCTCTATAATGGTTCCCTTACCTACTCAAGTCTTAGGAAACCATTATAATTATTTCTAATCAAGCAACTATGCAAAATACAATGCAACACATAAGGAGAGAATCCCATCCTTCTCTCTATAATCGTCCCCTTACCTACTCAAGTCACAGGAAACCATTATAATTATTTCTAATCCAAAGTTATTTCATCAAGAAACTATGTAAAAATACAATTCAAGCAACGAAATGGAAGATCACTATCTAATTAAAAGATCACCATAATCCATTAGATCAATGTTTCTTTACTATAAGCCATACATAGTGAGCTAAAATATTATAATGAAAGAATATCCAAGCATAATAACTCCATATCCAATTTATTTTCTAATTTTAATGGTTTATAAACTAAAGACTGAGTTATCCCATAAAACATATTTTAATCTTTTCCTAAATCTTTTATTAAAAACCGTAGAGCTAACATGGTAAAATTTCTTTAATTCCACCAAGGATCAAAATATGTTTAAAAGCTAACACAATGAAAAGATAAACAAAATATCATCTCTAGTTAACATAGGTTCTCTGAATGAGACAACATCAACACCCATCATAGTCCAAAAAATAGAGCTTTAACACACACTAAAACCAATCTTGAAAATAAGGCCAAAAGAAGACATCCAAACTTTATCTGATAAAAAAATGATCTAGACAAACAATCAGAAAGGATCCATGCTAAAATTTAATGATAATTAACAACTAAGAAGCATAAAACTATAATCAAATCATGGGATAGTGCTCAGGCACACAGGAGAACATGCAATCGGGGTGATATTTCAAACTTAAAAATTGGTACCTAAAGAAACAAGGATAATGCAAGCACATCATAGGAGGTATTATGTCAAGCTAGGCTATGTAGAACACCCTAGAGAAGCTCTCCAAATCCTATGTATTCAAATGAAGTACTTCAACCATCCCCAAAGAAAGTAACAAGCATAAATAGTCCAAAAAAAAATAGGCCACCAACTATGGTTAAACATAATGGTTCAAAGAAGGACCTAGTGCTTAACAAAACAAACAAGAAGCATGCACACATAGAACAAGAGAGTAAAATTTATGACCAGATAAATTCAACATGGATTGAAACTTCTTACATTCTCTATAGGTTACAATGGCTTTTAGATACATTCAATACCCTTCTCCAAAGCCTTTGTCTACTCTCATGAACTTTTACCTCATGCTATCCCCTTACCTTCCATCAAAGGATTCTTAAAAAGCCCTCGATCAAAACATTCTCCCCCTCCAAGTTGGTTGGCCACCTCCATTCATAGGCATTATAGGGCAATAAAATAAAGTAACGCTCACCATATTCTTAAATAACCTTATTCAAGCAACTTATAATGCATGTATAAAATATTGAGAAGAATGTGAATAATTCCATCATTTAAAATCCTAAGGTCTCCAAACATATAATATCAACTATCCATTTTATAATACAACATTGATATTATCACTTTGGTAAGACCAAAACAAAGGAATTCACAACCATCCATTCTTCAAGCTTCCAATACATACATAAAACATTTAATGCAAAGCATCATATTCCTTTCTTATGAAACAATGTGTTAAGAAAGAAATATGTTGTTAAGCATACATAAATTTAACATTTATTTCATTTTTCTAATGCTATCAACATTAAAATAATTATCCATCCTACAAATTAAATTAATACCAAATATTAATATTAATTATTAACATTGATATTAATATTTCAAGTATTAATATCACAAACCTTATTAATACTTGTTGGAATATCAATTCTATTCTTCAAAAACATAAATAAACAAAATTCTTCAACTCTTCAAAGATCTTCCTAGCTTAAATCTTAACGCCTAAAGAAACAAGGATAACACAGGTGCATCATAAGAGGTATTACATCAAGCTAGGCTATGCAGAACACCTTGACAAAACTCTCTAAAGCCTATGGATCCAAACAAAGGATTTTAACCATCCCCAAAGAAAAAAACAAGCATAAAGAGTCCACAAAGAAAAATAGGCCACCAACTATGGTTGAACAGAATGGTTCAAAGGACCTAGCACTTAACAAAACAAGCAAGAAGCTTGCACACATATAATAAGAGAGCAAAGCTTACGACCAAACAAACTCAACAACATGGAATGAACCCACTTACCTTCTCTACAAGTTATAATGGCTTTTAGATTTGTACAACACCCTTATCCAAAGCCTCTATCTACTCACACAATCTTATACCTTATGCTTACCCATTTCCTTCCATAAAAGGATTCTTAAAACCCCTAGATTGAAACATTATTTCTTTCCCATTTAAGCTGGCCGACCACCTCCGTTCATAGGTGTTATTGGGCAGCAAAAGAAAGTAATGCTTACCACCTTCTTAAATAATCATATACAAGCAACTCATAATACATGTATAAAATATTAAGAAGAATGTAAATTGGTCAGCAAGGTCTAAAAATTGGAGTAATGTCATGATGGCATCGGGTCCGGCACAGAGAGTGCATGCTCGTGATATTTTTTCATCTGAAAATGACTGGAAGGAACAGGATTTTCCAGTGCATGTCGAGAACCGCTTGTTAAATAATAATGGATGTTTGAAACGATGTGAAGCCAGGCCAGTTCTAGTGGTTCAACCAGACTCGGTGGTAGAAGATGTGGAGTATCTAACCAAACATGCCCTTATTGGCAAATTTTTGGGCATCCGAATTTCTCTCCCCTTTTTGGAGGCTTGGGTTAGGAAAACTTGGAATCCTGAAGGTGATGTGGAGGTGATTCTGAGTGCGAACAACTATTTTATGGTCGTTTTCTCTTGTATTATAGATCATAACAAAGCATTTGAAGGGGGTCCTTATTTCTATAACCAAGTGGGACTCTTTCTTAAACCCTGGCATGTGGGTTTCAACCCATCAGAGGAGTGGTCGTCATGGGTTCTAGTATGGGTGTGGCTTCCATGGCTCTCGTTGGAATTCTGGAGAACTGATATCTTGCATAAGATTGCCCTTCTTCTTGGGAATCTGGTTGGATCGTCACAAAAAACAATGGATAAAAAGGTAATCTCTGTTGCTCGTATTTGTGTTGAAATTGACTTAAATAATCCTATTCCAGATTCTATTGAAATACAATTTGGATCAACTACATGGGTTCAAAAACTTGACTATGAAGCTCTTCCATTTCGTTGTCGGATTTGCCGTGAATATGGCCACCTGCAAAGAAAATACCCTAATTTTGTCCCACCTGTGGCTTCAAATCCTGGGCCCTCTCGGTCTCGAAAATTTTTGGATAAAGTAAAATCCTCGATAAAGGAAGGGTAACGGGATAAGGAAGGTTTTATTTTGGTAAAAGCCCGAAACAGAGGACGAAGGGCAAACAAAGACCTTAAGGATAGCCAACCAGATGCTCTACTCAAACATTTTGAAATATTAGATGATCTTGATCAGTGCATGGAGATACCTAAAATATCACTACCTGATGCAAATATAACAAGGCCGAATTGGATGTCTCTTCTTGAGGGGGAACTTAAGGAATCAGTTCTAGGGGGTTTAAATGAAGAACAAATAGCTTTGGATCTGAGTATAGGGGACATGGTTGGGTCTAGCCCTATAAGGGAAAATATTTTGGAAAGTGGTACATATTTAGTTATGCCCTCTCCTACTCAGGAACTGATGTAGTCATCCTTGGACTGCAAAACTCCTACGGTGTTGGGATTGCAGCAGAAAATAATTAAAAAAGTTTTTTGGATAAGAATATGAAGGTGGGTCGAAAGAAGGACCAGGATAAAATTAAGTTAATGGGGGAGACTTTGGTGGATTCAGGCTTGGTGAGAACATTGGACTCCCATTTTTATAACCCCCAAAAATGATTATCATCTCATGGAATGTAAGGGGGTTGAATAGCATCCCCAGATAAAAATATGTTCGTGATTTGGTTCATGTGCATTCTCCGGACGTGGTGTTTATTCAGGAGACTAAATTGGCTATTGATAATATGTTCAATATTGCTCCCAAGTTGTGGATAAGGGGGTAATGTCAATGTATTGGTGCATGTGGATATGTTGGTGGTGTAGCTTGTTTATGAGATCCGATTAAGATATCTCCTCTTACTTGGATTTCTAGTAGATGGTCTATTTCTATGGTCAGGCATGATAATGAATATGGTGAAACCATCCTACTTAAAAATGTGTATGCTCCTATTGATTACAATGGTAAAGTTAATTTATGGGAGCACATTTGCTTTGTGAGAAGTTTGGTTCCCCTGTACCCATGGATTTTGGTTGGAGACTTCAACTCTATCACTTTTTTGGAGGAGAAACGTGGTGGGGTGGACCGTCTTGAGCCTTTTTCTTCTATATTCAGTGCTCATATCCAGGCCCTAAACTTGGTTGACATCAAGCTAGATAATGGGATATTTACTTGGCACAATAGAAGGTGTGGGGAAGCTTCCATCTCAGAGAGACTAGATATGTTTTTGATATCCAGTTATTGGATGGGTAATAACAGAAGTGCTAATTTTGTGATTCTAGAGGGTATGGGATATGATCATTGGCCTATCAAACTCTCTACTTTGGAGTTAGGGCTAAAAAATAATCCATTCTTTAAGTTTCAACTTATGTGGCTTCGTGATCCTAAGCTTCATGATTTCATGTGAGGCTGGTGGACCACTGGAAAACCTCCTCATGGCATCGCTATGTATTCTTTTATGAAGCGACTACAATTTGTAAAATATAAATTGAAGAGATGGAATAGAATGATTTTTTGGAACCTTTCCTTAGCTAAGCTTGCAGCTCTTAGGAGGATGGAAGAAGCTTCAAGGAAGATTAGAGATTAGGGATTCATGAAGGAGCTTCTTGTTGAGGAATCTGAGGCTACCTTGTTGAATGGGAACTGAGGGAAGAAAATTTTTGGAAACAAAAAGCTCAAGTAGATTGGCTTTAGGAAGGGGATAGGAACACAACCTTATTTTATAACTCAGTTAAGGCTCGCCGTAATGCTAACCTGATTACCTCTCTTATGAATTCTCAAGGTGCCCTGCTCTCTTCTTTTAGGGATATTTCAGAAGAGACTAAGAGGTATTTTTCCTCTCTCTTCAAGGAGGACTCCCTATCAGATGATGAGAATGAAAAACTTATTCTAAACTATATTCCAGTGATTGTTTCTAGAGAGATGAATGAGCACTTTATGGGTCCAATTTCCCTTGAGGAGTTGGAAAATGTTGTATTCAATATGAAAAAATTAAAATCCCCAGGTCTAGATGGATTCCCGATTTAGTTTTATTAGGAGTTTTGGAATTTAATCAAATTTGATCTTTTGTAGGTGGTCCATGAGTCCCAAAAGCACAAACAGATGCTAAGGGCTCTAAATGCTACCTTTGTGGTGCTTATACCCAAAAAAGAGGGAGAAAATTCCTTGGATATGTTCAGGCCTATTGCTCTCTGCAATGTTGTGTATAAGATCATCATAAAAATTATTGCTAAGAGGTTGAAGATATGGTCGAGCAAAATCATCTCTGAGGAGCAAGGAGGGTTTGTTGTTGGCCGAAAAATCTTGTATGGGGTTGTTATTGCTACAAAAGCTATTCACTCTATGGAAACTTCTATGTTCATTAAGTTGGACATGGCCAAAGCCTATGATCGGGTCAGATGGTCCTTTCTTCATAAAGTTCTTGCTACTTTTGGATTTGAGGAGGAATGGATTAGATGGGTGATGAGTTGTTTTTCTTCTTCCTCATTCTCTATTCTTGTTAATAATGATCCATCAGAGTTGTTTGAGACCTCAAGGGTATTGAGGCAAGGATATCCTTTATCTCCTTATTTGTTTATCATTATGGCGGAAGGGTTGGGAATATTTCTCAAGTCTCAATTCATGCAGGGTCTCATTCAGGGGTGGAATTGGGATAGTATTTTGCCACCTCTTTCCCACCTTAAATTTGTTGATGATACTACTTTGTTGGGAGTTGCCACTATTAAGGAATCTGGCAATATTAGACAGTCTCTTGACATATATCTTGGTCCTTTTGGACAATTGATTAATGAGGACAAGTCTTCTATTTTCTTCTTCAATACCCCTCCTCTTATTCAAGCCAGGATTGCTCGCATTCTAAGATTCCAGGTTGGGACTCCCCCTTTCATTTATCTTGGTATTCCAATTTCATCTCATACTCTACCTAGATCTTCTTGGTAATCTATGCTTGATAAGTTTAGAAGGAAGGTGAATCACTGGACTTTCATATGGCTATCCACTGTAGGTAGAGTGTTGCTTTTAAAATCTGTTGTTCAAGCTTTACCCATTTATAGATGTTTTGTACAAATAGCTCCCTCTCACTTCATCAAGGACATGGATGCTTTGTCAAGACAATTTTTATGGTCTAGAAAACTTGATCAATATAAATAGAGTTTGGTTAGGTGGGATTCTATATGTAGGCCAATGCAAGAGGGAGTCCTTGGAGACAACTCTTTTTGGGTAGGCTTTGGCTATAAAACTTTATTGGAGATGGTGTACCTCTCAAGATCATATTTGGGCTAAAATATTATCTTGTAAATACTTGAGAGGTATTTATGAGGCTGATATCCCTAGAGTCAGCTTGGTTGGGAAAGGTTCAGTTATATGGGACACTCTAAAAAGAGAAGCTAATTTAATCAAGTGGGGTTTGTTCTAGATTTGCAATCAAGGATCAAATGCTCTTTTTTGGAAGGATTCTTGGGATGGTCACCCTCCTATCTTGAATCAATATCCTAGGTTACGTTCCCTAAGTATTTTTTTCTTGGAAGTAGGCTGGTCTCATGTGGAGGACTTTAAAAAAATCCAGTCTTTTGGAAATATGGAGATGTACAGGTGGAAAGATCCGAAAGAATGGTCCCAGGTGGGACTGGCCAAGGAAAGAGAGGTGCTTGCTCTTATTCTTATGGGGAGGCCTTATTCTTCATTGAGGGGTAAAGATATTCTGGCTTGGAACCCTGATCCTAAGGGAACCTACACGGTAGCCTATGGTTACCAGGTTCTTGATAAGAAAAAGTATGGGAATCTTCCTATCACTTGGTGGAAAAAGGTGTGGAACAAATTTGCCTGGCCAAAATGTAACTTCTTTCTCTGGTTGGTAGCTCGTAATAAATGCCTCACTTGGGATGTGAGGAAGAGGGAATTTTAGGGTCCCTCTTTTTTTGTCCTTTGCAGTAATAATGAGGATGACTCTTCTCATTTATTTTTCCAATGCTCCTTTGCTAGAGACATTTGGCACCGTTGGTGGAGCACTTGGAACCATCCATGTTTTCATGTGCTATCCTTGGTGGAGTTTTGGATTAGTCTGGGCAGACCTCCGACCAAGGCCCACTTCCTTCGGGTGGCTTGGAATTTGGGTCCTTCTTGCATCATCTGGTAAATTTGGCTCGAACAAAATTGGTGCATATTTTAGGGCAGTTATTTGGTTGTTCAACAGATCTGGCAAAGGATCCTGTATATGGTTCAGGAAACCATCCATAGCAAATGTGATGTGGACCCTCTTTTGTATTCTAGGGAGGAGAAGGTACAACAAGCCCTTGGTCTCTTTGGGGATGGTGTGAACTCTTTTAGCCCTAGTAGGGTTCCTCAGCTCAACAAGAAGGTTAGGAGAGATGGTAGGTGGAGGCCACCCCCTAGAGGAGTTTTAAAAATTAATACTGATGGATCATTCAGGGGTAATCCTGGACATGTTGGCATTGGTGGTGTTGGGAGATATTCTATTGGTGGTGTCAATTTTTTCTTTTCCATTTATAAAGGTGTTCACTCCAATAATTTTATGGAAGCTCTTGCAATTCTTAAGGCCTTGCGAAGGGGCTTTTCTCTTGGCTGGCATAGGATTATCTGCGAGTCTGAATCTCAAATTGTGGTTAATATTTTAAATAGTAAAAGGGTGGAGCAAGTTAATTGGCAGTTGGCCTTTATAGCCATTCAGATTCTCAGAATGAGTGTAGAGTTCGAATTTATATCCTTTGTACACATTCCAAGGGAATGGAATGTGGTTGCTTATTACCTGGCCAAAAGGGCTTCTGAGCTGCTGGATCCTTGGAGTATCGATAATTGGGAGAGTATCCCATCTAGGGACTCTCAACGCCTATGGGAGTTGATCCACAAGGATGTACAGACTTAATGTGGTTTGTTCTTGTATTTTTTGGGTGTCATTCTAGTCTAGTGGTTTTAGCCTGTTTGGTTGTTTATTTAAGTCCTGGTTGGAAGCTCAATTGTACTCTGTAATCTAGACTTTTTATCAATAAATTTTTACCCCTTTATTTTAAAAAAATGCTATCAACATTAGAATAATTATCCATCCTATAAATTAAATCAATACCAAATGTTAATATTAATTATTAATATTGATATTAATATCACAAATTCTCATTAATACTTGTTGGAATATCAATTCTATTCTTCCAAAACATAAACAAACAAAATTCTTCAACTCCATAATATATCCAGTTGCTTTATCCTTAAGTAGGTGGTATTTTTTAAGATAACCACATGTTATCCCCTACTTACTAAGGATGACTTCTTTGCCATAGCAATCTCATGGTCCAACGATGTATCCAAAAACAAAGCAAATGCAACACATCTATATGAAGGGTATACTTTTACCCTTGAGCAGTCGATGGACAATCCATCTATTTCCCATATTTTTCTCTCAACAATGGTGGTTTTCCCATATAAATCCACCAGTGAGAGTGGCTGGTTTTGCATACAAAAAATTCATCAATAGTACCATATTCTCCATATATCTTAAGTAGATCATAAAATGCAATATCAACTCATCTTGATAACATAAAAATAAGAACATGCATTATATATCCATACATCAATACATAGTTTAGTATCAAGATCAAGTTCTACCAAGGAGGATCATTACATACTCCCCCATTGGATTAAACACAATCCTTTGTATTTCCTACAATTAAGCATAACATATATATTTAATTCAAATAAATATGGTAATTGCTTTCTCTTTTCTTTAGCATCTTCTCATGTTGTATAATTTTCAAAATATTGGTCCCACTAGACCTTACATTAATCTGGGATTTTTTTCCTCAACATCTTGGAATGAAACCCTAGAATATTTATCGATCTTACCTCAATGGCTAAGGGATTTGCCATATGCAATTTATAAATATTCCAAATGAGTAGTATCAACAACATATTTTCTAAGCAGGGATATGTGGAGAGTATCATGGATCTTTGACAAGTTTGGTGACAAGGCGAGCCTATAGGCTATTGGACTAACCTTATGAATGATGTCAAAAGGCCCAACGTAGAGAGGATCTAACTTAGTTGATTTGATGGCACTTTTCATGGGTCTTACCCTTAATAATACTTTGTCTCCCATAGAGAATTCTCTTGGTGATCTTTTAGATTAGCATAGCTTTTTTGGAAATTGACAACTTCCTTAAGCCTTTGTTGAATCCATATAAGCTTCTCCTCCATCTCTCTAATAATTTCTGGTTTGATAACCACCCAATCCTCTGGATTATCCCATGATAGATATTTTTTGCATCTTCTACCATACAAGGCTTCAAACAAAGTCATTCCCAAGGATGCATGGTATCCATTATTATATGTAAATTCCACTAGATGTAAAAAGTCTTCCCACTTAGACTTTTGATCCATGCAGTACATGTGAATCATATCCTTTAACACTTGGTTCACCCTCTCCATTTATCCATCTATTTTTGGATGATATGTAGAATTGATATTTAGCTTAGTGCCCACTACATGGTGAAGAGCTTGCCAAAATTCTAAAGTGAACCAAGAATCTTTGTTTGATATGATCACCTTAGGAAAACCATGTAACCTAAAAATTCATTTAGTAAACTTATTTACCACTATCGATGCATCATCCTTAATGTTCCCCAGTATACAGTGTACAACTTTGATCAACTTGTCGACCACTTCAATAATTGCATCATGTTGGTACCTAGTCTTGGGTAAACCCACAATAAAATCCATAGATATTACCTGACATTTTTGAGTAGGTATATCATGTGGGTACAATTTCCCTGTTAGGTGTCAATGTTCTACCTTAACCTTTTGGCACTCTAAACATATTATACTAAAACTAGTGATATCATATTTCATTCCTACCCAATAGGTCTTTATCATGTTTTCTCTCATTTTTGACCCTCCTGGATGAGCATAATATGGAGAACTATGCACCTCTTACATAATCATCTCCTTAATTCATCAGTTTTGGGTATGACAACCCTATCCTTGAAGCATAAAAGACCATATTTTATGTTGACATCCTTATTTTCCTCATGATTTCTCTCAATTTTAGCCCAATTTTCCATGCAATATTGATCATGTAGTTGCATCTCTCTAACTTTGTCCATAAAGTCTATATGACTCCAAGTTAATGTTGTTATGTGCCTTCTCTTGCTCAAGGTATCTGCAACCTTATTTTCTTTACCTTTGATATACTCAATAACAAAGTCATACTCTGCTAAGAACTCTATCCATATTCTCTATCTAGCATTTAGCATAGGTTGGATAAAAATATACCTTAGACTTTGATGGTTTATCCTTAGCTAAAAAGGTTTACCCAAAAAATAGTGCCCCAGACCTTTAGTGCATGCTATCATCAGTAACATAATTCAACTCATGCTTCTTGAGTTTCCTAGACTCATATGTTATTGTAGCCTCATTTAGGAACAAAACCCCACCCAAACCTTCTAAGGAAGCATCTGTACACACTATAAAATTCTCAAGAGGATTTAGTATCTTGAGAATTGGTGTTGTAGTTAGCTTATTCTTCAAAGTCTCAAAGGCGGCTTCACATTTCTTCGACCATTTGAAATCCTTTCCTTACCTTTGAAGGTTGGTGATAGAGTAGGCAATATTTGAATAATATTTTACAAAATACCTATAATAACCAATGAGACCCATGAAATTTCTTACTTCAAACACATTTGTCGATGTAGGATAACTTAATATAACCTCAATATTTTTAGTATTTACAACAATTCCTTTTATCAAGATGATACATCCCAAATACTACACTTGTGAGGTATAGAACTCACATTTAGACAACTTTCCATATAGCTAGTTTTTCATAGCACCACTAACACTAACCTTAAATGATGGTCATGTTCCTCTTTGGTATGAGAATATATCAAGATATCATCTAAAAATACCAAAACAAACTGGTCTAGATATTTTTTGAACATATTTATCAAATTCATAAAATTCACTGGTGCATTGATCAACCCAAATGACAACACTGTGAACTTGTAGCATCCATAGCTAGTCTTAAATGTTTTTTTATATGAGTATCCTCCTCTCAAATCCTTAGTTGATGATATCTAGATCTCAAATAAATCTTTGAAAATATGGTGGCATCCTTTAGCTGATCAAAGAGGTCATCAATCCTTGGCAAAGGATACCTATTTTTTATGGTCACCTTATTCAACATCCTATAATAAATGCACAATCTCAAAGAACCATCCTTATTTTTCACAAATAATACTAGAGCACCCCAAGGTGACACACTAGATTTGATCAGACCCTTTTTTAACAAATCTTGAAGTTGCACCTTTAACTCCTATAACTTGATAGGGGTTATTTTGTAAGGTGTCCTTATAATGGGTTTAGCTCCAGGTATTAGTTCAATAGTGAAGTCAAATTCACATCGAGGTGGTAGGCCTGGGAGGTCTTCTAGAAATACATCCCTAAATTCATGTAAAATTGAATGTTTCTGTAGACACCAAAATCTAGCCACTTGTCCTCCACCCATGCTTTCCCACCATTTTCACCATCAAAACATAATCATTTGCCCTCCATCCTAGCTTTCCCACCATTTTTACCTATTATATATTTATATATATATATATATATATATATATATATATATATATTTATTTATTTATTTATTTATTTATTTATTTATTTATTATATATATTTAAATAATAATAGTTTATATATTTATTTAATAAATATATATAAATAAATCAGTCCCATCCATCCAATTTCATTTAATCTCATCTGTCAACTTTCCTCAATCCATGCCACACCCTAAATTTAATATCTACTCTTAGATATGATTTAATCTCATCCACATAATTAGTGTTGTTGAAACCCTAGAATGCCCTAGGTTAGATTATAAATAGAGGTCATTATGATGGCTCAACCCCTAATTTCCCTAAGTGCCTTAGGTCTTTTTTAGAGTTTTTGAATTCTTTGAGCTCTTAAATTTTTGAGTCTCCAACCAAGCCTTTTGTGCCCTAATCTTGTTCCATCCCCCATATTCCCTGCTCCCTTGCTCGCCATCGCTACCACTGCATCTTGCACCCTCACCTGATCTTCTTTTTCATAATCCTCCTTCATCCACTAAGCACCTCTAGGCACTTTCTATCAACACTAGGTGCCTCTGGGTGCCTCCCTACCAATCTCGAGTGCCCATAGGCATTTTTTGTAGCTACCAAGAACCCATGACTATTTTACGTAAGCCCTTCTAAAAGCCTCCTATATTCGAGCGATGTTAGGGCACGCATTCACCATCGACCTACAACAAATCCAGTTATCAAGAGGATAACCAACAAGGAACAAGGTAAATCAATTATTTTTGTTATTCTATTTCAATATCTTTAGATGTATATGCAATTTCATTTATCAATAGCTAGGGTTTTATTGATATCTGAGGGTCTCACGTAGTGGAGCCCTCACAGTTATTACTAACTCCCTATTATTATCTTTATGTGTGCATATCTAGAGATTCATCAGCATTAGATAGTTATTTAAGTTGGAGTGGCTCGACTCAATGGATATCTGAAGCCCACTCAACTCTTTTGGGAGCAAGAACGAGTTTTACAGACACCATAAGCATTGCTAGCTAGGGTTTCGAATAACCCTAGCATTATTGTATTTATTGTATCTAAATAAACTATGTAAAACCCCTATTTGGGGTCACATTTGATTGTACTTAGATCCCCCAACAATAATAATATTATATCTATTTCATTGTGCAATTTCTTGTGTTATGTGGTTTATTCATCTGTAGTTAGTTATATCTGGTGTTTCGTTTTTGTCTTCACAAATGGTGATCATGATGGGACCCCATAAGGGTTTCAATTTCTAATTTATCTTGGATTCTAACTTGATGTTTGTTGTTTATTTTGTAGATTTTCAGAAGCATGAATCACACATATTTCTTTGGATCTAGGGTTTCTAAAAATTTGTAGAGGTTGTAGAAAGAGTGTGAAATACGCAAAAATTATTGGAGGTCATTTAGAAATTCCCAGAGGTGCTCTAAGGTCATCCATAAATTCCCAAGGGTATTTTAGGAATGCCCAGCTATATTTTATAGTGATTTGGATAAAATACATAGGTTGTCCAGTAAGTCTGTTGTCTAAAATCCAAGTTTTTGTTTTTATGTATTTTGGGTTCTTTGATGTATTTTTAGATTATAAGACTAAACTTAATAGTCATTAAGTAATAGGTCCGAGGTGTAGACCAATTGGTTCATCCAAACCCATAATGGGGATGGAGGTCCAAGGTTCAAATCTCGGGCCTCGTCGAACTGAATGCTTGTCCCTTTCCTGGTGCTTTCAGTGACGTAAAAGGTTTAAAATGATTGTGGCATGGTGGTTATAGGGGCAGAATGCACGAATATTTGTGTGGCAGCTTCCAGGGAAAACAACGTAGAATACTGTGGTGGCCATAAAAGCTAGACAGCCTGTCGAATTCGTGGCGGCTACCGATTCCACCATGTAAATACAAAAAAAAAAAACAATCATTAAGTAATCTGGAAAATAATTCATTCTAGTTTGCATTTTTAGGCTTGCATCCATTCACACATTCTAATTAGGATTTATGTTTTTAATGTATTCAAAAATACAAAATTCTACATTTTGTTTGCATATGAATTGAGAAATTGCATAACATAGTGTTGCATATTAGGGTTAGAAACACTTTCTTTTGTTTATCTAAGTAGGAACACCATTAGAGTTTCAAAATTATCCCTTCCATTGGGTGATTCTAGGTAGAGGGGTGGAAGAACCCTCCAGTTGTTATTTAGATAGGGGGTCTTAAGCGGTGTACTTCACACCCTTTGGAGAACTTGGCATTCTCTTGTTGGCTTCTAATTTAGATCTATGTGATTAATTGTTTCTAACATTGTTTGTGCACAATAGTAAATATAAATTTTAAAAAGAATTCACACACAACATATTTCATTCAAAATAGTAGTGGTTGGATTTCATCAACAACCATTGCTTGAGATTTGGTTATGGTAGCATTCATCTCCATCCACCAATCATTGCCCTTAGCCACCATAGGATACCCCCGAGAAAACCTTTTGAATTTCCTCACCAACAAGAATCTCGTTGCCCTATCTTCACCATACTTTTCACCTTTGTTTCATTAAGCAAGATTAGAACATCAAAACACATAAAATGAATACACATTAAAAGGAGATAATCAATGAACAAGGTAAGCCACATTGGTTGAAACTTAGCATTGGTTGTTTTTTTCCTTAAGAATTTTAGTTTTTGTGTTACATTTGGTATTTTAATTTGTATCTTGATTTATTTTGCTTATGGTATTAACTAGAAATCAAAAGAAAGCTATAAGTCAAGATAACTTAATGGAACCTTCATCCACCTTCCCCACCACTTTTGTGGTAGATTCCTTGAATGTGACACAGGCAGATTTATCTACAGGTCCCTCACATTATTTACCATCCACAACCTTCCATATGGCCATGCCCCAAGAGGATTCAACCTCCCCTACCATCGACCATCATATTACCCATATAGACATAGAAAAGTAGAAGCTCTCATGAAGTCTTCTAATTATGTCTTAGAGTCTATCCCCAACTCACCTAGACATGATCCTTCTTTACAACAGGAAATTATCTCATCCCAACCCTCGACCCTCCCTTGGTATGAAGCACAAGTCAATGTTGCTTCACAAGCACCCATTTCATCCAATCAAGTTGCAATTTCCATTGCCACTTGTCCCCCATCCACATCATCTATTCCATCTTCCTCCATGCCCTCCATTGATGATATGGAAATTATTGAAGCATGGGAGCATTTGAACAAATTGCTTAAGAAGTGGTAGATAGCTCAACAACAAGTTCAAGTGAACCCTATGCCTCAACCTATTTCCACTCAACCCTCATTTATCACCCAAATCCCTTCTTGGGTACAATAATATTTTGTGGTTTCCATTCCAACACCTCCATCTACCCATACCTATTCCATTCCCATGAGTCAACCCATCCATAGTCCTCATACATCATATCCTTTTCTTCATTCACAATAATTTCTTCACCAACCTCATCATCATCAAATTCACTCTATGCCCCCCAATTCATCACACCTCCAACAACACACTCAATCTCATCCATTCATAAATCCATTCACCACATCTCAATTTATTCAACAAGCCAACCAAGGCTTACAATCAGATTGTCAACACACTAAAATTTTACAACAAATTTTAACTCGACTCACTAACATTGAGTTACAATTGAGTCATCATCAATTTCATCATCATCCATGTCAGCAACCATAATAGTTGCAACATCTAATTTCACAATCCACATCTCAGGTTTCGATACCTGTACCACAATTTCAAAATCCAACACAATTGGACAAACACACCAAGCATCCTACAAAGCCCCGTTGAGAATACACAGTGCTTTCATAATCTTATTCAACCATTTTTTGAAGGCTTTATGAAGCACAAGAGATTTCCCTTCCAAAAATAAAACCAAGAGACCCAACCAAATGAGGCAAACACTTTAAGGAGCACTTGTTTTGTCCCTATCATCAACAAATGGGCCATGACATCAACAATTGCCATGTATTTAAATATATTGTCCAAGATATTATTGATCTGAAATTATTTCCCACAAATGGTCAATCCAACCCATCTAAGCAAGATAATGGTACCAACTCAATCATAAAGCATACTGGGGATTCTTAGGATATTACATCCTCCCAATCATTCACATCATCAACCATCAAGAAAATTGAGGATGCTTAAGGTATCACACCTTCCTCACAAAAAAAACAAAAACAAAAACAAAAGGCTCCAAAAGTCCTAATATCTTTGGCCACATGTCAATATTAGAAAGCCCCAAAGGTCCTAATCCCTTTGGTCACATCTCAATTTCCAAAAATCCCCAAAGGTCTTAATCCCTTTGGTCACATCCCAATTTTAAAAAGCCCCAAAGGTCCTAATTCCTTTGATCACATCTCAAATTTCAAAAATCCCCAAAGGTCTTAATCCCTTTGGTCACATCTCAATTTTAAAAAGCTCCAAAGGTCTTAATCCCTTTGGTCACATATCAATTTAAAAAAAGCCCCAAAGGTCCTAATCCCTTTGGTCACATCTCAATTTCAAAAATCCCCAAAGGTCTTAATCCCTTTGGTCACATCTCAATTTCAAAAACCCCAAAGGTTCCTAATCCCTTTGGTCACATCTCAATTTCAAAAAACCCCAAAGGTCCTAATTCCTTTGGTCACATCTCAATTTCAAAAATCTCCAAAGGTCTTAATCCCTTTGGTCACATCTCAATTTCAAAAATCCCCAAAGGTCCTAATCCCTTTGGTCACATCTCAATTCCAAAAAGTCCCAAAGGTCCTAATCCCTTTGGTCACATCTCAAATTTCAAAAAGCCACATATTTTCTAATCCCTTTGGTCACATTTCAATTTTAAAAGCTCCAAAGGTACCTAATCCCTTTGGTCATAAGCTTACCAAGCTAGGGGGAGTAGAAAAACCTGAGCCAATAAACATCATACACTTGAAAGCATTCCATGCTTACTATGATTTACATATATGTATATATACATGGCTATTACACAAAAATAACATTGCATTTCATACATTTCATTCCACACATTGCATTGCATAACTTTCATTTCAACATTTCATTTCATTTCACAAATACATTTATTGCATTCACATCCACATTTCACATTTCATATTAGGGATCATTTATTAAGTTCAATATTTTGAATTGGTCCAATAAAGTCATGTTGCCTTAATCAAGGGCACCTTCACAACATCATCCACACAATTCCATCAAGTCAAATTGCCATTCGCACAAACCATAGTTTCTTAAAAATCCTAGGTTTTTTTGGTCACTTAGCCACTCCTAGTGTTTTAAGCAACCTCCAAAATACATGTCGAGTTCTTTATAGGACCATTGCACACATACACTAAGAAAATCTTGAGTTTTGGGAATTGACTCCAAAACATATTAAAAATATTTTGTGTCAGAGAGGGATAATTCCATACTTAGTATGAACCTCGAAGTGAAAAGGGCCATCCTCGCTTGTCACATCATGCAACATAGTCCATAATAATAGTGGTTTTCACCACTATCATAGTTGCTTCAAATCTAAAATATAGAGTAGTTAGGATAGGGTACAATTCTCATTATACTTAGGTTGAGAATCTAATTCCCCAAAGCTCTAAACCTTTTACATCACACACCACTGATCATTGGATTGTAAGGATCGTACTACATTTCTAGTCAAACGGTTAGGTAGTCATCCCCAAAACTTAAGAGATCAAAAACACAAATTGTGGACTATGGAGTTAGCCTCCACCGAAGCTATAGATGCTTGACTAGAAATGGAGTACGCTCATGCATGGTGACACATCTCTTTTAAAGAGACCTCTGACCGCACATAAGGACAAGCTAGCTTCTTGGTTTCATCCATAATAGGTTTATCCAATTTACTCAAGATGAGTTAATGAACTCACTTGTACACACATTGGTTCTTGATTGTCTCGAGTCATTACCATGCTCTTGATTCAGTAAATGAATCCACTGCACACACATTTGGTCCTAGAGGAATTAGGCAATATTAGTGAGTTTGTTTGATTCCACTAGTATGTTTGAGTCTCTACAAAATAATCAATTTTCCATATCAACATCCATGTCACTTCATGAGTCATTCATCCCATATGCCACCAAGTCTGGTGCCCCTAATTAAACAACAATGCTAAACATGGCCAAGTAAATTCTAAACTATGAATGATCATTAGAGCATTAGTTAATTTTACATCCATACACATTATCATTGCATTAATCATCCATATACACATGCATTCACACAAAATAATTTCCACAAAATCATAAAAGTAAAATCCATGATATATATATATATATATATATATATATATAACTCACATATACAAATATCGCTAGAAAGTTCAAACAATTACACAACTTGGGGGTGTTCAAGGTATCACACCTTCCTCATAATCAAGAAAACAAGCACATAACTTGGGGGTGTTCAAGGTATCATACCTTCCCCACCAATTCAACAAACAATTCAATCACTCAATCACATCACATCAACACATCAATTTCTAGGTTCAAAAGGTTGCGTCCTTTTGTCAAAGGTTGCACCCTTTGCCTTGCATTTACATCATTCACATCAATTTCTAGGTTCAAAAGGTTACATCCTTTTGTCAAAGGTTGTACCCTTTGCCTTGCATTCACATCATTCACATCAATTGCTAGGTTCAAAATATTGTGTTCTTTTGTCAAAGGTTGCGCCCTTTGCCTTGCATTCACACCATCCACATTTGCAAAAATCTCTTTTCTATTAGGGAAAAAATAGAATGCATCAATTACATCTCCACATTCACTCAATTTCATAGCCTTACCCATCAGCTAAAAACATGGAGTTTCCTAGCCTTACCCATCGACCAAAAACATGGAGTTTCCTAGCCTTACCCGTCGGCTAAAAATACAGAGTTCCCTAGCCTTACTCGTTGGCCAAAAACATGGAGTTTCCTAGCCTTACCCATTAGCTAAAAACATGGAGTTTCCTAGCCTTATATGTTGATCAAAAATATAGAGTTTCCTAGCCTTACCCATTGGCCAAAAACATGAAGTTTCCTAGCCTTACCCATCTGTCAAAAACATGAAGTTTTCTAGCCTTACCCATCGGCCAAAAACACAGAGTTTCCTAGCCTTACCTGTCAACTAAAAACACGAAGTTTCCTAGCCTTACCCATCGACAAAAAACATAGATTTTCCCAACCTTACCCATCAGCTAAAAGCATAGATTTTCCTAGCCTTACCTGTAAGCTAAAAACATAGAGTTTCCTAGCCTTACCCATCAGCTAAAAATATGAATTTTCCTAGCCTTACCCGTCGACTAAAAACATGGAGTTTCCTAGCCTTACCCATCGACCAAAAACACGGAGTTTCCTAGCCTTAATCTGTTAGGATAAAGAACAAACACATTCATCACATTTTCCCATTTCAAAAACCCTTTCATCTATTGGGGCAAAGAACAGACACAACCATTGCATTCAACATAATCAAATTCCTTGGCACTTTACAAGTGAACCTTGTATTTAGTGGTTTATCCTATTTAACCTGGTGGTTGCAGCGATTGGTTATCCATGCAATCTAGTAGGATGGATATATCACCATAAGGACACTTGCATTTTAAAAAATCCCTTCATCTGTTGGGGCAAAGAACAAACACAATCATTGCATTACATTTTTCCATATAAAAAACCCATCATCTTTTAGGACAAATAATAGACACAAGTACAAGTGAACCTTGTATTTAGTGGTTTATCTTATTTAACTTGGTGGTTGTAGTGACTGGTTATCCATACAATCCAGTAGGATGGGTAAATCACCATAAGTACACTTACATCATAAAAAACCCTTAATCTTTTGGGGCAAAGAATAGACACATTCATCACATTTTTTCCATTTCATAAAATCCTTCATATGTTAGGGCAAAAAAGAGATGCAATCATTTTATTTTTCCACTTCATAAACCCCTTCATCTATTAGGAAAAATAACAGATGCAATCATTAATTTTTTTAGTCATTTCATTTTTATTATCAAAAATCCTTCATCTTTTGGGCAAAGAACAAACACAATCATTACATTGTAATTTCCCATGTCAAAAACCCCTTTCATCTGTTGGGGCAAAAATAGACTCAGTCACTTGAATCCACATATTCAAAAAGGTAGCTTACCTCCACAAAATCACTCCATATTGCATCCATGAATACATTTCTCATCTTCATGTCACCATCAAATCCATCAACAATTGCATTTATATTCAACATTTGCCAAGTTCATATACAAATTCAAGTGACGCTTGTATCTAGTAGTATATTCTATCTCCTTGGCGATTGCAGTGATTTCCATCCATGTAATTTGGTAAGATGAATAAATCACCATAAGGACACTTGTCCATTTTCATCATCCACTATCTCCTTGTTCAAAAACAAAATTATTTTTGGTACCTCATTTTTAGAGTGAAACTATGCCAAGACCAATTTGCTCAAAAGCTATCATTGATGGCCTTGTTCTTGGTGCTTAAAACATGGACACAAATCATATTTCATCATTTTCACATCTCCTTGACAGTCATCACAAATATAGGCACTAGCTAGGGTGATTGTTTCTAATTGTGGGAATTATTCAAATAGTCACTAGCAGGCCCTCCAAAGTTGACTCTTTATTTTTGCATCTTCATTCTTGCATATCAATGATGCCCAAACAATACATTCTTCAACAACATCGAATTACCCCAAACTTGGAGCAACCACATTTGATTTTGACTTTCCCTCAAAGGGATACATCTTACATTATTATGGTATCCACACTCGGCAAAATCCCTTCATCTGTTGGGACCAAAAACGGTGGCACATAACATCATTCTCATTTCCCTACCTCTGTTGGGGCAAAAATAGATGCATAATATTACATTATCACCAATCTCTTTCCTACCATTGGGGAAAAAATGGTATCACATTTTACATCATTTATATCATCCACATTACATTTGCATATATTTTTCAATTAGCTCATGAGATTCATCTGCAAACTCATTCGCCAATTGAGGGGGTAAGCTACACAAATTTAAAATTCATTTATTCTTTTATCTTCAAGCTCGTGTTCCACATCCCAAGAGAAGTTGCTTCGCACCTGGCCACAACAGGTATCTCTTTTATATATTTTTTTTATTATATATATTTAAAAAATAAATATTTTATATATTATATTTTATACATATTTAATAAATATATATTTATATAAATAAATCAATCCCAACCATCCAATTTCATTTAATCTCATTTGTCCACTTCCCTCAATCAATGCCACACCCTAAATTTAATATCTACCCTTAGATGTGCTTTAATCTTAGCCACATGATTAGTGTCATTAAAACCCTAGCATGCCCTAGGTTATATTATAAATAGAGGTCATTTTGATGGCTCAATCCTTGATTTCCCTAAGTGCCTTAGGTATTTTTCAGAGTTTTCAAATTCTTTGAGTTCCTAAATCCCTGAGTCTCCAACCAAGACTTTTGTGCCCTAATCCCATTCTATCCTCCATATTCCCTACTCCCTCACTTGCCATCATCGTCGTCACATCCTATGCCCTCACTCGATCTACTTCTACAGAATCCTCCCTCATTCGCTAAGTGCCTCCAGGAACTTTTTGTCAACATCAGGTATCTCTAGGTGCCTCCCTACTGGTCTCGAGTGCCCACGAGGATTTTATGCTACTGCCAAGTACTTGTTGATATTTTACGTAAGCCCTTCTAAAAGCCTCCTACCTTCGAGTGATGTTAGGGTACGCATTCACCATCGACCTACAATAGATCCAGTTATCAAGAGGAAAACCAATAAGGAACTGAAGAACACAAGCTTATACTGAGAGGGGGGGGTGAACAGTATAAGACCTCTTTTTACTTTTCCTTTATACTTCAAAACAATAAAGCAATATATCCAAAGCAATATCAAAACAATGCACAAGATCATCCACAAAGTGACACAACAATTTTGATGTGGTTCATCCACAAAACTTTTCTCTAAAAGTTATATCAAAGTCCTTTGGGAAACCTTCCCAATTACAATGTTTATGAGCCTCGGCTCAAAGGAGATACCTTCCCCCAATCTGAATTTATGAGCCTCTGCTCAAAGGAGATACCTTCCCCTACCTCTCGCTCGGTCGGTGATCCTCTAGAAGACCTCTCGCCTCCGCTGCCCTTAGCAAATGGAACTCTATCCACAGAAGACACCTGTCTTCCCCGCTCTGGCTGGAGACCTCTGTCCTCAACTCTATCACCTCAAAGCTGGTCCTCGAATTTGCACTAAACACAGTCCTTCGGTCTAGCACAAATGTCCTCGTCCTCTGTCTTTGATCTGCACCAAACACAGTCCTTCGGTCTGGCATAAATCTGTCCTCAGGTTCTTCTCATAGAACCAATGCACCTCTGTCCTCAAGTTCTCTGATAGAACTATCAAACTCAGCTTCACAAGTCCTCTGCTAGGACCTGTCCAAATCTGCTCACAAGTCCCCAATGGAACCTATCCAAAACCTGCTCACAAGTTCATCAAGAAAAACTTGCTTGGCGTGAACCCACAAAGAGAATTGTTAGAGACCCAATGTGATTCATCAACCTCATAGAAGCATAAAGAGAATTGTTAGAGACTCAATATGTTCTATACTTAACTCCCAATCTCAATCTCAACTCAATCTCAATCTCAACAGAATAAGATAGATGTAGTATGCTT
The DNA here is from genome assembly GCA_028583015.1 of Wollemia nobilis. Classification (NCBI taxonomy): domain Eukaryota; kingdom Viridiplantae; phylum Streptophyta; class Pinopsida; order Araucariales; family Araucariaceae; genus Wollemia; species Wollemia nobilis. Next base: position 9,416,746 of record JAQPPZ010017218.1, read on the forward strand.
TTCTCAAGAACATGAAACTCAACCCAACAATTGCCAACCATGCAATATGTCATATAACAATGATACTCATGTTCTTTCCAACAACCAATATCTTTTCTCAACCAATTAGGGCTTCAACAACAATGCTCAAAGACAAAGTTTAACCAACATCATTCAACTCAACATTAACCTTGAAGTATTCAACCAATCACAACTAGAAAAGGAAACAAGTAGAAATCCTTTTCCCTCCAAAGATATTTGAACAAAACAGCCACCAACACAATATCACCAAATGCAAAGAATAACTTGTTCAAATCAACTCAATGGAGTAAGCCCAATATCATGTATCAAGTAAAGCACTAACGTCATCAACACAACCACTATGGAAGCAACTTATCCATCACTATCAAAACAGCCATCTAAGGGTTTTCATCATCTCAATGCAAGTAACAAGACTTACAAACATAAATTCTAGTGCCCAATGCTTCCACTACCTCAAACCAGAATTATGCATTCACCAAAATTCTCATCAAGGATAACAATGCATAAGTAGTCTTCAACAAACCAGAAACTAGGACTTATACCCAACCAAAGGAAACCTTGTTGAATACCTTTTCACTCCAATCTTATTTCAGGAAAACATACACCAATCATACTCATAAGAAGAATGTGCCCATACCTTATTGAAGTGAAGGAACCCCTTTGGAAATCTGCCACCATCACAAAATTCTTTTGCCAATCTTCACAAGGGTTAGTAGATCACTACATAATCAACATTAATCCACTTTTCAATAATCATCACCAAAGCCCTTAATTGCACAACTTCCTTATCTCTCCTAAAACCACTTGTACCATAAAATAAAATAAATCACAACATTTCATAACCTTATAACTCCCTTATTACTCCTTTTAAAACATACATAGTAAAGCTTATGAAAGCAAAATAATTCCTTACGTTTTTGTCCTTTTGTTCTTTGTTTGAATGTTTTCCTTTAGCGTTGAAAACTTTCTTGAACAAGTTACAATGATTCACCTCCACGCGGTTTTTGACCAATTGCCTTGCTGCCCTTTTCACTATCACGACTATAGCATCCCGCTGCCACGTGTATACCTATCTGCTGGAGTAGCGCAATCGTAGAGGTCTACCTGCACTCCTGTAGTTAGTATGTCCAAACTATGGTATCCAACTGCAATCACCGCAAGCCTTGTGTCATCTAGATCAGCACAACTGCATCAGTCCAACATACGAAGCTATGTCGTCCATGTGGAAACCCTAGCACACTGCGTGAAACTGTTCCAACTTTAGCAACCGTGACTTCTAGGTTTTGTTGAACCTGCTAACAGTTTTCAACGTTCACTCCTTCAGTCTTGCTGATGGATTGTTGCATGGCGTTACCTCCTTTCGATGATCTGCAATCAAAACTTTGCGACGGTGCTTCTTCTTCTGTTTGACTTCTAGCTTGACGTCTCACTGCCTTCGTCGAAGAGTTCCAGCAGGACATTCCTTTTCAACTTTGATGACTACACCCTTCCGCGACGTCGCCTCCATCCCACACTAACTCTCACAGAGATTTCTCCTTCGTCGTCAATGCTTGACATCTTCCTTCGCTACAAAGACGAAAACGAAATGCACTCCGATTTATATCGATTCACACACACACTGAAATGAATTTATTAGCCCCATTATATATGCACTTCGATGCATTACCAAACACGTCGGCATTTCCAAACACGTCGGAAAATACTTTAATTTAATTTTAAAATATTAATTTAAATTTTAAATAAATAAAATTTAAACTAGATATTTAAAATTAAATATCTTCATCACCGGGGCACCTTTTTCAACGAAACGAAGAGCCAACTTGGGTTTTAAGAAAAACCCATTTCAAATCTGTTGTCCATGGTTTTAAATAAAACCTTTTATTTTGTCTGCCTTGGTTTTCACAAAAAACCTTTCCGCTTCTTGACATCAATGACAACATCAACACTTGAGCAAAGGCAATGTACCCAATGTACCCAAAATTGCCAACAATCTCCCCCTTTGTCATTGATGGCAAAACTTTACTAAAAATACATCTTCAAGAGCCAAAACTGAAATCACTCTCTTTGAAGTTTTGCTCCCCCCGACTTGAAGCTTTCCTCTTCACTTGAAGCTCTCCCCCTTACTCATATCTCTCCCCCTTTGTCATCAATGGCAAAGGGCCACCTTTGGGGCTCGAAACTAAGAATGAGCCTCTTAGCTTAGTCCCTCCCCCACCTCCTGATGAGGTGATTAATTCGGAGGTGGGAGTAAAACTCCCATTAGGCACTGATCATCATCAGCGTCTATAACTTCCTTGTCGGGCCTTCTCTTGAACTCTTTTTCCATATTCCTGTTCCTGTCATTTTTTTGATCCTTGGACCTGATCATGCCACTGTTCCTGTTCCTGTATTCTAGAATTTCAGCTCTACACTGTCTGACTGTGTGACCTTCATTGTTGCACTTATAACAAGTAACAATGTTATTTCTTTGAGGCATACCTGTTCTTTGAATCCACCTATTCCGACTAAACCTGTTCCTGTTGTTTGCCTTGCAATGAACTGCCTTGTGCCCAAACTGATTGCAAGAGTAGCAATACCCATAAAAGAAATCACCACTTTGAAACTGTTATTTACCTTCTTCACCTGAGCCATGCAATGTACAACCATGTGACCAAACTTGTGACAAGCAAAACATCTGCCTTGAAACTTTCCTTTATTTGACTTCTTAGGTCCTGAAAACTTCTCCTTCTTCTCATTCCAAAATCTGTTTTCTGTTTCTATGCATCTATCATTCAAGGACTCATGATCTGAAATACTTTCCTCATTAGAACTCTCTTCCTTTTGGAATCTCTTACTAGACTCTCCAACTTGTTTCTTGTGAGGCTTAACAAAACCAAGACCTGTTTTATCTGTTGGATTTCTTTGACTTTGGATGAGAGACTTAACCTTTTTGGAGCTTTCTTGAAACTTGTACTGACTTATCCTTGTATTCTTTATTTTCCTCTTTCAACGAAGCCATTTTCTGTTCTAATTCACTATACTCAAGCACCTTAGATTCTAACTCATTCTTGAGTTCTTGTGCATTAGCCATAGAGATATCAAGACTTTCTATAAGTTCATCTCTCTCCATACAACATTCATCTAACTTATCCTTGAGTCTAGCATTCTTCTTTCTTTCCTTTTTCAAAGCACTAAGAGCACTAATAAGTTCACCTTTAAGATCTACTTCACTTTCCTCTATATGTTTGCTTTTAGAATCATCAAAGCCTTTTTCAGATTTCTTATCACTAGAGGTGCTACCCTTTTCAAAAACCATACATGCATCTTCCTTATCATTTTCTGAAGCATCCTCATACATACTAGCAACCGAGATCATTATTTGTGCAATCATCCTCAAGGTGACCAAAATTTCCACATCTAAGACATTTCATGATAATGAATCTATGTTTTGGTTCTTCCTCTTTTTCTGATATGAACAACATCTCATTTTCATTATCACTTGAAGAACTTTCATTATCACTACTAGAACACTTACTTGCTTTGTCTAGGTAGAAGCTCTTCTTGTGTTTGTGAGAATACCTCTTTCCTTTATTGTTGTGCTCATCTTTGTTCTTCCTTTGATGCCTATGCCTTTCAGAATCCTTGCTCTTACAATCCTGTTTATCTTCATCACTTTCATCCTTGGCAACAGTACAGTTAGTAGCATAATGACCAATCTTTCCACAATTGAAATATCTTACATTTTTCATACTTTTGTGCTTTCTAGAGAACTTGCCTTTCTTGCTGTAATATACCTCTTCATCACTAGAAGACTCATCACTATCTTGAAGCTGATTACCTTTGGAATAATCCATTGTGTTCTTTACTAGCTTTTCCTTCAAGCTGTCAAACTTTTCGAAGGAACCGGCTCTGATACCAATTGAAGAACACAAGCTTATACTGAGAGGGGGGGGTGAACAGTATAAGACCTCTTTTTACTTTTCCTTTATACTTCAAAACAATAAAGCAATATATCCAAAGCAATATCAAAACAATGCACAAGATCATCCACAAAGTGACACAACAATTTTGATGTGGTTCATCCACAAAACTTTTCTCTAAAAGTTATATCAAAGTCCTTTGGGAAACCTTCCCAATTACAATGTTTATGAGCCTCGGCTCAAAGGAGATACCTTCCCCCAATCTGAATTTATGAGCCTCTGCTCAAAGGAGATACCTTCCCCTACCTCTGCTCTGGTTGGTGATCCTCTAGAAGACCTCTCGCCTCCGCTGCCCTTAGCAAATGGAACTCTATCCACGGAAGACACCTGTCTTCCCTGCTCCGGCTGGAGACCTCTGTCCTCAACTCTATCACCTCAAAGCTGGTCCTCGAATTTGCACTAAACACAGTCCTTCGGTCTAGCACAAATGTCCTCGTCCTCTGTCTTTGATCCGCACCAAACACGAGTCCTTCGGTCGGGCACAAATCTGTCCTCGGGTTCTTCTCATAGAACCAATGCACCTCTGTCCTCAAGTTCTCCGATAGAACTATCAAACTCAGCTTCACAAGTCCTCTCGCTAGGACCTGTCCAAATCTGCTCACAAGTACACAAGTCCCCAATGGAACCTGTCCAAAACCTGCTCACAAGTTCATCAAGAAAAACTTGCTTGGCGTGAACCCACAAAGAGAATTGTTAGAGACCCAATGTGATTCATCAACCTCATAGAAGCATAAAGAGAATTGTTAGAGACTCAATATGTTCTATACTTAACTCCCAATCTCAATCTCAACTCAATCTCAATCTCAACAGAATAAGATAGATGTAGTATGCTTTTCTCAAGAACATGAAACTCAACCCAACAATTGCCAACCATGCAATATGTCATATAACAATGATACTCATGTTCTTTCCAACAACCAATATCTTTTCTCAACCAATTAGGGCTTCAACAACAATGCTCAAAGACAAGGTTTAACCAACATCATTCAACTCAACATTAACCTTGAAGTATTCAACCAATCACCACTAGAAAAGGAAACAAGTAGAAATCCTTTTCCCTCCAAAGATATTTGAACAAAACAGCCACCAACACAATATCACCAAATGCAAAGAATAACTTGTTCAAATCAACTCAATGGAGTAAGCCCAATATCATGTATCAAGTAAAGCACTAACGTCATCAACACAACCACTATGGAAGCAACTCATCCATCACTATCAAAACAGCCATCTAAGGGTTTCATCATCTCAATGCAAGTAACAAGACTTACAAACATAAACCCTAGTGCCCAATGCTTCCACTACCTCAAACCAGAATTATGCATTCACCAAAATTCTCATCAAGGATAACAATGCATAAGTAGTCTTCAACAAACCAGAAACTAGGACTTATACCCAACCAAAGGAAACCTTGTTGAATACCTTTTCACTCCAATCTTATTTCAGGAAAACATACACCAATCATACTCATAAGAAGAATGTGCCCATACCTTATTGAAGTGAAGGAACCCCTTTGGAAATCTGCCACCATCACAAAATTCTTTTGCCAATCTTCACAAGGGTTAGTAGATCACTACATAATCAACATTAATCCACTTTTCAATAATCATCACCAAAGCCCTTAATTGCACAACTTCCTTATCTCTCCTAAAACCACTTGTACCATAAAATAAAATAAATCACAACATTTCATAACCTTATAACTCCCTTATTACTCCTTTTAAAACATACATAGTAAAGCTTATGAAAGCAAAATAATTCCTTACGTTTTTGTCCTTTTGTTCTTTGTTTGAATGTTTTCCTTTAGCGTTGAAAACTTTCTTGAACAAGTTACAATGATTCACCTCCACGCGGTTTTTGACCAATTGCCTTGCTGCCCTTTTCACTATCACGACTATAGCATCCCGCTGCCACGTGTATACCTATCTGCTGGAGTAGCGCAATCGTAGAGGTCTACCTGCACTCCTGTAGTTAGTATGTCCAAACTATGGTATCCAACCGCAATCACCGCAAGCCTTGTGTCATCTAGATCAGCACAACTGCATCGATCCAGACATACGAAGCTATGCCGTCCGTGTGGAAACCCTAGCACACTGCGTGAAACTGTTCCAACTTTAGCAACCGTGACTTCTAGGTTTTGTTGAACCTGCTAACAGTTTTCAACGTTCACTCCTTTAGTCTTGCTGATGGATTGTTGCATGGCGTTACCTCCTTTCGATGATCTGCAATCAAAACTTTGCGACGGTGCTTCTTCTTCTGTTTGACTTCTAGCTTGACGTCTCACTGCCTTCGTCGAAGAGTTCCAGTAGGACATTCCTTTTCAACTTTGATGACTACACCCTTCCGCGACGTCGCCTCCATCCCACACTAACTCTCGTAGAGATTTCTCCTTCATCGTCAATGCTTGACATCTTCCTTCGCTACAAAGACGAAAACGAAATGCACTCCGATTTATATCGATTCACACACACACTGAAATGAATTTATTAGCCCCATTATATATGCACTTCGATGCATTACCAAACACGTCGGCATTTCCAAACACGTCGAAAAATACTTTAATTTAATTTTAAAATATTAATTTAAATTTTAAATAAATAAAATTTAAACTAGATATTTAAAATTAAATATCTTCATCACCGGGGCACCTTTTTCAACGAAACGAAGAGCCAACTTGGGTTTTAAGAAAAACCCATTTCAAATCTGTTGTCCATGGTTTTAAATAAAACCTTTTATTTTTTCTGCCTTGGTTTTCACAAAAAACCTTTTCGCTTCTTGACATCAATGACAACATCAACACTTGAGCAAAGGCAATGTACCCAATGTACCCAAAATTGCCAACGGGAACAAGGTAAATCAATTATTTTTGTTATTCTATTTTCAATATCTTTAGATTTGTATGCAATTTTATTTATCAATAGCGAGGTTTTTATTGATATCTGAGGGTCTCACGCAATGGAGCCCTCACAGTTATTACTAACTCTCTGTTATTATCTTTATGTGTGCAGATCTGGAGATTCATCAGCATTAGATAGTTTTTTAAGCTGGAGTGGCCCGACTAAATGGATACCTAAAGTCCACTCAACTTTGTTGGGAGCAATAACGAGTTTTACAGACACCATAAGCATTGCTAGCTAGGGTTTCAGAGAATCCTATAATTATTGTATTTATTGTATATGAATAAATTGTGTAAAATCCGTATTTGGGATCACATTTGATTGTACTCAGATCCCCCAACAATAATAATATCATATCTATTTCATTGTGCAATTTCTTGTGTTATGTGGTTTATTCATTTTTAGTTAGTTATATCTAGTGTTTCATTTTTTTCTTCATAATTTCTTAAATATTTCCTCATCCACTTTATTGTTTGTCTTACCATTTATCTTGACTACATACAACATACCACCTCTTTTAATGACTTTATTCAGTTGTGTTAGGGTACCTAGAAATAAATATTTGGGGATATATTATTATATTGTATAAGGGTTGGCATGGGCCACACATAATCCAAGGTTGATTGTATTATAATATTATATTATATTATAATATAATATTATATTAGTAGTAGGCTCCCCAAAGTAGAATAAGAAGATGGATATATAAAGAAGATATATTTGTCATTGTAATCATCATGGAGATGAATCTTATGTAATCGTCTTTGCCCATGAAGTGGCTTATGGGACTTTGCCCTCCTTGAGTGGCTATCTCATCTTAGGCGATTTTGTGGAGTTATTCCTTCCTTAAGGATTATTATTGGTGTTTCCCTACCTTAAGGGTATTATCTATCTCTCTCTCATTTGTGGATTGTTATTGTGGATAATGTATTGTGGATGAATGATTTGATATTTTTGTATATTGGTGAATGATTTATATTAATGATGATAAAGTTCTGCAATAAGTGGTATAAGAGCAACGATTTTGGCAAAGTGGGGATTTTTGTGTGAAATTGCAAAATTGGGGCAATTTTTTTATAGAAAAATATCTCATTTCTTAGGAGCCATATCTCTACGAAAGTTTATCCAATTTAGGAAATTCGTGGATTAGTTTGTGTAGAATTTGAAGAGCTTTAAAATGATTGGTCATATGAAGGAATTCAAGCAATATTGAGGGATATATGACCTTTTGAAGTTAGCCATATGGAACAAGGGCAGTGATGAATTTTCAAATCGCAAATTTTTTGGAAGATAAAATTTGTCAACTCGGGTAAGCAAATCAGTTACAATTTATTTTTTTGGAAGGAAAATTACAAATCTAGTTTTCCATGTCGAATTTTAGCTTCAAATCAGTGGGGATATATATTTCTATGAAACCCTAGCTCATAAAACCCTAAGTTGCATGAGGGAAGATTTTTTTTTGAAAAATAAAATGTCTCATCTTTCAGGAGCCATATCTCTACAATCGTTTATCTGATGCAGACAATTCTTGGATCTTTTTATGTAGAATTTTAAAAGCTTTAAAATTAGTGGTCATATGAAGGAATCCAAGTAGTACTGATGGATACAGGACCTTTTGAATTTATCCATCTGGAACAAGTGTAGTGACGAATTTTCAAATCACAAATTTCTTGGAAGACAAAATTTGTTAGTTCGAGTAAGCAAAATAGTTAAAATTTATTTTGTTTAGAAGAAAAAATTGTAGATCTAATTGTCTCTATGGAATTTTAGCTTCAACTCAGTGGGAATATATTATTCTTGGTTATCCTTGGTTAATTTTTTTTGGTACTGTTAACATTAATGTGCAAAAGAAGTTTTCGAAGTTATGGTACAAGAAAAAGAAGATAACATTGCAAGATATTTCTCAGCTTAAGGAGCAAGGATCTAAGGAAAATCAAGAAGTGATTGTAGAGAAAACATGTCACAAATCTTGTCATTTCCTCCCGACCCAACTCCTACAATCCCTCATTCCAAAATTGAAGGAGAAGGAATAGAAGCCAAAGTCATGGTTGTAATGAACAACAACAACAATAACAACAACAACAACCTCAATAATTGGGCTAACAGCAATAGCAGCAGACTCATCCCGACAAACAGAACCAACTACCTCAATCAAAAAATGGGTCATAGGATTTATCCCAAAGTAGGGTTCATTGGTAACAACTAGAGAAAGAATTTATACCTCTTGTGCAGTAGCAGTCATGATGGGGCTCTGGAAGAACTTTCCAAGGGTTTGGTTCCTAAACGAATCAGAACTCTATGAGATCTCCTCCTAAGCAGTCAAGTCCAATATTGCAGCAAACTGAAGGCCATCCTCACGATGATGGTGTAAATCGCTACTAAATCATTGGAGTGCCATCTTTAGCCCTACCGATAGATGCATGTTCTTCTTTAGCAATAGCATGGTAGGTGTTGTTGATGGCATGATCACAAGTGTCATTGTTCATAATTTCTCTAACAAACCTCTCATAGCGACAAAAAAAGAGCTTCTTGGGCTAGGATTAAAATATATCCTTGTCCCACCTCCCATGGTCCATGATGATGTATGTGCAGATTATGTTCTATTTTCCAGGATTCTTAAGCTTTGGTGGTTTTTTTGTCCAAAAGGAAGGAACATCGCCAAATGGGAAAAACCTACCTACTCTCCCTTTCGTATTTCAAATTCTACATGGGAACATGATGTGAAATACTAGCCCTTATTGGATATTCTTAATAATGGAGAGCATCGAGTTGAAAAAAAACTTGCTTCTATAGAGAGTATCTTCTAGCCTCCCTTGCCCAGGAATCTGGCAAGAGCCTTGCACTCTCTAAGATCTGATGATTCCATTATCATCAGGCTTGTTGACAAAAATATCAGACTCACTATTCTCAGCAAGGCATGGTACCTAGAAGAAGGGATCAGACAACTTTAAGATCTGGAAGTTTACCAAGAGGTTATTTCTATTCCCTAGAATTCTCTTTTTTCTTTCTTGGAGTCCATTGTTAAAAATGCACAGAAAAGTCTTCTCCTCGATTAAAAAATAGTGGATTATCTTCTACAAAATAACCCCATCATTGTTCGAGTCTGTACTTTCTACCTCATTCTAAAGTTTCACAAACAACCTATGAAGGGTAGACCCATTTTCTCCTACTACGGTTATATGTTGGAGCCTGTTTTCAAATGGCTTCACCACAAGCTTCTCCCAATTCTCTTGGAGTAGCCAAATCATCTACAAGACTCTCTAAGCCTAATGAAAATCCTTCATGAAAGAGATTTTCCACCAAGATTTGTTTTATTCACTTTTTTTATTGAGAGCCTGTACGCAAGCATTCTTGCAGCAGCAGGATTGATTGCTCTTCAACACTTCATTTCGAAAAGGTTCAAGCTAGGTTTGATCCAGTTGATCCTTGAACTTGTAGAACCAGTCCTGAATAGACATTATCTGGAATTTGATGGTAAGATCTACAGGCAAAAAAGAGGTACAGCAATGGGGAGCAATTTTGTAGTTGTCTATGCCTATTTGTTTCTTTGTTATTTGGAATTGCAAGTTTTCAATCTTTTTCCATCTATTTCAAATAATTTTTTCTTGTATAAATGATACATTGATGATGCTTTTGGAGTTTGTAATGGTCCTAATGAGAGTCTTCAAGCTCTCCTTGATGTTTATGGTTTTGTTTATCCCAGCATCAATATCACTACTGCCATTTCCACTTTTGAAGTTAACATCTTGGATATTCTGGTGGTCAAACCACCCTCCATGACTGTTCCAAGTTGTCTAGGTATGAAAATATACCAAAAAAGCATGAATGTGTATCAATATATCCCTTTCTATTCATTCCATCCACCCCACAAAAAAAATCCTCCATAGTCAGTGAACTCAACAGGTTTATGGTCAGAGAGGTAGATGATGAAGGATTTAGAAAGATGAAGCATTAGTTTTTTTATAGGTTGAGATCTCGGGCCTGCCCGTCCCATTTTGTATTTTCACTCTTTGCCCAAGCAGAGTTTCGACACTAGCCTGCATTTCTCCAAAAAATATTCCAGAAGATCTCTTTAAGATAGTCAGGTCTAAAGAAATATCCAACAGTTCTGATGAAGTTGTACAACTACCAGTTTGCCCATGATATTCATCTAAACAAAAACATGCTTGGACCTCTCTACAAAAAATGAAGCAAAGACCCTTATCTCTCCCATATCGATCGTGGCATCTTCTATTGGAAAAACAACAAAAATATGAAGAAATTTTGTGTCGCAGTTGGGTCGTGAGAACCCAGCCCAACTTCAATAGGCCATAAATTTTGCTACAGGGCTCCAATTCTCGAACCATTTGAAGCATTGGCAAGTTTATAAAATATTCTATGGCAAGAAATGAAACCCAATTGGGTTTCAAAAGAAATGGATCCTTTTCGAAGCCTCTAGACCCCTCAAAAATGAGTTTTAAAGTTTAGCATTTTTTCGTAACGTCTCTTTTTGGCAATCATTGCCCCATATTCATGGCAGCACATCCTAAGGAGCATTATTTAATGTTTTAGGCACTCTCAACCATTATCCTTCGTAATCATTATCTTTTTTGACATATCCCAAGGTAACGGACCATTTTTTGTTTATTATCACCACGTGGCATGTCGGCTAGCGCACCCATTGGCTTGAGAAATATATATAAACAAGATGGATTGTAATGTTTGGTCATCAGCCAAACTGATGAGTACTTAAGGTGCAAAAAACATGTTTAGAGTTTTTCCTTTCATTTTAGTCTCTCTTGTTCTTATATCGTGAAGTGCCTTTTTTCATTGATAGCTTATGCTTCTACTTCCTCTTCACTATTGGATTTCTATTGCGCTAAGGTACTGTTGCGAAGTATTACTTTATTTTTGAATATCCAAGTGAATTTTTCAATTTGATGTTGCACGCTACCCTAGTTATTCGAAATATAGAAGAGGATCCCTATTTCTTTCACGAAGGCTCTCCTATTCTGGAATCCACCATATTCATTCAAAAGAGACCCAAGATGATGCTTTCGGATATTGAAGCTTCCCCTTCATGTGTAGAATGCACTCAAGTGCAATCCTACTCTTCTGTTCTTGAAGTGGCACAACCCTCGATGTTCATTCTAGATCTTACATAGAATATTAAATATCTTAGCTCAAAATTCTAGGAAACCTTTAGATCTACGTTCATCAAGGTCCACAAAATTGATACCTTCATCATGAAAATCCAGAAAGGCATCGATGATGGCACCATACCAAATAGTTTGCACATGAAACCTTTGGGCCTTTGGATTCTAGATCCTGCTCTTTAGGAAGATACGGACAAGAAATTTGCTGAGCTCACCTTGAATTTCTAGAAATAAGTATATCTTTTGATAGAAAAGAAATTACTTGAGAGCTTGAAGGTTTAGAAGGATGATATTGTCATGCAGTTCACTGCACAAATGGAACAAATATTCAATAAAATGATGGATCTGCAGATTGCATCCTATTGAAAATTGTAAATCAAGCAAGACTTCATTGTGAAGGCCAACGCTCTTGAAATAGAACTATGTGTGGATCGTTAGGTCCAACAAGAAGCAACCGACACTCGAAAAGCTGTTGAGAAGTGACAACAAGATATTATCATTTATTTGGATGAAGCCAACACTTCAGTGGCCTCCCTCATCAAAAAGGAGTGTGCACCACTCTTTTCTAAGATCCAAGAGCTCAGAAAACTTGTCATAGATATTGTTGTTTCCTCTCAACCCACCTCTCGCAATCCCTCACCCCAAAATCGAAGGAGAGGGAATATAAGCTAGAGTCGTGGTCGTAGTGAATAGAAAACAATAGCAATAATAACAACCTTAATAGTTGGGTTGATAGAAATAGTAGAAGACTCATCCCAATAGACAAAACTAGCGATCTTAATAAAAAAATAGGTTGTAGGACCCATCCTAGAGTAGATTTCACTGGCAACAACCAGAGAAAGAATTCATACCTCCTGCACAGTAGTAGTCATCATGGGGCTCTGGAAGAACTTTCCAAGGGTCTTATTCTTGAATGAATCAAAACTCTATGAGATCTACTTCTAGGTCATCAGGTCTGAGATTACAGTAGACCCAAGGCCATCCTCATGGTGGTGGCATAAACCACTATTGAATTATTGGAGTACCATCTTCTACCCTGTCGATAGATGCATACTCATATTTAGCAAGACCATGGTAGGTGTTGTTGATGGCATGATCACAAATGTTGTTGTTCATAATTTCTCTAACATACCTCTCACAATGGTAGAAAAAGAGCCTCTTGGGCTAGGATTGAAATATACCCCTATCCCACCTCCCATGGCCCATGATTATGTTCGTGCAGAGTATGTTCTTTTTTCCAGGCTTCTCAAGATTCAGTGGTTTTTTGGTCCAAAAGGAAGGAACATCGCCAACTGGTAAGAATGTGCCTACTCTCCCTTCTGTATTTCAAATTTTGCATGGGAACCTGATGTGAAATACCAGCCCCTTCATAATCAGTGAACTCAATAGGTTTCTAGTTAGAGAGGTGGATGATGAAGGATCCAAAAAGATGAAGCATCCATTTTTTTACAGGTTGAGAGCCCAAGGCTACCTATCCCATTTTTTATTTTCATTATTTTCCCAAGTAGAGTTTCGACATTGGCCTGCACTACTCCAAAAAATATTCTAAAAGATCTCTTTAAGACAACCAAGTCTAAAGAAATCACCCCCAGTTTTTATGAAGTTGTACAACTACTAGTTTGCCCGTGATCTTCATCCAAACAAAAATGTGCTTGGATCTCTCTACGAAAAATAGAACAAATACCCTCAACTCTCCCATATCGGTTATGGCATCATCTGTTGGAGAAACAACAAAAATATAAAGAAATTTTTGTGTCGCAGTCGGGTCATGAGAACCCAGCCCAACTTCAATTGGCCATAAATTTTGCTACAAGGCTTCAATTCTCGAACCGTTTGAAGCATTGGAAAGTTTATAAAATTTTCTATGGTGAGAAATAAAATCCCCAAGCGAGTTTTTAGAGAAATGGATCCTTTTTGGAGCCTCTAGACCCCTCAAAAATGAATTTTAAAGTTTAGAATTTTTTTGTAGAGTCTCTTTTCGGAAATCAATGCATCGTATTCGTGGGTGCACATCCCGAGGAGCATTATTTAATATTTTAGGCACTCTCAACTATTATCCTTGGAAATCACTATTTTTTTTGACATATCCCAAGGTAACGGACCCTTTTTTCTTGATTCTAGCCACGTGGCATGTCGGCTAGCGCACCCACTGGCTTGAGAAATTTATATAAACAAGATGGATTGTAATGTTTGGTCATCAACCAAATTGATGAGCACTTAAGGTTAGATTTTTCTCTTTCATTTTATTTTATCTTTTTCTTATGTCGTGAAGTGCCTTTTTCATTTATCGTTTGTGCTTCTACTTCCTCTTCGCTATTTGATTTTTGTTACACTAAGGTACTGCTACGAAGTATTTCTTTCTTTTTAAATGTCCAAGTGAATTTTTCAATCTGATGTTGCACGCTACCCTAGTTATTTAAAATCTAAAATAGGATCCCTATTTCTTTTGCAAAGGCTCTCCTATTCTGGAATCCACCAGATCTGCTCAAAAGAGACCCAGGATGATGCTTTTGGATATTAAAGCTTCCCCTTCACATTTATAATGCACTCAAGCGTAGTCCTACTCTTCTATTCCATAAGTGATGCAACCCTCGATGCATATTCCATATCTATCGTAGAATCTTAAATATCTCAGCTCAAAATTTTGGGAAACCTTTAGATCTACGTTCATCAAGGTCCACAAAATTGAGACCTTCATCATGAGAAAGGCATCGACGATGGCACCATGCCAAATAGTTTACGCATGAAACCTACGGGTCTTCAAATTCTAGATCCTACTCTTCGAGAATAGATGGATAAGAAATTTTTTGAGATCACCTTGAATTTCTATAAAGCCTATTCAAAAGTATATCTTTCGACAGAAAATAAATTACTTGAGAGCTTGAAGGTTCAAAAAGATGTTGTTGTCACGTAGTTCGATGCACAAATGGAGCAAATATTTAGTAAAATGATAGATCTATAGATTGCATCCTATTGGAAATCATAAATCAAGCAAGACTTCATTGTGAAGGCCAACGCTCTCAAAATGGAACTATGTGTGGATCGTCAGGTCCAACAAGAAGCAACCAACACTCAAAAAGCTACTAAGAAGCGATAGTAAGATAATGTCATTTATTTGGATGAAGCCAACACTTCGGGTGGCCTCCCTCATCAAATTGGAGTGTGCACCACTCTTTTCTGAGATCCAAGAGCTTAGAAAACTTTTCATATATCTTTTCATTTCCTCTCAACCCAACTCCCAGAATCCCTCGCCCAAAAATCAAAGGATAAGGAATAGAAGCTACATACGTAGCCGCAACGAACAACAACAACAGCAACAATAACAACCTCAACAGTCGGGCTGACAACAACAATAGTAGACTCACCTTGGTAGATAGAACCAGTGATCTTAGTTAAAAAATGGATCATGGGACTAATCCCAGATCAGAGTTCACTAGAAATAACCAAAGAAATAATTCATACCTCATGTGCAACAACAGTCACAATGGGGCTCTAGAAGAAATTTCCAAGGGTTTGGTTCCTGAACAAATAAAAACTCTACAAGATCTGCTCCTAAGATATCAAGTTTGGGATTGCAGTAGACCCAAGGCCATCCTCACAATGGTAGCATAAACCACTACTGAATCGTTGGAGTACCATATTTAGCCCTATCGATAGATGACTGCTCTTCTTCAGTAAGAGCATAGTAGGTGTTGTTGATGGCATGATTACAAATATCATTGTTCATAATTTCTCTGATATACCTCTCACAATAGCAAAAAAAGGGCTTCTTGGACTAGGATTGAAATATATCCCTGTCCCACCTCCCATGGCCCATGATGATGTCTGTACGACGTATGTTCTATTTTCCAGGATTCTTAATCTCTAGTGGTTTTTCAGTCCAAAAGGAAGTAACATCACCAACTGGGAAGAACCTACCTACTCTCCCTTTCGTATTTCAAATTTTGCATGATCTTCTTAATTACAGAGACCATCGAGTTGAACAACAACTTGCTTCCATGGAGAGTATCTTCTAGCCTCCCTTGCCTAGGCATCTAGAAAGAGCCTTGCACTCTCTAAGATCTAATGATTCCATTATCATCAGACCCACTAAAAAAAATCTCGACCTCACTGTTCTCAGGAAGGCATGGTACCTGGAAGAAGGGATCGGACAACTTTCAGATCTGTAAGTTTACCAAGAGGTTATTTTTGTTCCTTGAAATTCTCTTTTTTCTTGTTTGGATTCCATTGTTAAAAATGCACAAAGAAGTCTTCTCCTCGATAAAAAAATAATAGATTATCTTCTACAAAAAAACCCCATCATTGCTCAAGTCTGTACTTTCTACCTCATTTCAAAGGTTCACAAACAACCTATGAAGTGTAGACCCATTTGCTCCTACTACGGTTATATGTTGGATCTGTTTCCAAATGGCTTCACCACCAACTTCTCCTCATTCTCTTGGAGCAACAAAATCATCTACAAGACTCTCTAAGCCTAATGAAAATCCTTCATGAAAGATATTTTCCTCCAACCTGTATTTTATTCACTTTTAATGTTGAGATCCTGTACCCAAGCATTCCTACAGCAACATGATTGGCCACTCTTCAACACTTCATTTCAGGAAGGTTCAAGCCAGGTTTGGTCTAGTTGATCCTCGAACTTGCAGAATTGGTCCTAAACAGACATTATCTAGAATTTTATGGTAATATCTATAGGTAAGAAGAGGTACAGTAATGCGGAGCAATTTTACAATTGTCTATACCTGTTTGTTTCTTTGTTACTTGGAATTGCAAGTTTTTGATATTTTTCTATCTATTTCATATAATCTTTGCTTGTATAAATGATATATTGATGATGCTTTTGTATTTTGTAATGGTACTAATGAGAGTGTTCAAGCTCTCTTTGATGCTTATGGCTTTGTTTATCCTAGCATCAACATGACTACTGCCATTTCCACTTCTAAAGTTAACATCCTGGATATTATGGTGGTCAAACCACCCTCCATGACTATTCAAGGTCGTCTAGGTACTAAACTATATCAAACAATCATGAATGTGTATCAATATATCCCTTTCTGTTCATTCCATCCATCCCACCAAAAAAAATCCTTCATAGTCAATGAACTCAATAGGTTTCTGGTCAAAGAGGTGGATGATGAAGGATTAAGAAATATGAAGCATCAAGTTTTTCACAGGTTGAGAGCCCGGGGCTACCCATACCGTTTCTTATTTCAACTCTTTTTCCAAGTAGAGTTTTGACACTGACCTGCACTACTCCAAAAAATATTCTATAAGATCTCTTTAAGATAGCCAGGTCTAAAGAAATCTCCAACAATTCTGATGAAGTTGTACAATTGCCAGTTTGCCCGTGATCTTTGTCTAAACAAAAATGTGCTTGGACCTCTCTACAAAAAATGGAGCAAAGACCCTCAGCTCTCCCATATCAATCATGGCATCATTTTTTGGAGAAACAACAAAAATATGAAGAAATGTTTGTGCCACAATCAGGTCATGAGAACCCAACCCAACTTCAATCGGCCATAACTTTTGCTACAGGGCTCTAATTATTGAACCATTTGAAGCATTAGAAAGCTTATAAAATTTTCTACGATGAGAAATGAAACCTCCAAGCGGTTTTCAAAGAAATAGGTCATTTTTAGAGCCTCTAGACCCCTCAAAAATAATTTTTAAAGTTTATATTTTGTTCGTAACATCTCTTTTCGGTAATCAATGTCTCGTATTCACGGGTGCACATCCTGAGGAGTGTTATTTAATGTTTTAGGCACTCTCAACACTTATCCTTGGAAATCACTATATTTTTTGACATATCCCAAAGTAACAGACCATTTTTCTTAATTCTTTCCATGTGACATGTTGGCTAGTGCCTAGCGCACCCACTGGCTTGAGAAATCTATATAAACAAGATGGATTGTAATGTTTGGTCATCAACCAAACTAATTAATACTTAAGGTGTGAAATGTGTTTTCAATTTTTTTCCTTTCATTTTAGTCTCTCTTGTTCTTATGTTATGAAGTACTTTTTTTCATTGATCGCTTGTGCTTCTACTTCCTCTTTGCTATTTTATTTCTATTGCGCTAAGCAACTGCTACGATGTATTTATTTCTTTTTGAATATCCAAGTAAAGTTTTCAATCTAATGTCACACGCTACCCTAGTTATTCAAAATTATTAATAGGATCCCTATTTATTTCATGAAGGCTCTCCTATTTTTAAATCCACCATATCCGCTCAAAAGAGACCCTGGATGATGCTTTTGGATATTGAAGCTTCCCCTTTGTACGTAGAATGCACTTAAGTGTAATCTTGCTCTTATGTTCCTAAAGCAGCACAACCCTTGATGCACATTCCATATCTACCACAAAATATTAAAGATCTTAACTCAAAATTTTGGGAAACCTTCAGATCTACGTTCATCAAGGTCCACAAAACTGAGACCTTAATCATGAAAATCTAGAAAGGCATCAACGATGGTACCATGCCAAATAGTTTGTGTATGAAACCTTCAGGCCTTCGGATTCTAGATCCTGCTCTTCAGGAAGAGATGGATAAGAAATTTGCTAAGCTCACCTTGAATTTCTAGAAAGCCTATTCATAAGTATATATTTCAACAAAAAAGAAATTACTTGATAGCTTGAAGGTTCAGAAGGATGTTGTTGTCACGCAGTTCAACGCACAAATGGAGTAAATCTTTAGTAAAATGATATATCTACAGATTGCATCCTATTTTAAATCACAAATCAAGCAAGACTTCATTGTGAAGGCCAATGCTCTCAAAATGGAACTGTGTGTGGATCGTCAGGTCCAACAAGAAGCAATCGATACTCAAAAAGCTACTGAGAAGTGACAACAAGATACTATTATTTATTTGGATGAAGCCAACACTTTGGTGTTCTCCCTCATCAAAAAGGAGTATGCACCACTCTTTTCTGAGATCCAAGAGCTTAGAAAATTTGTCACAGATCTTGTCGTTTCCTCCCGACCCAACTCTCGTAATCCCTTACCTCAAAATCAAAAGATAAGGAATAGAAGCTAGAGTCGTGGCTGTAGCAAACAACAACAGTAGAAAAAACAACCTTAATAATCGAGTCGATAGTAATAGCAGCAGACTCACCTTGGAAAATAGAACCAGTGATCTTAGTCAAAAATGAGTCACGAGATCGATCCCAAAGCAAAGTTCATTGGCAACAACCAGAGAAAGAATTCAGACCTTCTACGCAGCAGCATTTGTGATGTCGCTCTAGCAAAACTTTCCAAGGGTATGGTTCCTAACCAATCAAAACTCTGCAAGATCTGCTCCTAGGAAGTCAGGTCTAGGATTGCAGTAGACCCAAGGCCATCCTCATGGTGATGACATAAATCACTACTGAATCATTAGAGTGCCATCTTCAGCCCTACCGACAGATGCCTGCTCTTCTTCAGCAAGAGCATGGTAGGTGTTGTTTATGGCATGATCATAAATGTTGTTATTCATAATTTCTCTAATAGACCTCTCACAATGGCATAAAAAGAGCTTCTTGGGCTAGGATTGAAATATTTCCATGTCCCACCTCTCGTGGCCCATGATGATGTCCGTGCGGAGTATGTTCTATTTTCCAGGCTTCTCAAGCTTCAATGGTTTTTTGATCCAAAAAAAAGTAACATCACCAACTGGAAAGAACCTGCCTATTCTTCCTTCCATATTTCAAATTCTACATGGGCCCTGATGTGAAATACTAGCCCTTTCTAGATATTTTAATGATGAAGAGCATCGAGTTGAACAACAACTTGCTTCCAAAGAGAGTATCTTCTAGCCTCCCTTACATAGGCATTTGGAAAGAGCCTTGCACTCTCTAAGATCTGATGATTCCATTGTCATCAGACCCACTGAAAAAAATCTTGGTCTCACTATTCTCAACAAGGCATGGTACCTAGAAGAAGGGATCGGACAACTTTAAAATCTGGAAGTTTACCAAGAGGTTATTTTGGTTCCTTGGAATTCTCTTTTTTCTCGCTTGGATTCCATTGTTAAAAATGCATAAAGAAGTCTTCTCCTCAATTAGAAAATAGTGGATTATCTTCTATAAAAGAACCCCATCGTTGCTTGAGTCTGTACTTTCTACCTCATTCCAAAGGTTCACAAACAACCTATGAAGGGTAGACCCATATACTCCTACTACGATTATATGTTGGAGCCTGTTTCCAAATGGCTTCACCACTAGCTTCTCCCCATTCTCTTGGAGCAGCCAAATCATCTATAAGACTCTCTGAGCCTAATGAAAATCCTTCATGAAAGAGATTTTCCTCCAAGTTGTGTTATGTTCACTTTTGATGTTGAGAGCCTATACCCAAGCATTCCTACAACAACAAGATTGGTCGCTCTTCAACACTTCATTTTAGGAAGATTCAAGCCAGGTTTGGTCCAGTTGATCCTCGAACTTGAAGAACTGATCCTAAATAGACATTATCTAGAATTTGATGGTAAGATCTATAGGCAAAAAAGAGGTACAATAATGGGGAGCAATTTTACAGTTGTCTATGCCTGTTTGTTTCTTTGTTACTTGGAATTGCAAGTTTTTGATATTTTTCCATCTATTTCAGATAATCTTTGCTTGTATAAATGATATATTGATGATGCTTTTGGAGTTTGGAATGGTACTAATGAGAGTATTCAAGCTCTCCTTGATGCTTATGGTTCTGTTTATCCTAGCATCAACATCACTACTACCATTTCCACTTTTGAAGTTAACATCCTGGATATTTTGGTGGTCAAACCACCCTCCATGACTATTCTAGGTTATTTGGGTACTAAATTGTACCAAAAAAGCATGAATGTGTATCAATATATCCCTTTCTATTTATTCCATCCATCCCACCAAAAAAAAAAACATTTATATTCAATGAACTCAACAAGTTTTTGATCTGAGAGGTGGATGATGAAGGATTCAAAAATATGAAGCATAAGTTTTTTCACAGGTTGAGAGCTCGGGGCTATCCATCCCATTTATTATTTCCACTCTTTGCCCAAGTAGAGTTTCAAAATCAACCTTCACTGCTCCAAAAAATATTCTATAATATCTCTTTAAGACAGCCAAGTCTAAAGAAATCTCCTCCAGTTCTGATGAAGTTGTACAACTTCCAGTTTGACCATGATCTTCGTCTAAACAAAAATGTGCTTGGACCTCTCTACTAAAAATGGAGCAAAGACCCTCAACTCTCCCATATCGGTCGTGGCATCATCTGTTGGAGAAATAGCAAAAATATGAAGAAATTTTTGTGTCGCAGTCGGGTCGTGAGAACCCGACCCAACTTCAATCAACCATAACATTTGCTACAAGGCTTCGAATCTCGAACCGTTTGAAGAATTGGAAAGCTTATAAAATTTTCTACAGTGAGAAACAAAACCCCTAAGTGGGTTATGGAGAAATAGGCCTTTTTTAAAGCCTCTAGACCCCTTAAAAAAGAGTTTTAAAATTTAGAATTTTTTTGTAGCGTCTCTTTTCAACAATCAATACCCCGTATTCATGCGTGCACATCCCTACGAGTGTTATTTAATGTTTTAGGTACTCTCAACCATTATCCTTGGCAATCACTATCTTTTTGACATATCCCAAGGTAACAGACCATTTTTTCTTGATTCTTACCATGTGACATGTTGGCTAGCGTACCCATTGCCTTGAAAAATCTATATAAACAATATGGATTGTAATGTTTGATCATCAGTCGAACTGATGAGCACTTAAGGTGTGAAACATGTTTTTGGAGTTTTTCCTTTCATTTTAGTCTCTCTTGTTCTTATGTCATGAAGTTCCTTTTTCATTAATCGCTTGTGCTTCTACTTCCTCTTCGCTATTTGATTTTTGTTGCGCTAAGGTACTATTGCGAAGTATTTCTTTCTTTTTGAATATCCAAGTGAATTTTTCAATCTGATGTCGCATGCTACCCTAGTTATTTGAAATCTAGAAGAGGATCCCTATTTATTTCATGAAGGCTCTCCTATTTTGGAATCCACCAGATCCACTCAAAAGAGACCCAGGATGATGCTTCCGGATATTGAAGCTTCCCCTTCATGCATAGAATGCACTCAAGCACAGTCCTACTTTTCCTGAAGTGGTGCAACCCTTGATGCACATTCTAGATCTACCACAGAATATTAAATATCTTAGCTCAAAATTTTGGGAAACCTTCAGATCTGCGTTCATCAAGGTCCACAAAACTAAGACCTTCATCATGAAAATATAGAAAGGCATCGACGATGGCACCATGCCAAACAGTTTGCGCATGAAACCTTTAGGTCTTAGGATTCCATATCTTGCTCTTCAGTAAGAGATTGACAAGAATTTTTTTGAGCTCACATTGAATTTCTAGAAAGCCTGTTTGAAAGTATATCTTTTGATAGAAAAGAAATTACTTGAGAGCTTAAAGGTTTAGAAGGATGCTATTGTCACGTAGTTCAATGCACAAATAGAGCAAATATTTAGTAAAATAATAGATCTATAGATTGCATCATATGGGAAATTGTAAATCAAGCAAGTCTTCATTGTGAAGGCAAACGCTCTTGAAATAGAACTATGTGTGGATCGTCAGGTCCAACAAGAAGCAATCAACACTCAAAAAGTTGCTAAGAAGCAACAACAAGACATTGTCATTTATTTGAATGAAGCCCACACTTTGGTGGCCTCCCTCATCAAAACTAAGTATGCACCACTCTTTTCTGAGATCCAAGAGCTCAAAAAACTTGTCATAGATCTTATCATTTCCTCTCGATCCAACTCCTGCAATACCTTACCCCGAAATCGAAGGAGAAGGAATAGAATCCAGAGCCATGGCCACAACGAACAACAACAGTAGAAACAACAACCTTAACAGTTGGTTTGATAGCAACAACAACAAACTCACCTTGACAAACAGATCCAATGATCTTAGTTAAAAAATGGGTCGTAGGACCGATCCCAAATTAGAGTTCGTTGGCAACAACCATAGAAATAATTCATACCTCCTACGTAGTAGCAATCACAACGGGGCTCTGGAAAAACTTTCCAAGGGTCTAGTTCCCAAATGAATCAGAACTCTTTGAGATCTGCTCCTAGGCAGTCAAGTCCAGGATTACAATAGACCCAAGGTTATCCTCATAGTGTTGGCATAAACCGCTACTAAATCGTTGGAGTTCCATATTTAGCACTGTTGATAGATTCCTGCTCTTCTTCAATAAGATCATGGTAGGTTCTATTGATGGCATGATCACAAATGTTGTTGTTCATAATTTCTCTAACAGACCTCTCACAGTGGTAGAAAAAGAGCTTCTTGGGCTAGGATTGAATTGTATCCCTTTCCCATCTCCCATGGCCCATGATGATGTTCATGTGGAGTATGTTCTATTTTCTAGGCTTCTTAAGCTCTGGTGGTTTTTCAATCCAAAAGGAAGGAACATCGTCATTAGGGAAGAACCTGCCTACTCTCCCTTCTGTATTTCAAATTTTGCATGGGAACCTAATGTGAAATACCAGCCCTTGCTGGATCTTCTTAATGACAGAGAGCATCGAGTTGAACAACAACTTGCTTCCATGAAGAGTATCTTCCAACCTCCCTTGCCCAGGCATCTGTTAAGAGTCTTACACTCTCTAATATTTGATGATTCCATTGCCATCAGGCCCATTGACAAAAATATCGACCTCACTATTCTCAGCAAGGCATGGTACCTGGAAGAAGGGATCAGACAACTTTTAGATCTGGAAGTTTACCAAGACGTTATTTTTGTAAATTGGAATTATCTTTTTTCTCGCTTGGAATCAATTGTTAAAAATGCATAAAGAAGTCTTCTCCTCGATAAAAAATAATGGATTATCTTCTACAAAATAACCCCATCATTGCTCGAGTTTGTACTTTCTACCTCATTCTAAAGGTTCACAAACAACCTATGAAGGGTAGACCCATCTACTCCTACTATGATTATATGTTGGAGCATGTTTCCAAATGGTTTCACCACCAGCTTCTCTCCATTCTCCTAGAGCAACCAAATCATCTACAAGTCTTTCTAAGCCTAATTAAAATCCTTCACGAAAGATATTTTCCTCCAAGTTGTGTTCTGTTCACTTTTGATGTTGAGAACCTGTACCTAAGCATTCCTACAGTGGAAGGATTGACTGCTCTTCAACACTTCATTTCGGGAAGATTCAAGCTAGGTTTGGTCCATTTAATCCTTGAACTTGTAGAACTGGTCCCGAATAGAAATTTTCTAGAATTTCATGGTAATATCTACAAGAAGAAAAGAGGGACGAAAATGGGGAGCAATTTGGTAGTTGTCTATGCTTGTTTGTTTCTTTATTACTTGGAATTGTAAGTTTTCGATCTTTTTTCGTCCATTTCAGATAATATTTGCTTGTATAAATGATATATTGATGATGCTTTTGGAGTTTGAAATGGTACTAACAAGAGTATTCAAGCTCTCCTTGATGCTTATGGTTCTATTTATCCCAACATCAACATCACTACTACCATTTCCACTTTTAAAATTAACATCCTCGATATTCTAGTGGTCAAACCACCCTCCATGATTATTCCAGGTCATCGGGGTACTAAACTATACCAAAAAATCATGAATGTATATCAATATATCCCTTTCTATTCATTCCATCCACCCACAAGAAAAAAGCCTTCATAGTCAGCAAACTCAATAGGTTTTGGTTAGAGAGGCAGATGATGAAGGATTCAGAAAGACGAAGCATTAGTTTTTCATAGGTTGAGAGCCCGGGGCTACCCATCCCATTTATTATTTCCACTCTTTGCCTAATTATAGTTTCAACATCGGCCTACACTAGTCCATAAAATATTCTAGAAGATCTCTTTAATACAGCCAGGTCTAAAGAAATCTCCCCCAGTTCTGATGAAGTTGTACAGCTGCCAGTTTGCCTGTGATCTTTGTCTAAAAAAAAATATGCTTGGACCTCTCTAAAAAAAATGGAGCAAAGACCCTCAGCTCTTCCATATCGGTCGTGGCATCATCTATTGGAGAAACAACAAAAATATGAAAATATTTATGTGCCAAAGTCGGATCGTGAGAACCCAACTCAACTTCAATCGACCATAACTTTTGCTACAAGGCTTTGATTATCGAACTGTTTGAAGCATTGGAAAGCTTATAAAATTTTCTACGATAAGAGGTGAAACCTCCAAGTAGGTTTTAGAGAAATGGGCCCTTTTTTGAGCCTATAGACCCCTCAAAAATGATTTTTAAAGTTTAGAATTTTTTATAACATCTTTTTTTGCTAATCAATACCTTGTATTTGTGGGTGCACATCTTGAGGAGCATTATTTAATGTTTTAGGTACTTTCAACTGTTATCCTTGACATATCCCAAGGTAACGGACCATTTTTTCTTGATTCTCACCACGTGGCATGTCATCTAGTGCACCCACTTGCTTGAGAAATCTATATAAACAATATGGATTGTAATGTTTGGTCATCAGCCAAACTGATGAGCACTTAAGGTGCAAAACATGTTTTTGGAGTTTTTCCTTTCATTTTAGTCTCTCTTTTTCTTATATCATGAAGTGTTTTTTTTCATTGATCGCTTGTGCTTCTACTTCCTCTTTGTTATTTGATTTTTGTTGCACTAAGATACTACTACAAATTATTTCTTTCTTTTTGAATATCCAAGTGAATTTTTCAATCTGATGTTGTGATGCAGGAGCATCCAGGGCAGCATAGCAATCTTGCATCACCGAAAAGAAAAACAAAAAAAGTTCGAAGTTTGCAAATTTTTCTAAGTATAAAAATGGTCGCGATATCGCGACACAAATGTCGTCGCGATATCGCGACGTATTTTAGAACCATGGCAAGCGCAAATAATGGTCGCGATATCGCGACACTTTGGCAGCCGAAGTCAAAAGCCACAAAAGTGTCGCGATATCGCGACACTTTGGCAACCGAAGTCAAAAGCCACAAAAGTGTCGCGATATCGCGACACTTTGGCAGACAAAGCCAAAAGACAAAGAAGTGTCGCGATATCGCGACACTTTGACAAGCAAAGCCAAAAGCCGAAGAAGTGTCGCGATATCGCGACACTTGGGCAAGCAAAGCCAAAAGTCGAAGAAGTGTCGCGATATCGCGACACATTGGAGAATGAGAACCAAAAGCAGAAAAATGTCGCGATATCGCGACACATTGGAGAAAGAGAACCAAAAGCAGAAAAACGTCGCGATATCGCGACACATTGGCGAAAGTGAACCAGAAGCAGAAAAACGTCGCGATATCGCGACACATTGGCGGAAGTGAACCAGAGGCAAAAAAGTGTCGCGAAATCGCGACATGTCGCGTTTTCGCGACCTGGCTAGAAAGAGAAGGCAGTTCCAAAAGCCGTTAAGGCAGTTCCAGGAAACCGTTAAGGCAGTTCCAGAAAACCGTTGCGGCGGTTACAGGGGTGGTTGCGAAGGCGGTTACGGCAAGAATCTTTAATTATAAATAGGGATTTTTTGGAAGGATTCGAGAGGCTGGGAAGAAGAAGGCTACGGCTTCTACTGTCATTTTTTTTCTGTACTGTGTAAATTTCATAGTTCCGAATTGTAAGCTTTCCATGCTTCGAAATAAAATTGCGTCTTTTTCTTTATGATTTTAATTGGTTAAAATTGGCTCCCCATCAAGTGGTATCAGAGCAGCAAGATTCTGAGTGTGTGAGCAGAGCGCCGAACGTGAGGCAGCTCGCACCAGGATCTGGGGTTACGGGTTCTGAGAAACTGTGAAGCAAAATGCCGCCGCGAAGAAATCGTGGTGCTGGAAGGAACGTGGTTCCTGAAGGAGACTTTCGAGCATTACAGAGGCAAGTGTTGGCCTTGCAGGAAGAATTGCGCAGAGGAGTAGAGCCGAGAGGAGAAGATCGAAGCGATGATGACGGAGTTGAAGACCCGTCTGAAGAAGAAGAAGAAGAAATGAGTGCCGCAGAATCGCGAATGATTAAAGCCATTTCGCAAATTGGGAAAAGACCAAAGATTGACGTCTCCACATATTCTAGAAATTTAAATCCAGAAGAATTAATCGACTGGATTAATGACATGGAGGAATATTTCGAATATGAGGACGTTGAAGATCCAAATCGAATTAAATTTGCCAGAACAAAATTGAAAGGCCATGCTGGCATATGGTGGAAAGGAGTGCAACTGGAAAGAAACCGGAGAGGCAAAGAAAAGATCACCAAGTGGGATCGAATGGTGGAAAAACTGAAACGGCAGTTTATTTCGACAGATTACGAATTAGATCTGCTGAGAAAAATGTAGAGTTTGCGCCAGTCCAGCAAGTCCGTTAAAGAATATACGGAGGAATTTTTTAAAATTTCTATTAGAACCGGTCATACGGAAGCGAATAAAGAGAGAGTGGCCCGTTACATTAATGGGTTAAGAACCAGCGTGCAAGAAGAATTGAGTCTGGTTCGAATGAACAGCATTGAAGATGCTTACCAGTTTGCTCTAAAAGTGGAAGAGAAACTGAACCACAGATTTGACAACAAGCAAAGAGGAAGAGGTCGTGGTGGAAGAACTGGTGGAAGAACCAGTGGAATTAAATATGATGATCAAAAATAGACTGGTGAAACCAGCAATCGCCAGGAATAGAAGGAGGAGAATGCTTACCGACCCCGTAATCAGAACAATGATTATCAAAGGGGACGAGGTAGAGGTGGACGCGGATATGGCAGAGGCAGATTTCGTGGAACCTATTTTAATTGCGGAGAAGAAGGGCATCGATCATATGAGTGTCCCAAACACCAAGAAACACCGAACAGAAGGCCTGAAGGTAATGCCAGAGCTGCAGTTGTTGAGGATGGTGTTGAATCCGAGCACTCTGAAGAAGCAGAGCACGGAGAAGTGATGATCACAAGGAGAACTTTGTTGAATGAAGAGAAGGAACCAGATCAACGAAAAATCCTATTTCGCACGAGGTGCAAATGTTCAGGTAAAATCTGTAATATTATTATTGATAATGGTAGTACAGATAATTTGGTTTCTGAGGAAATGGTAGCTAAGTTAAAGTTAGAAAGAAGACAACACCCGCATCCATACCGGATTGCATGGTTGCAGAAGGATCATAGAGCATTGGTCAGTGAACAATGCTTGGTCAAGTTCAAAATTGGAAGATACCAGGATGAGGTCCTGTGTGATATTTTGTCGATGGATGCTTGCCATTTGTTGCTTGGAAGACCATGGCAATTTGATAGACGTGCAGCGCATGATGGACATGCAAATACCTATTCCCTGACAAAAGACGGAGTATGCCACAAACTGAAGCCATTGAAGGAGGTTGAGGAAAAGGTATGCAATAATGCTAGAATTTGTTTAGTAGATGGCAAAAAAAATTTGGATGGTTTAAAGAGGGATTCAATGTGTTATGCATTAATTCCTACCGTAAAAAGAGAAGATACTACTGACATTCCAACAGAAGTTGAACATCTGTTAGCAGAATTTCCTGATATTATATCAGACAATGTGCCTGAGGGTTTGCCGCCAATGAGGAAGATTAGTCATCAGATTGACTTAATGCCAGGATCTAGCTTACCCAATAAGGCAGCCCATAGAATGTCTCCTGTTGAGAATGAGGAGTTGAACCGACAAGTTCAGGAATTGTTGAGGAAGGGTTTGATTCGAGCAAGTTTGAGCCCTTGTGCAAGGCGCAGCAGTACTTGCACCAAAGAAGAATGGCGAATGGCGAATGTGCACTGATTCCCGAGCCATTAATAAAATTACCATTAAATATCACTTTCCATTACCCAGAATGGACGATATAATGGATTGCTTGAGTGGAGCTAAATACTTCACTAAGATTGATTTGAAGAGCGGATATCATCAGATACGTGTTAGAGAGGGTGATGAATGGAAGACAGCCTTTAAAACCAGAGAGGGTTTGTATGAGTGGTTAGTTATGCCATTTGGATTGACTAATGCACCCAATACGTTTATGAGGCTGATGAATGAGGTATTGCGTGACTTCCTGGAAAATTTTGTGATAGTTTATCTGGATGATATTCTGATTTTTAGTAAAACTTTGGATGAACATTTGTTGCATGTTCGGACAGTTTTTGAAAAACTGCGTGAG
The DNA here is from genome assembly GCA_028583015.1 of Wollemia nobilis. NCBI lineage: Eukaryota > Viridiplantae > Streptophyta > Pinopsida > Araucariales > Araucariaceae > Wollemia > Wollemia nobilis. The sequence continues at coordinate 9,445,812 of JAQPPZ010017218.1, forward strand.
GAGCAGTTATTGATAAATATACAGAAGTGCAGTTTTGTATAGAAAGAGTTGATATACCTGGGATTTGTCATCTCAGAGGAGGGTCTAAAAATGGATCCCGAGAAAGTGAAGGCTATCCTTGAATGGCCTCGCCCCAAGGAATGTAACAGAGGTAAGATCATTTCATGGTCTTGCAAGTTTCTATAGAAAGTTTATTAGAGACTTTAGCAAGTATTTGTGCACCCCTAATAGAAACTATGAGAGGGGATAAGAGAGAATTTAAGTGGACTGCCAAGGCAGATACCAACATGAGCATATTGAAGAAGAAAGTGACAGAACGGCCCATTCCGGCACTTCCGCATTTTAATAAAGTGTTTCAAGGTTGATCGTGATGCCAGTGGCGATGCCATTGAGCCGTGTTGAGTCAAGAAGGTAAACCTGTTGCATACTTTAGTGAAAAATTGAATGATGCTAGAAAGAAATACTCTGTTTATGATCAAGAATTCTATGCTATAATTCAGGCTCTTAAGAAATGGAGACATTATTTGCTAACCAAAGAGTTTGTTTTATATACTGACCATCAAGCTTTGCAGTATATTAATAGTCAAGGTAAACTTAACCAACGACATTTGAAGTGGGTTGAATTCCTGCAGAGTTATACCTTTGTACTAAAGCATAGAAGTGGCAAATCTAATAGAGTTGCAGATGCCTTGAGTAGAAGGCATAATTTGTTGATAGAAATGAGAGTGCAAGTTGTTGGGTTTGATGAACTCAAGAGTTTATACCCAGCAGATCCAGATTTTTCAGAGGCATGGACAACATGTGTGTCTCCTACTACTGTGGATCGCACTAAGTGGTTGGATTTCATGATCCAAGATGGGATGTTGTTTCGACAGAATCAGTTGTGCATTCCACGAAGTTCCATGAGGGAAAATTTGATCAAAGAGAAACATAGCGGAGGACTAGCAGGGCATTTTGGCCGTGATAAGACCATTGCTCTTGTTAGTGAGAATTACCATTGGCCACAGTTGCAGCAAGATGTGACCAGATTTGTGTAGGGTTGCAGAGTGTGCCAGATGGCAAAAGGTGTCACCAGAATACAAGAATGTACCAGCCATTGCCTGTACCAGAGAGACCGTGGGAGGACATCAACATGGATTTTGTTCTTGGTCTGCCAAGAACACAACGTGGAAATGACGCCATTTTTGTTGTTGTTGACAGGTTTTCGAAAATGGCCCATTTTATTCCATGTCAGAAGACAAGTGATGCGGTTCACATTGTCGGCTTGTTCTTCAAGGAGGTAGTCCGACTTCATGGTCTACCCCAAAGCATTGTCTCGGACAGAGATACCAAATTTGTGGGGTATTTCTGGAGAACCTTATGGAAGAAGCTGAAAACAGACTTGAAATTCAGTTCTGCGTACCATCCGTAGACTGATGGACAGACCGAAGTAGTCAACAGAAGTCTGGGTAATCTTCTACGATGTCTGGTAGGAGATAAACCCAAGGGATGGGATCTGATTTTACCACAGGCAGAGTTTGCTTACAACAATTCTGTCAATCGCAGTACTGGTAAATCACCATTCCAGATTGTGCATGGGTACAGCCCGAGAAACGCTTCTGAGTTAAGACCGATGGATAAAGCAGACAAGTGCAGTGCTAAAGCTGAAGACTTTGCAGCACACATGAAGACTTTACATGAAGAGGTACAGCAACATATCAGTCAAATGAATGCTTCATACAAATCCAGAGCATATCAGAAGCGGCGTTTCAAAGAATTCCAGGTAGGGGATGAAGTCATGGTTCATTTGCGTAAGGAACGTTTTCCTCGAAAAACATACAATAAGTTGAAGATGAAGAAGTTTGGACCATGCCGGATCATAGGTAAACGAGATTCAGGCAATGCCTATGAAGTTGATCTACCAAGTGAATCGAATATTTCACCTATCTTCAATATTTCAGACTTGGTTGAATATCATGCGAGAAGTTGTAGTGAACCACCCAGCTCGGATCTCGTGGAACATTCCTGCATCCACTCCAGACAAAGAAGAAATTGAAGACATACTCGACACTCGTGAAGGCGAAGTACCCAAAACAGGCAATATTCGGAGTATTTGGTCAAATGGAAGAACCGACCTGTCGAAGATGCCACATGGTTGTTCAAATCAGAGGTTGATCGTTTGGGTTTTCCTCTAACAGCTCAGAAGTGAGGATCACTTCTAAAAAAATCTACCCCGGGTGTCTGATGCAGGAGCATCCAGGGCAGCAAAGCAATCTTGCATCACCGAAAAGAAAAACAAAAAAAGTTCGAAGTTTGCAAATTTTTCTAAGTATAAAAATGGTCGCGATATCGCGACACAAATGTCGTCGCGATATCGCGACGTATTTTAGAACCGTGGCAAGCGCAAATAATGGTCGCGATATCGCGACATCAAAGTTGTCGCGATATCGCGACACTTTGGCAGCCGAAGTCAAAAGCCACAAAAGTGTCGCGATATCGCGACACTTTGGCAGCCGAAGTCAAAAGCCACAAAAGTGTCGCGATATCGCGACACTTTGGCAGCCGAAGTCAAAAGCCACAAAAGTGTCGCGATATCGCGACACTTTGGCAGCCGAAGTCAAAAGCCACAAAAGTGTCGCGATATCGCGACACTTTGGTAGACAAAGCCAAAAGACAAAGAAGTGTCGCGATATCGCGACACTTTGACAAGCAAAGCCAAAAGCCGAAGAAGTGTCGCGATATCGCGACACTTGGGCAAGCAAAGCCAAAAGTCGAAGAAGTGTCGCGATATCGCGACACATTGGAGAATGAGAACCAAAAGCAGAAAAACGTCGCGATATCGCGACACATTGGAGAAAGAGAACCAAAAGCAGAAAAACGTCGCGATATCGCGACACATTGGCGGAAGTGAACCAGAAGCAGAAAAACATCGCGATATCGCGACACATTGGCGGAAGTGAACCAGAGGCAGAAAAGTGTCGCGAAATCGTGACATGTCATGTTTTCGCGACCTGGCTAGAAAGAGAAGGCAGTTCCAAAAGCCGTTAAGGCAGTTCCAGGAAACCGTTAAGGCAGTTCCAGAAAACCGTTGTGGCGGTTACAGGGGTGGTTGCGAAGGCGGTTACGGCAAGAATATTTAATTATAAATAGGGATTTTTTGGAAGGATTCGAGAGGCTGGGAAGAAGAAGGTTGCGGCTTCTACTGTCATTTTTTTTTGTACTGTGTAAATTTCATAGTTTCGAATTGTAAGCTTTCCATGCTTCGAAATAAAATTGCGTCTTTTTCTTTATGATTTTAATTGGTTAAAATTGGCTCCCCATCATGTTGCATGTTGCCCTAGTTATTCAAAATATAGAAGAGGATCTCTATTTCTTTCACAAAGGCTCTTCTATTCTAGAATCCACGCTCAAAAGAGACCCAAGATGATACTTTTGGATATTAAAGCTTCCTATTTGTGCATAGAATGCACTCAAGCGTAGTCCTGCTCTTCTGTTCCTGAAGTAGTGCAACCCTCAATGTGCATTCTATATTTACTACATAATATTAAAGATCTCAACTCAAAATTCTATGAATCCTTCATATATGCATTCATCAAGGTCCACAAAACTGAGACCTTCATCATAAAAATCCATAAAGGCATCAACGATGGTACCATGCTAAAAAATCTGCGCATGAAACCTCTGGATCTTCAGATTCTAGATCCTGATATTTAAGAAGATATGGACAAGAAATTTACTAAGCTCACCTTGAATTTCTAGAATGCCTATTTGAAAGTATATCTTTCGATAGAAAATAAATTACTTGAGAGCTTGAAGGTTTAGAAGGATGATGTTGTCACACAATTTGATGCACAAATAGAGCAAATATTCAATAAAATGATAGATCTATAGATTATGTCCTATTAGAAATCACAAATCAAGCAAGACTTCATTGTGAAGTCCAACACTCTCAAAATGGAACTATGTGTGGATCATCAAGTCTAACAAGAAGCAACCAACACTTGAAAATTTGCTAAGAAGCAATAGCAATATATTTTCATGGATGAAGCCAACACTTCGATGGCCTCCCTCATCAAAAAGGAGTGTGCACCACTATTTTCTGAGATCCACTAGCTCAAAAAACTTGTCACAGATATTGTTGTTTCTTACCAACCCAACTCTCGCAATCCCTCACCCTAAAATCAAAGGAGAAGGAATAGAAGCTAGAGTTATGGCCGTAGTGAATAGCAACAACAACAATCTCAATAATCGAGTCAACAACAACAACAACAGACTCACCCCGATAGATAGAACCAGTTATCTCAATCAAAAAACAAGTCACAGGATCGATCCTAGAGCAGAGTTCACTGGCAACAACCAGAGAAAAAATTCATATCTCTTACATAGTAGCAGTCATGATGGGGCTCTGGTATAACTTTCCAAGGGTCTGGTTCCAAAATTAATTAGAACTCTTTGATATTTGCTCCTAGGAAGTCAGGTATGAGATTGTAACAGACCCAAGGTCATCCTCATGATGGTGGTTTAAACCACTACTGAATCCTTGGAGTGCCATATTCATCCCTACCGATAGATATCTGCTCTTATTCAGCAAGAGCATGTAGGTGTTGTTGATGGCATGATCATAAATTTTGATGTTCATAATTTCTCTGATAGACCTCTCACAGTGGCAAAAAAAGAGCTTCTTAGGCTAGGATTGAAATATATCCTTATCCCACCTCCCATGGCCCATGATGATGTCCGTGCAGAGTATGTTCTATTTTCCAGGTTTCTCAAGCTTCGATGGTTTTTCGGTCCAAAAGGAAGGAACATCACCAATTGGGGAGAACCTGCCTACTCTCCCTTTCGTATTTCAAATTCTACATGGGAACTTGATGTGAAATACCAACCCCTATCGGACCTTCTTAATGATAGAGAGCATCGATTTGAACAACAACTTGCTTCCATGGAGAGTATCTTCTAGACTCCCTTGCCTAGGCATCTAGTAAGAGCCTTGCACTCTCTAATATTTGATGATTCCATTGTCATCAGGCCCACTGATAAAAATATTGGCCTCATTATTCTTAGAAAGACATGGTACTTGGAAGAAGGGATCAAACAACATTTAGATTTGGAAGTTTACCAAGATGTTATTTCTATTCCTTAAAATTCTCTTTTTCTTGCTTGGGGTACATTGTTAAAAATGTACAAAGAAGTCTTATCCTCGATCAGAAGACAATGGATTATCTTCTACAAAATAACCCCATAATTGCTTGAGTCTGTACTTTCTATCTCATTCCAAAGGTTCACAAAAAACCTATGAAGGGTAGACCCATCTTCTCCTATTGTGGTTATATGTTGGAGCCTGTTTCCAAATGGCTTCACCACCATTTTATCCCCATTCTCCTGGAGTAGCCAAATCATCTACAAGACTCTCTGAGCCTAATGAAAATCCTTTATGAAATATATTTTCCTCAAAGTTATGTTCTATTCACTTTTTATGTTGAGAGCCTGTACCTAAGCATTCTTATAGTAGCAGGATTGGCCACTCTTCAACACTTCATTCCGAGAAGATTCAAGCCAGGTTTGGTCCAGTCGATCCTCGAACTTCCAAAACTGGTCCTGAACAGATATTTTCTAGAATTTAATGGTAATATCTACAGGCAAAAAAGAGGTACAACAATGGGGAGCAATTTTGTAGTTGTCTATGCCTATTTATTTCTTTGTTACTTGGAATTGCAAGTTTTCAATATTTTTCCATCTATTTCAGATAATATTTGCTTATATAAATGATATATCGATGATGATTTTGGATTTTGGAATGGTACTAATGAGAGTCTTCAAGCTCTCCTTGATTCTTATGGTTCAGTTTATCCCAGCATCAACATCATTGTTGCCATTTCCACTTCTAAAGTTAACATCCTAGATATTATGGTGGTCAAACCACCCTCCATGACTATTCCAAGTCGTCTGGGTACTAAAATGTACCAAAAAAGTATGAATGTGTATCAATATGTCCCTTTCTTTTCATTCCATCCACCCCACCAGAAAAAAAGCCTTCATAGTCAACAAACTCAATAGGTTTCTAGTTAGAGAGTTGGATGATGAAGGATTCAGAAAGATGAAGCATCTAGTTGTCTCTATGGAATTTTAGCTTTAACTTAGTGGGAAGATGTTTATTTCCATAAAACCCTAGTTTGCATTAGGGTATGTTATATATTATCAAAAAAAAACCTAGTTGCATTAGGGCATCAACTATGGCACTGCAAAAGTTTAATGGAGAAGATGATATTGATGTTAGGGATTGGTGGAAAAAATTTACATGGATGTATAAACCTATTTGAAAAATTATGCTTCCTTGCTTTCTTGGAGGAGAAGCTCTCTCTTGGTTTTATAGTTTTAATAGGGCTGTCACATGGGATGAAATGGAGCATGCATTCTTGAGTAAATGGTACCCATATAAAAAGATAGCTAGTTTGAAGGTCATCCTCAAGGATGATGAAGATAAAATAAACATGCTTCAAGAAGAACTAGAAAAATATCTTGAGGAAAGGGATAAAAGGATAGATAGCTTGATGGATGTCATCATAGACCTTAAAAAGAAACTACATGGATTTCAAAATGAGAGGAATGGAAGAAAGGAGAATGGGAAGTTTTCAATAAACGAAATGAAGACTATGAAAAAGAAATAAAATTACTCAAGGAGAAAGAGGAAAAAGTCAAGGAATATAATGAGAGGAATATAGAAGACACATTGTTGGATTTACAAAAGCAAGAGCATGATAAAAAAAGGTTTAAATTCAGCTAAAAGTTCTATTTTGCAAGTTCATAGAAGCATTGAAAAGGAATATGTTATTATTTCCATTGATCCTGGTAGCAGATATACTTTTATAAATATTTCTTTGGCTAAGAAGTTGCAAGTTTAAGCAACAAAAATTAAGGACATACAACTAGAGGGTGAGCATGTTCAGATTTTTGAAGATTTGAAGATCATCATGGATAAATATGTTTTACATTCAGATTTCTATGCTATTGATATGGATGATGAGGATATTATTCTTGGTTATCCTTGGTTAGATTCTTTGGGTACTGTTAACATTAATGTGCAAAAGAAGTTTATGAAGTTATGGTACATGAAAAATAATATAACATTGCAAGATATTTCTTAGATTAAGGAGCAAGGATCCAAGGAAAATCAAGAAGTGCTTGTAGAGAAACAAATTGAATAACAAATGGAAGAACCTAATACAGAATCCAATAAGGCAATAGCAGCAATAGAGTCCATGGAATAAGTAGCAAAAACTGTGTTCATGGAAATAACAGTAATAGAGTCCAAGGAGGCTATGATATAAGAGCACAAGGACACACCAAACAAAGGGAACATGAAAGAACAATGTGTAGAAGAATTTAGAACAGTGGATCCAAATGTTGAGGAGTTAAAGAAGGTAGAACATCAAGTTAAGGTTGCACCATATCACCATCCACACCACCATGAGCAACAACAATCTTAGAGGTATGGTTAAAGGTAGCAATATTATGGTTCCACATGGAATCATAAGGGCAATAACTATGGCAGTGTTTGGTAGAGAAAGCATAGTGATCCTAGTTTTTAGAGCGGTTCATCAGCATCAAGGAACAAGTGGATCCATCATTCAAGTTATCAAAATACAACAACAAAAGTGTGGAGCCAACGAAGCATATTTGGATACTCAAGTAACAAAATGACATACTAGCATCAATGTGTTTCACTTGGATGGATGGATGATCGATATTGGTACTAGTTGCTAACATTGCTTAGCAAATCATATTATCTTGTTTCTTCATATGTTTCAAGGATGAAATATTTGTAAGGAGGGTGGCATGTTAGGGTACCTAGGAATAGATATTTGGGGATATATTATTCTATTATATAAGGGTTGTCATGGCCACATATAATTCAAGGTTGATTGTATTATAATATTATATTATATTATAATATAATATAATATAATAGTAGTAGTAGGCTCCCCAAAGTAGAATGAGAAGATAGAGATATTTGTCATTGTAATCATCATTGGAGATGAATCTTATGTAATTGCCTTTGCCCATGAAGTGGCTTATGGGACTTTTCCCTCCTTGAGTGGCTCTCTCATCTTGGGAGATCTTTTGGATTTATTCCTTCCCTAAAGATTATTATTGGTGTTTCCCTATCTTAAGGGTATTATCTATCTCTCTCTCATTTGTGGATTGTTATTGTGGATAATTATTTGTGGATGAATGATTTGATATTTTTACATATTGGTGAATGATTTATATTAATGATAATAAAGTTTCATAACAAGATGCATAGTTGACAACAAATATGGTTGAAAAGACCCTTGACTACTTTGAACTCTTACTCTCTTCTTATCCTTATTGGTGTAATCCATCCATATTTCCTAAATATTGATTAAGGCTCCATGAGCCCTCAACCAATCTATCCCTAGGATACTATCAAAATCATGAAGTGGTGCTACATATAAGTTCCATATGGTGGATCCAATGGGTAGGGTTATCTTAGTCGTAGGCAAACATTGATCCACTAAGTAGTTTTGTCTAGAACCACACTCAACTTTCCACCTTTGTGCCAAAAATCTAGGTCTTTCCAACATATCCCCGATAATACTAGTGGAAATAAAACTATCTATAGCTCCACTATCTATTAAAATTCTAACATCTCTATTAAACAACTTACGATTCATTAGCATAGGTGTCACTTGTCCATCTAGGTTCTAATTCCTTGTAGTGGCATAAATTTGGTGTGGTTGCTCCTTTGCTCTGTTACTCGACTCTAGCCATTGGGGACACTTATTGGTATAATGAGTCCCCTTACAGATGAAGCAACCTATCTTAGGTCCCTGAGATCTTTCTCACATTTTCTCCCTTGTTCCCTTTTTTCATTACATTGTATTGTTTATGAGGTTTGGGTTTTGATTTATTTATTTTTTTGACCATAGGTTCCTTTCTTGAAATTCCTTTGCCCTTCTCATTTTTGAATTCTCATTCAAAAATCATCTCCAACATTAATCATTATTGATTCATCTGGTCCTACAATGACCTAACCAAAGATATGAGTTGCTTCACTTCCTCTTGTAGCAACTCAACTAGGAAAGTAACATATGTTCTTCTCCCCATGGAATCTTCCATTTTCCTAGCTTCCTTGTTGGAGTCAATTGTTCTCCTTATTTTCTTTCTGGAGTTCATGGTTCTTCTAGACTTCTTTGGAGAGTGTACTACAACTTCCTTTTGCATAACCATCTTCTTGGATGATCTCAATATAGGTTTCATCTCCTATCCATAAAAGGAGATAGATGAGTTACCATCTCTTCCTAAACTACACTTTCTAAAATTAGTTAGTTTTTATCTCCCCATGAACTAACCTTGACCATTATCACTCTCCTGATAATGATCCTGGCCATGCTTGCCCTATTGTAGGGTGTTATTTTATGATAGGACTATTATCATTCACCTAATAATGATCATGGTCACACATACCCACCCACAAGGTGCCATTTTTGTCAAGACCATTATCACTTCCTATATAATGATCATGGTCACACTTGCCTCACCACAAGGAGCCATATCCATTAAGAAACTATACTCTCTAGGATTTTTACTCCTTGGTCTTACTGGTCTGGTTGGTGTGCAATACCCGACTTATCCTAAATCATGTTAAGGTTCCTAGTAGAGTAAGTCTTCCCAAAGTAGCACATCAAGTCAAGGCCCATCATAGGTGCACTCCCTGGAAGATTCTAGTCCTATGACCTAAAGCTTTGATACCAACAATAACAACCCACAAAAATCAATCCAAAAGATATATATTACACAAGTAGGTTCACATAAAGGGGTTCCAATATTATTTTCATCATTCTCAAGGCTTCACCACATTTGAATTTAATGTTGTTGTAGATGACACTCAAGTGAATAGGAGTGGCCAACATCCCATATTTTTTGGGATTCACCTTACTAAACCTCATCGTTTAGAAGAAAACCAAAGTGGTCCCCCCACCTTTTCTAAACCCTCACTAGTATAGGACAATTTGACCACAATGTAGGGATTATCCTTTAAGGCCTATGCCACTTAAAGGGGGATGCCTATTCCCTAACATTTCCATAAGTCTATCTATATAGGTTACTTTAGCATAAAGCCTTGGTGCTTAGTTACCACACCTTCATGACCTAACTAAGGTCATTATCACTCACCTAGTAATGAACATGGTTACTTGAGTCTCACCATTCAAGGTACCACCATAGTTGTCTCATAATTTATTCCATTAATTTCATAGTTATGGAACACCCGATCCTCACCATTCAAGGTGTATCAATTACAAGTATCTGGTTATTGCATCCCCACAACTCCTTCCAGATTCATGAGTACTTGGCTATTGCATCTCTGCAACTCCTTCCAAAACTCATGACCACCTGGTTTTTGCACCACAACTCCTCCCAATATTGGGTTGTCTTTGACTCAGGAATCCTATTAAGGTTCTAGATTCATTCCTAAGAAACCCCACCCAAAACCAGGGTATCCAAAATAATAATAACATCTCTCTCATAAATAATTAAAGTTCTATAATGAAACATGCTTAATTATAACACCATGCTAGATCTTTAATTAAAGTAGAACATAAATCTCAATATAAGTATACTATAAAGGAAACATCTTGCTAAGTTAAAGAACAATATTAAAGTAATCATAATGCTAACTTCTAACATAATGCTAGCATAGAACATCTATTTAATTTAAACTAGAAAAGCAACTTAAATAGATCATAAGCTAACTTATAACTTTTCTTCTTCTTTCATCATAACCAACTTATTACTTCATTGCTCAAAAATCAAGTTCTCTACATTTTTACATGAAGGCTTCCAAGTCCTATTATTGGAGGAATAAAAATAACCAAGTGTTACATAACAAAACTTCCAATTACATAACAACTTTTCATTCCCAAAAACATCAGAGCAAGTCCATCCAAATGGCCACTGCACCATCTTCTTTTCATGATCTTCTTCATAAAGAAATATTTCCCATGGACTTTAAGAAAACTAAGGGATTATGATAGCTCATGATGTAATGCAACTAAATATGCACCATGTATAAGGCAAGCAACCATGCATCATACATTTCAACACACAAGGAGAGAATCCCATACTTCTCTCTATAATGGTCACCTTACCTACTAAAGTCTCAAGAAACCATTATAATTATTTTTGATCAAGCAACTATACAAAAATACAATGCAACACACAAGGAGAGAATCTCATACTTCTCTCTATAATCATCCCCTTACCTACTCAAGTCTTAGGAAACCATTATAATTATTTCTAATCCAAAGTTCTTTCATCAAGCAACTATGTAAAAATACAATGCAAGCAACTAAATGGAAGATCACTAACTAATTAAAAGATCACCATAATCCATTAGATCAATATTTCTTTACTAGAAGCCATACATAGTGAGCTAAAATATTCTAATGAAAGAAGCTCCAAGAATAATAACTCCATATCTAATTTCTTTCCTAATTTCAATGGTTTATAAACTAAAGTCTAAGTTATCCCATAAAACATATTTTAATCTTTCCCTAAATCTTTCATTAAAAACCATAGAGCTAACATGGTCAAATTTCTTTAATTCCACCAAGGATCAAAATATGTTTAAAAGCTAACACAATGAAAAGATAAATAAAATATCATCTCTAGTTGATGTAGGTCATGCATACGAGACAACATCACCCATCATAGCCCACAAAATAGAGCTTTAACACACACTACAACCAATCCTGAAAACAAGGCCAAAAGAAGACATCCAAACTTTGCTTGATAAATAAAAAAGTATGATCCAGATAAACAATTAGAAAGGAGCCATACTAAAATTTAACAAGCATTAACAACTAAGAAGCATCAGGCTAAAATCAAAGCATGAGATAGTGCTTAGGCACACAAGAGAACATGCAACCAAGACGATGTTTCAAACTTAAAGCTTGGCACCTAAAGAAACAAGGATAATGCAAGCACATCACATGAGGTATTATGTCAAGCTAGGCTATGTAGAACACCCTGGAGAAGCTCTCCAAATCCTATGGATTCAAACAAAGAAGGACTTCAACCATCCCCAAAGAAAGTAACAAGCATAAATAGTCCACAAAAAAAATAGGCCACCAACTATGGCTGAACATAATGGTTCAAAGAAGGACCTAATGCTTAACAAAACAAGCAAGAAGCATGCACACATAGAACAAGAGAGTAAAAATTATGACCAAACAAATTCAACATGGATTGAAACCGCTTACCTTCTCTATAGATTACAATGGCTTTTAGATACATTCAATACCCTTCTCCAAAGCCTCTGTCTACTCTCACGATATTTTACCTCATGGTAGCCCCTTTCATTCCATCAAAGGATTCTTAAAAATCCCTAGATTAAAATATTCTTTCTCCCTCCCCCAAGCTGGTTGACCACCTCCATTCATAGGCATTATAGGGCAACAAAAGAAAGTAATGCTCGCCATATTCTTAAATAATCTTATTCAAGCAACTTATAATGCATGTATAAAAGATTAAGAAAAATGTAAATAATTCCATCATTCAAAATCCTAAGGTCTCCAAACATATAATATCAACTATCCATCTTATAATACAACATTGATATTATCACTTTGGTAAGACCAAAACAAAGGAATTAACAACCATCCATTCTTCAAGCTTCCAATACATACATAAAACATTTAATGTAAAACATCATATTCCTTTCTTATGAAACAATGTGTTCCTCTATGTTTATATTTTCTCTTTTAAGAAAGAAATAATGTGTCAAGCTTACATAAATTAAACATTTATTTCATTTTTCTAATGCTACCAACATTAGAATAATTATCCATCCTACAAATTAAATTAATACCAAATATTTAGATTAATTATTTCAAGTATTAATATCACAAGCCTTCATTAATACTTGTTGGAATATCAATTCTATTCTTCCAAAACATAAACAAACAAAAATCTTCAACTCCATAATACATCCCATTGCTTTATCCTTAAGTAGGTGGCATTTTTCTTTTGAAGATAACCACATGTTGTCCCCTACCTACTAAGGATGACTCCTTTGCCATAGCAATCTCATGGCCCAACGTTGTATCCAAACAACAAATAAATGCAATACATCTATATGAAGGGTATACTTTTACCCTTGAGTTGTCGATGAATAAGTCATCCATCATTTTCCATATTTTTCTTTCAACTCTGGTGGTTGTCCCATACAAATCCATCGATGAGAGTACTTGATCTTGCATCTAAAAAGTTCATCAGCAATACCATATTCTCCATATATCTTAAGCAAAGTATAAAATGCAATATCAACTCATCTTGATAACATAAAAATAAAAACATGCATTAGATATCCACACATCAGTACATAATTCAACATCAAGATCAAGTTCGTGAAGGAGGGTCTTTACAATCTTACCCTTGTGGCCCTGCTTTGTTGATGTAGCATTGTAGAGAGTGCTTACAAGAGAAGAGGTCAGTTTGATTTTGAATTTTTCCTACTAAATCTTCTTTCTGAGTTGTGGCCATGGAAACATGATAAAAAATCATTTTACTAAACTTTGCAAGCAAAAGAAGGCCCACATTCTCTAAGGTATTTAAAGAAGAAAAAATAGATTTGTGGAGTAGGGTTTCCTCTTGACTTATTCTATAAGATATGCTTATGAATATTTGAGGAATAATTTATCCCAAAACTTGGAAAAAGAATCAAAAGGCACCAAGTTAGCTTCTTGCTTGACCAAGTGATGTTGTTCCATACTCGCTGTGATACCATATTGGAATTTGCAATGCTTTCCATAAAATAATAGAAAGAAATCATTCACTCAAATCTTATACACAAAGCTTAAAAGGATGAAAGAAAGGAAAACATACATGGATTTGGGGGCACCCATAGGCAACATAAATAATAATTGCATTATCTATAGATAAGATACGCAACACTGTAATAATCAAATGAGGGGTGGAAGGAAACATCTGTACCAATACCAAAACTCTAATAACATAATAATGTTTAACCTAAGTTGACATAATAAGAGGGATTTAGGTTAATTACAAAATATAAAGAGGGTTTAACCATAACAAGGTTAACTTGGATCCATAGGGCATACATAATAAAATATTACAAATAATTAATACATTGTACAATGAAATGCCCTATCACACAATATTGGCCTTGGCCATGAACCAAATTACAATTTCAATAATTTTCTCTATTCTATGCTATGTTAATCTTTGTTTTAGAGTACCACCACATTTCTCATTCTGATATTAGGTCTTAGAGTTTGGAGATTAGAGAAGTGGAGAGCTTGATGATTTGATTTCATTTAACCAAAGAATTTGGATTTCAAGTTTGTGGAGAAAAACTGCATATGTTATTGTTGATGTTGTCATGGCTCATGATACTGCTCAGTACCAATCCTAGAATTTAAAGAAAAAAATATAACCTTGGACCTCCAAAGAAGAGGTAAAGCCCAAACCTTTATGTTGTTCTCCTAAGACATAGATATAAGTTATATTATTCTTCCTACAAACAAAAATCCATGATAATTTTTTTATTATGGTAGGAAGAGGTTTTAGGGTCCCCAAACCCTTACAAAATCTAGAAAAATATCCAGTTCAGCATAAAAAATTGACCCATAAGGGGGTAAAATTTCCAAGGTTCAAATCTTGGGCCTCGTCGGACTGAACGCTTGTCCCTTTCCTGGTTCTTTCAACAACGTAAAAGGTTTAAAATGATTGTGGCATGGTGGTTATAGGGGCGGACTACAAGAAGATCTATGTGGCAAATTTTGGGGTGGACAACGTAAAATATTGTGGCGGCCATACCCAGATTCGTGGCGGTTACCGATTACACCATGTAAATTAAAAAAACATAAAAAACTGACAAAGAACTACCTATCAGCTACATAACTTGCTGACCAATACAAAAATTCCCTGTACAAACATAGCCTGACAATGAAATAAACTAAAATTTGAGCGAAACACAACCAAGTACAACTTAAACAACAATCTCCATAAGAAACAGTCAAGACCATACCACAACTGACCTCAATCTAGCTAATTCCCATCAACTGTGAACATTATCTAATTTGTTCATTCCTTACGGCTCCTCTAAAGGTATATTCTTTATTTTTTGCTTTACCCCTATCTCTTGTAATGACTGGGGAAAATTATATGTCCAAGACTTACTATATTCCAATGAAACTCTAATGTTGACCATAACATCTATAGCTCCATTCCCTTCTTGATAGATATGTTGAATTATGATAGGATTTAGCTGTGATAAATTGACTCTACATTCATCAATCATCTCTGCTATTGTCCAAATCACTTCTTGTTCTTTTTTAGAACTTTCATTATATTTAAAGAATCACCTTCAATTATGACATCCCTTGCCTTCATTTGCATTAAAAAACGAGTGCTCAATAGGAGAGCTATAGCTTCTACAAAATGATTAGTTTGATTGCCAAGAGGTTCAACATATGCTAATAAAAAATTACCTATCTCATCTCTTATTACCCCACCTAATCCAGCAACACCCGTATTCCCTTTTTAAGTTCCATAAAAATTAAGCTTAACCCAGTCTTTTGGAGGTATTTCCCAAAATGCATTAGCTCTAGAAGGCTTCAACAAAGTATGAGAAAAATTGGAAACTTGTCAATCTAAAAGAAAAAGGAATTCTATATTGTTTTTTTTTTTGGAAAATAAGCTTTAAATTTCTCCTCTAAGGAACTCCCAACCCTTAAACTAATAGAAGAAACATCTCTCTTTTTGCCCTTGAAAATGTGATTATTACGCTCTCTCCATATCTCCCATAAAAAATGTGGAAGACAAAAGAGCCATAAAACACTCAATCTCTTGCTATTAAAGGGTGAGTTCCATTGTAAACATAGATCCACTATATTGTTAGGCTTCACCCAAGAGAATGAAAACTTTTGGAGTAAAGAATTGAAGACTTCAAAGAAAAATACACAATCCAAAAAGAGATGTTGGACTGATTCCAAAGCATTTTTACATAGAGCATACATGTTTACAAAATGGAATCCCCTTTTACAGAGATTATCAATGGTAGAAATCCTATTCTGAATAGCCAACCAAAAGAAAAATTTAATCTTGGGAATTAAATTTTTAATCCAAATCTTCTTAACTGGGAGCCAACCAACTCCCTCCTTATCCAATAGAGAATGGCCTGATTTAACAAAATAGTCCTCTTTACTTTCTTTACTCCAAACTAGAGAGTCATTACTACCCTTAGGCTTTAGAGGAAAAAGCCTTGAGTAGATTAAAGAGTTTGTGAGCTACTTTATTTCATTCTTTAGTCAACCCTTCCAACCTAACAACATTCCACCTAGTTCTCTCAGAATTCAAAACAAGAAAATCCTTCACCTTTTCACCCAATATTTTTGACAAAAATTGTCTAATGGGTTGTAACTCGGTGTTAAACTCAAGGGGTTGGTTAGTCAACCAACAATCCTTCCAAAAATCCACTTTCTCTCCATTGCCAATCCTCCACCTTGAGCCTTTCTTCAAAAGTTCTCTGCTATGCATAAGATTATTCCAAAATGCAAACCCCTTGGGCAGATCTTCTGAACATATGAAATCTTTATTATTTTTTAGGTATTTTACCTTTAAAATTTTTACCCAGCCCAATTGATCATTATTAATCAACTTCCATCCCATCTTACCAATTAAGGCCTCATTCAGTAATTTTAGGCGTCTAAAGCCTAAGCCTCCATATTCTTTTTTAGAACATACTTGATCCCAATTTACTAAGGACAAACATTTTGTATCCTCTGAACCAGACCATAAAAATGATCTTTGGATCTATTCTAATTTATCTCTAACAATAGTAGGAATATTAAAAACTGACATAAAGTAGATGGGAATGCTCTGCAAGGTGGACTGAACTAGTTGTGCTTTCCCAATCCGACTCAATAAATTACCTCTCCAACCGGTTAACTTTTTCGAAAACCTTTCTATAACTAGGTTCCACATATAAGATTTCATTCTTCTTTTAAAAAATGGTATTCCCAAGTAATAAGAGGGGAGTGTGCCAATCACACAACCAAAGATTCTCTTAATGCTTCTTTGTCTATGCTCTGGAGTAATTAGAAAGTAGACCATACTCTTGTTGAAATTAATTTTTTGCCCTGTTTGCTCATTCATAGTTGTCCATAATAAATTTAATTTGTTGAGCTTGAGGGATAGAGGCTTTGGACACAATCATAGTATCATCAACAAATTATTGATGAGATACCGAATCTGACAAAGGAGTTGTCTTGAAACCTCTAAGATTATTTTCAAAGACCACTACTACCAAGGAACGACCTAAGGCCTCTGCACGAATAATAAAGAGATATGGGGATAATGGATCTCCTTGACATAATCCATAAATATTACTGAAGTATCCTACTACTGCTCCATTTACCAAAACTGAGAACTTGGCTATGGAGACACAATTCATGGTCAACTTTACCCAGTTCTCATTGAAACCAAACTTTTTAAATATCCTTTCCAAAAACTCCCAAGAGACTCGATCATATGCCTTATTCATATCTAATTTTAGCAACATTCCGGCCTCCCCACTTCTATCCATAGAATGAATAACCTTATGAATTATGACTACTCCATCCAATATTTGGTTGCCTTTAATAAAACCCCCTTGGTTAACATCACTAATAAAGGGTAAAATTATTTTAATCATATTAGCTAATGTTTTTTATAGGATCTTGTATAAGGAGTTGTAGAGGCTTATAGGTCTAAATTGTGTAAAATCTCTAGCCCCTGCAGATTTGGGGATTAGAGCTAAAAAGGTGGAATTGACATCTGTAGGGATAAAATGGGTTCCTTGCACCTCTTGAATAGCTTCCACCACATCCTTGCCCACCAAGTTCCAAAAATACTGAAAGAAAAATGTTGGAAAACCATCTGGTCCTAGAACTTTATCACATCCAAATCAAAAACTGCATTTCTAATCTCTTCTTTAGTGAAAGGGCTAGAAATATAATCATTAAAATCATCCTGTATGAGATGGGGAATATGATTCAAAAAATATTCCATTGCTTATGGATCTTCCTCTTCTCGAGTTCCTAAGAGATCCTTAAAGAAATTCACTACCTCCTCTTGAATATCATCAAGCTTATTGACTACTGATCCATCCTGTTTAACAACTTTATTGATCTTGTTGCAGCTTCTATGATGGAGGGTAGAAACATGAAAAAACTTTGTATTACGATCCCATTCCTTTAGCCATCTAATCCTATAATTTTGTTTCCAATGAACTTCCTCACTAGCTAAGATATTATGGTATTATGCAAGAAGCTCTTCTATTATTGTCTAATTTCCTCTGTGAGATTCCCTTGATTCAACTTGATCTATAGTTCTGATAACTACTCTTTTATTTCAAAATTTCTTTTAAAAATATTTCCAAACACCACTCTATTCCACACCTTAATATTTTGTTTGATATATCTTAAATTTTTTGCTAGTTGATTAAGTTTAGATCCTGGAATTGTTTTTTGCCACCATTCCTCAATTTTGGAGTCAAAATCCTTATGTTTGAACCACATTAATTAAAACCTAAATGGATTGATGTACTTCCTACCATCTTCTAAAAAATTCCATATGATTGGGTTATGATCTAACCCAATGTCTGGGATTGTAGTGAGTGTGGAATCACCAAAAATGGTCAACCCCTCCTGAGAAATTAACACCCTATCTAATCAAATTTGAATGAGTTGATCTTCTAACCTTCTACTACTCCAAGTATAAGGTATTATTTTGAGCTCTACATCCATCAATTCATTACCATTGTCAGTCTCTAAAATCTTGCATTCCTTCTAAAAGGGTGGAAGATCCTCCTCTCTTGTTTGAAGGATTTAGAGGAGTATTAAAATCTCCTACTAGAATCCAAGGTAGTCCCTTAAATGCTTCTATCATCTGAGTTAGGTCAAACCATAACTGCCTTCTTCCAAATTTTGTATTAGGGGCATACACATTAGACACAATTCAATTTTATCTTTTTTTGATTATGGAAAAAAATTATAATCAACCATCTTGTACTTGCAATTAACCTGCCCTCAATATTTTTCCTGTTCCATAAACACAAGAGCCCTCTTGAAGCTCCTACTGCTTCGCTATATTACCAACCTACCTCTTTCCAAATTTTCTTATGAATCTTATCAATTTTAATATGGTCCAATTTTGTTTCTTGTAACACAAAAATATCAATTTTATTTTCTAAGAGTATACACCAAATGATTTTTTGAAGGGGCATTAAGGCCCCTAATATTCCATGATAAAAAAATTATCTCTTTGTTTTGATGGAAATCTTCTTCCCCCCTTCAAAATTTAAAGTTGCCTGAGTGCCATCGGCCATATCCCTGGCAGATTCTTTCTTAATAGTAACAACAACTGACGGTATACGTGGTCCTGTCTCACCTCCCATGTCTATTGACCCTTTGGAATGACTTCGGGTTACTCTACTCTGAGTTGAAATATCTTGGTGTTTACCTCTTGAATTTTCTCTCATAATCTTCTCCAACTTTCCATCAAACTGTTTGGTTTCTATTTGGATTTCATTATCTAAGGATTGTTTTTCACCCTCTCTTTCTTTTCCCCTTATTGGAGTTTCCCTTAGTTCTATATCAAAATAGCCTGGTATCTCTTCAATAACATTCAAATGCAAGAATGAATTTGATAAGGGAATATTACTATTCAAATTATTAGGGTTTGGAGATAATTCACTTAACACCTTATCAAGATCCTTCATTACTCCTTCCTTTGATGTCTCTTGATCTCTTGGTCTTGTCACTTCCTTTTTTGCCCTTCCTTCTGAATCTGCCTTCTGAAAACTCTTCATTGAAATCTCAGCTTGTTGATGAGGAGCAACTTGCTTTTGAACCCATCTACGCTTACCATTAAACTTATTCTTATGTGCATTGCATGCAACACTTATATGTCCTTTTTTACAAACCCCGCACCTAACTGTCAAGTTTTTATATTCAATGGTTTGGTTCCAAGATCCATATTTGGAAATCAATTTTATAGATTTGGGTAATTCTTGATTCAAATATGCATTTACATAAATTATCGTAAAAAGCATTCTTGACCTGGCTAAGGTTGTTGGATCCACTGCAATTAACTGTCCTATATTTCTTGCCACACTCGCTAAAATCTCTTCATGCCAAAGGTGAATCGAGAGCCTAGGGAGATGAATCCAAATCGAAGCTCTATCAATGCTTTATGAGAAGGAATCAAAATCAGGGCTCCATTTTTGAAGAAAAAACCCTCTTCTCCCATAGAACCATGGGTCTCCTTGGAGGATTCTATCACAATCCATTGAACAGTTTAATTTAACCCCAAAAAACCCTCGTGGTAAGACCACAATGTCTATATGACCTAGGGGTTTCCATTTTTGTGCTACCCATTTCCTAATCTCTTCCAACCCTGGTCGAACTCCAACGAATTTTCCAACTAGAGACATCTCTGCTTGTTCAACTATCTAGTCTGCCAAATCATCTAGAATTTACAGTTCTCCATTCAATGGTTGCAGGTTGAAGCCCCTCTTTGAGATTTTTTGCTTACCTTTTAAATATTAACCCAGGATTGAGCACCTGGGTCAAAAGGTTTTTCCTTACTCATATCACAATCTCCATCATCGACCCCAACATCTTCTTCTTGTTGTCCATTTTGCTTGCCTATCGTTCTTGTCAAACCTAACACTGCTTCTTGCCTCGAGTTCTCCATCACTCGATTGATAATATCCAAAATCCATGATAATTCATTTAACAAACAAATTACAATTTATAAGAAAGTAAACAAATACCTTAGAAACAATAGTATGCATGGAAAAAGGTGTAAAACATAAGACTACCATGTTTTGATGAAATGCTGAGTGAGGGTGCTTGTCTGATAAATTCAAGGATTTCAACGTGACACCAATTTATTCTTAAATTAATGTAATTTTAAAATAAATTTTAAATATTTGTAAAATATCATTAAAATGATATTAACATTTTTTTAAATTTTTGGTTGCATATAACTTTTATAATCCCTAGTGTGTTGGTAAAGATGAAATCAACAGAACCCTGACCTTTTAGGGAATTGAACTAGGATAGCCCACTGGCAAGCACTTCTATCAACTGAAAATGATATTAACTTTTTTTTTATTTTTGGTTGCATAAAACCTCTATAATCCCTAGTCTATAGTCTATTGGGTAAAGATGGAATCAATAGAACCCCGATCTTCTAAGGAATCGAACTAGAACAGCCCACTCGCAAGCACTGCTACCAACTAACCTATTCCGAGCAAAAAAAAATAGAGTAAAACATGGATTTTTGAAAGGGATCCCATTCCCTTGTATTGGGGTTTGAACTTGGGTCTCTTAGATGAAAACCTAAAGACATACCATTGCTATATTTCTCACTGAACATATATTTTGAGTAAAAAACATGGTCTTTTATGAGGAGTCCCGATCCTTTATATTGGAATTTGAACTTGGGTTTATTGAATAAAAATCCAAAGACATAAACCCAAGTGTTGTAGGTGAGTTGGAGAGGAGAGGGCAATCCTTCAAAGGAGGTCCCAGATTTGAATCTCCACCCTACTAAAAAGTTGAATTGGGTACCCAAAATCCAATTGATAATGTTGGTGTGGGCAGGGTCGAGCGCGACTCCCGGGTGACTTTTACGATGTAGAATCTCCTGATCATGGTCTCTCAGACCAAGGCGGCCCCGCAAGGGTTTTTTTGTTTAAAAAAAATTCAAAGACATACCATTACAATATCCTTCAAGGATTAAAATGATAATAATAATTTACTTATAATTTTTATCAAATGATATTAACCAGCCACGTTAAAAAAAAAACCAAAATCAAAATATATAAATAATATAATGTGATACACTAAAACACTTAAAAAAATTAACAATTTCATGACCAAATGTGATACACTAAAACACTTAAAAAATTTAATTTCACAAGTAACCTGTTAAAATAAAACTAAAAAATTCTATTACAGAAGTCGTTTTCTACGTTTGCCCTCAAAACCTAATCAATAGATATAATAACTTCTACGTTTGCCCCTCACTACTAAAAACCTAAATCAATAGAGATAATAATTTGTTAAATTAAGCGAAAGCGTTAGAGAGCCGTTAGGCTTAAAAATTTTAAAATATAACTTGAGTGAAATTAAATCAAAAGTAAATTTAATTTGAATTCCGTTGCATTTGATAGAATGTATAAAAGGGGTTTCTTTTGTCTTTTCTTCATTTCCACTCAGAGGCAGGGGTTCCGACTCAGAGGCAGGGGAGGACAGAGGACGACCGAGGGCATTTTTGATTGTTTTTTTTTTTTTATTGGACGAACGAATTTACATGTTTCTATTCTTAAGCATGGCGCCGTGCTGTCTTTTTCGATTTAATTTTATTTTTTCCTGTTCTTTTTTCTTTTAAATATTTTTGTCTTTTAATTTTCTGCGGGGTTTTTATGTTTGGTTTTATGTTTTTTAAAATGCTTGTCTTCTTTTTCATTTCAAATTTTTTAGGGTCTGCATTTTTTAGGGTTTATTAAGACCAGGGTTTATGGAGTTTTTTTAATGTTTTTAAAATGTTTTGTTCTTTTTCATTTTAATTATTTGTTCATTTTAAATTTTATTGGATTTTTTTTTTTTAAGAGTAGTGTTGAGTGCAGTGGTAGAGAGGAAAAATGACACTAAATTGGTGCAGTTAAAGAACAGAACATAAATGAAAGGGGAAATGAGAAATGAGAGCAAGACAAAAATGAAATAAGGGCCAAACAAAAACAGGTATGTTTCGTTTTACATCTGACTTTTTTTTTTTAATTAAGAATTTAAAAATTTATTTATAATTTAAATAGGGTTTTAAAAATCTATTATTAAACTCTTGAAAAAATTCATATTATGGATTGATTTTTAGGTATTGTGAAATTTTGTTTATATATACATTTATAGATAAATATCTTTATCAGATAAATATCTTTATCATAAAAAAATTATTTATTATTATTGTCATTTTAATGTTTTAAATATATTTTCATATATATTAAATTTATATTTATTTTATTTTCATATATATTAAATCTATATTTATTTTATTTTATTTTAAAAATAATTTAAATTTTTTTAATGTATATTATGAAGTATAAATATTATTTATATGTTGAAAGGGTTTTTATCATTATAATTATATATATTTTTGGATTATTTTAGTTTTTTTAATAAATATTTTGAAGGAGTTATTTATTTATTCTTTTAGTAAGATTTATAAAAATTTATTTGTATATATTTACTTAGGAGGTGATTATTTTATTTTTTGTTTTTTGACATAAAATATTATTTATATATTTTCAAATGTTTTTTAATTTATTTTATTTGATAAGTATTTATATTTATTTAGGTGCTTTATAGGAGGTGATTATTTTAGTTTTAGATTTTTGACCTAAAATATTATGTATATATATTATCTGTTTTTTTAAATTAATAATATATTTTAAAATGTTTTTTATTTATTTTATTTTATAAGTATTTATATTTATTTAAGTGTTTTATATTTATTTAAGTTAGATTATATTTTATTTTAAAAATATATAAAATTTTATTTATTATTTTTTAAAATTTAATTGTTTTTTAATTAATTTTTATTTTTTAATTTTTTACCAGATGAAAACCCTTTTAATCCCTTATTAACATAACACAGGAAGGAAGCCTACTGTCTGCTCCATCTTCCTCTTCGCCTGTACCAACATCACTATGGAATAATGTTAGAGGCCCTCATTTTGTCAATACATGATAGGAAAGATGTTTGAGTATTGCGAAACCCAAAGAAACCATGCTCCTTGCTTTTGTTCATGCTATTTACAAGCTCAAAGGGAAGATTGAATACAAAGTCTGCAAGTCACCATTTTTCAACGTCTTCAACCCTGGTGGGGCATAGTTTATTTTCCTTCACAATTGCTTCCCAGACAGGGCCTTTGTCTTTCATTGCTTCAGCCAGACTAAAACCTTCCCCCTCATATGGTACCACTTCCAACTCAAATTTTTCTGCCGTGAGTTTCCACAATTTTTTCCATTTAAACACATCTCCATTAACACAGTTGAAGGCCTGGTTCTTGGCAAATGGGTCAGTAGCAGCCCAAATTTCTTGCTCTGCAATCAATTCAGCATCAGATGCATCCATAAACTGTTCCCAAGTGATCCTATTGCCTGAGTATTTGAAAGGAAGCCCCTCATTTTTGCAAATGGCAGCATAGACACACAAAGTGCCAATGCAATTCATCAAGCTACAATAGGAGAGGCCAAATATAAGTGCAGGGCGGTGAACAGACCATGTTAACCCCTCTTTCTTCTTGGCAGCTTCAAAAAGTATGTCTTCAAGAGTGTAGTAAAAATTAGGCCCAGGTAGCCTAGGGAGCTCTTCATGAAATGGTGATTCATGGGGCTGAATATTCCGATTCTTGTCTACAGCATCAAATGGGCCAAAGTATTGTTTCCCACCAGTCTGAAGACAAACGTGCTCAAAATTTTCGGCATTAGGCAGTAGTGCATCTAAGACATTGCTGAACATTCTTCCATTGGCCTCACAATTCTTCTCCTCTGTTTCTCTATTAACCCAACAAACCCAAAACAGATAAGTTACATCCTTCAAGGCTGATATCTTTTGTAAAGTTTCCTCTCTGTTTAGCACATCACACTGAACGTAGTGTACTGGAGAAACTGGAGCCCAATCTGGCTTAGGTCTCCTAGCAACACCATAGACTTTCCAAGGCCCACCAGGAGTGTCAGGCATAGGCAAGAGTTCCGCCAAACTATTGCCCACAATTCCTGTGATTCCTATAACCAGGGCTACTCTTTGCTTCTCAGATTTTTTCTCTGAGAATTCAGCGTTTTGTTGGGCTTTCCTAGCTATGGGACCAATAGAACCTGTCCACCATGAGTACCGGCTCATTATGACTGTCGCAAATAAACACCCCAATTGCCAATCTCGAATTGAAATGCCCCCCAAATGAAGATGCTGTAAGAGCTACCTTCAGAGATTTTTATTTTTTATTTTTTTAATTTAATATTTTATTGATAAATTTTATTTTGTTTTTAAAAGTTTGTATAATTTTTACACTTTCATTTGGTATATAAATTTTTATATAATTTTTTAAGTTTTACATTTATTTTTTAATTTTAAAATTTTAAACTCATATCTTATCTGACTTAGTTTTGAAAAATGAAATAACATTAAAAAAATCATTTAACTTGTGCAATATGTTTAAACAAATCTTTTGAAGAATTTTTTTTTCTGAACGGAAGTCTGAAATGGCACCAAGAAAATCATTTTAAACAACATATAAACTGCAATCTCCTCACTAGTCTAATCGACCCACACAACCATGGCCATAGTCAATATGTGTATACCAAAAATAACAGCAATGTCCATCTGAAATACAGAATCTTTAAAAGTTTGAGATACACCTTTCTGAATGTCCATGAATCTTTAAAAGTTTGAGATACACCTTTCTGAATGTCCATGAATCTTTAAAAGCTTGAGATACACCTTTCTGATGCATTATACCAATTCGTCCACCATTAAAGAAACCCAAACTTCCAATGTGCTCAGACACTACGTGCATTTTTGGAATTATAATCTTACGTGAATTTTTTTGAAGCATATGAGAATTCCTAAATTTTATGAAGTTACGGTATGGGAAGGGAATGTAATACAGAAGGGGAGGTAATACAGATCGAATATAAAGAAAAGCTATAAATCTTCAGACAGAGACGTCCATAAATTGTATTCCAAATTGTAGACCCAGCAGAGAAAGGCTACAGGAAAAGGTTTACACAATTTCTCCCGCAGTTTATTTTAGTCATAACCGGTAGTATAACGCGTTGTCGTTTCTATAATTTTGTTTTTGTTAGGGAACCATAATGATATCTCGGTCGCTTGTTATTTAAGATTGAATTATCTCTATAAAGAGTATAGTCTTAATTATACCATTAATTATATTTAAGTGTAAAAATATATATTTATATTATTAAAAAAATATACAAAATGTCAACGAGGTTAACCTTATGTCAACGAAGGTTAGCGAGAAAACTTGTATAACACGATACAGTTGTTAAAATTAATCTTTTTTAAGGCTTCTTGCATCGTGAAAATGTTTGACAACATGAAACAACCAAGGCTTCCCTGAATTTTAGGGAAAAGTTATTTATAAATACTTTGATGGTGAAATAACTTCAGTAGAATTTATTGATTCTTTCCCATTAGAGTTTCAAACACATTTTGCTCCATCATATTGTTTATACCAATGTCATTACAATCTATCTTCAAATGAGAGTTATTTTCTTTGATTTGTTGACTATTGTCAAAGTATCAATAAGTTGAAGTCCACTATTTTCGGATAGAGTCATTGGTACAACATCAAGAGCGTCCGCAAATGCCCGAACTGCATATTGTTCCACTCCTAGAATCTTGTTAGCAGCAGCTTTCACAAGAAGTGAACATGAAATTTCTCAAGAACCACCACCATACTCAATTGAATTATCTAATTTCAATTCCAGAAACCTTGGAACTATTTCTCCACCTGTTGCAATTGCATTCAACTCCAGTTCCACTTCTCAATCCTTAGTTTGCAGGTTTTTTGAAAATAATTATATATATATATATATATATATATATATATATATATATGATTCTTTTAGATTTAAAATTTTATATATTATTATTTAGGTTTTAGATTTTTTTTAATTTATTTTTTTAACAAATATAAATTAAAGGAAATTAAAGTTCTATTTAATTATATTTTTAATAAATATTTTGGTAATATATTATATTTTAGATTTTGTAATAGATATTATAAAAAGTTGTCTTATTTGATGATTGAAATTGTTTTAGTTATTTTGTATAATCAAAACAAACCCAATTTCAAAAGGAAGGAAGAGTTTTAATCAGATGCAGATATCATCAAGAGTTTTATGTTTTGAATGTTCTATTTATTAGTTAATATGTTGTACAAAACGCAATGGATAATCTAAAGAGAAACTAAATATTATAGTTTGTTTACATATAAAATATTCAAATGCTGTTTTTATTGTTTAATCAGATACAGATATCATCAAAAGTTTTATGTTTTGAATGTTCTATCTATTTGTTAATATGTTGTACAAAACCCAATGAATAATCTAAAGAGAAACTAAATATTATAGTTTGTTTACATATAAAATATTCAAATGTTGTTTTTATTGTTTTGTAATCAGGTGTCTTCACGTTGTAAAGAAGCCAAGAAGAAGAAAATGAATCAAAGTGGACAAATGTTGTATATTTTTAGTTTAGTTATAGAGGAATTTTTTTTTCAAAAAATTATTATTTTTATGTATATATTTTATAAGTATACAATGATAATAAAAATATATATTTTTGGGGAGGGGTTAAACCCCTTTCCAAGGCCTAAAGAAATAGTCATTGGCCATGACTATTTCCATTAGGTCTATATTGTCTTGTCTTTTTTTCTTTTTCTTTTATTTTTTTATTATTTTTGTGTAATATATTTATGCAATTCTTATTTTCATTTATAATTTGCATTCAAAGTTAACTTTGACATTTAGTTTTGTAACATTTCCATTAAAATGAGCAATCATATGATCATTTTTTACAAATTAATTTGTTAAATTCATTATCATATATATTAACTTGTTTACAATCAACATTTTCATTCATAAACTTATGCAGTGATATTCATATGTTTTGCATCACTAATTTTTGTGCAATAAACATTTGCATTTATAGATTTATGTACTACTCACATAGCTACAATTATTATGCAAATTGTGCACATGCATTCACATATATAAACTCTTTGCAATTACATAATTTTTGTAAATATTTTTAAAATATGAGACATATATTCACATATAAAAACTCTTTGCAATTGCATATTTTTTATTAATATTTTTTAAATATGAGACACTTAAACATTTTTGTACATTCCAAGAAACACTTATATGACCCACATGTATTTCACATTCATGAGCACAATTACAAAGCTTTGTACAATTAACATTTTTATATTTTAATACCTTAAACATATACAACACTACGATTAAGATGCTATACATATTCATTAACTTTTGTTCTATTAACATTTGTATTCATAGATTAATACACAACTCACATATCTACACATATACATAAATTGTGCACATGCATTTACATATATAAACTCTTTGGAATTGCATAATTTTTGTAAATATTTTTTAAATATGAGACTTAAACATGTTCTCTATATTCAAATAAACATTTATATGATCCACATGTATTTCACATTCATGAGCACAATTACAAAGCTTTGTGCAACTAACATTTTTGTATTCTAATACACTAACATAAACACCACTACAATTGACATGTTATGTGTATTCACTAACTTTTGTGCAATAAACATTTGTATATATAGATTTATACATAAATCACATATTTACACTTGTACATAAATTGTGCACATACATTTACCTATATAAACTCTAATTGCATAATTTTTTAAATATGAGACCCTTAACATTTTCTGTATATTCAAATAAATATTTGTATGATCTACATGTAGTTTACATTCATGAGTACACAATTACAAAGCTTTGTGCAACTAACAATTTTGTAATTAAGCATTTATGCATAACTCACATCCAATGTATAGACCACATTTACATGTTTTAATATTCATGAATTTATACCCAATACCCAATTATCATTCACATGTATATGCTATGTGCTAATTTTTTTTTTTTTTCTTATTAATTACATATTTTTATAAGACGATTAACATACTAGATAAATGAAAACAAATATGACCATATTTATTTTAAGTTTCCAAATTTTTTACATTGATAATATTTATATCCATGAATTTATGTACAAGTTACATTTATAAGTATAGACTTTACACTTATTTTTAGAAAATGCAATCTTTGACACAATTCAAGTTCACAATTATATGTGTGAACTGTTTTGCAACTAATATATGAATTCACTCATTCAAACAATTGTACTCGTATATTAAAACTCTTCATAATTGCCGTAACTAATTTATTTTTTTCATAATTGCATAACTTGTTAGAATATTAACATATTATAGACATTTTAAAAACAAATCACAATGTATATATATATAGCTCTTAACAATTTGCATTTAAAATTCTAAGCACTTTCACATTTACATTATTAGTATAAAATAATTAAAAACAAATAAGATTGCACCTTAGAACGATGAGTGAGGATGGTGGACGAGTAAGGACGAGGTTGGTAGGGGACGATGAGTGAGGATGGGATGGGTAGGGAGAGGCCAGATAAGCTTCCACCTTCACGTGGTTGGCCTTGTTAGTAGAGAATAAGTTGTTCTCCTTTTAAAAAAATAAGAGAATAACTTTTTCTTGAAGCAAAGAGAAGCTTAAACTTTGTATTTAAAAGTGAGATATTGCTTTGAAAATTTATAATATTTCAATGCTAATTTTATAAAGTAATAATACTTTAGAGCATTGATTTTAATAATTAATGCCAATTTGTTGTATTCTTTAGTGTTTGGATTTCATTTTTTTAAAAGTATATAAATATGAAATTGTTTCATTAAATTTTGAGCTGTGATATATCTAAATAGGTAATAAAAATAAAAAGATTTATACTTAATCAATTAAGTTATCTAAAATATATATTGATTAATAATTTGTATCAATTAATTATTATTTTATAACTTTTTAAAAAGAAAGTGTGATATTTTCATTTTAAAAAAAGAATTGTTTTTTTAATTTCTTAAAATTGTCTTGTGCATTTTTAGTTGTACTTTATTTCTGTAATCACTTTTATAGCTCATTAAAATAAGCTTATTTTTTAATTATGAACAAGCAATATATGCATAATCCTTTAAAATATTAAATATGTAAATTTATTTAATAGTTTTTTAGACTTTATAATTACATTCATTTAGACTTTTCATAATTGCATTAATGTATTTAAATTAAAAAAAAAATTAATCATATTTGCAAACTTTTACACCATATAATTAACATATGAAAGTATGTAGCTCTTACATGATTTGCATCTAAAAATCTAAACACTCACAATCACACACTTTAATAGTAAAAAAATTATTAAAAACAAATAAGATTACACCTTGATGAACAAATAAGATTACAAATAGTATTAGGACAATTAGTGAGGATGGGATGGGGATATAGGGGATAATTAGTAGAGAATAAGTTATTCTTAAAGCAAAGAGATGCTTAAGCTTTGTATTTAAAAGTGAAATATTGTTTTGGAATATATATATATATATATATATATTGAGTAATACTTCTTATACACATTCACCATGGGGATTGAACCCGGTGACATCATCGATAATGCAAGTGGTGTCTTTTTCGGTAGACGACACTCACGTGGATTTTATTTGTAGAGGAGTTGGAAAGCAAGTGGGTAGTTAAAACTCTCCAATTTCAAATCCCCTCACATGCTGCGGATATGCTATGTACATAAAGGGTTACAAATCAGTGTTATCAATTAGAATATTTCATGGAATTTCAATGCAAATTTAATTAAGTAAATATATATTTAAAGCATTGATTGTTATGACAATATTCATTGTGTTATTTAGTGCATGAATATAATTTTCTTAAACTCTAAAGCATGTGAACACATTTTAATATTTAGTTTCTCTACACTATTCATTAGCTTTTGTACAACACATTAACTAGATGATATTTGCATCTCATGAGAACTCTTTCTTGCTTTTGAAATTGTGTTTGTTTTTTTTTACAAAATAATTACAGCAAATACAATTAAAACAATAAAACATATATTTGCCAATTGATTTTTCTAATAATTCTTTGAGAATATTAGACAATTATTTGCTAGCTTATATTTTTATTCTAAAATTTAGACATAATAAAGTGTATAATATAAAATAATTTAATATTTCTAATAATATTAGTTAGACAAAAAAATTCCTACAATGTCTCTTTTTCCCAAAATGTTTCTCGGGCTCAATTGTACTTCAAGTGAACCTCTTTTGAGCCATAATCTTTTCTCCCTCCTCCAAGCTGGTTGGCCACTTCCTTTCATAGGCATTACACGGTAACAAAAGAAAGTAATGCTCACCATATTCTTAAATAACCTTATTCAAGCAACTTATAATGCATGTATAAAATATTAAGAAGAATGTGAATAATTCCATCATTCAAAATCCTAAGGTCTCCAAACATATAATATCAACTATCCATATTATAATACAACATTGATATTATCACTTTGGTAAGACCAAAACAAAGGAATTAACAACCATCCATTCTTCAAGCTTCCACTACATACATAGAACATTTAATGCAAAACATCATATTCCTTTCTTATGAAACAATATATTAAGAAAAAAATATTTTGTCAAGCTTACATAAATTAAACATTTATTTTATTTTTCTAATGCTACCAACATTAGAATAATTATCCATCCTACAAATTAAATTAATACCAAATATTTATATTAATTATTAACATTGATATTAATATTTCAAGTATTAATATCACAAGCCCTCATTAATACTTGTTGGAATATCAATTATATTCTTCCAAAACATAAATAAACAAAACTCTTCAACTCCATAATACATCTCGTTGCTTTATCCTTAAGTAGGTGGCATTTTTCTTTTGAAGATAACCACGCGTTGTCCCCTACCTACTAAGGATGACTCCTTTGCCATAGCAATCTCATGGCCCAACGTTGTATCCAAACAACAAACAAATGCAATGTGTCTATATGAAGGGTATACTTTTGCCCTTGAGTTATTGATGAATAAGTCATCCATAATTTTCCATATTTGTCTTTCAACTCTGGTGGTTGTCCCATATAAATCCATCGATGAGAGTAATTTATCCTGCATCTAAAATTTTTATTAGCAATACCATATTCTCCATATATATTAAGCAATGTATAAAATGCAATATCAATTCATCTTGATAACATAAAAATAAGAACATGCATAGATATCCACACATTAGTACATAATTCAACATCAAGATCAAGTTTGTGAAGGAGGGTCTTTACAATCTTACCCTTGTGGCTTTGCTTTGTTGATGTAGCATTTTAGAGAGTGCTTACAAGAGAGGGGTCAGTTTGATAATAAATTTTCCTACTAAATCTCCTTTATGAACTGAAACATGATGAAAAATTATTTTAATAAACTTTACAAGCAAAAGAAGACCCAAATTCTCTAAGGTATTTAAAGAAGAAAAAATAGATTTGTGGAGTAGGGTTTCCTCGACTTATTTTATAAGATACACTTATGAATATTTGAGGAATAATTTATCCCAAAACTTGAAAGAATAATCAAAAGGCACCAAGTTAGCTTCTTGCTTGAAGTGACGTTGTTCCATAATCGCTTTGATACCATATTGGAATTTGCAATGCTTTCCATAAAATAATAGAAAGAAATCATTCACTCAAATCTTATACACAAAGCTTAAAAGGATGAAAGAAAGGAAAACATACAGAGATTTGGGGGTACCCATAGGCACCATAAATAATCATTACATCATCCATAAATAAGATACACAACACTGTGATAATCAAATGAGGAGTGGAAGGGAGCATCTATACCAATACCAAAACCTTAATAACATAATAATGGTTAACCTAAGTTGACATGATAAGAGGAATTTAGGTTAATTACAAAATATAAAGAGGGTTTAACCATAACAAGGTTAACCTAGGTACATAGGGCATACATAATAAAATATTACAAATAATTAATACATTGTACAATGAAATGCCCTCTCACACAATGTTGGCCTTGGCCATGAACCAAATTATAATTTCAATAATTTTCTCTATTATATGCTATGTTAATCTTTGTTTTAGAGTACCACCACATTTCTCATTTTGATATTAGATCTTAAAGTTTGGAGATTGGATAAGTGGAGAGCTTGATGATTTGATTTCATTTAACCAAAGAATTTGGATTTCAAGTTTGTGGAGAAAAACTGCATATGTTATTGTTGATGTTGTCATGGCTCATGATTCTGCTCGGTACCAATCCTAGAATTTAAAGAAGAAAATATAACCTTGAACCTCCAAAGAAGAGCCAAAGCCCAAACCTTTACGTTGTTCTCCCAAGACATATATATATAAGTTATATTAATCTTCCTACAAACTAAAATCCATGATAATTTTTTTTATTATGGTAGGAAGAGGTTTTAGGGTCCCCAAACCCTTAAAAAATCTAGAAAAATATCCAGTTCAACATAAAAAACTGACCCGTAATGGGGGCAGAGGTCCAAGGTTCAAATCTCGGGCCTCGTCGGACTGAACGCTTATCCCCTTCCTAGTGCTTTCAATGGCGTAAAAGGTTTAAAATGATTGTGGCATGGTGGTTATAGGGGCAGACTGCAAGAAGATCTATGTGGCAACTTTTGGGGTGGACAACGCAGAATATTATGGCGGCCATAAAAGCCAGAAAACCTACCCGGATTCATGGCGTTTAGTGATTCCACCATGTAAATTCAAAAAAAGACAAAAAAAATTGACAAAGAACTGCCTATCAGCTACATAACTTGCTGACAAAGACAAAAATTACCTGTACAAACATAGCCTGGCAGTGAACTAAACTAAAATTTGAGCAAAACACAACCAAGTACAACTTAAACAACAATCTCCATAAGAAACAATCAAGACCATACCGCAACAACTGCCCTTAATCTGGCTAATTCCCATCAATTGTGAACATTATCCAATTTGTTCTAAAGATATATTCTTTATTTTCTCCTTTACCCCTATCTCTTTTAATGACTGGGGAAAATTATTTGTCCAAGACTTACTCTCTTCCAATGAAACTCTAATGTTGACCATAATATCTGTAGCTCCATTCCCTTCTTGATAGATATGTTGAATTATGATAGGATTTAGCTGTGATAAATTCACTCTACATTCATCAATCATCTCTGCTATTGTACAAATCACTTGTTCTTTTTGAGATCTTTCATTATATTTAAAGAATCACCTTCAATTATGACATCCCTTGCCTTCATTCGCAGTAAAAAATGAGTGCTCAATAGGAGAGCTCTAGCTTCTGCAAAATGATTAGTTTGACTGCCAAGAGGTTCAACATATGCTAATAAAAAATCACTTATCTTATATCTTATTACCCCACCTGCTCCAGCAGCACCCGAATTCCCTTTTGAAGTTCCATCAAAATTAGGCTTAACCCAGTCTTTTGGAGGCATTTCCCAGAACACATTAGCTCTAGAAGGATTCAACAAAGTATGAGAAAAATTGGAAACTTGCCAATCTAAAAGAAAAAGGAATTCTATATTGTTTTTTTTTTTGGAAAATAAGCTTTAAATTTCTCCTCTAAGGAACTCCCACCCCTTAAATTGATACAAGAAACATCTCTCTCTTTGCCCTTTAAAATGTGATTATTGCACTCTCTCCATATCTCTCATAAAAAATATGGAAGACAAAAGAGCCATAAAACACTCAATCTCTTGTTATTAAAGGGTGAGTTTCATTATAAACATAGATCTACTATATTGTTAGTCTTCACCCAAGAGACTGAAAACTTTTGCAGTAAATAATTGAAGACTTCAAAGAAAAATACACAATCCAAAAAGAGATGTTGGACTGATTCCAAAGCATTTTTACATAGAGCACACATGTTTACAAAATGGAAGCCCCTTTTACGAAGATTATCAATGGTAGAAATCCTATTATGAATAGCCAACCAAAAGAAAAAATTATTCTTGGGAATTAAAG
Organism: Wollemia nobilis; assembly: GCA_028583015.1. Classification (NCBI taxonomy): domain Eukaryota; kingdom Viridiplantae; phylum Streptophyta; class Pinopsida; order Araucariales; family Araucariaceae; genus Wollemia; species Wollemia nobilis. Next base: position 9,480,622 of record JAQPPZ010017218.1, read on the forward strand.
TTTTAATCCAAATCTTCTTAACTGGGAGCCAACCAACTCCCTCCTTATCCAATAGAGAATAGCCTGATTTAACAGAATAGTCCCATTTACTTTCTTTACTCCAAACTAGAGAGTCATTACTACCCTTAGGCTTCAGAGGAAATACCTTGAGTAGGTTAAAGAGTTTGTGAGCTACCTTATTTCGTTCTTTAGTCAACCCTTCCAACCTAACAATATTCCACCTAGTTCTCTCAAAATTCAAAACAAGAAAATCCTTCACCTTTTCACCCAATATTTTTGACAAAATTGTCTAATGGGTTGTAAATCAGTGTTAAGGGGTTGGTTAGTCAACCAAAAATCCTTCCAAAAATCCACTTTCTCCCCATTGCCAATCCTCCACCTTGAGCCTTTCTTCAAAAGGTCTCTGCTATGCATAAGATTATTCCAAAATGCAAACCCCTTGGGCAGATCTTCTGAACATATGAAATATTTATTATTTTTTAGGTATTTTACCTTTAGAATTTTTACCCAGCCCAATTGATCATTATTAATCAACTTCCATCCCATATTACCAATTAAGGCCTCATTCAGTAATTTTAGGTGTCTAAAGCCTAAGCCTCCATATTCTTTTTTAGAACATACTTGATCCCAATTTACTAAGGACAAGCATTTTTTATCCTCTGAACCAGACCATAAAAATGATATTTGGATCTATTCTAATTTATCTCTAACAATAGCAGGAATCTTAAAAACTGACATAAAGTAGATGGGAATGCTCTGCAAGGTGGATTGAACTAGTTGTGCTTTCCCAGCCTGACCCAATAAATTACCTCTCTAACCGATTAACTTTTTCGAAAACCTTTCTATGACTAGATTCCACATCTCAGATTTCATTCTTCTTTTAAAACGTAGCATTTCCAAGTAATAAGAGGGGAGTGTGCCAATCACACAACCAAATATTCTCTTAATGCTTCTTTGTCTATGCTCTGGAGTAATTAGAAAGCAGATCATACTCTTCTTGAAATTAACTTTTTGCCCTGTTGCTCATTCATAGTTGTCCATAATAAGTTTAATTTGTTGAGCTTGAGGGACAAAGGCTTTGGACACAATCATAGTATCATCAACAAATTGTTGATGAGATACCGAATCTGACAAAGGAGTCGTCTTAAAACCTCTAAGATTACTTTTAGAGACCACTACTACCAAGTAACGACCTAAGGCCTCTGCACAAATAATAAAGAGATATGGGGATAATGGATCTCCTTGAAATAATCAATAAATATTGCTGAAGTATCCTACTGTTGATCCATTTACCAAAACTGAGAACTTGGCTATGGGGACACAATTCATGGTCAACTTTACCTAGTTCTCATTGAAACCAAACTTTTTAAGATCCTTTCCAAAAACTCCCAAGATACTCGATCATATGCCTTATTCATATCTAATTTTAACAACATTATGGCCTCCCCACTTCTATCCATAGAATGAATAACCTCATGAATTGTGACTATTCCATCCAATATTTGGTTGCCTTTAACAAAACCCTCTTGGTTAACATCAATAATAAAGGGTAAATTTGTTTTAATCCTATTAGCTAGTGTTTTTGATAGGATATTATATAAGGAGTTGCAGAGGCTTATAGGTCTTGTTGGAACCGATTCTTGCATCCGTAGGATTTCGATTGTCACACTACAAGAATCTGTTTGAAACCAACGAGCTATTACAGGCTCTGGTCGACCTGCCTCATGTTCTGCTAAACACAAATATTGCTAAAGAAGACTGCAGAACGGGTAAGGAAACCCCAGCGATAATTCTTTGATTAAACTTCTAATTACACGCTCCAAATTTATATTAATCTATAAGTATTCTTTTTAAAATGACCAAGCATGAAAATAACCAACTGTTATGCCTTATGTAGATCGGTGCCTAGATTCATTGGGTTGTTATAGCAATTTAACAACAATTTTTAATTATGAACAGAGAGAATGGGGAAAATAAAATTGGCGTTCAAAGCTTTATTCGAATATCGTAATAAAACCAAGATTTAACCAACGAGAGAAACATATATAATGCATTCAAATAATGTAACCCATTATACAGTGACACACAGTACTGAGACAAAGATATAATAAAATTGAAACTCAGAATTGTATTGATTTCAAGAATTTTTACATGTAGAGTGGGCGAGATGCCTTTTAACTCTGTTTTCAAGAAAAAGATATCAATACAATGAAAAGATCTCGTTTAAATAATGTAACAGGTCTCTCCTACTCTAATTGTTCCAATCTGGTAACAGTAGAATCTCTGAATCTCAGGCTCAATAGAACAGGAAATAATCTCAGCTTCTTGAGCACTTTCCTATTACAATCCTGCACAGCAAAGGGAAGAATAAGAATGAGAAGAAAAATAGGCACAAAATGGGATACAACAACACAACTAACAGGGCAATCAAGTATACCTCTTAGCAAAAATGTTATTCTCTATTTGCTTTATGCAGAATATGTCCACAACTGCCTCTTCTTATTTTTTTTTTAAGCGAAAAACCCCTTGCGAAGCCGCCTTGGTCTGAGAGACCACGAACAAGGGGTTCTACACCTTCAAAGTCACCCAGGGATCGCACCCGACCCTGCCCGCACCAACATTATCGATTGGATTTTAGATACCCAATTCAACTTTTTGGTAGGGTGGATATTTGAACCTGGGACCTCCCTTGGAGGATTGCCCTCTCCTCTCCAACTCACCTACAACACCTGGGTAGTTGCCTCTTCTTATAGCCTCTGGTTTTTTATTCTATTATTTTTGGTTGATTTCTAGCCTTACACCTATCAGCATCTGGTCAGACTCCAAAAATTGGTACATCTGGCTTCCACTGCCTTTACTGTCTTGGTTTTAGCCTTTTTTAGAACAAAGATTCAATTCAATCGATGATGGTGGTGTTAGGCGAACCCACTTTTTCTCCTTCAATTGTCTTCTCTTCAATTGTTTCCCTTTGGGCCTCTTTCTCTTGAACAACTTCTTCTACTGTCACAGGAACTCCTTCTGTAGGTGCAGGTTTCTGTTGTGATGAACTTGCTTTTTGTTTTTGACTATAGGTATTAACATTTTTTCCCTTTTGGCTTTGTTGCAGCCATTTAATATGTTCATCAATTAATCTCCAAACTCCTGTATCAAATGTGGCTGCAATCCTCAGCATGTTTATTTCTTGCAAAATTCTATTCTTCTGAACAACAATATCAGGCTTGTTCCTTTCATACTGGAAAAGTAACATCTCCATAGTATTTACCATAGATGTAGTTTGCCTAATCATTTCTCCTTCATCACCCAGTTCACACTCAAATCTGTCAATGGTATCTTTGAGTACCTCTTCTATGTCTGAGGCTTCTAAAAGTATAGGCCAATATCTGCCAATTTCCCTGTAGCATCTTTTATCATGTTATTTGTTTCATTCACCAAATAAAATACCTTTTAAGCATTGATCCATCTTCCCCTATTTGCTCCAAACAGGTTTGCTTTGAAGAACTCAAAATTAATCTAAATCTTGATACCATCAGGTGTTATTATTTCTTGCCTTTATAACTCTTCAAAATGGTCTCCTATAAAATCCAAGGTAGGGTGAATGATTCCAAAATCCTCTTCTCTTTCTTGTATCAAGTCCAGAATCTCTTGAGCAGTTATTTGAATCACCCTTATTTGTTTGAACACTTCAATAAAGCCCCTGACATGAGCTCTTAAATTTATTGACAAATTTTTCTTCATAGCATTAAGATAATATACATGATCTTGGATTTTCACCATTGGAGGGGGTTGTGCATTTGAAATATCTTTTTTTGCTAATTCTTCATGTTGCTTATTTATTAATGCCTTTAGCTCTGCCTTTTTCTTTCCCTCTTTCTCCAATTGTTTCCTTAGCTCTATAATTGTTCCCATGAATTGATCTATGGCTTGATTTTGCATTGCTTTGACAACTTTGGCCATTTCACCTTCTTTTCCTAGTACCGATGAGCCCCCGGTTTCTTAATTGAATCTGAAGATTAGTGGGTCCTACAGAACAAAAATATTTATCTCTACAATATCTGATTTAGGCGCCTCTGATTTATATTCTTCTGTGAACTGTCCTTTCATATTCCCCATCCCTGCTACTAACTGTAATTCTTGCTCATCTGCAGCAGTGAAGGTAGCTTGTTCATATGTTCTTTCTAGGACAACCTTTGTAGAAGGTAAAGACAATCTGGGATTCTTCTTTTCCACATGAGTTACATTTTCTTGGTTCTTCACTGAGTGACTTCGAAAGAGGCCACCTAGTCCACCAGTTCTCTTGGGATTCATTTGTATTATTGATGGAATTTTATTCTCTTGCCCCTTTGTTATAGTGGCAGGGATAGTCACGGGCGCCAATTTTTTCACACTTGTTACAGTTAGAACCCTATCAAAAATAGGAACTATAGCTTGTTCTGAGAGGGGAGGCTCCTGAGTTGGTGTTGTTGCAATCTCCTTCCCTTTATCTATATTCTATTTTTGGGAAGCTTCCTGGGAAGTTCTAGGTGCTGCTTCTATCTTGAGGTGAGTACTTTCAGAAGGCCCAACCTGTTGCTCTACTATATCTGTAGTTTTGATAGTGACTTCCATCATATCATACCATGTTCTTCTATTAATTCTAATAAGGGGTCTTCCTTGATGGCTGGGCCTATCCTTGGCATAACAGGTGCTACAACATCCACTAAATTTTCTCGAAGCATTCTTAGTTTTCTAGGGTAATCATAGGCTTCATAAACCTGTGTGGGGGGAACTCATTCCATACTACCTGCAAATCTAATCCTTTCACCATAGCTTCTAACAAGATTTCTTCAAAAGCGTCTTCCCGGGGTTTTATTCGAGCATATTTTCTTGTTTCCATCATTTTGTTGTATGTTCCCTTTGGGTCATTGAATCTCCATGATATTTCATCTAATCCCATGTTGTTTAATTCAAACATTCCTTTGAGCAGGGAAGGATATCCAAAAAATACAAAATCTCCAAAACGATAGGGAACATCGAGCTAGGGGACCTTACCATGTTTCTTTACCAGTCTCATCTTAGCCTCTTCTGCCACCTGCTTGCATAATTCTAAAGCTACTATGGATAATGGGCAGTACTGTGGTAGCACCTTAGGAGGGATCTTAGCTCCATACAATTTGATATAAGTAAAACCCTCTATGAAAAAGAAATCTCCAATTTCCTTTTCTTTAATAAGGTTGTTACCCCTGGCCCTATTCTCTCTGGAACTAACCCAGTTAAGGCCCAAAGGATTTCTACCATGAAACGATCACAGAACCAGCCCATGTGAGTTCGTCCTTCATGAATTCTCTAGAAGCTATTCTGAACATAGGGGTTGTCGATGGCTTTTACTCTTTTACGGGATTCTTCTCCCAATTGGCCCGTTATTAGGTGAATGAGAAATGAATACTATGAAAAACGAGGCATCTCCTGCCTCTGTTCGAAAACTGCTCTTCTTAATTCCATCATTTCTTTATGTATTTGGGTACTCAATTCCAGTTCCCAAGCATAAATTGGAGTGTTATGTGCCCTATTGCATTGTGCAGCTAAATATAAAACCCTTTTTGTTATTCTATTCAGATCTTGTACTCCCAAAACTATGTTTATCATATCACAAAAATCTTGTACCCAGGGTTTAAAAGCATTTTTGTTGATTGAGAATTCTTTATCTATTGTTGCATATGTATCGAACAAACTTTTAAAGACTTACATATCTGTAAACATACGAGATTGGTGTTCGATTACCTGGTCTACCAGAAAAGTGGTATAATTCGTTAAGTTGAACACCTCTTGGATATGTTCGACTTTGATGCTGAACACCCATCAATTCTTGTGGTCTCGAAAGGTCCTCATTCTTTCGTCATATGCTACTGCCAGCCAAGCCATCAAGTCTGAGGAGAAGTGCACTTTCGAGCATATCAATTTCCTCAGGTTACTGTTCCATCTGTTATTTTTGGGGAAACCCTTGTATTGTAACCTATGAGCTTTATGAAATAAATCCGCCACTATCCATGGGGTCCTGTTATCGCCTTCCATCACTTGGATGAAACTCTTGATACAGGCGTTGTCAATCTCGTATAGTTGAGCTGGGTTTGATTTTTTATCTGCCCCACATTTATGAGCAAACTCATACATAGTGGTACCGGGAACAGGTGGCCCATAGATCACAGAGTATGGGGATATGTTTGTGATGAATTGCATGACTTCCCTAGTGTCTACGGGTATGAAAACATCTCCCCATGATGCCATTGTTCTTAATGTAGCAGGTAAGGTCTTTCTGTGATACTTGAAAACTTTCTTCTCTTTGTACCTCTTGTGTGTCAACCTTTGGTCTTAGATTACCAAGGTAGTAGCCTCGACTATTTTCGTGGGTTCATATACAGGGTGGTGGAATGAGTCTAATAAACTCGCACGTTTTATCATCAACCCGATGTCACCAACTACTATTCAAAATTGACCAATGGAAATCTGCCACCGCATATTTTTCCTAGAGTTGAGAGTTTATGGTGAGTAATGTCTTATCTTACTTGCCTCGGGCCCTTTTGATTTGTGTGCCTGTAATCATTTATAAACCTCTGCTATTGGTCGTTGGGAACCTTTTTATCGGACGTGGAACTGATATGTGCCACTAGGATGAATTTCTTTATAAATATTATGCCACCTCAGGTTCAAATGGTAACTAAATCCTTGGGATTGATTATATTTCATTTAGGCAGTGATCTCCCTCAGGATTTCTACAAGATCTGGTTCTTGGTGTGAGTGACGGATTTTATTGCCTCGAAGGTTTCCCTTTTTCTTTAAGTCAAACATGATCAAGTGCAGCCGTTGAATGTGCTCCTTTTGTCATTATCACCATGGATTTGTTCGAAACCTTAATTAACCTAAAGAAAAATGCTTCGAACCCTCTTTAAATTTCAACCAATAAGGATGGGAATTAATAATGGATTCATAGTATTGTTAAATGTGTTTAACCTTTAATTAATCAAGTGTTTTCTTTAAACTTACCTTTAATTTACCTTAGGGTCGCGCACTACCCTTGGATCTGAGTGTAGGTGAGCGCATTCGTTAGATCCATTGAAGATGCTTGTTCATTAAACCCTTGGTATTTTCTTTGTCTTTACTCTAACTCATGCATGACCGTTGGATTTCTTTTATCTCAATGAAGCGCTATTGTTAGATCTTGATAGTTGATTCATCGCTTAACTCTTTGGCTTGTGCGCTGTCGTCGGATTGATTTGAGATGAAGCGCATTCGTTGATGTCCCAGGACCTACACAATTAGTCGTCATGCATCTGATTGGGTTAATCATGCTTGTACTGTCGAAAACCTTTGGTTTGGTAATAATTCATAAGATATTATTTAAAGGTTAGATACCATACTTTCATTGATTTAATTTTCTAATATTGTGGTCTATTAATCTTCATCTAATCATGATTATCCAATATTAACCCCGTGATTTTTTTATCTTAATAATTCAATTTAAACCTAGGTAGCATATTACGCATTTACCTTTCCTTGCGATCGTTGTTAGATCTTACCATGGTGAAGGCATGACCGTTGGATTTTTTGACCATGTGCTTGGTTTAACGTAAGATAGAAGGGACAAATTATAAAGTATTTAATTAGCCAAAATAAAACCTTTAGGTTAAACCTTGATCACTTTTACCGAAGCGCACCATCAGATTTGAGTGGTGATGAGCGCAGCCGTCAGATCTCCTGTACCTGCACACTTTAATAACTAGGGGGTGCATCTTTTAATTTTGATTAATCTCGATTAAGCTGAAAGGGGGAGATTAGTTGATGTGTTAGACCCTTGCTAATTACTTGATTAACTTTACCTTTATCTTTGTCCTCATCCGATATCTTACCATCCATGATTTTCGCCACGGTCATTAGATCTTAGATGGCTATTGGCGCAGCCATAGATTTTAATCAACTTGCAAGTTAGTTACCAAAGGATGTATGGTTTAAATCATGATTAATCTGAAAGGGGGTGATTATCCAATGTGCTTAGACCCTTGTTAATTCATTTTAACCCGCTTAATTAAGCTTACGAGATTTTACCTTTTTAATGCTTCTTTTATTCGCGTGCCATCGTAGGATTAGATCTGGATCGAGCGCTTTTCATCTGATCTTCCTAACTTGCTCAGTGATTATTCCAAAGGGGGCGTGGACTCTTAATGCTAATTTTAATACATGATTTATTTGAATCTAGCGCTACCATTAGATCAAACATTGCTTGGGTGCTACCGTTCGATCGGTCGAACTTGCTCACTGTTTAATTTAAAGCTTGACCCATGTTGACTTCTTTTAAAGTTTTGACTCTTCGATAAGCGTGCAACCGTTGGATTGGATTTCAATCGAGCACTGCCATCCAGATTTTCCAAGTTGCATGAATTTTAATCACTTACTACCTTAGGTGATAATCCTTTTTAGACCTTTTGACTTTATCATTCGGGTTTCTTTCGAAGGCGCATCCATCGGATTTAGATTTTAAAGATGTGCTACCGTCTGATTAAGCCTAAGACATGATCTATTTACTTCTGACCATGGTTTTGACTTTTGACTTATCTCTTGGTTGATCTTATTAACGCGTCGTCGTCCGATTACCTTTGGATCAAGCACGACCCTTGGATTAAATCTAAGGTGCTCATTTGTTAGTCTATTGGGGTGCATACCCTTAGGTTTTAATTAAATTTTGATTTTAACCTTAGGCTAACGCTTTTGAATTTTGGTTTTTAGACCACGATGATATTTTTGACCCTCTTTTTAAAGTATAAAGCTATTTGGACATTAGGGTATAATGATTTATTTAATCCTTAATGACATACTTTCAGATCTTAGGTCTTTATACTTTAACATTGGATTTAGACCTTAGGGAGGCTTTACTTATGAAGGTCAATTATTAATAAAACTTGCCATAACCCTTATTAAGACAATTAAGCAATTATTAAAAGGGTGTCTACCTAATCAATGACCAAGATTTAGACTCATCAAACCAATTCAATGAAAAACTTAGATACACTAATTTGAAGAAGCGACCAACATTATGGATACTTTGATTGAAACCAAAAATTTAAATTTGGGGGTTTCAAAGTTGAGTCAAATTTAGCTCCAACAGGTCTAAACCGTGTAAAATATCTATCCCATATAGATTTAGGAATTAGAGCTAAAAAGGTGGAATTGACATCTGTAGGGATAAAATGGGTTCCTTGCACCTCTTGAATAGCTTCCACCACATTCTTGCCCACCAAGTTCCAAAAATTCTGAAAGAAATTTGCTGGAAAACCACCTGGTCCTAGAGCTTTATCACCTCCAAATCAAAAACTACCTTTGTAGTCTCTTCTTTAGTGAAAGGGCTAGAAATATAATCATTAAAATCATCCTGTATGATATGGGGAATATGATTCAACAAAGTTTCCATTTCTTTTGGATCTTCCTCTTCCCGAGTTCCTAAGAGATCCTTGAAGAAATTCACTGCCTCCTCTTGAATATCATCAAGCTTATTGACTACTGATCCATCATGTTTAACAACTTTCTTGATCTTGTTGCAGCTTCTATGATGGAGGGTAAAAACATGAAAAAACTTTGTATTACGATCCCATTCCTTTAGCCATCTAATCCTAGAATTTTATTTCCAATGAACTTCCTCACTAGCTAAGATATTATGGTACTCTGCAAGAAGCTCTTCTATTATTGTCTATTTTCCTCTGTGAGATTCCCTTGATTCAACTTGATCTCTAGTTTTGATAACTGCTCTTTTATTTTAGATTTTCTTTTAAAAATATTTCCAAACACCACTCTATTCCACACCTTAATATTTTGCTTGATATATCTTAAATTTTTTGCTATTTGATTAAGTTTAGATCTTGAAAAATATTTTTGCCACCATTCCTCAATTTTGGAGTCAAAATCCTTATGTTTGAACCACATTAATTAAAATCTAAATGGTTTATTGTACTTCCTACCATCTTCTAAAAATTTCCAGATGATTGGGTTATGATCTGACCCCATCTTTGGGATTGCAGTGAGTGTGGAATCACAAAAAATGGTCAACCCCTCCTGAGAAATTAACACCCTATCTAATCAAATTTGAATGAGTTGATCTCCTAACCTTCTATTACTCCAAGTATAAGGTATTATTTTGAGCTCTACATCCATCAATTCATTACCATTGACAAAGTCTCTAAAATCTTGCATTCCTTCTAAAAGGGTGGAAGATCCTCCTCTCTTGTCTAAAGGATTTAGATGAGTATTAAAATCTCCTACTAGAATCCAAGGTAGTCCCTTAAATGCTTATCTCATCTGAGTTAGGTCAAACCATAACTGCCTTCTTCCAAATTTTGTATAGGGGCATACACATTAGTCACAATTCAATTTTATCTTTTTTGATTGTGGAAAAAATTATAATCGACCATCTTGTACTTACAATTAACCTGCCCTCAATATTTTTCCTGTCCCATAAACACAAGAGCCCTATTGAATCTCCTACTGCTTCGCTATATTTCCAACCTGCCTCTTTCCAAAATTTATTATGAATCCTATCAATTTTAATATTGTCCAATTTTATTTCTTGTAACACAAAAATATTTGGATTATTTTATTTTGTAAGAGTATACACCAAATGATTTTTTGAAGGGGCATTAAGGCCCCTAATATTCCATGATAAAAAATTTATCTCTTTGTTTTGATGGAAATCTTCTTCCCCCCTTCAAAATTTAAAGTTACCTGAGTGCCATCGGCCATATCCCTGGCATATTCTTTCTGAATAGTAACAACAACTGACGATCTACCTAGTCCTGTCTCACCTCCCATGTCCATTGACCCTTTGGAATGACCTCGGGTTACTCTACTCTGAGTTGAAATATCTTGGTGTTTGCCTCTTAAATTTTCTCTCATAATATTCTCCAAATTTCCATCAAATTGTTTGGTTTCTATTTGGATTTCATTATCTAAGGATTGTTTTTCACCCTCTCTTTCTTTTCCCCTGATTGGAGTTTCCCTTAGTTCTATATCAAAATAGCTTGGTATCTCTTCAATAACATTCAAATGCAAGAATGAATTTGACAGGGGAATATTACTATTCAACTTTTTAGGGTTTGGAGATAATTCACTTACCACCTTATCAAGATTATCCATTGCTCCTTCCTCTGATGTCTCCTGATCTCTTGGTCCCGTCACTTGCTTTTTTGCCCTTCCTTCTGAATTTGCCTTCTGAAAACTCTTCATTGAAAACTCAGCTTGTTAATGAGGAGCAACTTGCTTTTGAACCCATTTACGCTTACCGTTAAACTTATTCTTATGTGCATTGCATGCAACACTTATATGTCCTTTTTTACAAACCCCGCACCTAACTGTCAAGTTTTTATATTCAATGGTTTAGTTCCAAGATCCATACTTGGAAATCAAGATTTGGGTAATTCTTGATTCAAGTCTGCATCAAATTCTTGTAAAATACATTCTTGACCTGGCTAAGGTTGTTGGATACACTGCAATTAACTGTCCTATATTTCTTACCACACCCGCTAAAATCTCTTCATGCCAAAGGTGAATCGAGATCCCAAGGAAACGAATCCAAATCGAAGCTATATCAATGCTTTACCTCCTCGCTGCCCGGTGTGCGCTGCAACCCGAATCTGTGTCGGACACAAGAGGGAGGGGAGCCCAGATGGATGTGAAAGCTTGAACAAAAAAATATCTTCTTTTCCTTTAATACCCCCACCCAACCCGGGCTGGAGAGAAGGCATCAAAATCATGGCTTCATTTTCGAAGAAAAAGCCCTCTTCTCCCATAGAACCATGGATCTCCTTGGAGGATTCTATCACAGTCCATTGAACAGTTTAATTTAACCCAAAAAAACCCTCGTGGTAAGGCCACAATGTCTATATGACCTAGGGGTTTCCATTTTTGTGCTACCCATTCCTAATCTCTTCCAACCGTGGTCGAACTCCAACGAATTTTCCAACTAGAGACATCTCTGCTTGTTCAACTATCAGGTCTGCCAAATCATCTAGAATTTATAGTTCTCCATTCAACAGTTGCAGGTTGAAGCCCCTCTTTGAGATCTTTTGCTTACCTTTTAAAATATTAACCCAGGATTGAGCACTTGGGTCAAAAGGTTTTTCCTTACTCATATCACAATCTCCATCATCGACCTCAACATCTTCTTCCTGTTGTCCATTTTGCTTGCCTATCGTTCTTGTCAAACTCGACACTACTTCTTGCCTCGAGTTCTCCATCACTCGATTGATAATATCCAAAATCCATGATAATTCATTTAACAAACAAATTACAATTTATAAGAAAGTAAACAAATACCTTAGAAACAATAGTATGCATGGAAAAAGGTGTAAAACATAAGACTACCATGTTTTGATGAAATAATGAGTGGGGGTTCTTGTCTAATAAATTCAAGGATTTCAACCTGACACCAATTTATTTTTAAATTAATATAAATTTTAAATAAATTTTAAATATTTGTAAAATATCATTAAAATGATACTAACATTTTTTTTAATTTTTTGGTTGCATATATCTTCTATAATCCCTAGTGTGTTGGTAAAGATGGAATCAATGGAACCCTGACCTTTTAGGGAATTGAACTATGATAGCCCACCGGCAAGCACTTTTATCAACTGAAAATGATATTAACATTTTTTTATTTTTGGTTGCATAAAACCTCTATAATCCCTAGTCTATAGTCTATTGGGTAAAGATGGAATCAATAGAACCCCGATCTTCTAAGGAATCGAACTAAGACAACCCACTCGCAAGCACTGCTACCAACTAACCTATTCCAAGCAAAAAAAATTAGAGTAAAACATGGATTTTTGAAAGGGATCCCAGTTCCCTTGTATTGGGGTTTGAACTTGGGTCTCTTAGATGAAAACCTAAAGACATACCATTGCTATATTTCTCATTGAACATATATTTTGAGTAAAAAAACATGGTCTTTTATGAGGAGTCCCGATCCTTTATATTGGAATTTGAACTTGGGTTTATTGAATAAAAATCCAAAGACATAAACCCAGGTGTTGTAGGTGAGTTGGAGATGAGAGGGCAATCCTTCAAAGGAGGTCCCAGGTTTGAATCTCCACCCTACCAAAAAGTTGAATTGGGCACCCAATATCCAATTGATAATGTTGGTGTGGGCAAGGCCGAGCGCGACTCCCGAGTGACTTTGACGATGTAGAATCTCCTGATCGTGGTCTCTCAAACCAAAGCGGCCCCACAAAGGGATTTTTTGCTTAAAAAAAATCCAAAGACATACCATTACAATATCCTTCAAGGATTAAAATGATAATAATAATTTACTTATAATTTTTATCAAATGATATTAATTTGCACGTATAAAAAAGAAACCCAAAATCAAAATATATAAATAATATAATGTGATACACTAAAACACTTAAAAAAATTAACAATTTCATGACCAAATGTGATACATTAAAACACTTGAAAAAATTTAATTTCAAGTAACCTATTAAAATAAAGCTAAAAAATTCTATTACAGAAGTTTTCTACGTTTGCCCTCAAAACCTATTCAATAGATATAATAACTTCTACGTTTGCCCCTCACTACTAAAAACCTAAATCAATAGAGATAATAAGTTGTTAAATTAAGCGAAACCGTTAAGAGAGCCGTTAGGCAAGCTTAAAAAATTTAAAATATAACTTGAATGAAATTAAACCAAAATTAAATTTAATTTGAATTCCGTTACATTTGTTAGAATGTATAAAACGGGTTTCTTCTGTCTTTTCTTCATTTCCACTCAGAGGCAGGGGTTTCGACTCAGAGGCAGGGGAGGACAGAGGACAGAGGACAGAGGACGACCGAGGGCATTTTTGATTGTTTTTGTTTTTTTTTTTTTTTGGTTTATTGGACGAACGAATTTACATGTTTCTATTCTTAAGCATGGCGCCGTGCTGTCTTTTTCGATTTAATTTTATTTTTTCCTGTTCTTTTTTCGTTTAAATATTTTTGTCTTTCAATTTTCTGCTGGGTTTTTATGTTTGGTTTTATGTTTTTTAAAATGCTTGTCTTCTTTTTCATTTCAAATTTTTTAGGGTCTACATTTTTTAGGGTTTATTAAGACGTTTTTTTTATGTTTTATTAAATGTTTTGTTCTTTTTCATTTTAATTATTTTGTTCAATTTAAATTTTATTGGATTTTTTTTAAGAGAAGGGTTGAGTGCAGTGGTAGAGAGGAAAAATGACACTAAATTGGTGCAGTTAAAATGACACTAAATTGGTGCAGTTAAAGAACAGAACATAAATGAAAGGGGAAATGAGGGCAAGACAAAAATAAATAAGGTCCAGGTATGTTTCGTTTTACATCTGACTTATTTTTTTTAATTAAGAAATTAAAATTTTATTTATAATTTAAAAAAGGTTTAAAAGACTATTATTAAACTCTTGATAAAATTTATATTATGGATTGATTTTAGGTATTGTGAAATTTTGTTTATATATACTTTTATAAATAAATATCTTTATCATAAAAAAATTATTTATTATTATTATTATTTTAATGTTTTAGATATATTTTCATATATATTAAATCTATATTTATTTTATTTTAAAATAAAAATAATTTATATATTTTTAATGTATATTATGAAGCATAAATATTATTTATATGTTGAAAGGGTTTTTATCATATTATATATATATATATATATTTGGATTGTTTTAGTTTTTTAATAAATATTTTGAATGAGTTATTTATTTATTCTTTTAGTAAGATTTATAAAAATTTATTTGTATATATTTACTTGAAAGTGATTATTTTAGTTTTAGATTTTTTTGACATAAAATATTATTTATATATTTTATTTGTTTTTTTAAATTAATAATATATATTTTTAAATGTTTTTTACTTATTTGATAAGTATTTATATTTATTTAGGTGCTTTATAGGAGGTGATTATTTTAGTTTTAGATTTTTGACCTAAAATATTATGTATATATATTATCTGTTTTTTTAAATAATAATATATTTTAAAATATTTTTTATTTATTTTACTTTATAAGTATTTATATTTATTTAAGTGTTTTATATTTATTTAGATTAGATTATATTTTATTTTAAAAATATATAAAATTTTATTTATTATTTTTTAAAATTTAATTATTTTTCAATTAATTTTTTATTTTTTATTTTTTTTTATTTTTTACCAGATGAAAACCCTTTTAATCCCTTATTAACATAACACAGAAAGGAAGCCTACTGTCTACTCCATCTTCCATCTTCCTTGCTTTTGTTCATACTATTCACGTTCTCAAAGGGAGTATTTAATACAATGTCTGCAAACCACCAGTTTCCAACGTCTTCAACCCTGGTGGGGCATAGTTTATTTTCCTTCACAATTGCTTCCCAGACAGGGCCTTTGTCTTTCATTGCTTCAGCCAGACTAAAACCTTCCCCCTCATATGGTACCACTTCCAACTCAAATTTTTCTGCCGTGAGTTTCCACAATTTTTTCCATTTAAACACATCTCCATTAACACAGTTGAAGGCCTGGTTCTTGGCAAATGGGTCAGTAGCAGCCCAAATTTATTGCTCTGCAATCAATTCAGCATCAGATGCATCCATAAACTGTTCCCAAGTGATCCTATTGCCTGTGTATTTGAAATAAAGGCCCTCTTGTTTTGCAAATGGCAGCATAGACACACAAAGTACCAATGATATTCATCAAGCTCCAAGGGGAGAAGCCAAATATAACTGTAGGGCGGTGAACGACCATGTTAATCCCTCAGCTTCAAAAAGTATGTCTTCAAGAGTGTAGTAAAAATTAGGCCCAGGTAGCCTAGGGAGCTCTTCATGAAATGGTGATTCATGGGGCTGAATATTCCGATTCTTGTCTACAGCATCAAATGGGCCAAAGTATTGTTTCCCACCAGTCTGAAGACAAACGTGCTCAAAATTTTCGGCATTAGGCAGTAGTGCATCTAAGACATTGCTGAACATTCTTCCATTGTCTTCACAATTCTCCTCCTCTGTCTCTCTACTAACCCAACAAACCCAAAACAGATGAGTTACATCCTTCAAGGCTGATATCTTTTCTAAAGTTTCCTCTCTGTTTAGCACATCACACTGAACGTAGTGTACTGGAGAAACTGGAGCCCAATCTGGCTTAGGTCTCCTAGCAACACCATAGACTTTCCAAGGCCCACCACGAGTGTCAGGCATAGGCAAGAGTTCTGCCAAACTATTGCCCACAATTCCTGTGATTCCTATAACCAGGGCTACTCTTTGCTTCTAAGATTTTTTTTCTGAGAGTTCAGCATTATGTTGGCTTTCCTAGCTATGGGACCAATAGAACCTGTCCACCATGAGTACCGGCTCATTATGACTGTCGCAAATAAACACCCCAATTGCCAATCTCGAATTGAAATGCCCCCCAAATGAAGATGCTGTAAGAGCTACCTTCAGAGATTTTTATTTTTATTTTTTTCAATTTAATATTTTATTGATAAATTTTATTTTGTTTTTAAAAGTTTGTATAATTTTTACACTTTCATTTGGTATATAAATTTTTATATAATTTTTTAAGTTTTACATTTATTTTTTAATTTTAAAATTTTAAACTCATATCTTATCTGACTTAGTTTTGAAAAATGAAATAACATTAAAAAAATCATTTAACTTGTGCAATATGTTTAAACAAATCTTTTGAAGAATTTCTTTTTCTGAACTGAAGTCTGAAATGGCACCAAGAAAATCATTTTAAACAACATAAAAACTGCAATCTCCTCACTAGTCTAATCAACCCACACAACCATGGCCATAGTCAATATTTGTATACCAAAAATAACAGCAATGTCCATCTGAGGTACAAAATCTTTAAAAGTTTGACATACACCTTTCTGAATGTCCATGAATCTTTAAAAGTTTGACATACACCTTTCTGATGCATCATACCAATTCTTGCACCATTAAACAAACCCAAACTTCCAATGTGCTCAGACACTACGTGCATTTTTGGAATTATAATCTTACGTGAATTTTTTTGAAGCATATGAGAATTCCTAAATTTTATGAAGTTACGGTATGGGAAGGGAATGTAATACAGAAGGGTAGGTAATACAGATCGAATATAAAGAAAAGCTATAAATCTTCAGACAGAGACGTCCATAAATTGTATTCCAAATTGTAGACCCAGCAGAGAAAGGCTACAGGAAAAGGTTTACACGATTTCTCCCGTAGTTTATTTTAGTCATAACCGGTAGTATAACGCGTTGTCGTTTCTATAATTTTGTTTTTGTTAGGGAACCATAATGATATCTCGGTCGCTTGTTATTTAAGATTGAATTATCTCTATAAAGAGTATAGTCTTAATTATACCATTAATTATATTGTAAAAATATATATCTATATTATTAAAAAAATATACAAAATGTCGACGAGGTTAACCTTATGTCAACGAAGGTTAGCGAGAAAACTTGTATAACACGATACAGTTGTTAAAATTAATCTTTTTTAAGGCTTCTTGCATCGTGAAAATGTTTGACAACATGAAACAACCAAGGCTTCCCTGAATTTTAGGGAAAAATTATTTATAAATACTTTGATGGTGAAATAACTTCAGTAGAATTTATTGATTCTTTCCTATTAGAGTTTCAAACATTATTTTTTTTATTTTTATTTTTTTGATATATAGAAGCAATGGTTACAATCACGATTTTTAGTAACTACCAGCACAACTGGTAGGGTTCAAACTATCTATGAAGGCTCCCAGGACTTCCACCGTCTCGGTACATGGTAACCCGGCGTGAGATGGGGACCGCCGGACGCACAGGGGTTGCACCGTCGTCATCAATCTGGCGCACCACTCAGAGGAATCGGATCTGGGCTACTGTCTGTGCATGGGCAAGCCCATGGGATTGGAACCTAGGTCTCCTCTCGGTAAACGCCCCAACTTACCAATCCACCTAGACCCACAAACTTTCTTTGATTTGTTGACTATTGTCAAAGTATCAATAAGTTGAAGTCCACTATTTTCGGATAGATTCATTGGTACAACATCAAGAGCGTCCGCAAATGCCCGAACTGCATATTGTTCCACTCCTAGAATCTTGTTAGCAGCAGCTTTCACAAGAAGTGAACATGAAATTTCTCAAGAACCACCACCATACTCAATTGAATTATCTAATTTCAATTCCAGAAACCTTGGAACTATTTGTCCACCTGTTGCAATTGCAATCAACTCCAGTTCCACTCCTCAATCCTTAGTTTGCACGTTTTTTGAAAATAATTATATATATATATATGATTCTTTTAGATTTAAAATTTTATATATTATTATTTAGGTTTTAGATTTTTTTCAATTTAATTTTTTAACAAATATAAATTAAGGAAATTAAAGTTTTATTTAGTTACATTTTTAATAAATATTTTGGTAATATATTATATTTTAGATTTTGTAATAGATATTATAAAAAGTTGTCTTATTTGATGATTGAAATTGTTTTAGTTATTTTGTATAATCAAAACAAACCCAATTTCAAAAGGAAGGAAGAGTTTTAATCAGATGCAGATATCATCAAGAGTTTTATGTTTTGAATGTTCTATTTATTAGTTAATATGTTGTACAAGACGCAATGGATAATCTAAAGAGAAACTAAATATTATAGTTTGTTTACATATAAAATATTCAAGTGCTGTTTTTATTGTTTAATCAGATACAGATATCATCAAAAGTTTTATGTTTTGAATGTTCTATCTATTAGTTAATATGTTGTACAAAACCCAATGAATAATCTAAAGAGAAACTAAATATTATAGTTTGTTTACATATAAAATATTCAAATGTTGTTTTTATTGTTTTGTATTCAGGTGTCTTCACGTTGTAAAGAAGCCAAGAAGAAGAAAATGAATCAAAGTGGACAAATGTTGTATATTTTTAGTTTAGTTATAGAGGAATTTTTTTTTCAAAAAATTATTATTTTTATGTATATATTTTATAAGTATACAATGATAATAAAAATTTATTTTTTTGGGGAGAGGGGTTAAAGCCCCTTTCCAAGGCCTAAAGAAATAGTCATTGGCCATGACTATTTCCATTAGGTCTATATTGTCTTGTCTTTTTTTCTTTTTCTTTTATTTTTTTATTATTTTTGTGTAATATATTTATGCAATTCTTATTTTCATTTATAATTTGCATTCAAAGTTAACTTTGATATTTATTTTTGTAACATTTCCATTAAAATGAGCAATCATATGATATTTTTTTACAAATTAATTTGTTAAATTCATTATCATATATATTAACTTGTTTACAATCAACATTTTCATTCATAAACTTATGCAGTGATATTCATATGTTTTGCATCACTAATTTTTGTGCAATAAACATTTGCATTCATAGATTTATGTACTACTCACATATCTACAATTATATGCAAATTGTGCACATGCATTCACATATATAAACTCTTTGCAATTACATAATTTTTGTAAATATTTTTAAAATATGAGACATATATTCACATATAAAAACTCTTTGCAATTGCATAATTTTTGTAAATATTTTTTAAATATGAGACACTTAAACATTTTTGTACATTCCAAGAAACACTTATATGACCCACATGTATTTCACATTCATGAGCACAATTACAAAGCTTTGTACAATTAACATTTTTATATTTTAATACCCTAAACATATACAACACTACGATTAAGATGCTATACATATTCATTAACTTTTGTGCTATTAACATTTGTATTCATAGATTAATACACAACTCACATATCTACACATATACATAAATTGTGCACATGCATTTACATATATAAACTCTTTGGAATTGCATAATTTTTGTAAATATTTTTTAAATATGAGACTTAAACATGTTCCATATATTCTAATAACAAGGTCCGAGGTGTAGACCAATTGGTTCATCCAAACCCCATAAGGGGGCGGAGGTCCAAGGTTCAAATCTTGGGCCTCGTCGGATTGAATGCTTGTCCCTTTCCTGGTGCTTTCAGCGGCGTAAAAGGTTTAAAATGATTGTGGCATGGTGGTTATAGGGGCGGATTGTGCGAAGATCTGTGTGACGGCTTCTAGGGCGGATAGTGCAGAATACTGTGGCGGCCATAAAAAAGCCGGACAGCTTGCCCGGATTTATGGTGGCTATCGATTCCACCATGTAAATTCAAAAAAATATATATATATATATATATATATATATATATATATATTCAAATAACATTTATATGATCTACGTGTATTTCACATCCATGAGCACAATTAAAACGTTTTGTGCAACTAACATTTTTGTATTCCAATACACTAACATATAGACCACTACAATTGATGTATTCTCTAAATTTTGTGCAATAAACATTTGTATTTATAGATTTATGCATAAATCACATATTTACACTTGTACATAAATTGTGCACATACATTTACCTATATAAACTCTAATTCCATAATTTTTTAAATATGAGACACTTAAACATTTTTTATATATTCAAATAAACATTTATATGATCCACATGTATTTCACATTTATGAGCACACAATTACAAAGCTTTGTGCAACTAACAATTTTGTAATTAAGCATTTATGCATAACTCACATCCAATGTATAGACCACATTTACATGTTTTAATATTCATGAATTTATACCCAATACCCAATTATAATTCACATGTATATGCTATGTGCTCATTTTTTTTTTTTTTCTTATTAATTACACATTTTTATAAGACGATTAACATATTAGATAAATGAAAACAAATATGACCATATTTATTTTAAATTTACAAGTTTTTTACATTGATAATATTTATATCCATGAATTTATGTACAAGTTACATTTATAAGTATATACTTTACACTTATTTTTAAATAATTTCTTATTTTTAGAAAAAGTAATCTTTGACACAATTCAAGTTCACAATTATATGTGTGAACTGTTTTGCAACTAATATATGAATATTCACTCATTCAAACAATTGTACTCGTATATTAAAACTCTTCATAATTGCCCTAACTAATTTATTTTTTTCATAATTACATAACTTAAGAATATTAACATATTATAAACTTTTTTTTTTAAAACAAATCACAATGTATATATATATATATATATAGCTCTTAACAATTTGCATTTAAAATTTTAAGCACTTTCACATTTATATTATTAGTATAAAATAATTAAAAACAAATAAGATTGCACCTTAGGGCGATGAGTGAAGATGATGGACGAGTAAGGACGGGGTTGGTAGGGGACGATGAGTGAGGATGGGATGGGTAGGAAGAGGCTAGATAAGCTTCCACCTTCATGTGGTTGGCCTTGTTAGTAGAGAATAAGTTGTTCTCTTTTTAAAAAAGAGGAGAATAACTTATTCTTGAAGCAAAGAGAAGCTTAAACTTTGTATTTAAAAGTGAGATATTGGTTTAAAAATTTATAATATTTAAATGCTAATTTTATAAAGTAATCATACTTTAGAGCATTGATTTTAATAATTAATGCCAATTTGTTGTATTCTTTAGTGTTTGGATTTCATTTTTTTAAAAGTATATAAATATGAAATTGTTTCATTAAATTTTGAGCTATGATATATCTAAATAGGTAATAAAAAGAAAAAGATTTATACTTAATCGATTAAGTTATCTAAAATATATATTGATTAATAATTTGTATCAATTAATTATTATTCTATAACTTTTTAAAAAGAAAGTGTGATATTTTCATTTTAAAAAAGACTTGTTTTTTTATTTCTTAAAATTTTCTTGTGCATTTTTATTTGTACTTTATTTCTTTAATCACTTTTATAGCTCATTAAAATAAGTTTATTTTTTAATCATGAACAAGCAATATATGCATAATTCATTAAAATATTAAATATATTCATATTAAATATGTAAATTTATTTAATAGTTTTTTAGACTTTGTAATTACATTCATTTAGACTTTTCATAATTGCATTAATGTATTTAAATTAAAAAAATAAATTAATCATATTTGTAAACTTTTACACCATATAATTAACATATGAAAGTATGTAGCTCTTACATGATTTGCATCTAAAATTCTAAACACTCACAATTACACACTTTATTAGTATAAAATTATTAAAAACAAATAAGATTACACCTTGATGAACAAATAAGATTACAAATAATATTAGGACAATTAGTGAGGATGGGATGGGGGATATAGGGGATAATTAGTAGAGAATAAGTTATTCTTAAAGCAAAGAGAATCTTAAAATTTGTATCTAAAAGTGAAATATTGTTTTGGTATATATATATATATATATATATATATATATATATATATATATATTTTGAGTAATACTTCTTATACACATTCACCATGGGGATTGAACCCGGGTCACATCGCCGATAATGCAAGTGGTGTCTTTGCCGGTAGACCACACTCACGTGGATTTTATTTGTAGAGGAGTTGGAGAGCAAGTGGGTAGTTAAAACTCTCCAGTTTCAAATCCCCTCACATGCCGGTAGACCACACTCACGTGGATTTTATTTGTAGAGGAGTTGGAAAGCAAGTGGGTAGTTAAAACTCTCCAATTTCAAATCCCCTCACATGCTGCGGATATGCTATGTACATAAAGGGTTACAAATTTAATTAAGTAAATATATATTTAAAGCATTGATTGTTATGACAATATTCGTTGTGTTATTTAGTGCATGAATATAATTTTCTTAAACTCTAAAGTATGTGAACACATTTTAATATTTAGTTTCTCTTTACACTATTCATTAGCTTTTGTACAATTAACTAGATGATATTTGCATATGATGAGAACTCTTCGTTGCTTTTGAAATTGGGTTTGCTTTTTCTTCAAAATAATTACAGTAAAATTAAAAAATAAAACATCTATTTGATAATTGATTTTTCTAATAATTCTTTGAGAATATTAGACAATTATTTGCTAGCTTATATTTTTATTCTAAAATTTAGACATAATAAAGTGTATAATATAAAATAATTTAATATTTCTAATAATATTAGTTAGACAAAAAAATTCCTACAATGTCTCTTTTTCCCAAAATGTTTCTCGGGCTCAATTGTACTTCAAGTGAACCTCTTTTGAGCCATAATATTTTCTTGGTTTATTGGGAGCGGATGGCCTCATGGTCAGAGAGTTATTTATTACTCAGTGGATCCTCCTTGATTGAGACGTTTCTCCTAGAAGAAAACTTTATTTCAAATTTGGTTTCATGAGCGGGATTCTTTATTTTATGTTTTTAAACAAAGAATTTTAAATTCGTGAGTGGGTCCCTTTCGAATGGGCAGATCTCTTCTTCGATCCCTTCAGGCGGTTTTTCCTTTGACTTGCTTCTCAACCAAGGCAAACTGTGAATCCCTTTTGAGATTACTTCCATAACTGTTTCTCATTACTCCTTTTCCCTTATTGGCAAATTTGTTGGTTTTCGCTCCGACATGAACACGAAGGTGGGCATTCACTAATAGAAGCCTTGTGGGCATATGGAACTTGTAGTCATCCTTTGAGGATTTTTCTTCATTAAGCTAAATAACGTCGAGGATTCAAGATGAATCCTTTTGGGTGGACATTGGTTCTTCAGCAAATAAAACCTTTTTCTCCATAAATGCTCTCCTGAATTTGACCCCGAATCGCAAAGCATCAACTCTGCCCCAATTTGGGTATCGATTCAATTTTGGCATGATGACATTCTTCAAGGTATAGCTAGGGCTATTAGAGATCTCATAGCCTTAAACCATGCAACTAAAACTAAGTCTCAAATGGTTTATGCAAGAATGTGTATAAATACCAACCTTGATTTTAAATTGTCGTCTTCCATTGAGCTTCTATTAGATTTTGGCAATAGAGTATAACCTATCGAGTATGAAAACAAGTCGATGTTTTGTTCCTCTTGCTAATAGAGTGCAACCTATCGAGTATGAAAACAAGTCGATGTTTTATTCCTCTTGCTCTAGACAAGGACATCTCTCCTCTTAGTGCCCCTCTTTGCCCCTCCTAGAGCCTAAGAAATATTGGCAACACAAAGTCTATGAATCCCTTTCCCTCTCGTTCCCCTATTGCGGTTTCGGGTGCTATCATAGATTCTAAATTTTCTCAACCTTCTTATCCTACGAAGGATCTGTTTGAGGAAACCAGGCTTCTGGTTTCTTTTGATGGAGGCGCTTCCAACCATGCCCAACAGATAGCTTAGTTTTTGGTTGACATGGAAACCTAGGTTTTGAATTGCATGACAAAGATCGAAGAGGAGGTCAAGACTTTGAATGGCAAGGAGATATCCCTTATGGAGGGTCCGTCGATGGGCATGGAGAAGACCCAAAACTTTATTTTCAAAAAGAGGTAAGGCCACGAACCATAACCCTAAGAAAAAATCTTCTCGTCTCTGCAAGTAATGATGCCCTCATGGAATGTGAGATGCTTGACTCCATGAAACGTTTTTTAGGCGTAATAAACCCAGATGAGGACCCATTTGCATGTTTCCTTTGCTTCTTGTTTTCTTTGTTTTGGCAATTCTAGGATTTCCAATGTTCTAGCTTTGTCTCTAGGTTTCCAATCTTTCGATTTTAGAAGTTTATCTTATTAGCTCCTATCTATGTACGTTCTCTAGCTATAGAAGGTTTGGGGACCCTTTCAAAACCCCTTCTTCCAACCAGTAAAAAAATATATATTTACTCATTGACAAATGAATAACATATTTAATATTTCTGGCAATTATGCATATATTGGCTGCTCAAATTTAAAAAATTAATTTATTATATTGAATTAAAAGTAATTAAAAGATAAAAAATTAAAATGTTAAGAAGTATAGAAAGATTCCTTTATAAAACAAAAGCATCATGTTTTTTTTCAAAAATTATCTAAGAATAACTAGTTGATACATAATATTAATAAATAACTAGACAAAGATAGTAGATCGAGATGGATTATTAAGGATTCAAAGGATTCACTTAGATGGATGGATGATTGAGATTGGTACCAGTTGCTAACATTACTTAGAAAATCATATTATCATGTTTCTTCACATGTTTCGAGTTGCACCATATCACCATCCACACCACCATGAGTGGCAAAAATCTTGGAGGTATGGTTCAAGGCAACAATATTATGATTCTACATGAAATCATAAGAGCACCAACTATAGCAGTGTTTGGCAAAGAAATCATAGTGATCCTAGTTTTCAGAGCGGTTCATCAGCTTCAAGGAACAAGTGGACCCATCATTCAAGTTATCAAAATATAGCAGCAAAAGCGTGGAGCCAACAAAGCAGATTTGGATACTCAAGTAACAAAATGGCATACCAACATCAACGTGTTTCACTTGGATGGATGGATGATCGAGATTGGTACCAGTTGCTAACATTGCTTAGCAAATCATATTATCTTATTTCTTCACATGTTTCGAGGATGAAACATTTGTAAGAAGGGTGGCATGTTAGGGTACCTAGGAATAGATATTTGGGGATATATTATTATATTGTATAAGGGTTGGCATGGGCCACACATAATCTAAGGTTGATTGTATTATAATATAATATAATATTATATGAGTCGTCGGTTCCCCAAAGTAGAATAAGAAGATGAATATATAAAGAAGAGATATTTGTCATTGTAATCATCATGGGAGATCAATCATATGTAATCATCTTTGCCTACAAAGTGGCTTATGGGACTTTGCCCTCCTTAAGTGGTACTCTCATCTTGGGAGATCTTGTGGAGTTATTCCTTCCTTAAGGATTATTATTGGTGTTTCCCTACCTTAAGGGTATTATCTATCTCTCTCATTTGTGGATTGTTATTGTGGATAATTATTTGTGGATGAATGATTTGATATTTCTGCATATTGATGAATGATTTGATATTTCTGCATATTGGTGAATGATTTATGTTATTAAGAATAAGGTTTTACAACAGTATGTTGGTCTACATTCTAAAATATTTGATAGAGGCCAAGTCATTTGGGTTCCCACTTCTCTTTTTCACCATGCTTCTCATTTTTGGGATCCAAGTACAACAATATATATCCTCCCTAAAAAGGTTTACCTTTGTCTTTCTTATTGAACAACTATGTTCTTTTATGAGTCTGCTCAGTTATCTTCATTAATAAATTCTTTCTATTTTTTTGTAACTTCACAATCTGATCAAGTCTTCTCTACAAGTCATTTGGATTTTCATGATCCTCAAGAAGTAAAGATAAAGCATAACTTTCCACCTGAGGGGGTAATAGAGCATTCTCACCATAAACCAAGTCATAAGGAGATTTTTCTGTGCTTCTTTTGTTAGATATTTTATCAACCCATAAAGTAACCTCTAGCTCACTATCCCAACTTTTTTTTTCTATCTAATGCTCTTTTGATTCTTGTGATCAAATTATTGTTTGAGGATTCTACCAAACCATATCCTTGAGGGTAGTAATTTCCAAAATGAGAAAGCTCTATGCTCTACCTAGCACAAAATTCAATCATCTCAAAAGAAGTGAAATAGTTACCATTGTCAATGACTATCTTCTTGGGAGCCCCAAATATTATCAATTTGTGCTCTTCTAAAAATTTATGACCACTTTTGTAGTGGATTTCTTGAGAGGTGTTGCTTCTACTGACTTGTTAAAATAGTCTGTTGCTGTAATATTCCACCTGTGACCTCCAGAAGAATTAGGGTTAATATCACCTATGAGATCTATTTCTCATTGAGTAAAAGGAGCTTCCACAATTACTGGCCTTAGGGGCATGGTTGGTAAGTTCTTTTTTCCTACAAAAATTTAATAGTTATGATAATTTCTAACAAAATGATATACATATTTAAACAAGGAGGGCCAATAATAACCAACTCTCATAATTTTGTGAGCAGTAGCTTGTGGAGAAAAGTGACCTCCATAAAAGCTAGAATGATATTATTTCAGCACTTGAGGGACCTCTTTTCCAAACAAACATAGAAGAAACACACCATCTTGATGCCTCCAATACAATCTACCTTCCTGTATGTAATATTTTTGAGCCAATTGCTGGATAAATATCCTTTTAATTTTGGGTATGTCTTCTGGAAATGATAAGTTTTGAAGGTAAAATATAATGTCATCATACCATTGGCAATAAAAATTATCAACTGCTCTAGCTTCTTACTTCTTATTTACTGCAATAGTGTTATTCATAGCCTCCCCATATTTGTTAGCCAGATACTTTGCCAGTCCCTATCCTCTAACAATCTGCATTGCTTTGAACTCTACATCATACTATAATAACTTAGCCATCCATCTTGCAAGACTACCTAAAGGTTCAAGCCGAGTGAAAACATCTTTAATAGTATTGTAGTTGATACATGCTATTGCCTTGTTGGGTCCAAAGATACCTTTGAAATGATCTAATGCTCTGATTAATGCATAAGCCTATTTTTCTAGCATAGAGTATTTCAGTTTAGCTCCCTTCAATTCTGTACTCATAAAGACAATAGGCATTTCATTTTTCTCTTCATCCTTTTGAGTTAGAACTACAAAAATAGTGTATTCTGAGGCAAATAAGTAGATTTTGAAATCTTTGGAGTAATCAGGGCAATTCAATACTAGAGCTTGAGTAATTGCATCTTTGATCTTTTGAAAAGTTGTAGTAGTTTTCTTTGTCCACCTTATTTTCCTGCTTTTCTTAATCATGTCATTTATTGGCTTGGCAATTTAAGTGAAATAAGGGATAAACCTTCAAACAAAGTTAATCTTGCCAAAGAATGATCTAAATCCCTTAATATCTTTAGGAGGGGAAAATTTTCTGCCATGAGTTTCCACAATTTTTTCCATTT
This sequence comes from Wollemia nobilis, assembly GCA_028583015.1. NCBI lineage: Eukaryota > Viridiplantae > Streptophyta > Pinopsida > Araucariales > Araucariaceae > Wollemia > Wollemia nobilis. The sequence goes on from JAQPPZ010017218.1 coordinate 9,508,403, forward strand.
AAACACATCTCCATTAACACAATTCAAGACCTGGTTCTTGGTAAATGGGTCAATAGCAGCCCAAATTTCTTGCTCTGCAATCAATTCAGCATCAGATGCATCCATAAACTGTTCCCAAGTGATCCTATTGCCTGAGTATTTGAAAGGAAGCCCCTCATTTTTGCAAATGGCAGCATAGACACACAAAGTGCCAATGCAATTCACCAAGCTACAATAGGAGAGGCCAAATATAAGTGCAGGGCGGTGAACAGACCATGTTAACCCCTCTTTCTTCTTGGCAGCTTCAAAAAGTATGTCTTCAAGAGTGTAATAAAAATTAGGCCCAAGTAGCCTAGGGAGCTCTTCATGAAATGGTGGTTCATGGGGTTGAATATTCCGATTCTTGGCTACAGCATCAAATGGTCCTAAGTAGTGTTTCCCACCAGTCTGAAGACAAACGTGCTCAAAATTTTCAGCATTAGGCAGTAGTGCATCTAAGACATTGCTGAACATTCTTCCATTGTCTTCACAATTCTCCTCCTCTGTCTCTCTACTAACCCAACAAACCCAAAACAGATGAGTTACATCCTTCAAGGCTGATATCTTTTCTAAAGTTTGCTCTCTGTTTAGCACATCACACTGAACGTAGTGTACTAGAGAATCTGGAGCCCAATCAGGCTTAGGTCTCTGGCAACACCATAGACTTTCCAAGGCCCACCAGGAGTGCCAGGCATAGGCAAGAGTTCTGCCAAACTATTGCCCACAATTCCTGTGATTCCTATAACCAGGGCTACTCTTTGCTTCTCAGATTTTTCTTCTGAGTTCAGCTTTTTGTTGGGCTTTCCTAGCTATGGGACCAATAGAACCTGTCCACCGTGAGTACCGGCTCATTGTGACTGTTGCAAATAAACATCCAAATTGCCAATCTCGAATTGAAATGCCCCCCAAATGAAGATGCTGTAAGAGCTATCTTCAGAGATTATTATTTTAATTTTTTTTAATTTAATATTTTATTTTGTTTTTAAAAGTTTGTATAATTTTTACACTTTCATTTGGTATATAAATTTTTATTTAATTTTTTTAAGATTTATATTTATTTTTTAATTTTAAATGTTTAAACTCATATCTTATCTGATTTAGTTTTGAAAAATGAAATAGCACTAAAAAAAATCATTTAACTTGTGCAATATGTTTAATCAAATCTTCTGAAGAATTTTTTTCTCTGAACGGAAGTCTGAAATGGCACCAATAAAATCATTTTAAACAACATAAAAACTGCAATCATTTTAAACAACATAAAAACTGCAATCTGCTCACTAGTCTAATCGACCCACACAACCATGGCCATAGTCAATATGTGTAATACCAAAAATAACAGCAATGTCCATCTGAAATACAGAATCTTTAAAAGTTTGAGATACACCTTTCTTTCTGATGCATTATACCAATCCGTGCACCATTAAAGAAACCCAAACTTCCAATGTGCTCAGACACTACGTGCATTTTTGGAATTATAATCTTACGTGAATTTTTTTAAGCATATGAGAATTTATGAAGTTACGGTGCGGGAAGGGAAGGTAATACGGAAGGGTGGGTAATACAGATCGAATATAAAGAAAAGCTATAAATCTCCAGACAGAGACGTCCATAAAATGTATTCCAAATTGTAGACCCAGCAGAGAAAGGCTACAGGAAAAGGTTTACACGATTTTCTCCCATAGTTTATTTTGTAGTTTGTTTTGGTCATAACCGGTAGTATTTCGGTCACTTGTTATTTAAGTTATTTAAGATTGAATTATCGGTATATTCCAAAGAGTATAGTTTTGATTATACCATTAAATATATTTTATTTTAAAAATATATATATCTATATATTATTAAAAAATATACAACTCATTTACTTATGTTCGTTGTGAAGGCTAGCGAGAAAACTTGTATAACACGATACAGTTGTTAAAATTAATCCTTTTTAAGGCTTGCATCATGAAAATGTTTGACAACATGAAACAACCAAGGCTTCCCTGAATTTTAGGGAAAAGTTATTTATAAATACTTTGATGGTGAAATAACTTCATCAATTTTCAAGATCATCTTGAAAACTCAAGTGATGAGTAGAATTTGTTGCTTATTTTCAATTAGAGTTTCAAACACATTTTGCTCCATCATATTGTTATACCAATGTCATTACAATCTATTTTCAAATGAGAGTTATTTTCCTTGATTTGTTGACTGTTGTCAAAGTATCAATAAGTTGGAGTCCACTATTTTCCAATAGTCATTGGTACAGCATCAAGAGTCCGCAAATGCCCAAACTGCATATTGTTCCACTCCTAGAATCTTGTCAGCAACAGCTTCCACAACAAGTGAACATGAAATTTCTGAAGAACCACCACCATACACAATTGAATTATCTGATTTCAATTCCTGAAACCTTGGAAATAGTTGTCCACCTGTTGCAATTGCAATCAACTCCAGTTCCAATTTTCAATCCTTAGTTTATAGGTTTTTTGAATATATATATATATATATATTCTATTTAAGGAAATTAAAGTTCTATTTAGTTATATTTTTATTAAATATTTTGGTAATATATTATATTTTAGGTTTTTTTTATTGTTTTAGATTTTTATAATAGATATTATAAAAAGTTGTCTCATTTGATGACTGAAATTGTTTTATATATTATTATTTAGGTTTTAGATTTTTTTTCAATTTAATTTTTTAACAAATATAAATTAAGGAAATTAAAGTTCTATTTAAGGAAATTAAAGTTCTATTTAGTTATATTTTTAATAAATATTTTATATTTTAGATTTTTTAAAATTGTTTTAGATTTTGTAATAAATATTATAAAAAGTTGTTTCATTTGATGACTGAAATTTGTTTTAGTTATTTTGTATAATCAAAACAAACCCAATTTCAAAAGGAAAGAAGATTTTTAATCTGAATGCAGATATTATCAAGAGTTTTATGTTTTGAATGTTTTTATCTATAAGTTAATATGTTGTACAAAAGCCAATGAATAATCTAAAGAGAAACTAAATATTATAGTTTGTTTACATATAAAATATTCAAATGTTGTTTTATTGTTTTGTATTCAAATGCTGTTTTTATTGTTTTGTAATCAGGTGTCTTCACGTTGTAAAGAAGCCAAGAAGAAGAAAATGAATCAAAGTGGACAAATGTTGTGTATTTTTAGTTTAGTTATAGAGGAATTTTTTTTTTTCAGAAAATTATTATTTTTATGTATATATTTTATGAGTATACAATGATAATAAAAATAATTTTTTGGGGGGAGAGGGGTTAAAGCCCCTTTCCAAGGCCTAAAGAAATAGTCATTGGCCATGACTATTTCCATTAGGTCTATATTGTCTTGTCTTTTTTTCTTTTTCTTTTATTTTTTTATTATTTTTGTGTAATATATTTATGCAATTCATATTTTCATTTATAATTTGCATTCAAAGCTAACTTCGACATTTATTTTTGTAATATTTCCATTCAAATGAGCAATCATATGATCATTTTTTACAAATTAATTTGTTATATTCATTATCATATATATTAACTTGTTTACAATCAACATTTTCATTCATGAATTTATGCAGTGTTCATAATCACATGTTTTGCATATTCACTAATTTTTGTGCAATAAACATTTGCATTCATAGATTTATGTACAACTCACATATCTACACTTATACACAAATTGTGCACATGCATTCACATATATAAACTCTTTGCAATTGCATAATTTTTGTAAATATTTTTTAAATATGAGACATATATTCACATATATAAACTCTTTGCAATTACATAATTTTTGTAAATATTTTTTAAATATGAGACACTTAAAATTTTTTGTACATTCCGAAAAACACTTATATGACCCACATGTATTTCACATCATGAGCACAATTACAAAGCTTTGTACAATTAACATTTTTATATTTCAATACCTTAACATATACAACACTACGATTAAGATGCTATACATATTCATTAACTTTTGTGCTATTAATATTTGTATTCATAGATTAATACACAACTCACATATCTACACATATACATAAATTGTGCACATGCATTTACATATATAAACTCTTTGGAAGTGCATAATTCTTGTAAATATTTTTTAAATATGAGACTTAAATATGTTTCATATATTCAAATAACCTTTATATGATACACATGTATTTCACATCCATGAGCACAATTACAAAGTTTTGTGCAACTAACATTTTTGTATTCCAATACACTAGCATATAGACCACTATAATTGACATGTTATGCGTATTCACTAACTTTTGTGCAATAGACATTTGTATATATAGATTTATGCATAAATCACATATTTACATATGAGACACTTAACATGTTTTGTATATTCAAATAAACATTTATATGATCTACATGTATTTCACATTCATGAGTACACAATTACAAACCTGTGCAACTAACAATTTTGTAATTAAGCATTTATGCATAACTTACATCCAATGTATAGACCACATTTACATGTTTTAATATTCATGAATTTATACCCAATACCCAATTATCATTCACATGTATATGCTATGTGCTCATTTTTTTTTTATTTCTTATTAATTACATATTTTTATAAGACAATTAACATATTAGATAAATGAAAATAAATGACCCTGTTTATTTCACATTTACAAATTTTTTACATCGATAATATTTATACCCATGAATTTATGTACAGGTTACATTTATAAGCATAGACTTTACACGTATTCTTAAGTAATTTCTTATTTATTTTTTTTTATTTTTTTGATGAGGAACCTTTTATATACAACATATCCGCAACATGTGAGGGAAGAGATTTGAACCTGGGCCTCTCCATAACTAGAGAGTTTTAACTACCCACTTGCTCTCCAACTCCTCTACATGAGCGGGTTACATTTATAAGCATAGACTTTACACGTATTCTTAAGTAATTTCTTATTTTTAGAAAAAGTAATCTTTGACACAATTCAAGTTCACAATTATATGTGTATTCATGAATTTATGTACAGGTTACATTTATAAGCATAGACTTTACACTTATTCTTAAGTAATTTCTTATTTTTAGAAAAAGTAATCTTTGATACAATTCAAGTTCACAATTATGTGTGACTGTTTTGCAACTAATATATGAATTTCCACTCATTCAAACAATTGTACTTATATATTAAAACTCTTCATAATTGCTCTAATTAATTTATTTTTTCCATAATTGCATAACTTTAAAACATTAACATATTATAGACATTTTTTTAAAAACAATATCACAATGTAAATATATACCTCTTAACAATTTGCATTTAAAATTTTAAGCACTTTCACATTTATATTATTAGTATAAAATAATTAAAAACAAATAAGATTGCACCTTAGGGGACGATGAGTGAGGATGGTGGACGAGTAAGGACGGGGTTGGTAGGGGACGATGAGTGAGGATGGGATGGGTAGGGAGAGGCTAGATAAGCTTCCACCTTCACGTGGTTGGCCTTGTTAGTAGATAATAAGTTGTTCTCCTTTTAAAAAATAAGAGAATAACTTATTCTTGAAGCAAAGAGAAGCTTAAACTTTGTATTTAAAAGTGAGATATTGCTTTCAAAATTTATAATATTTCAATTCTAATTTTATAAAGTAATCATACTTTAGAGCATTGAAGCAAAGAGAAGCTTAAACTTTGTATTTAAAAAGTGAGATATTGCTTTGAAAATTTATAATATTTCAATGCTAATTTTATAAAGTAATCATACTTTAGAGCATTGATTTTTATAATTAATGCCAATTTGTTGTATTCTTTAGTGTTTGGATATCATTTTCTTAAAAGTATATAAATATAAAATTGTTTCATTAAATTTTGAGCTATGATATATCTAAATAGGTAATAAAAATAAAATATTTATACTTAATCGATGAATTAAGTTATCTAAAATATATATTGATTAATAATTTGTATCAATTAATTATTATTCTATAACTTTTGAAAAAGAAAGTGTGATATTTTCATTTTAGAAAAGAATTGTTTTTTATTTCTTAGAATTTTCTTAACATTTTAATTTAATCATTGTGCATTTTATTTGTACTTTATTTCTTTAATTACTTTCATAGCTCATTAAAATAAGTTTATTTTTTAATTATGAACAAGCAATATATGCATAATCCTTTAAAATATTAAATATATTCATATTAAATATGTAAATTTATTTAATTGTTTTTTAGACTTTGTAATTACATTCATTTAGAATTTTCATAATTGCATTAATGGATTTAAATTTAAAAAAAAAATTAATCATATTTGCAAAATTTTACACCATATAATCAACATATGAAAGTACGTAGCTCTTACATGATTTGCATCTAAAATTATAAACACTCACAATTACAAACTTTAATAGTAAAAATTTATTAAAAACAAATAAGATTACACCTTAGCTTGATGAACAAATAAGATTACAATTAATATTAGGACAATTAGTGAGGATGGGATGGGGATATAGGGGATAATTAGTAGAGAATAAGTTATTCTTAAAGCAAAAGATGGTTAAGCTTTGTTTTTAAAAGTGAAATATTATTTTGAAAATATATATATTGAGTAATATTTCTTATACACATTCACCATGGGGATTGAACCTGGGTTACATCATTGATAATGCAAGTGGCATCTTTGTCGGTAGACCACACTCACGTAGATTTTATTTGTAGGGGAGTTGGAGAGCAAGTGGGTAGTTAGAAATCTCCAGTTTCAAATCCCCTCACACACATGCTTCTTACAAATCAATGTTATCAATTAGAATATTTCATGGAATTTCAATGCAAATTTAATTAAGTAAATTTATATTTAAAGCATTGATTGTTATGACAATATCCCTTGTATTATTTAGTGCATGAATATAATTTTCTTAAACTCTAAAGTATGTGAACACATTTTAGTGCATGAATATAATTTTCTTAAAATCTGAAGTATGTGAACACATTTTAGTGCATGAATATAATTTTCTTAAAGTCTAAAGTATGTGAACACATTTTAATATTTAGTTTCTCTACACTATTCATTAGCTTTTGTAAAACTCATTAACTAGATGATATTTGCATCTCATGAGAAATCTTCCTTGCTTTTGAAATTGAGTTTGTTTTTTCTTCAAAATAATTACAGCAAATACAATTAAAACAATAAAACATCTATTTGATAATTGATTTTTCTAATAATTCTTTGAGAATATTGGACAATTATTTGCTAGCCTATATTTTAATTCTAAAATCTAGACATAATAGAGTGTATAATATAAAATAATTTAATATTTCTAATAATATTAGTTAGACAAAAAAATTCCTACAATGTCTCTTTTTTCCAAAATGTTTTTCGGGCTCAATTGTACTTCAAGTGAAACTCTTTTGAACCAGAATATTTTCTTGGTTTCTTGGGAGCGGATGGCCTCATGGTCAGGGATTACTCTGTGGATCCTCCTTGATTGAGAAGTTTCTCTTAGACGAAAAACTTTATTTCAAATTTGATTTCATGAGCGGGATCCTTTGTTTTATGCTTTAAAACAAAGAATTTTAAATTCGTGAGTGGGTCCCTTTCGAATGGGCGGATCTCTTCTTCGATCCCTTCAGGCGGTGTTTCCTTTGACTTGCTTCCCAACCAAGGTAAACTGTGAATCCCTTTTGAGATTACTTCCATAACTGTTTCTCATTACTCCTTTTCCCTTATTGGAAAATTTGTTGGTTCTCGCTCCGACATGGACACGAAGGTGGACATTCACTAATAGAAGCCTTGTGGGCATATGGAACTTGTAGTCATCCTTAGAGGATTTTTCTTCATTAAGCTAAATAACGTCGAGGATTCAAGATGAATCCTTTTGGGTGGACGTTGGTTCTCAGGCAAATAATTTTTTTTTCTCCGTGGATGCTCTCCTGACTTTGACCCTGAATCGCAAAGCATCAACTTTACCCCAATTTGGGTATCGATTCAATTCTGGCATGATGATATTATTCAAGGTATAGCTAGCGCTATTAAATATCTCATATCCTTTCGACCATGCAACTAAAGCCAAGTCTTGAATGGTTTATGCAAGAATGTGTATAAATACCAACCTTGATTTTAAATTATCGTCTTCCATTGAGCTTCTATTAGATTTTGGCAGTAGAGTGCAACCTATCGAGTATGAAAACAAGTCGACATTTTGTTCCTCTTGCTAATAGAGTGCAACCTATCGAGTATGAAAACAAGTCGATGTTTTATTCCTCTTGCTCTAGACAAGGACATCTCTCCTCTTAGTGCCCCTCTCTGCCCCTCCTAGAGCCTAAGAAATATTGGCAACACAAAGTCTATGAATCCCTTTCCCTCTCGTTCCCCTATTGTAGTTTCAGGTGCTATCATAGATTCCAAATTTTCTCAACCTTCTTATCCTACGAAGGATTTGTTTGAGGAAACCAGGCTTCTGGTTTCTTTTGATGGAGGCGCTTCCAACCATGCCCAACAGATAGCTTATTTTTTGGTTGACATGGAAACCTAGGTTTTGAATTGCATGACAAAGATCGAAGAGGAGGCCAAGACTCTGAATGGCAAGGAGATACCCCTTATGGAGGCTCCGTCGATTAGCATGGAGAAGACCCAAAACTTTATTTTTAAAAAGAGGTAAGGCCATGAACCATAACCCTAAGAAAAAATCTTCTCTTGTCTCTGCAAGTAAAGATGCCCTCATGGAATGTGAGATGCTTGACTCCATGAAACTTTTTTTTAGGCACAACAAACCCAGATGAGGACCCCTTTGCATGGTTCATTTGCTTTTTGTTTTCTTTGTTTGGCAGTTCTAGGATTTCTCATGTTCTAGCTTTGTCTCTAGGTTTCCTCCCTTTCGGTTTTAGAAGTTTATCTTGCTAGCTCCTATCTATGGGCCTTCTCTAGTTGTACAAAGTTTGGGGACCCTTTCAAAACCCCTTCTTCCAACCAGTAAAAAAAAACATATTTACTCATTGAAAAATGAATAACATATTTAATATTTTTGGCAATTATGCATATATTGGCTGCTCAAATTTAAAAAATAAATTTATTTTATTGAATTAAAAGTAATTAAAAAATAATTAAATTAAAATGTTAAGAAATATAGAAAGATTCCTTTATAAAATGAAAACATCATATTTTCTTTTTCAAAAATTATCTAAGAATAATTAGTTGATACATAATATTAATAAATAAATGGACGAAGATAGTAGATCGAAATGGATTATTAAGGATTCTAAGGATTCACTTGGATGGATGGATGATAGAGATTGGTACCAGTTGCTAACATTACTTAGAAAACCATATTATCATGTTTCTTCACATGTTTCGAGTTGCACCATATCGCCTTCCACACCACCATGAGTGGCAACAATCTTGGAGGTATGGTTCAAGGCAACAATATTATGATTCTACATGAAATCAGAAGAGCACCAACTATAGCAGTATTTGGCAGAGAAATCATAGTGATCCTAGTTTTCAGAGCGGTTCATCAACATCAAGGAACAAGTGGACCCATCATTCAAGTTATCAAAATATAGCAACAGAAGTGTGGAGCCAACAAAGCAGATTTGGATACTCAAGTAACAAAATAGCATACCAACATCAACGTGTTTCAATTGGATGGATGGATGATCGAGATTGGTACCAGTTGCTAACATTGCTTAGAAAATCATATTATCTTATTTCTTCACATGTTTCGAGGATGAAACATTTGTAAGAAGGGTGGCATGTTAGGGTACCTAGGAATAGATATTTGGGGATATATTATTATATTGTATAAGGGTTGGCATGGGCCACACATAATCCAAGGTTGATTGTATTATAATATAATATAATATTATATTAGTTGTAGGTTCCCCAAAGTAGAATAAGAAGATGAATATATAAAGAAGAGATATTTGTCATTGTAATCATCATGGGAGATCAATCATATGTAATCATCTTTGCCCACGAAGTGGCTTATGGGACTTTTCCCTCCTTAAGTGGTACTCTCATCTTGGGAGATCTTGTGGAGTTATTCCTTCCTTAAGGATTATTATTGGTGTTTCCCTACCTTAAGGGTATTATCTATCTCTCTCTCATTTGTGGATTGTTATTGTGGATAATTATTTGTGGATGAATGATTTAATATTTCTGCATATTGGCGAATGATTTAATATTTCTGCATATTGGTGAATGATTTCTGTTATTAAGAATAAGGTTTTGCAATAGTATGTTGGCCTACATTCTAAAATATTTGATAGAGGCCAAGCCATTTGGGTTTCCACTTCTCTTTATCACCATGCTTCTCATTTTTGGGATCCAAGTGCAACAGTATATCTCCTCCCTAAAAATGTTTACCTTTGTATTTCTTATTGAACAACTACATTGTTTTATGAGCCTGCTCAGTTATCTTCATTAATGAATTATTTCTATCTTCTTGTAACTTCACAATCTGATCAAGTCTTCTCTACAAGACATTTGGATTTTCATGATCCTCAAGAAGCAAAGATAAAGCATGACTTTCCACCTGAGGGGGTAATAGAGCATTCTCACCATAAACCAGCTCATAAGGAGATTTTCCTATGCTTCTTTTGATAGATATTCTATCAACCCATAAAGTAACCTTTAGCTCACTATCCCAACTTTTTTTTTCTACCTAATGCTCTTCTGATTCTTGTGATCAAATTATTGTTCGAGGATTCTACTAAACCATATCCTTGAGGGTAGTAATTCCAAAATGAGAAAGCTCTATGCTCTACCTAGCACAAAATTCAACCATCTCAAAAGAAGTGAAATAGTTACCATTGTCACTATCTTCCTGGGAACCCCAAATATTATCAATATGTGCTCTTCTAAAAATTTATGACCACTTTTGTAGTGGATTTCTTGAGAGATGTTGGTTCTACCCACTTGTGAAAATAGTCTGTTGCTGTAATGTTCCACCTGTGACCTCTAGAAGAATTAAGGTTAATATCACCTATGAGATCTATTTCCCATTGAGTAAAAGGAGCTTCCATAATTACTGGCCTTAGGGGCATGGTTGGTAAGTTCTTTTTTCCTACAAAAATCTAATAGTTATGACAATTTTAACAAAATGATATACATATTTAAACAAGGAAAGCCAATAATAACCAACACTCATGATTTTGTGATCAGTAGCTTGTGGAGCAAAGTGACCTCCATAAAATCTAGAATGATATTATTTCAGCACTTGAGGGACCTCTTTTTCAAACAAACAGAGAAGCAACACACCATCTTGATGCCTCCAATACAATCTACCTTCCTGAATGTAGTATTTTTGAGCCAATTGCTTGATAGATCTCCTTTTATTTTTGGGCATGTCTTCTGGAAATGATAAGTTTTGAAGGTAAAACATAATGTCATCATACCACTGGCAATAAAAATTATCAACTGCTCTAGCTTCTTACTGCTCATTTACTACAATAGTGTTATTCATAGCCTCCCCATCTTTGTTATCCAAAAAATTTGCCAATCCCTATCCTCTAACAATTTGCACTGCTTTGAACTCTACATCATACTATAATAACTTAGCCATCCATCTTGCAGGACTACCTAAAGGTTCAAGCTGAGTGAAAATATCTTTAATAGTATTGTAGTTGATACATGCTATTGCCTTGTTGGGTCCAAAGATACCTTTGAAATTATCTAATGCTCTGATTAATGCATAAGCCTATTTTTCTAGCATAGAGTATTTCAGTTTAGCTCCCTTCAATTCTGTACTCATAAAGAAAATAGGCATTTCATTTTTCTCTTCATCCTTTTGAGCTAGAACTACAACAATAGTGTATTCTGAGGCAAATAAGTAGATTTTGAAATATTTTGAGTAATCAGGGCAATTCAATACTAGAGCTTGAGTAATTGCATCTTTGATCTTCTGAAAAGTTGTAGTATTTTTCTTTTTCCACCTTATTTTCCTGCTTTTCTTGATCATGTCATTTATTGGCTTGGCAATTTAAGTGAAATAAGGGATAAACCTTAAAATAAAGTTAATATTGCCAAAGAATGATCTAAATCCCTTAATATATTTAGGAGGGGAAATTTTAGCAATTGCTTCTATTCTCTGTGGATCAATGCTAATCCCATATTTTGAAATAATATGCCCAAGCAGTATACCTTGTGTGGCCCCAAACACATATTTTCTAGGATTCAAAGATATGCCAAACTCCTTGCACCTGTCAAACACTTGAGTTAGATGTGCAAAATGATCTTCAATATTTTTGAAAAAACTGTAATGTCATTAAGATATACTACCACTATCTTGAACATCAACCCCTTAAATGAAACATCCATGGCTCTCTGAAATATTTCCCCTACATTCATCAACCCAAAGGGTATCCTAAGGTATTCAAATGTTTCCCATGGTGTGGTGAAAGCTATTTTGTGTCTATATTCTTGATTCACTACAATCTAATTATATCATGATAAGCCATCCAATAAAGCCATTCTTGATGATCCAATATTGCTTGAAGCAATTATTCCATATTCGAAAGTGGATAGTTATCTTTAAGAGAGATCTTATCCAAATTCCTAAAATGTACACAAATCATGATCTCACTATTATTTTTTCTAACTAAGACCAAGCTTACCAACCAAGAAGAAAATCTCACCTTCTTGATTATCTTGGTATCCAATAACTTCTACACTTCTTTTTGCATAATTGGATGCAAAGTGGGATTGAACTTTCTTTGTTTCTACTTGAAAGGCTTGGTATACTTTTGAAAGGGTATTATGTGAGTCATCACCTTTGTGTTGAAGGTCTTCAGATCCTCATAACTCCAAGCAAAATTATCAATTTTATTTTTCAAGAAGTTGATATATTGATGCTTCTTTTCTTGACAGAGTTTTATTGATCCTAAAAATCTTGGGCTCTTCCTCTGTTCCAATATTAACTTCATCTACCTCAAACTCCTGAACTAGAGGTTTATATGCTCTATCAAAGTCATCAAACAAGCTCTCTAAAGATACCAACCCCCTCAAGATTATGTTGGTCTTTAGTTGTATGACTTTTGTGGATTCTCCAATAACATCCTTCAGTTTTTCTTCATCACTTTCATCACAAAGAACATTAAAAAATTCATTTTGCATATTAATAAAATCATTGATGTGTATAACATCGTGAAATACTTGTAAACATATCACATTATCAGGGATATATGGCTTATAAACCGATATGGTTGGGAACCTATCCATAAACCAAGTTTTTATCTCAAGGCTATTTTCTCTAGAAGCACTAATTGTAGATCAAAAGCCAAGAATTTTGTGCTTTAGAAATATAATGCAGATCAAAACCAAGAATCTATCTATTTCATCCAACACTACTTTCTTATATTACTTTAATCTAAGGTGCCTTGTTTGATATTTTACTTTGATCTATTGAATTATTAGCTCAACATCCCCACTAACTTTGAGGTAATTAATACCCAATTCCTTGGCTTTTCTTAGCCCTAGAAAAAATGCTTCATACTCTGCAACATTATTTATACAAGAAAATTCTAACCTGTATGTTATGCCAAGATAGCTTCCATTGATGTCTATCAACAGTACCCCAGCTCCTGCTCCTCAAGATTTTGTCCCATCAAAGTTCATAGTCCATAACTCTAAAGTTAAAATTTTGTTAGTTTTTACATTCACTTTAGCCTTTAGTTTAGGATCCATATTCTTAGCATTAGGCACTTCTAACAAGAAATGATCATTTCAAATAGATTAAACTATTATATCTTTTTCTTCAACATAATTCATGATATTAACCATATTAGCACTTGGATCTCTGAATTCAACTAAATACCTATTGAAGGGTTCTCTTTTAAAGATGAATTTTTCCTTACTCTACATCAAGATAGTGGTATATGACCAATCCAACTGAATAGTACCACCTAGTTTCTCTACCCAATGCCTAGAGAGTAAGATGGAAAAGAAAGGGTCCACATCTACAACTGCAACATCCATTACCACACCTTTCTTAGGATATTATTCAAGATGGACTAGAAGGCCAGTAATAATACCTACACAAGGTACTCTCCTATTATCCTTCACAAAAATAGGGGATGCTCTTTCTGATAAATCAAGCCTAATTGATCAGCTACTTATTTTGACATCACATTCATTGAAGCACCACTATCAAGCATGTAGTTATGAATAACATATTGGTCTCCATAGCCTGATGTACATATTAGTGACATGTAAAATAGATTAATTAAATATGGGGCTTTGACTGTATTATTTTCAAGGCCTATGGGGTTTTGAGGCTTTCCTCCTAACTGATCAGTTAATTTGAAGGTCCCACATACCTGATATCGGTACTTTGGGATGGTCATTAATTCTCTAAAAGTGATGTTAACCTTATTCTTGGTAACCTCTAATCCTAGCTCAATTTAATTTTTCTTATCATCAATTGATTTTCAAGATCTCTGATTAACTAAGTTAATTTGCTACTTTTAGATAATTTCCTCTTCTTTAGGTTCTTCAGGAGTCATTCACAACTTCATCTAGTTTACCTTTTTTTGTGAAATCACTCTTGTAGCTTTCTCCTTTTGTGTAGGTCCTTCATTAATTTTATCCTCCATTATTCTATTTTTAATGTTGATAGCATGTATTCTCTCTAAAGACTCAACCTCTTCTGTTGTAGGTATAAGCTTTCCCTGCTTCATTCTATCAAATATGGTATTATGGGGACTCATTTGAGGTTGATGCCTCTCCAAAGACTAAGGCTATTTGTTCAAGATTATTGGCACATAAGTCCATATCTCTCTCAAATTATTTTTCTCTAACCTCATCCTCTTGAGTCTAGCATACATTAATTCTAATATCTTCATCTTCAAATTCAACATTTAAATCAACATTAGAATGTAGACTTAGATAAATACCACAATCAATAGGGTTATGTGGTGCATCATAGGAAAAGTAATAGAAAAGATTATCTGAAGCTATATTGTTAGATGGTATTGGGTTTGGAACATAATCTAGATCTCTCTCTACTTCTTTCTTTTCCAATTCTCATTCCAATTCCTATTTCCCTCATCATTTCCATTGTTATTCCATTTTCTATTGAAATTCCTCCTAAATGGAGGCTTGTTATATTCTTGTTGTATATCATTACCCTGTGTGGTTTTTGCAATGTTGTCCTTTTCCTTTTCAATTCTAGCCAACCTGTTATTCAAAGTGGTAAACATTTCACTCAACTAATTAGTTATTTTGCTCATAGGATCCAAATCTATTTTCTTAAGGATAAAGAACTCAATATTCTTGGGTTTTCTTTTATGTTGATTGGGATCTGAAGAGTATGTTTTTATCTTATCACTATCAATCATATTTATTTCTATCTAAATAGTCCTTTCTATACTATATCAATGGTGGCTTTAGCTTGCTACCTTAGTTCATAACTGAAATCTCCAAGGAAATCATTATTGTAGAAATAAATGGACTACTCATCATTTGGCCTTAATGCTACTAGAATATTATTTTTTATCTTAAAAAATATTCTATTGAAGTCTTCCATTGATTCATTTTCCTTCTTCTTCATGGTATCCAACTCTATCAGCAAGGACTGTTCATTCTTCCTCTATCCATATTTCCTAAGGAAAGTGTGCTCTAGCTCTTGAAAATTATAGATAGTACCAGCTCCAAGGGTGTTAAACCAATCTCGAGCATCTTTCTCTAAATTTTGAAAGAACAATCGAAGGATAAAATCTTCATCATCTACCTTAAGACTATCATATTTCTCTTAAATAGATTGATCATTTGGTCCATAATTACAAAAACTAAAATTGTCTTCATGATGACCCATATTATTAATTACGCTTGTAGTGGTTCTTATTCGCAGTGTGGTAGTGGTCTTAGCTAGTCAAAAATACATGTTACATAAAGCTTGATAATAATAATCTTTTATAACTACATTTACCATAGTTAAATGATGGTCTCTTACTATCTCTTAATTAGATCTTGGAAATGACCCATAATAGCCACTATCTCCATCACCTTCATTTTTTTAATTACTATTTTGGGGTAATTTATCATTTTTGGCCAAAAATTACACTATTTTTAGTAAGTTACCAAAAACGTCTAGATAGCCCTCTAAATTAATACACATTATTAGATCACCCATATTAAGCCTTCTAGAAAATCTGAAGTTATTAAATTCCAAATATTCTTTCTTCTAGTTTTCTAAAATACACTAATTTCCATTTTTGGGCACTAGATGAAGGAATTAGGGTAAGATAAAATATTGAAATATCATCTAGACTACTAGTGTAGCCTATCCACGATATTGTCCTCCTCTTTATCTAGATCCATATAAAATTTCAAGTTGGTCCTTTTCATCACCCGTTACCCTCGAACACTATCAATGAGACATTAATTAGTCTTGTGATCAATTAATGTTCCACAGAAATAGCTTCTCTATGAGGGGGAGATTGTTGAATGAGCTCATAGATGGAGAGCCAGACAAACGTCATTCTCAGGATTTGAGTGAGCCTGCTCTTGATTGTGGCCATGGGCCTAAGTGGGAGGTTTGGCACTAGAGACGTCAGTGACTGCGATGTCAAAGAAACGTTGTTTGAAGTCGTAGGCAGTGTAACTAGGCTTGGGTACCTCTTGTTCCTCATCACAATGCTAATCATACCAATGAAACCTTGCTTAGGGGGTACATGATGAACCTCATTCACCTGAGGTACTGTATTGGCCTGCTCCACATGGGCAGGAAATGGGTCTTTGAAAACATCCATCTGCTGATTGTTGGGTGTGACAGGATTATTGACCTAAAGATCATTCCTATCGATTATATCTTGCACCAAATGTTTGAACTTGTAACACATTTGCACATCATACCCATTTTGCCTATGAAACTTACAGTATAGGTCTTCTCTATATCCCTTGGGCTTCAATGCATTTGGGTCAATAGATTGACTCTCAGGAAAATTGATTGCCTTAGCCGCACAGAGGTGCTCAAACAAAGAGTCCATAGACTCTACAATAGGTGTGAAATGTTGCTTGGTGCAATGCTATTGATTTTGCCCTCGGTTATTTTGGTTGTCCTTGTTATAGTTCCTAGGTGTGGCCTGATAATTGGGCTTTTGAGAGGGCATAGGTTGCGCTGGCCCTAGGATACTAATGGCAACCTGATTGACTATCACTGGCTCAGGCTACACTGAGATGCTCTTAGCATTCTTATTCCACTCCTTACGAGGCTTCACAATTTCTCCCTCTTGAATCTTGATGTCTTCAATTGTTCTATCTTGCGCTAGAGCATCTTCAAGAGTTGGATATTTTTGTAGTTATAACAACAAGGAGATCGAATTTAGGCAACTCTTGGCAAACCTCTGAGTCAACTCCACCATGGGGAGTAGATATGGCAACTTGGTTAGTAATGCTTGCTACCTATTGCCATAATTCATGATTGAATCATCATCATATTGTTTCAACCCAACGAGATCATCCAACATCGCCTTCTGCTTGGTATGGAAGGTGAAGCATTCTAGAAACGTGTCTATGAGTTGATCCAAATTGTGGATGCTATGCTTCGGGAGTTGGGTGTACCACTCTATAGCTGGGCCAGAGAGGGTAGCCAAGGATGTCCTCAAAAGTAAAGCATTGTTATCCTGGATACCAAAGTATTGGCTGAGGAATTTGGTAACATGCTCATGCGCATCTTCTTCTCCCTTAAAGGTAGTCAAATGAGACATCTTAAACTACCCTAGATAGGAAGAGGAAGGTACCGAAGGATGGAGAAGTTGGCTATGTAGCTGGTGCAAAGTAGGCTTATGTGACCCAGACCTGGAGGTCTTATTCTCCACTGAATCTAGGTGCTCTAGCAATGCCTGATACATATCTGAGGATTTGATCTCCTCTTCCTTGCTCGAATCCTATGGTGGAGGAAGAGGAACATCGGGTCTATTATGGGGTGGTGGGATTTCATCCTCTACCTTGATAAGGTGTTTCCATATATTTCACCTTTGACTCATGCTCAATGTAAGCCCCATAAGGCATCTCTTGAGCTGGACTATAGAGAGGAGTAGCTGCCTACAGTGGGCACCCTATGTTTGGCCTGAGAGGCAAGTCCTGATTCGGTCGAGGAGGTCACAGATGCAATATTGAATAAGGCCTAGGAGACCTATCTCAAATGAGAGCAGGCTGCCTCAAATGGACTTCCTGTCTATGTGTACTAGGGGTAGGGACCCTCTCATGTAAAGTTTTCTAGAATAGCTCGTTAGTCTATCATTCAATCATTTCTTTCTCTAGTTGGTACAAGTGGTCTAGTTGCTCTTTATCTCACTAAAGCTGCTTGAACTGCACTTGGCATTTCGCATAACTCGCTATCGCTTGATTTATTTATTTCACTGTGCGGGGCCTAGGAGGCCTAGGAGTCTCGCCATAAATCCTACCTTGTTCAAGATAATCTACGATATCCATCATGCACTTCCCTTGATCAAGGGTAGCCACATTTACTTGAGGTTTGGGACTAGACATATGCTCTTTATACTCAGTTGGCACATAGGTACATTGTGCTTGCGTAGTATATTGTTCTTGATGATAATTGGGGATTTCCTCATGCCTTCATTTATAAGGAAGGGAAGGGTTGAGTTTGCTCGCCCTGAGTGATGAGTATCATACTCATCCTATTGTCTAGGTTGTTGGAACCTATTAGGGCAGTATAAAGGTGGAGTATGATGAATCAACCCTGCCCAATGTGTGAAGTCGTGCTCTAGACCATAAGAGGGTGTGTTAGACCTATCAAGCATGTGAATGTGTGGTATTGCTTTGTCTACTTACACCTTAGTGCACAGTTTTCTTTCATAAAGGAAGGCATGTGATGTGTCTACATACCGGGAACACTCTCCTGGGTAAGGGCCACAACCCCTAGGGGTATCCCGCATAGGGCTCCCTTGTAGGTGGTGTTCTTGCCCAACTATCCTAGGACTTGGGTGAGTAGAGGTCCGCCAAGGAGGTATAACCAAATCCTTGGGGCTAAAGTGAAGACGACTCATGTCTCCTAGTCCACTCTTCGCAGCTTCCACCCTTGAGTGAGATTGGCTACGGTTGCACACCATTGTTACTCTCTACCAAACCCTATATGATTATTTTTTTTTTTTTTAGTTTTACATGGTGGACTCGAAAGCCGCCACGAGTCCTGGGCCAGCCGCTAGAAATCCGCCATCGAATCCAGCACAGTCCACCCCCTAGAAGCCACCACCAGAGAAACCTCGTGCTAACCACCCCTATACCACCATGCCCCGCACTATTTGAACCTTTTACGTCGGTGACGCACCTGGACGGGGATAGGCATCCATGACAGGGAGGCCTGAGGGAATGGAACCCTGATCTCCCTGCTCCGAAAGAAGCGCTTTGATCGTTGAACCAGGCCCTCGGACCTTACCCTATATGATTATATCCTTTACAAATTCTTAATAAAACAACACACAAGAAAGGAAACACACAATAAGACAAGTGTTTATCTCTTTTAAGGATTAATATGTGTTCCCTAAGCTATTTTGTGTGTTTATATGTGTTGGTTTGTAAATAAGACCTTATGTCGTGTGCTTTGCTCTTATTGGATTTTATTCTTGTGTTTAAATGGATTTTACTTGTATACTCGTAGCTGAACAATCGATAATGAAAGTCATGATCATGTAAACCCATCACAGTATGGAGATGAAACCAATACATGGTCAAGGAGTACAGGTCCTACTAGTTCCTCACCCAGTTCACCCACAGTCTACGATATACCTCTCCAAAGAGAGATACGTGCTATAACCCATGGACTATGATGGATCTTGGAACTGACCTTGGCCAAAAATTAGGGTTCGTGGGATTTGAGCCAATGGATGGAGATGAAGCCCACCTTCTTTGAACTCTACTAGTGGTTGGTGATGAAATCCAACTCACTAGCATTTAAGTAAGACATGGTGTGTGTGGTTCTTTTTAAGCTCAAAGAAAGTAAACAATAAAGCACCCAATGATCTTTCACTAAATGCATGCACAAGGTACATTTTACTTTCATAAAATCTAGGTAAAAAAAAACCTACAAGATGCAACCCTAAATGAAGGCCTACCCATTAGGTAGCCTATCCACAAGCAAGCCATACAAGAGCATTGTCACTTAATTTCTTTTTAGTTTTTCTTCTTATTTTTATTTTATTTTTGCATTTATAAAATGGAAAATCTATCTTCTACCTTTTAAGCAAACAATGCGAGCAAGAAAAACAAAATTTAAGCAACTTCTAACTGTATACAAGAAAACAAAAAGTTCAGGTACTTACCTTGACAACCTAAAAAATTGCTATTTCTATCATTTTGAATAGAACAGTCTTTGTTCTGAGACCATCCTAGGGTGGTCCGATGGCCAGTTTGGGGGTCGTTCCATGGTGGGACGGTGGTGTGACCGTCCCAAGGTGGCACAAGGAGTAGTCCAAAGACCGTTTCAAGCAAGAACGACCAGTACCTACAATAGATATAAAGCAAAAATAATGATTAAACCTTCAATTAAATTAATAGGGACAACGTCCCACCATGATCGCAACTGAAGTATGGGAAAAATGGTGCACCTAAAGATGCTAAACAAGATGCATCTATCGCTAATGTAGGATAAGCATTACAAAGGAAGCATTCAAGTAAAACGTGATAAGATAAGCAAAATGCAAGAAATGAAGTTTTATTTTATTATTTTTATGGATTAAAACCATGGTTACATAAACATCCCCTTGAGGGATCTAGATTGATACACTTGTTTACAAAATGGGTGTCCAAGGATCAAGTCCTTTCAGTAACTCGGGTGCATTTCTAATGTTCTTCCTTGTACCCATAATTGAGGTGGGTGAATCTATTATATCGATGCTTTGTTCTTCGATGTCCTTATACTATGCTCCTTCCACATGCATTGTAATACCTGCACCTACACATAAGGAAACCAATTTTTTTAAATAGCAAGTGCGGATTGTGAAACATGCAAAAGCAATACATGCAACTATAGACTAGAAAGTGTAAATATGCAATGCACCTATTTAAAAAACTCCAAATGATCTGAAATAATAAATACATGCATAAAATATGATTTTGGGAAGATATAATTGAAAAATAATAGAAATTGCATTCGAATATGTGGCGCATTTGCAGTGCAATCGTGAAGCCTACAAAACCCAAAATGAGCAATTTTTAGCCCTAAACACCTCCAAATCAAACCAAACTTGGATAGTATACATAAAATGATATTTAAAGGGGATCCATGTTAGTGGATTAGCAATATCAAACACATATCCATGTGCATATTCAGATGGTCCCCAAAAACCTATAAAATCTTAAAAATACGATATCTCATTCAATATAACTCCAAATTGCATGAAATTTGGACAGTAGGTTCCTAGACTATCCTAGAATATTCTTATTTAAAAATAGTAGAAAAATAATGCATGAATATTCCCTTGTCACTTACAGAGATGGTAGAGACTATCATACTCTAGGGACCGTCCTCGGGTGGGACGACCACCAATTTTTTTGATATTTATCACCAATTCCTCTGTGAATTGGTCAAAAACCCTCTCAATATTGTTTTCATCAAATTTGGTGGTGAAATTAACTCAGATGATTTGGTTTTGAAAGTAAATTAAGCCTCTTGAATCACTCATAAACCTCCTGTGCTAGGTAGATATTTCAAGGGAAAAATGCATAAAAGGGTGAGGGGAAATCTTGGTAGCACTTCGCTGCTATGCCTCAAAACTCCTCTTCGTTATTTGTGTGGAAAATAGATCCACTTTATAGCCAAAGGAGGCTCATGGAAAAATGGGAATGCAAGGGCATGTAGGGAAAGAGGCACCACTTGTCCAAATTTTAGTATGCATTGGAGGGGGAAGAGAATCTCCATTTTTGGCCTTCATTCTGTAGCATGTCATAAGGGTTCTACGCCCTTAGACATACATGCTCGAATAGGCAAGATAAATGGCAGTTTATGGGTGCTATTTGTCCCAATTTTAACTTCTTTGGGTCAAAGTCCCTGGTTGTCCCACCTAGGGATGAGGGCATGCCCTCATCCCTAGGTGGGACGGTGGTGATCTACCCTCGTCCTTGGGTGGGACGATGGTGCCTATATGGCCCAAAACTTCCCAAAAGTGGGGTAGAGCCTTCCAAAACCTTGCAAGAGTGGTTAAGACCACTATGTAACCTTTGAGGGCTGCCCTAGGGGCCATATTATGTCAATATAGCCATTTTTTTTGGCCACCTAATCGGATTGACATGATTTTAGTGTGTACAATTTGTTAACAGATTTCACAAAATTATTTTGAATGCACTATGGTTAATATTGATTCTATACAAGTTGAGAAATGTTTATTTTAGCTACCTCAATTCTAATTTTTCTAGTATTTTTTTTGTAGTTAAGATACTATAGCATTAATATCGAGTTTTACAGGTTGACCCAAAACCTTTGACAAAAATCAGCCCAGGGTTGTTGATGAACATGCCCTTACTAAGGATCCTATATATGTAAAATCTACATGTCGCCAAAGCCATTACATCCGGTAAGGCACATAGCCTGTTATCAATCCCATACAACATTTTGGATATACCCCGAGAAAACACACCTACATCATAATTACAAAAAAATAAACAGATACAGATCCCTTCCTTGAAACAGTGGAGAAACAAAAAGCTGTAGACACACATAGCAGAGTACTGAAAAAACTCCCACAAGCTCTATATTGATAGTTACTATTAATAATTATTTGGTAATTGCTTTCTTCCATATATGACATGCTTTGGGACCACATCCTGTCTTGGCCAATCAGCCTTGGAGAAGTGAACCTGTTGGCTAGATTTATGGCGGTGGCTATCTGGTGGTCCACGTGGCTCTAGTTCAAAGTCTTATATTGTCGTTTCTTTCCTACCTTGTGATTATCAACCAACCTCAAATTACTAATATGACTAGGAACCATGTTATCTGACATGTGACTATCCCCATTAGTCTTTGTGGTATTTCTAAGTAGCATCCACCAATAATTTTTATTGTGAGTCCATTTCAAAAAAGAGACGGGAATACTCATAGCCTTTGAACTTACAGTGTCTTCCCTGTTGGTAAATTCGACTATAATTCTTAGCATTTTTTTTGAATAAGCTCCTCTACTTCACTTGGGATATCGTTTTCCCATTTGAAAAGTTTGTCACCATCGACACCCAAATTGGCCAGCTTATCAGCAACTTTGTTAGCTTCCCAAAATACATGTTGGGCTTTTCTGTCCTGTCTTCCCTGGAAAAGGATCCTAGCCTCTTCAACAATTGTTTTAATCCTCCAAGGAGGTGTTTTCCAATTATTGAGGAGATTTATAACATGCATAGAGTCTCCTTCTACAATCAAATTGCCTTCTAAGTCTTGAGTCATTTGAAGGCCTCTCCACATAGCTCTAGCTTCAGCTTCGTTGTTCATCCTTGTTCCCAAATATTCAAAAAATGCAAGCATCATATTCCCATTATGATCTCGCACAATGTCACCAGCACCTACTCTTCCAGGATTGTCCTTAGCCGCTCCATCAAAATTAAGCTTAAACCAACCCGTAGGAGGTGGGGACCACTTAACATTGGCTCTGGGGTTGACTACCCTAGGCACAGACTCATCTAATAAGGTTAAGCTTAAATATTGAGCAATCGTGGTCTCTTGCAAATGAGGTTTACGACTATCAAAAGGGATAAGGTTCACATTCTCGTTGGCAAAGTATAGGATCCTAGAAATGATAGTTTGATGATCATGGATAGACTCATTAAAGACTCTATGGTTCCTTTCTAACAACACCTGCCAAAGATAGTGATTGAGACAAATTTTCCACATATATCTAAGTCTTTGGCTTGAAAAGGGGCAAGGCCACTAGACGAACAAATCAAGTACGATGGCTGGTTTAACCCAAAAAATATTAAAGGCCTAAAAAACCCCACTTAGGACAGTCAAGGAAAAAGGGCACTCAAGGAAAATGTGATAAATGGTCTCCCAATTAGCCCTGCACAAATAACAACGATTAGTGATACAAATACCTTTATGCATCATATTATCAATGGTTAGAATTCTTCCTTCGATAACCAGCCATGAAAAGACTGCAATTTTTGGAATTAATTTTTTTATCCAAACTAAGTCCTTTTGGAGGACAAAATCCTTGTCATCATGCAGAAGCTTGTAAGTTGATTTAACAGTGAACTGCCCGTTTTTCGTGGGAGACCAGGTCACTTGATCTTCCTTGGGTATCATGGGGATAAATTTTTGCCCGAGAATGTTACAAAGATCATTTGATTCTGCTTGAAATCCTTGAATCCTTATTTGTTTCCACTTCATTCTGCCTCTGTCCTCAAGCATATAATAGGAGAATTTTTTGCCAATGAGTTCTTCTGTGATATATCTGATTCGGGCTAAGTTAGGATATTGCATCAGTGGTTCATCCTTAGCCCACCTATAATTCCAGCAATTTATCCTCTCACCATTGCCTAAAACCCATCTTAAACCTTTTTTGATGATTTCCTTACAATTGAGAATTGCTTTCCAAAAAGCATAACCTCTTATTGGAACTGAGTCACTTAGAAATTCCATATTTTGAAGATACTTTCATTTGATGATAGTTGTCCATTCATTTTCTTCACCAAAAATGAGACGTCATGCCTGCTTAGCTAGTAAAGCTAAATTCATATGAGCAATTCTCCTCAGACCTAAGCCCCCATTTTCCCTGGGTCTGCACACTTTGGTCCATCCTACAAGGTGTATTCTTTTTTCTCCTCCGATCCAGTCCATAAAAATTCTTTTTGGAGTTTCTTAATTTTCTGGAAAACCTTCACAGGGGCTTTGAAAATGGAGAGGAAATAGACTGGAATGCTTTGAAGAGAGGACTTAGTGAGGGTCATTTTTCCTGCTTGAGATAGAAGATGACCTTTCCATCTAGCAAGTTTTTTTTGAATTCTTTCAATAACCCTGTCCCACATTGACTCTCTCGGAGAACCAATGAAAATAGGGAGACCAAGATACGAAGTGGGGAGGTTTGCTATATCACACCCTAAAATTTTTGCAATCCTTCCTTACCTCTGAATAGGGGTGTTTCCAGTATTTCACAACAATGTAGAATTTGAATTTCTTTGTTATCAGATTTCACAATATTGTTTCAAATGTACAAGATTCCAAAAAAAAATTCTTCATAAATTGTATGTTTTACATCACATTGTGCTTTTAAAAATTATATGTTTTATATCACATTGTGCTTTTAAATATTGTATGTTTTATATCATAGTGTTTCAACTGCCTTCCTTGATAAATCGTTATCTTATATTTCAAATCACAATATTGGTGTTGTATTGTTAATGTATGAATATTGAACAACAAAAATATTATTTTGTTGTTTGAGATGAACATAGTAAATAATATTGGTGAGTAATACTATCACAAAATTATAAATGCAAACAACCTTTAAATGATTGAAGAAACAAAATTAGAAAATATATTTTTCATTAATTCGAATAGAAATATATTACATTGTATAAAATTGTTGACTGCAGTCAACTTGAAAATATTTTTACATTGTTAAATATCTTATTATGGGATAGCTACCTCAGATTCGCTTGCAACTGCATTTTCTTTTCATTTATCTCCTTCCTTGATACCCTATTTTGACAGCGCACCAAGTCTAACTAGGTTTTATTGTACTTTCACAATACTCCCCAAAAATGTACTTTCTTGCTGGTTTGGATCTTCGAGTATTGTTGGAAGTGTCTCTTTTTCTTTCTAGTGTTGTAGTACGATGTATGAATGTTCATTAAGCTTATCCCTGATATATTTTCTCAAAACATTATTATTAGTTACTTTTAATTACATTTTTCTTCATTTCCATTGCATTTTGCAAAAATGTTTTTGCCACGTTGATATTAACATACATGCTCTTAACTTGCCTTTTTAAGTTTTCAAAATTTGACTGCAAAAAGAAAATGAAAACATCATTCAAAATAGTTATATAAAAAATTATTACTTGTTTTAATGAAATATAAAAACTTAACTACAAAATAAAATTGAAACATAAATAAAAGATTTCTTACCTCAGCCACATCCCTAGCAGACTCAACAAGTGCAATTTTTTCCTTATCGAAAGCCCATTAGTTATAAAAATATTGGGCTTCAACATTAATATTCTCTAATCTACTAATGATAGTATTTAAAACATCATCATCATACATAATTTTGGAATTCATTGTTCCTGTTGTGTTCTAATTTAGTAGACTGCTAAGCTTTTCTAGTTCATACTGAACCAAAGAAAAATTCAATTTCTTTTTTGTAATTCTTATATCGGGTGTTTATTTGATTTATAAGGACCTTGGCCCGATATTCCCAATCCTTCATTTCTTGAAAATATCTAAGCACAATCTATTTCACGGTTGCTTCCATATTTTCAACCATTAATAAATTTTCATCAAAATTAACAATGTCATCCTCAGTTTGAGGAAGAGGGTCATTTCCTTGAGGAGTTGAGAATGATGTCTACTCAGCTGTAGGGGCTTCATTTTGTTGTGCTTCACCCAGTAGATCTTGAAGCACATTCGTTGCCTTAAAGCCTAAAATGTTGCCTTGTAACAAAAAATCATCATCCAGTTGGATATTATCCAATCCCACAGATGAAACTTCTAGTGCCTGTGAAGAAGTGTGAAATGTAAAATATGAGAACCCAGACCCATAACTTGGTGTTGTTGACCATGATATTTGTGAAAAAAAAAATTTACACATCCAACCTGCATTTGGCCTCTCATTTGTGTAGGATGTGCGTATCGTTGACGCGGATGCTACGGTGGAACTTGTTGCTTTGGTTTAAGTGGTTGCTGTGGTGGAAACTATGGCTGTGGTGGAAGTGATGCCACCATATGGCCTCTCATTTTCATAGGTTGTCATTGAGAGGTGGCTGAAAATAGATAAAAAAGTTTTGTTAGCATTATTCAAAAAATCAAATAGAAAAAAACCTTAATTCAAAGTAAATACACATTGATTTACTTGAAGATGATGAAATCTATTGAATTTGGGTATCGATGGGGAGGGGTGGCCACACTAGATTCAGCTTGCATATTTTGTGCATACCTAAATGTACAATAATCACCAGGAGAAGGAGCTTGCCTTGAATATTTTGGTGGCCTTTATAATGGTGATATTTCTGATCCAATATCTTCAGAATCACCAGTTTGTTTTGGCCTATGACCCCTATTGGTAGCATCTTATTTATTCCTTATGGTGGCTTCCCTACCCTTCATTTATATGAAAAGAAAATTACACAAGTAGGTTCACATAAAGGGGTTCCAATATTATTTTCATCATTCTCAAGGCTTCACCACATTTGAGTTTAATGTTGTTGCAGATGACACTCAAGTGAATAATAGTGGACATTCACCTTACTAAACCTCATCATTTAGAAGGACACTAAAGTGCCCCCCCCCCCGACCTTTTCTAAACCCTCACTAGTATAGGACAATTTTACCACAATGTAGGGATTATCCTTTAAGGTCTATGTCACTTAAAATGGGATGCCTATTCCCTAACATTTCCATAAGTCTATTTATATAGGTTACTTTAGCATAAGATCTTGGTTCTTAGTTACCACACTTTCATGACCTAACTAAGGTTATTATCACTCACCTAGTAATGAACATGGTGACTTGAGTCTCACCATTCAAGGTCCCACCATAATTGTCTCATAATTTATTCCATTAATTTCATAGTTATGAAACACCCAATATTCATCATTCAAGATGTATCAATTACAAGTATCTGGTTATTGCATCCTCACAACTCCTAGATTCATGAGTACTTGGCTATTGTATCTTTGCAACTCCTTCCAAAATCCATGACCATCTGGTTTTTACACCACAACTCCTCCCAAGATTGGGTCGTCTTTGACTCAAGAATCCTATTAAGGTTCTATATTCATTCCTAAGAAACCCCATCCAAAACTAGGGTATCTAAAATAATAATAACATCTCTCTCATAAATAATTAAAGTGCTATAATGGAATAAGCTTAATTATAACACCATGCTAGATCTTTAATTTAAAGTAGAACATAAATATCAATATAGGTCTACCATAAAGGAAACATCTTCGTATTTTAAAGAACAATATTAAAGTAATCATAATGCTAACTTCTAACATAATGCTAGCATAGAACATCTATTTAATTTAAACTAGAAAAGCAACTTAAATAGATCATAAGCTAACTTATAACTTTTATTCTTCTTTCATCATAACCAACTTATTGCTTCATTGCTCAAAAATCAAGTTCTCTACATTTTTACATGAAGGCTTCCAAGTCCTATTATTACAAAAATAAAAATAACCAAGTATTACATAACAAAACTTCCAATTACATAACAAATTTTCATTCCAAAAAATATTAGAGCAAGTCTGTCCAAATGGCCACTACACCATCTTCTTTTCATGATCTTCTTCATAGAGAAATCTTTCCCATGGACTTTAATAAAACTAAGGCATTATGATAGCTCATGATGTAATTCAACTAAATATGCATCATGTTTAAGGAAATCAACCATGCATAATACATTTCAACACACAAGGAGATAATCCCATACTTCTTTCTATAATGGTCACCTTACATACTCAAGTCTCAATAAACAAATCTAATTATTTCTAATCAAGCAACTATACAAAAATATAATGCAACACACAAGGAGAGAATCCCATACTTCTCTCTATAATCATCCCCTTATCTACTCAAGTCTTAGGAAACCATAATAATTATTTCTAATCCAAAGTTCTTTCATCAATAAACTATGTAAAAATACAATTCAAGCAACTAAATGGAATATCACTAACTAATTAAAAGATAACCATAATCCATTAGATCAATATTTCTTTACTAAAATCCATACATAGTGAGCTAAAATATTCTAATAAAATAATATCCAAGAATAATAACTCCATATCTAATTTCTTTCCTAATTTCAATGGTTTATAAACTAAAGACTAAGTTATCCCATAAAACATCTTTTAATATTTTCCTAAATATTTCATTAAAAACCATAGAGCTAACATGGTCAAATTTATTTAATTCCACCAAGGATCAAAAGATATTTAAAAGCTAACACAATGAAAATATAAACAAAATATCATCTCTAGTTGATATAGGTTGTACTTATGAGACAACATCAACACCTATCATCGTCCATAAAATAGAGCTTTAACACGCACTACAACCAATCCTAAAAACAAGGCCAAAAGAAGACATCCAAACTTTATCTGATAAAAAAAATGATCCAGACAAACAATCAGAAAGGAGCTATACTAAACTTTAACAAGCATTAACAACTAAGAAGTATCAGGCTATAATCAAAGTATGGGATAGTGCTCAGGCACACAAGAGAACATGCAACCGAGGTGATGTTTCAAAATTAAAGCTTGGTACCTAAAGAAACAAGGATAATGCAAGAACATCACAGGAGGTATTATGTCAAGCTAGGCTATGTAGAACACCCTGGAGAAGCTTTCCAAATTGTATGGATTCAAATGAAGGACTCTAACCATCCCCAAAGAAAACAACAAGCATAAATAGTCCAAAAAAAAATAGGCCACCAACTATGGCTAAACATAATGGTTCAAAGAAGGACCTAGCGCTTAACAAAACAAGCAAGAAGCATGCACACATAGAACAAGAGAGTAAAAATTATGACCAGATAAATTCAACATGGATTGAAACTGCTTACCTTCTCTATAGGTTACAATGGCATTTAGATACATTCAATACCCTTATTCAAAGCCTCTATCTACTCTCACGATCTTTTACCTTATGCTAGCCCATTTCCTTCCATCAAAGGATTCTTAAAAATCCCTAGATCAAAACATTATTTCTCCCTCCTCCAATATGGTTGGCCACCTCCTTTCATAGGCATTACAGGGCAACAAAAGAAAGTAACGCTCACCATCTTCTTAAATAACCTTATTCAAGCAACTTATAATGCATGTATAAAATATTAAGAAGAATGTGAATAATTCCATCATTCAAAATCCTAAGGTCTCCAAACATATAATATCAACTATCCATATTATAATACAACATTGATATTATCACTTTGGTAAGACCAAAACAAAGGAATTAACAACCATCCATTCTTCAAGCTTCCAATACATACATAAAACATTTAATACAAAACATCATATTCCTTTCTTATGAAACAATGTGTTAAGAAAGAAATATTTTGTCAAGCTTACATAAATTAAACATTTATTTTATTTTTCTAATGCTACCAACATTAGAATAATTATCCATCCTACAAAGTAAATTAATACCAAATATTTATATTAATTATTAACATTGATATTAATATTTCAAGTATTAATATCACAAGCCCTCATTAATACTTGTTGGAATATCAATTCTATTATTCCAAAACATAAATAAACAAAACTCTTCAACTCCATTATACATCCCGTTGATTTATCCTTAAGTAGGTGGTATTTTTATTTTGAATATAACCACACGTTGTTCCCTACCTATTAAGGATGACTCCTTTGCCATAGCAATGTCATGGCCCAACGTTGTATCCAAACAACAAATAAATGCAACATGTCTATATGAAGGGTATACTTTTTCCCTTGAGCTATCGATGAATAAGTCATCCATAATTTCCCATATTTGTCTTTCACATCTGGTGGTTGTCCCATACAAATCCACCGATGAGAGTAATTTATCCCGCATCTAAAAATTTTACTAGCAATACCATATTCTCCATATATATTAAGCAATGTATAAAATGCAATATCAATTCATCTTGATAACATAAAAATAAGAACATGCATTAGATATCCACACATTAGTACATAATTCAACATCAAGATCAAGTTTGTGAAGGACGGTCTTTACAATCTTACCCTTGTGTCTTTGCTTTGTTAATGTAGCATTTTAGGGAGTGCTTACAAGAGAAGGGGTCGGTTTGATATTAAATTTTCCTACTAAATCTCCTTTCTGAGTTGTGGCCATGGAAACATGATGAAAAATCATTTTACTAAACTTTGCAAGCAAAAGAAGGCCCACATTCTCTAAGGTATTTAAAGAAGAAAAAATAGATTTGTGGAGTAGGGTTTCCTCTTGACTTATTTTATAAGATACGCTTATGAATATTTGAGAAATAATTATCCCAAAACTTGAAATAATAATCAAAAGGCACCAAATTAGCTTCCTGCTTGACCAAGTGACGTTGTTCCATACTCGCTTTGATACCATATTAGAATTTGCAATGCTTTCCATAAAATAATAGAAAGAAATCATTCACTCAAATCTTATACACAAAACTTAAAAGGATGAAATAAAGAAAAACATACAGAGATTTGGGGGCACCCATAGGCACCATAAATAATCATTACATCATCCATGAATAAGATACACAACACTGTGATAATCAAATGAGGAGTGGAAGGGAGCATCTATACCAATACCAAAACCTTAATAACATAATAATGTGTAACCTAAGTTGACATGATAAGAGGAATTTAGGTTAATTACAAAATATAAAGAGGGTTTAACCATAACAAGGTTAACCTGGGTCCATAGGGCATACATAATAAAATATTACAAATAATTAATACATTGTACAATGAAATGCCCTCTCACACAATGTTGGCCTTGGCCATGAACCAAATTATAATTTCAATAATTTTCTCTATTATATGCTATGTTAATCTTTGTTTTATAGTACCACCACATTTCTCATTTTGATATTAGATCTTAGAGTTTGGATATTGGAGAAGTGGAGAGCTTGATGATTTGATTTCATTTAACCAAAGAATTTGGATTTCAAGTTTGTGGAGAAAAATTGCATATGTTATTGTTGATGTTGTCATGGCTCATGATACTGCTCGGTACCAATCCTAGAATTTAAAGAAGAAAATATAACCTTGAACCTCCAAAGAAGAGCCAAATCCCAAACCTTTACGTTGTTCTTCCAAGACATAGATATAAGTTATATTAATCTTCCTACAAACTAAAATCCATGATAATTTTTTTTATTATGGTAGGAAGAGGTTTTAGGGTCCCCAAACCTTTACAAAATCCAGAAAAATATCCAGTTCAACATAAAAAACTGACCCGTAAGGGGGCAGAGGTCCAAGGTTCAAATATCGGGCCTCGTCGAATTGAATGCTTGTCCCTTTCCTGGTGCTTTGAACAGCGTAAAAGGTTTAAAATGATTGTGGCATGGTGGTTATAGGGGCGGACTACATGAAGATATATGTGGCAACTTTTGGGGTGGACAACGCAGAATATTGTAGCAGCCATAAAAGTCGGACAACCTACCCAGATTCATGGCGGTTATCAATTCCACCATGTAAATTAAAAAAAAACATAAAAAACTGACAATTGACTACCTATCAGCAACATAACTTGCTGACCAAGACAAAAATTCCCTGTACAAACATAGCCTGGCAGTGAACTAAACTAAAATTTGAGCAAAACACAACCAAGTACAACTTAAACAACAATCTCCATAAGAATCAGTCAAGACCATACCGCAACAACTGGCCTTAATTTGGCTAATTCCCATCAACTGTGAACATTATCCAATTTGTTCATTCCTTACGGCTCCTCTAAAGATATATTCTTTATTTTCTTCTTTACCCTTATCTCTTGTAATGACTGGGGAAAATTATCTGTCCAAGACTTACTCTCTTCCAATGAAACTCTAATATTGACCATAACATCTGTAGCTCCATTTCCTTCTTGATAGATATGTTGAATTATGATAGGATTTAGTTGTGATAATTTCACTCTACATTCATCAATCATCTCTACTATTGTACAAATCACTTGTTCTTTTTGAGAGCTTTCATTATATTTAAAGAATCACCTTCAATTATGACATCCCTTACCTTCATTTCTAGTAAAAAATGAGTGCTCAATAGGAGAGCTCTATCTTCTGCAAAATGATTAGTTTGACTGCCAAGAGGTTCAACATATGCTAATAAAAAATTACCTATCTCATATCTTATTAACCCACCTACTCCAGCAGCACCCAGATTCCCTTTTGAAGTTACATCAAAATTAGGCTTAACCCAATATTTTGGAGGCATTTCCCAAAACACATTAGCTCTAGAAGGATTCAACAAAGTATGAGAAAATTTGGAAACTTTCCAATCTAAAAGAAAAAGGAATTCTATATTTTTTTTTTGGAAAATAAGCTTTAAAGTTCTCCTCTAAGGAACTCCCAACCCTTAAATTGATAGAAGAAACATCTCTCTTTTTTCCCTTGAAAATGTGACTATTGCGCTCTCTCCATATCTCCCATAAAAAATATGGAAGAAAAAAAAAGCAATAAAACACTCAAGCTCTTACTAGTAAAGGGTGAGTTCCATTGTAAACATAGATCCACTATATTGTTAGTTTTCACCCAAGAGACTGAAAACTTTTGGAGTAAATAATTGAAGACTTCAAAGGAAAATACACAATCCAAAAAGAGATGTTGGACATATTCCAAAGCATTTTTACATAGAGCACACATGTTTACAAAATGGAAGCCCCTTTTACAGAGATTATCAATGGTAGAAATCCTATTCTGAATAGCCAACCAAAAGAAAAATTTAATCTTGGGAATTAAAATTTTAATCCAAATCTTCTTAACTGGGAGCCAACCAACTCCCTCATCCAATAGAGAATAGCCTGATTTAACAGAATAGTCCCCTTTACTTTCTTTACTCCAAACTAGAGAGTCATTACTACCCTTAGGCTTCAGAGGAAATACCTTGAGTAGGTTAAAGAGTTTGTGAGCTACTTTATTTCATTATTCGGTTAACCCTTCCAACCTAACAACATTCCACCTAGTTATCTCAGAATTCAAAACAAGAAAATCCTTCACCTTTTCACCCAATCGTTTTGACAAAAATTATCTAATGGGTTGTAAATCAGTGTTAAACTTAAGGGGTTGGTTAGTCAACCAATAATCCTTCCAAAAATCCACTTTTTCCCCATTTCCAATCCTCCACCTTGAGCATTTCTTCAAAAGGTCTCTACTATGCATAAGATTATTCCAAAATGCAAACCCCTTGGGCAGATCTTCTGAACATATGAAATCTTTATTATTTTTTAGGTATTTTACCTTTAGAATTTTTACCCAACCCAATTGATCATTATTAATCAACTTCCATCCCATCTTACCAATTAATGCCTCATTCAGTAATTTTAGGAGTCTAAAGCGTAATCCTCCATATTCTTTTTTAGAACATACTTGATCCCAATTTACTAAGGACAAGCATTTTTTATCCTTTGAACCAGACCATAAAAATGATCTTTGGATATATTCTAATTTATCTCTAACAATAGCAGGAATCTTAAAAACTAACATAAATTAGATGGGAATGCTCTGCAAGGTGGACTAAACTAGTTGTGCTTTCCCAGCCTGACCCAATAAATTACCTCTCCAATCGGTTAATTTTTTTGAAAACCTTTCTATGATTGGGTTCCACATATTAGATTTAATTCTTCTTTTAAAATGTAGCATTCCCAAGTAATATAAGAGGGGAGTGTGCCAATCACACAACCAAATATTCTCTTAATGCTTCTTTGTCTATGCTCTGGAGTAATTAGAAAGTAGACCATATTCTTGTTGAAATTAACTTTTTGCCCTGTTGCTCATTCATAGTTGTCCATAATAATTTTAGTTTGTTGAGCTTGAGGGACAGAGGCTTTGGACACAATCATAGTATCATCAACAAATTGTTGATGAGATACCAAATCTGACAAAGGAGTTGTCTTGAAACCTCTAAGATTACTTTCAGAGACCAATGCTACCAAGGAACGACCTAAGGCCTCTGCATGAATAATAAAGAGAAATGGGGATAATGGATCTCCTTGACATAATCCATAAATATTCCTAAAGTATCCTACTGCTGATCCATTTACCAAAACTGAGAACTTGGCTATGGAGACACAATTCATGGTCAACTTTACCCAGTTCTCATTGAAACCAAACTTTTTAAAGATCCTTTCCAAAAACTCCCAAGAGACTTGATCATATGCCTTATTCATATCTAATTTTAACAATATTCTGGCCTCCCC
Source organism: Wollemia nobilis (assembly GCA_028583015.1). Lineage (NCBI taxonomy): Eukaryota > Viridiplantae > Streptophyta > Pinopsida > Araucariales > Araucariaceae > Wollemia > Wollemia nobilis. Next base: position 9,543,438 of record JAQPPZ010017218.1, read on the forward strand.
ACTTCTATCCATAGAATGAATAACCTCATGAATTGTGACTATTCCATCCAAGATTTAGTTGCCTTTAACAAAACCCTCTTGGTTAACATCAATAATAAAGGGCAAAATTGTTTTAATCCTATTAGCTAATGTTTTTGATAGGATATTGTATAAGGATTTGTAGAGGCTTATAGGTCTTGTTGGAACCAATTCTTGCATCCGTAGGATTTCAATTTTCATGCTACAAGGATCCGTTTGAAACCAACGAGCTATTACAGGCTCTGGTCGACCTGCCTCATGTTCTGCTAAACACAAATATTGCTAAACAAGACTGCAGAACGGGTAAGGAAACCCCAGCGGTAATTCTTTGATTAAAATTCTAATTACACACTCCAGATTTATATTAATATATAAGTATTCTTTTTAAAATGACCAAGCATGAAAGTAACCAGCTGTTATGCCTCATGTAGACCGGTGCCTAGATTCATTGGGCTGTTATAGCAATTTAACAAAAAAAATTAATTATGAACAAAGAGAATGGGGAAAAGAAAATTAGCGTTCAAAGCTTCATTCGAATATTGTAATAAAACCAGGAGTTAACCAATGAGAGAAATGTATATAATGCATTCAAATAATGTAACCCATTATACAGTGACACACAGTACTAAGACAAAGATATAATAAAATTGAAAGTCATAATTGTATTGATTTCAAGAATTTTTACATGTAGAGTGGGCGATATGCCTTTTAACTCTGTTTTCAAGAAAAATATATCAATACAATGAAAAGATCCCATTCAAATAATGTAATAGGTCTCTCCTACTCTACTTATTCCAATATGGTAATAGTAGAATCTCTGAATCTCAGGATCAATAGGACATGAAATAATCTCAGCTTCTTGAGCACTTTCCTATTACAATCCTGCACAGCAAAGGGAAGAATAATAATGAGAAGGAAAATAGACACAGAAGGGGATACAACAACACAACTAAAAAGGCACTCAAGTATACCTCTTAGCAAAAATGTTATTATATAATTGCTTGATGCAAAATTTATCCACAACTGCCTCTTCTTATAGCCTCTGGTTCTTGATTCTATTATTTCTGGTTGATTTCTAGCCTTACACCTGTCAGCATCTGGTCATACTTCAAAAATTGGTACAGTTGGCTTCCACTGCCTTTACTGTCTTGGTTTTAGATTTTTTTAGAAAAGAGGTTCAATTAAACCGATGATGGTTGTGTTAGGCAAACCCACTTTTTCTTCTTCAATTGTCTTCTCTTCAATTGTTTCCCTTTGGGTCTCTTTCTCTTGAACAAATTCTTCTACTGTCACATGAACTCCTTCTGTAGGTGCAGGTTTCTATTGTGATGAACCTACTTCCTGTTTTTGACTGTAGGTATTAACCTTTTTACAATTTTGGCTTTGCTGTAGCCATTTAATATGTTCATCAATTAATCTCCAAAATCATGTATCAAATGTAGCTGCAATCCTCATCATGTTCATTTCTTACAAAATTCTATTCTTCTGAACAACAATATCAGGCTTGATCCTTTCATACTAGAAAAGTAACATCTCCACAGTATTTACCATAGATGTAGTTTGTCTAATCATTTATCCTTCATCACCCGATTCACACTCAAATCTGTCAATGGTATCTTTGAGTACCTCTTCTATGTCTGAGGCTTCTAAGCATTGACCTAAGGATAGGCCAATATCTGCCAATTTCCCTATAGCATCTTTTATCATGTTATTTGTTTCATTCACCAAATTGATCCATATTCCCCTATTTGCTCCAAACAGGGCTGCTTTGAAGAACTCAAAATTAATCTGAATCTTGATACCATCAGGTGTTATTATTTCTTGCCTTTGTAACTCTTCAAAATGGTCTCCCATAAAATCTAGGGTGGGGTGAATGATTCCAAAATCCTCTTCTCTTTCTTGTATCAAGGCCAGAATCTCTTGAGTAGTTATTTGAATCACCCTTATTTTTCTGAGCATTTCAGTAAAGCCCCTGACATGAGCTCTTATCTTTATTAACATATTTTTCTTCATAGCATTAATATAATATACATGATCTTGGATTTTCACCATTGGAGGGGGCTATACATTTGAAATATATATTTTTTCTAATTATTCATGTTGCTTATTTATTAATGCCTTTAGCTCTACCTTTTCCTTTTCCTCTTTCTCCAATTGTTTCCTTAGCTCTATAATTATTCCCATGAATTGATCTATGGCTTGATTTTGCATTGCTTTGACAACTTTAGCCATTTCACCTTCTTTTCCTAGTATCGATGAGCCCCCAGTTTCTTTATTGACTCTAAAGATTAGTGGGTCCTACAAAATAGGAAGATTTATCTCTACAATATTTGATATATGCGCCTTTGATTTATATTCTTCTGTGAACTATCCTTTCATATTCCCCATCCCTGCTACTAACTGCAATTCTTGCTCATCTATAGCAATGAATGTAGCTTGTTCATATGTTCTTTCTAGGACAACCTTTGTAGAAGGTAAATACAATTTGGGTTTCTTCTTTTCCACATGAGTTACATTTTCTTGGTTCTTCACTGAGTGACTTCGGAAGAGGCCACCTAATCCACCAGTTCTCCTGGGATTCATTTGTATTATTGATGGAATTTTAATCTCATCCCTTTATTGTTATAGTGGCAGGGATAGCCATGGGTGCAAATTTTTTACACTTATTACACTTAGAACCCTATCAGAAATAGGAACTATGGCTTGTTCTGAGAGGGGAGGCTCATGAGTTGGTGTTGTTGCAATCTCCTTCCCTTTATCTATATTTTGTTTTTGGGAAGATTCCTGGGAAGTGTTAGGTGTTGCTTCTATCCTGAGGTAAGTACTTTTGAAATGCCCAACCTTTTGCTCTACTATATCTATAGTTTTGACAATGACTTCCATCAGATCAATACCCTGTTCTTCTATTAATTCTAATAAGGGATCTTCCTTGATGGTTGGGCCTGTCCTTGGCATAGTAGGTGCTACAACATCCAATGAATTTTCTTGAAGCCTTCTTAGTTCTGTAGGGTAATCATAGGCTTCATAAACATGTGTGCTACCTGTAAATCTAATCCTTTCTCCATAGCTTCTAACAAGATTTCTTCAAAAGCGTCTTCTTGATGTTTTATTCGAGGATATTCTCTCTTTTCCATCATTCTGTTGTATGTTCCCTTTGGGTCATAGAATCTCCATGATATTTCATCTAATCCCATGTTGTCCAATTCAAGCATTCCTTTGAGCAGGGAAGGATATCCAAAAAATACAAAATCTCCAAAATTATAGGGAAAATCGAGCCAAGGGACCTTACCGTGTTTCTTTACCAGTCTCATCTTAGCCTCTTCTGCCACCTGCCTGCATAATTTTAAAGCTGCTATGGATAATGGGCAATACTATGGTAGCACCTTAGGAGGTATCTTAGCTCCATACAATATAATATAAGTAAAACCCTCTATGAAGAAGAAATATCCAATTTCTTTTTCTTTAATGAAGTCTTTTACCCCTGGCCCTAATATCTCTGGAACTAACCCAGTTAAGGCCCAATGGATTTCTACCATGAAATGATCACATAACCAGCCCATGTGAGTTCATCCTTCATGAAGTCTCCAGAAGCTATTCTGAACATAGGGGTTGTCGATGGCTTTTACTCTTTTACAAGCTTCTTCTCCCAATTGGCCCGTTATTAGGTGAATGAGAAATGAATATTTTGAAAAACGAGGCATCTCCTGCCTCTATTCAAAAATTGCTCTTCTTAATTCCATCATTTCTTTATGTATTTGGGTACTCAATTCTAGTTCCCAGACATAAATTGGAGTGTTATGTGCCCTATTGCATTGTGCAGCTAAATATAAAACCCTTTTTGTTATTCTATTCAAATCTTGTACTCCCAAAACTATGTATCATATCACAAAAATCTTGTACCCAGGGTTTAAAAGCATTTTTGTTGACTGGGAATTATTTATCTATTGTTGCATATTTATCGAATAAAGTTTTAAAGACTTCCATATATGTAAACATACGAGATTGTTGTTCGATTACTTGATCTACTAGAAAAGTGGTATAATTCGTTAATTTGAACACCTCTTGGATATGCTCGACTTTGATGTTGAACACCCACCGATTATTGTGGTCTCGAAAGGTCCTCGTTATTTCATCATATGCTACTGCCAGCCAAGCCATCAAGTCTGAGGAGAAGTGCACTTTCGGGCATATCAGTTTCCCAAGGTTATTGTTCCATCTGTTATTTATGGGGAAACCCTTGTATTGTAACCTATGAGCTTTATTAAATAAATTCACCATTATCCATGGGTCCTATTATCTCCTTCCATCACTTAGGCAAAACTCTTGATATAGGCGTTGTCAATATCGTACAATTGAGCTGGGTTTGGTTTTTTATCTGCCCCACATTTTTTAGCAAACTCATACATTGTGGTACCAAGAACAGGCAACCTAGAGATCATAGAGTATGGGGATCTGTTTGTGATGAATTGCATGACTTCCCTAGTGTCTACGGGTATGAAAACATCTCCCCATGATGCCATTGTTCTTATGTAGTAGGTAAGGTCTTTCTATGATACTTAAAAACTTTCTTCTTTCTATACCTCCTGTGTATCAACCTTCACTCTTAGATTACCAGGGTAGTAGCCTCATCTATTTTCATGGGTTCATATACAGGGTGGTGGAATGAGTCTGATAAATTCGCATGTTTTGTCATCAACTCGATGTCACCAACTACTATTCAAAATTGACCAACGAAAATTTGCCACCACATCTTTTTCCTAGAGTTGAGATTTTATGGTGAGTAATGTCTTTTATCTTACGTGCCCCGAGCCCTTTTGATTTGTGTGCCTGTAATAATTTGTAAACCTCTGCTATTGGTCGATGGGAACCTTTTTATCGAACGTGGAACTGATATGTGCCACTGGGATGACTTTCTTTTTAAATCTTATGCCACCTCAGATTTGAATGGTAACTAAATCTTTGGGATTCATTATATTTCATTTAGGCAGTGATCTCCCTCGGTATTTCTACAAGATCTGGTTCTTGGTGTGAGTGACGGCTTTTATTGCCTCGAAGGTTCCCTTTTTCCTTAAGTCAAACGTGATCAAGCGCAACCATTTGATGTGCTCCTTTTTTCATTGTCACCATGGATTTGTTCGAAACCTGTAGGTTAATTAACAAAAGAAACATACTCTGAACCCTCTTTAAATTTTGACCAATAAGGATGGGGATTAATAATGGGTTCACAGTATTGTTAAATGCGTTTAACCTTTAATTAATCAAGATTTTTCTTTAAACTTACCTTTGGTTGACCTTAGGGTCGCGCGCTACCATTGGATCTGAGTGTAGGTGAGCACATTCATTAGATTCGTTGAAGATGCTTGTTTGTTAAACCCTTGGTATTTTTTTTGTCTTTACTCTGACTCATGCACGACCATTGGATTTCTTTTATCTCAATGAAGCACTGTTGTTATATCTAGATAGTTGATTCATCAATTAACTCTTTGGCTTATGCATTGTCATCGGATTGATTTGAGATGAAACTATAGATACCAAAACAACACTGATCGAATTGACATACATAGCCCCTAGGGCAGCCCCTAGAGGTTAAAAAGTGGTCCTAACCACTCCCACAATAGTTTTGGAAGGTCAGAGGTCAATTTGGCACCTTTCAGGCACTCTGCTCCCTACTCGTTCCACCCTGGGATGATTACAAACTGGTATTCATCCCACCCTAGGACGATTAGCAGCATTCGCTCCAGGGTGGGGCGAATAGCAGGTTTGACGGGCAAAAGGTCAAACCTTGACAAATGGCAGCTCAGATCCACCACTCAACTCCACCTTCAATGCATGGGAGTGCGAGTGAGCATTTTTGAGCTCAAAGGGGCAGTCATAGAGGCAGTCATGGAGCCCTTAATCAGGGAGGAATCTTCTCTCCCCTAGGAAGGCATGATGGCCAAGTGGCGCCTCTGCATGCTCATTCACAAGAGACCCTCAGGTCTATAAAATGGTGAGTCTTCTCACCCCAAAAAAGGATAGAGCAGGAGCATTTGGAGCAATGGAGTGCTACCGAATTACATCCTCACCCATCGTTTGTGCTTCTTACATCCTTGATCTCTCTTTTGGAAGGGAGGTTATTGGGTGATTATTGGAAGTGCAATCCGGACCCAAAACCTGAACATTTGGCCACAATACCCCACCCAATTTTCTGACACAACCCCATAAGAGGTTTTGGACCCATCCCAAGTGGATTGGTGCCGAAACCGAGCCCCAAACGGTGGGCGTCCTGCCCCCGGGTGCCCCCCGCACTGCTGTAGTCCTAATCGCCCCACCCCGGAGCGATTAGAAATCTGTGGTAGATTTCCCTACTATTTCTTTTGCATTTGATTTTAGGTTATTTACATATGCTGCCATTCAAGTTTCATGTGATTCTGATGAGTTTTGGCTGTGATTTTATTATTTCTCGCTTTCACTAACATACAGGGAGCATCATCGGATACAGGGTGATCGAGGCCGAATTTGCAAAATCCGACCTTCTGGGTCATTCCAAAATGCCCCTTTTTGCCTAACCCCAACTTTGTAGGTGTTTTGGAGGCCCCTGGATGGGACATTTAGGAGGTCACCTTCTAACATTTTATGACAGTCCTAATCGTCCCACCCTGGAGCGATTAGAAATCTGTGGCAGATTTCTTGACTGTTCCTTTTGCAGTGTGTTCCTGGTAATGTTTTCTTGCTTCTATCAAATTTTTAGCTTATTTGATATGTTTTAGTTATCATTTTAATTATTTTATGCATGCATTAACCGTAGGCCTTGGGGATCGCATGTTTCCCTCCATCCGTAGGTGCTACTAATCATTTAATGTTTCTCTGAACGTAGGATCTCGACACCGGAGGGGCAGCAAGGAACTATAGATGCATTCACACAAGTGGCGATGATGTTTGGTCCACCCATTTTCAATGTGGGCACGCGGAAGATCCCCAAGGGGAATGTATCATTCGTGGTGTAACCAAACTATGTCCGACGCTCCTAGCCCCTGAAAATGGAGGAGACGTATTGTAACCCGATCTCGAGAAAATTAATAAAATAAAGGGCTGCACTTTTACATTTGCTTTAAATCTCATTTCAGTTCATTTGTTTTCCCTCTTTTCATGCATTCTCGTTCGTAGGACTTAGCGTTACATTTCCATTTTGTTTGCTTCCGTATCCTCGTGCTTTCAGTGGCGATCACGGTGGGACCCTGTCCCCTGATTTTGAGATCAAATTTCTGATCAAAAGTTGTGTGTTTTTGCTTGCAGGTGTCAATCTTTCAAGCATTGGACTGCTGCTCGTTCCAGCCTGTGACGAGTACGGAGCTCGAATTCGTGTCACCCAGGGACGAATGGGCATTCGTCCCACCCTATGATGAATACAGTTCTGATATTCATCCCACCCCAGGATGATTAGCTCTCTGTGCAGTTTCAGAGTAGAAACTTAGAGGCATCCGGTTTGGGCAGAGAAGAGGTAGGGGTTTTGAGCATCCTCTATCATTTTCTATTTTTTGTCTCTATCATTTCCTATTTCTTTGCTTGCATAGGAGAGTTTTACTGCATGTTTTTCTTTCTTTGCACAAATAAAAAGAACCCCACACACCACGTGGTAATTTAAACACCAAGGAGTTGGTCGTAAAACCCCAACCCTTGATCAAGACCAACGGTGGATTTCATCACCACCTTGGCTTGAATTTTTGCATACATAACCCCGATCGCTACTGTTGCTAGACGTAAATCCTGATGAAAGCTGACCAAGTGTAGTTGGGGTGATTCCCAATGCATGAGGATAAGTCTTCTATGGTAGGTGTCAAAAATAGGGTGATCCCCCTTTCGTACCGCCTATGTTCCACGTACTATTCTGCTCTCGCGTACCAATAGTTTCCCTCACGTAAGGGCGGGTATATTGAGAGGTTCGGTATAAAGGCCTGGCAGTGGTATATTGAAGGGGCGACCATTTTGGGAGACATAAGAGCCATCATATTGCATGTACAACAACACGTTCTTTACAAAGCTTTCAAAACAAAAATCAAAACACACTAAACCAGATTTAGGGCACACCTTTAATCTATAAATGAGATAATCACTTCTTTGATTGTGTGGTTCCTTTTGTTTAGTGTAGAATAAAAAATCATAAAGAAGATAAAAACCTACATAGCTTGTAGAGAGACACCACCATGGTGTACACCCATAGCCAAGCCCAATCACGGGTAGAGGCTATGAAAAGTGTACAAGGAGGCACAAGTCACCTCCGCTATAGCCCCAAGGACTTGGTCATACCACCTTGGTGGCCTGACCCACAAAATAGTCCACATCATACCATGACAGAATGGGACTATAGAGGCACCCCTTCGAGGGGCACTCCCATTCAACATAGACCCTTCTAGGAGGAGTCCTTACACGTAGCACTCAACATAAATGGGAAGGCTCCCTTAGATGCTCGTTATGAGTGGCCACCATGCAATGAAGTGCTAGAACAACATAGGGTCCATAAGGAGGGGCCACATGATTACATCATCCCTCCTCTACCCCTTATTACTATCAAAAACAATAGGCCAAATCCAGAGCACAAGGCTCTTTAGACAGGGCGAGCCAACTCTGCCCGCCCCTTTCACATATACGAAAGGGAGCATGAGGAAGACCATTACATTCCTCAAGAGCAATACATAACGTGGGAACAATGCGCCTCCGCACCTGCTATCTATCGAGATCACCTACTGAGGCCAGAGCCTCGGGTGAATGCCGCCAACCTCGATAGAGGGAAGTGACCTATAGAGATCTCGGATCATCATGACCAAGATAAATATGTAGGAGAGGCATCTAGGCCTCCTAGACTCAAGACGATGGAACAAATCGACCTGGCATTTTCCAGACATGTCGCCCACCAAGCGCAAATCACGTAGCTTGAGCAAGACCAACAACAGTTGGAGCACCTGTATCGCCTTAGCAAAGAGTGCATTCGATGTCAAACAGATGAGCTGCTCCAGAACACTATGCCTGAGAGGGTTCCAACCCCTCGCACGTAGAGGGAAGAGTTGTATGAGAGGCACAACCCCTTGGTGCGAGACAGGTCTCCATGACCTTACCAAGTGTTGCCTCCGAGACCTCCTAGACCTGAGCGAGAGGCCACTCCCAGAAACAATGATGGGCACCCTCCATGGGCACCCACCCATGTTTATAGGTCTCACCCAGGAACTCCTCAAGAAGCCTATGAGGAGTATGAGCAAGAAGAAGAGCGGGCTAAAATGCCCTACCAAGGCAGAGGGGGTGCTATCCGGCCACCCCTCCATAGGCCTCAAGTTCCCCGCAACCCGCAGTGAGAACAAACCAAGGAGGAAGAGATCAAATCTTTCGATGCATATAAAGCGCTGCTAGAGCGCTTAGAGTCTATGGAGACCAAGACTTCTGGGCCCCAAAAGCCCACTTTACGCCAGCTCCGTAGTCACCCTGTGCATCCGTCAATGTCGGCACCCCCATACCCTAAACACTTTAAGCTACCCTAGTTGGCAATATTTAGAGGGGAGGAGGATGCCCAAGAGCACGTGACTAGATTCTTGAGCCAATGCTTTGGCATTCAGGACAATGATGCTTTGCTGCTAAGAACATTTATAACCATGTTCGTAGGCCCTACCTCGGATTGGTTCACTCAATTGCCAAAGCATAGCATCAGTAACTTGGATCAGCTAGTGGATGCGTTCCTCGAACGCTTCACCTTCAACACCAAGAAGAAGGCGTCACTAAGTGACCTAGCTAGCCTCAAGCAGTATGAGGAAGAAACCATGGTGGCCTATGGAAATCGGTGGAGGACGTTGCTTTCAAAGCTGCCCTACCTCCCTCCCATGGCCGACCTGACCCAAATGTTCTCAAAGAGTTATTTGAGGTCGATCTCCATGCTATTGTAGCTACAGCAATATGCCACTCTTGAGGAAGCCCTAGTGCAAGCCAGAATCATTGAGGAGATCAAGATACAGGATGGTGAGATTGCCAAGCCACGCAAGAAAGAGTGGCCTAAAAATGCCAAAATAGGGACCACGCAACCGAAACCCACTATGGTCAATCAGGTTGCTATAAACATGCCTAAGCCTGCACAAGCAACACAGCCCCCAAAGGCTAACTATCAGGCGGTCCCTCTTGATAGTTATGAAAGAGAAAATCATCGACAAGAGCAAAATCAGTAGCGTCACCCTAGGCGACAATTCACACCCTTACAGAGTCTAAAGACTCCTTGTTTGACCGTTTGTCGATAAACTTGATAAACCTGCCAGAGAGTCGACCTGTAGACCCCAACGTGCCAAAACCCAAAGGTTATAGGGAAGACTTGTACTATAGGTTTCATCGACAGAAGGGACATGACCTTTATGCATGTTGGAAATTTAAAAGCTTAGTGCAAGACCTAATAGACAACAAGATGCTAGTGATGGATAATCCCGTTGCACCAAACAACCAATAGATGGAGGTCTTCAAAGACCCCCTACCTACCCATGATGTGCAGGCAAAGACCCTACAAGTCAATGAGGTGACACAGAACTGCCCCATGCAGGGGTATGTAGGGATGATAAGCATAGTGACTAGGAACAAGAGGTACCCAAGCACAACTGCCCCTACTGTAGCTACAGGAGAGGTTCCATCAACGTCACAACCTCAAAAACACCCTACACAACCTCCTCCACCTAGACCAGTGGCCATGATTTAGACCAAACTTACCCAAAGTTTGAGGACCATGTCGGCTAGGCTCTCCATTTACGAGCTCATACAACAATCATCACCCCATCGAGAGGCTCTAATGGAGATACTAAAAGCCATCGAGCTACAGCCCCATGAAGCAAACTCTTTCAACAACTTCATGGGACATGTCAAATGATGCACCGAGCCAGTCATCACCTTTAGAGAGGATGAGCTGAAATCAGTGACTGGTGACATGGTGGATCCACCCCTGCACATCATTGCATGGGTCAATGGGATTCCGTATAAGAGGGTGTTGGTGGACACTGGCTCGTCCAATAATATAATTACAATAGTGGCATTGAAACACCTGAAGTTGCTAGCATCTCACATCGTGGCCTCCACCTATACTCTACGAGCATTCAATGATGCGATATGCTCGATGGTTGGCACAATTGTCCTGCCCATCCAGGTGGGACAAAAGACTATTCCTACATTGTGCCACATCTTGGAAGGTGAGATGGCCTATAATATCTTGTTGGGCTGACCTTGGATCAGGGACATGAAGTGTGTCCCTTCGATAGCCCATCAATGCCTAAAGTACACATTCGAAGGGCAAGTGCATGTAGTCTCGGTAGACTTAGAACCCTTCAAGTATTGCAATGCGGTGCAGCTGATGCCGCAATCGACCCTTCCATCAACACATTTGGATTTTTAGTTGAATCCATCTAAATAGGGTCTGATTCCGCATACATCCCCATTGTTAAGTCCATCAAATCCCTAGCTGGGTCCATCTTCATCATCTGGTCCTTCACCAATGATGCCACCTACGGTGGCCACACCGAAGGACAATGGGAAGAAACCCCTGGAAGAGGCACCACCATCAGTCTCAACCATATCTATCGAGGAGATGCCTAGCCGAATGGAAGTCGAGATGCCTAGTTCACCCGACATGGAGTGGACTCAGGAAGAACTCCCATTCCCTCCCCCTCAACCACCAATGATCACCATTGAGATGGCCAATACGGGCCTAGGGGAGTACCTAGTGCGGAACATTGTAGCAACACCCGCACTTGAATCCATGCAGGACATGGGGAGACCTCGCCTCCCCATCGACACTATTGTTCCTCTAGGCTACCCACCAAATCAGACAAACTTTGTATATGGGGGCCTCGATAATGGCATTGAACCTTACATGCAAGAAGAAGAAGATGAAGAGCCCTTTGCTGAGGACGTCAACTATTTGTCCAACCTAAACTTTACTTTGAGATATCTTGGCCAATGCAATTGGCATGGATATGGGTTGGGCAGATATGAGCAAGGAGTGCACGTTCTTTGCCAACCAAGATATCAGATGCCATACGACAAGTCAGGAGTAGGGTTCAACCACCCTCTGCCCCTTGACATCTTGGTAGAGAACATGCAAGGCCTAGGGATAGGCAACAAGGATGGGTTGGCATTAGATCCATATGCCAATCCTAACACAACATATACATTGGGGGATTATCTCCCATTGTTGACAACCAACCTTGTTGACCTTAGCAACCCCTTCTCTTCGATCGAGAAAGGAGAAAGTTCGAGAACTCACTTACAAGAGGGATATAGACAAGGTCAAGAAGGATCTTCGAAAGATGAGTCAGAGTATGAGGTAGCACCATGGGACCCTTTCGAATCGGATAGCAATCACTCACAAGTGACCCCCATGGATGACTATCAAGAAAGCCTCTTGGCAATGTTCCCTTTGGATGCTCCAATCGAGCAAGTGCCACCTCAAGAAAATTAGGTCCCCCCATAGAGAGCGGAACAACCCCGATGGGACCAGATCAATTTGCTCGAGCAAGATGAGCCTCACATGTCACAAATAGTTGTCGAAGCCAACGAAGGCCTATGGATCTCCGACAATGATTATGAAGATGAAACTGAGATGGCATATCTCAATCATATGTGACAGCAACAATACCCCATGGACATTGATGACATGTTTGAATAACTAAACATGGGGCCAAGGCATAGGTGGCACCTAAACCCAGCATAGTTGGACCAAGTGTTGCATCCGCCACTTTGGGCATACAGAGAGCACCTTCCACCCAGAGACCCTATAGAGTTATCAGTGCCAAGGGTAGACCCTGTCCTTTTATCCACACATAGGGCTGATCCATTTGTGCCAATACCCCCAGAGCCAGATCCGAAGCACAAAAATCATCAAGGAAGTCCGAGTCACCACCCCCACGGTAATGGAGACCAAAATCATTTCATCAACATGATCTCCATTGACTTAACCACCCCCATCCGCAATCCAGCCGATCCAACATGGTCATTGTATCTAGACCTAGATGCCATAGACTGGGATCGCGTTAATTCACCACCATCCCCATCAGAGTATTGGCCTTACGGTGAGATGCTTCATTTCACCCCAGGACCAACTCAGGATATCTTCCATGTTGAAGAGGGACCCGAAGTTCCTAACGTAGATCTAAATTCAGCGAATGATATCCACTTGATCCCAACTCCACACCAGTTGGAGGACGGGTCCCACATGTCAATCGAGGAGACGACTGACGTAGACATCGACTCTGATCCAATGAATCCATAGATCATCAAGTTGGGGGTAAGTCTATCCCTCGAAGAGCAAGCCGACTACATTGCCCTTCTCAAAGAGAAGAAGGAGGTTTTTGCATGGTCCTACAAAGACATGTCGGGGCTAGACCCGTAGCTAGTCATGCATAATCTAACGCTTGATCCGACAGTCAAGCCAGTCAAGCAAAAACTATGTAAGATGCACCCAACAGTAGCCTTAATGGTCAAAGATGAGTTACAAAAGCTGTTGGATGCACAGTTTGTCATCTGCGTGGATTACCCACCATGGTTGTCCAACATGGTGCCCATCAAGAAGCCTGATGGGAGGATTCGCATATGCATCAATTTTTGAGATCTAAACAAAGCGAGTCCTAAGGATGATTTCCCCTTGCCTAGCATCGATGCATTGGTAGACGCTACAATGGGCCATGAAATGCTATCCCTCATGGATGGTTTCTCGGGATACAATCAGATTCGTATCAATCCCGAGGACCAACTAAAAATGGCGTTCACAATGCCTTGGGGGACATTTTGTTATAAGGTCATGCCCTTTGGCCTTAAAAATGCTGGCGCCACCTACCAACGTGCCATGACATACATCTTCCATGATCACATGCATAAAACTTTGGAAGATTACATGGATGATTTGTTGGCCAAATCTCTTTTGCGTTGAGATCATCTCGATGACTTAAGCAAGATCCTCGATCGCCTCATCGAACACAAAGTCGGGACTAAACCCCAAGAAGTGCGTATTTGGCATCACATCTGGAAAACTCTTGGGTTTCATAGTCTCAAAATGAGGCATCGAGGTGGATCCACATAAAGTCAAGGCAATCCTTGAAATGCTCCCCCCAACTACCATCAAGCAGCTCAGAAGCCTGTAGGGAAAGGTCGCGTCAATCAAGCGCTTCATAGCGTAGCTATCTGACAAGTGCCGACCCATGAATAAATTATTGCACAAGGGGGTAGCATTTCACTGGGATGACGAGTGCCAATCTGCCTTCGATGACATCAAACAATACTTGGCTTCGCCACCAGTATTGGCACCACCTAGACCAGGAGTGTCATTCTACTTATACATCTCAGCTACTGAGGTGGCACTGGGTGCCATGCTAGCCCAAAAAAATGAACTACACAAAGAACAGGCTACTTACTATCTTAGCCGCACCCTGGTCAGTTATGAACTTAACTATGCATACGTTGAGAAGCTATGCTTGGCAGTGGTGTTTGCTACCAAAAAGCTATGCCATTACATGTTGAGCAACACGACGTATGTTGTGTCTAAGGAGAATCCATTGCGGTACATGATGAGTCATACTTATCATAGTAGCCACATGACAAAATGGATCATGTTGTTGATGGAGTTTGACATCGAATTCATTGGACAAAAGTCCATCAAAGGTCAAGTCATCATCGATCAACTAGCAGAGGCTCCTCTCGAAGATGATCAGCCTATGACCATAGAGCTACCCGATGATGGGGTCTTCCATGTCTCAGAATCGCCAGATTTTGATGAGCCTGAGTCACAGGCTGACATAACCCTATTTTTTGATGGTTCTAAATGTGAGCAAGGGGGTGGCATGGGAATCGTATTCTTCACACCACAAGGGGCTCCAATGCCTCTATCATTTAAACTAGATTTCCCATGCACCAATAACAATGCCGAATATGAAGCCTTGCTCATAGGTCTTCAGACAACAATCACCATGAACATCAAATGCTTGAACATCTTTGGTGATTCGTTGTTAATTGTCAACCAAGTGAAAGGGGTATTCCAATGTAAATGCCCAGTTCTGTAGGCCTACAAAGCCCTTGTGGACAAATTCCTAGAAAAGCTTGAATGGTACGACATCGAGGCACTCCCTCGATCATCGAATCATTTTGTGGACACTATGGCCTCCTTGGGGTCACTAATCCCGCAAGACCCTTTTGGTGAGATGACAACCATTCAAGTCAAAACACTATCGCAATCCATGATGGAGCGTGCAAGCTCTGACCTAACGCCAGGAATCCACCTGATCCAGATTGAACCATCTCAGGATAAGTTCTCTCGAATCCATGATAGTCTGAATCATGCCAACTGGGGGTCCTTGTTCTCCCTGACCCCTCTTAATAGCAACACAACGCTATTCTTACAGGTTCTTTCCCGCTCAGCTTTTGCTAGGGATGAACTTCAAGAGGGATTGGCAGTTCATACCATCGAGGTTTCTGATCAGCAGGATTGGTACACACCCATAAGAGACTACCTCAAGCTAGGTAACCTCCCACTTGGATTGACGCATGCCGCGAAAAGATCATTCAAATAGAAAGTGGCAAAACATGTCTTGCTAGGAGACATTTTGTACCGTCGAAGCTACGAAGGAATCCTCCTCCATTGCTTGGACCAGCAAGAGTCCACTTGGGCGATCACCCAAGCGCACGATGGTACATGTGGTGGCCACTTCAATGGTATGGCCATCGCAAAGCGCATTCTTTGCATGGGCTATTATTGGCCATATTTAGAGCGAGATTGTTGCGCGTATGTAAGGAAGTGCGTGAAGTGTCAACACCATGCCAATTTGACACACGTACCTTCTCAGGCCTTGCAACCGATCCAATCGGCTTGGCCATTTTCATAGTGGGGCTTAGATCTAATCGGAAAGATCTCCCCTACATCGTCAGGTCATCACACGTTTATCATAACGGCCACAGAGTACTTCACCAAGTGGGTGGAAGCAATTTCGCTTACCTCTAAGATTGGAACCCGCATTGCGGAGTTTATTTTACATAACATCATATGTCATTTTGGTATTCCATCCAAGATCATCTCAGATAATGGGACGTCATTTAAGAACAAAGATGTGCGTGCTTTGACAACAAAGTACAAAATTTAGCATAGTTTTTCAACACCCTATTATCCGTAGGCAAATGGGCAAGCAGAGGCGTCAAACAAAATGCTAGTTGCCATCCTTAAAAATATGGTCATAGATAGTCATAAGGATTGGCACATTCAAATCCCACTTGCTCTTTGGGCTTATCGCACTAGCATTCGGATGCCCACTAGGGCAACTCCATTTTCGCTGGTGTATGGCTCCGAGGCAGTCATGCCTCTCGAGTTGGAAATACCTTCCCTATGCATATCAATGCAAGAGTTCATCGATGATGACACTGCATGGCAGGCCCGGTTAGACCAGCTTACGTTGCTCGATGAACGATGCATCAATGCTCTCGAGCATTTACGTATCTATCAAGAGTGACTTAAGAAAGCATACAACATGAAAGTTCACCTGAGGGACTTTCAGGTTGGTGACTTGGTCTTAAAAGAGAACCAACAAAACTCTAACTTGCCGCCCCATCTAAGGGACAAGTTCATGGCAAACTGGTTAGGTCCATATGTAATTGATAATAAAATAGGACCTAGAACATACCGGACTAGCCTCTCTTGAAGGAATCAAGGAACTAGAACCCTTGAACATCAGTCATTTGAGGCCATTCCATATTTAAGAGAGCCATAGCCCAACCAAAAAGCTCCAAGGATTCCCATAATCGCTTGGTCAACCCCAAAAATGCCCCAAAGGTGTCCATAAACCCTTTGGTCAAACCAAAAGCAACCAAGGATTCCCATAATCACTTGGTCAACCCCAAAAATGCCCCAAAGGTATCCATAAACCCTTTGGTCAAACCAAAAGCTCCAAGGATTCCCATAATCACTTGGTCAACCCAAAATGCCCCAAAGGTATCCATAAACCCTTTGGTCAAACCAAAAGCTCCAAGGTTCCTCACAATCACTTGGTCAACCTAAAACACCCCAAAGGTATCCATAAACTCTTTGGTCAAACCAAAAGCTCCAAGGGTTCCCACAATCGCTTGGTCAAAAACAAATATTCAAAAACAAACAAAAACAAAAGATAATAAAAAATAAAAAAAAATTGCATCTCACTTCCATGCATACTCTTAAAAATCAAAACACAAAAATATAATAAATTGCATTAGGCATCGCATCCATACATTGCATATTTGTTGGTCATACAAGTCATAAGCACCATAGACTATAATTGCTAGGCAATTCCATCATTTTCCACATTCAGTCCATTTTGTAAACACATCCATCCAAAATAACGCCATCCACATTTTTTATCATAGTTAGTTGTCTGCTAATGTCTTTAGGGTTTTCGTCATTCAGCTATCATTAGATTTCTAGCCAAAAACTGTACAAAGTCAAACATATTTTACAAAGGTAGAGTTTTACTTGGATCACGCCTCGTTACGTAGCATCCCCACACAAGTTAAAACACATAAAAAATTCCCAAGTTGTGTGAATGCAAGAGAAACCTACAAAGCAGTCTAGGGTACCATAGGTGAAAGGTTAGCTTATTCATCCCCCTATGTGAATGGTTCGAGAATGCTGAGAATTGACAAAAGGACAAGCTCTTCCCCATCCAATTCCCCATAATAAATAGTGGTCTTCACCACTAACAAAAATCCCAATCACCTTTGGTCCCCAAAGTCGTAAGGATTCATACTACACGCCCCTGACAAGGATGGGTAGTCATCCCCAAGGCCTAAAAGATCAATGCCATTACATAATCATATCCCCAATCACCTTTGATCCCCAAAGTCATAAGGATTCATACTACATCCCTGACAAGGATGGGTAGTCATCCCCAAGGCCTAAAATATCAATGCCATTACATAATAATATCCCCAATCACCTTTGGTCCCCAAAGTCATAAGGATTCATACTACACATCCCTAAACAGGATGGGTAGTCATCCCCAAAGCCAAAAGGGATCAATTCCATTCGCAAGCCAAAAACCTACGAGCTCAACTTTGAAACCTAAAATGCAAAATCAAATAACAGTGGTTATCACCACTATTCAAACCCCTTGCTCAAAAAGAAAAACAAAAGAGAAAAATAAACAGTGATTTTCATCACTATGTATGAGAGCAAGTATCCCAACAAGTTGAGCAACCGAAAGACGCCTGAGCTTGAATCCCTAGAATTCTCAGCATTCAAAAAACCATCTAGGTGATCCTCATTACGGGTTTGGTGGACAGCCTACCTGGCAATGGTGGTATCCTAAATGCATGATGATATGTCTATCACATTAGCTTTGCATGTGAGCAGACCAATGTTTGCATGTGGATGAGCTAGCTTATGGTACCTTAGATTGTCCTATGGATTAATCTTACTAAATACAACAAAGGAGTTAGTGGAGCTAATTAGGTGATCCTCAATACAGGTTTGGTTGACAACCTATATGGCACTGGCGGTATCCTGACAAATACCACATAAACAAACTCAATTGCACACAAGGGATGTGAAATAACTTGGTCAAACTCAAGTCTGATTCGTACCTTGTTCAAAAGTCTTGTAAGATAAATGTACAGTCTTGGCTAGTTAGTTAAAACATCTGAGTCTCAGAAAAACCTTAACTACATTCTAAAACAAATGTTGTACATGTCCATCAAAAAATACAAAACAAATAAAAAATATTACACACACAAAGTCATCACATAATACAAAAAGGCAGTAAATCCTGTACAGTCTATGGTGCCACCAACAAGTTATCAACAAATCATTCCATCCATTCCATATGCATACATCATATAATTAGAAACATCGCATTCATAATAACACATGCATACATCAACTAAATAAAATGTGCATAAAGTTAAACCATAACAAGTGTATAAACACAAAGAAAGTCATGTATATATATCATCAAAAATGCCCTCAGGCTACAATAAAATGGTCCTCTGACCTCACAAACAAAATCAAAAACTCAAAAAACCCCAAGCCTAGGGCGTCGGCCACCATGATCACGTAGGATCGGTGCGACTGGAACTACCCCCAGTGGTGTGGGTCCTATGGGACCTCTCAGGATGCTTTGCTAGCCCTCGCATCACGCCCACTAGCGCTACCCTCACCCACCCACCTACGATGAGAGGAAGCAGACTACTCAGTCTCACTATCTCTCATTCGGCATGAAGATCCACCTCCAAGGAGCTCAGGTAACCGCCCATCGAGGTGGATAATCTCTGCCTCCAACTCCATCCGATGCCGGACCAAATCCATCTCCCATCGATGGTACATAGCCAATGCATCATCGCACTATGCCAACTGAGTCCATAGGAGATCCCTCTCCCATGAAGCATCTATGTCCCCATCCCATCGATGGTACATAGCCAATGCATTCTCCCACTTCGCCAACTGAGTCCGTAGGAGATCCCTCTCCTACAAAACCTCCCCATGCTCCTCATATCATCTCCATAGTAGATCCTCCAATCGTGCTATCTCACGATACCTAGCCTCCATGTCCCCTAGGACTGCTGAGGCATGGGCATCTCCGGATGTGGCTGCTCGGACCCACTACTTTCGAACGTCCTATATATCTGGCTACTTCGAAACCCCTAAATCATCCCCATAAAATCATCAACCTCCACCATATTCGCATCCTCGAGCGGAGCCCCCAACCCTCCCCTGATGCCTCTGCACCCTCACCACCTACTGCTATTCGGACCTCCTAGAGGCCCCTCACCCCACCATCGCCGCATCGTCCACCACTGGTCATACTCGATAGTCACCCCGACATTGTCCACATCAGGGATGTCAATCATTATATCTGACTCCTCACCCAATGGCTCGATGATCGGCCAAGCTAGAGTCCTCTCATCGCCTCGACATCGATAGATCAAAGGCTCACCAGGCAATCCCTGGTGCACCCCAAACTATCGAGTCACCCAAACATACGAGAAGTACTCCTACTCGGTCCCATGTCGCCCGATCAGCCATCTCCCCTACGCACCCATCGAAGCCACTCCCCAGCCTCAGGCCAGGCTGGATAGTCCCAGTATGGCCGCCAGACCACCTCCCCAAGAGCAAGCCATGAGAAGGCATCAGTGTAGTGACTAACGTCACCTGCCCACCATCGACTATGCCCATGCTCCTCTGACCTATGCCATAGCGTCGCATACCCGATCTCCCTATCCACCATCTCTACCGAGTAGTCCATGACAAACCCTATGGCCGCTCCACAACTATGTGCTGCCATCCCCAACACTACAATAGGTAGCTACATCCAATCCCCTTCCACCTTCGATAGTGGACCTCGTACAACTCATCATAGAGCTATGCCAGTAGTGTCTGACCCCACCTCATAATCAGTGGCTCTGAGGTCAGACACTCAACCAGTCTAAAAACTACCTCTAGCAGGTTCCACGAGAACCTCACGCCTGAGGAGTCAAGCAGCAACATGTTGGAGATGAGGGTCATCAGTAATGCATGCCTCACCCCCAACACGCCCTTCTCTAGCCACCACCACACCAAAATACTACCAATCAGGCAATCCCCCTCTACCCTCTCCATCGGACTATCCACCCCCATCTCCACCCCATGCCCGAAGCACCGTGTCAGCACCTCATTGATCACGTGGAGTAGTCCGAATAGGAAGCCCATCTATCGAAATCCATAGAATCCGATAGACATCCTCAGAGTCACCATCATCTCCCTATTGGGAGATGAAAGGTATTGGTGCGAGGATCCCATAAGTTGATCAGGGCAATCAGATATGCTCGATCCCCCACCACAGGCTCTAACCGAGTCACATGCTTGAGCCCAAGGGCATCAAGCCAATCCCAATCCGCCACAATCAGAGTCTCCCATGCATCAGAGAATACCATCGGCTGATGGTACCGACTCTTCACCACCTAAAAAAAAAAACAACACAAAAACATTAAAAACATGAAAGAAAAAAATTGTACACACAAAACATTTAATAAATGTACAACAAAAACATTAACAAAATGTACAGTACACACATTCAAAAAATCAAATAAACCAATGCAATTCAAAAAAAAAACAATATTCAAAATAAAAATTTGTCAATTACCTAGGGTTTTTCACTTTAGTTCAAACTGATAAATAAAAAACAAAAAAACAATATTCAAAATAAAAATTTGTCATTAACCTAGGGTTTTTAACCTTAGTTTAAACTGATAAAAAAAACAAAATCAAAATAAAAATTTGTCATTAACCTAGGGTTTTTAACCTTAGTTTAAACTGATAAAAATAAAAAACAAAATAAAATCAATGTTTAAACTAGGGTTTTGATCTTAGTTAAAAAAAAAAAAAAAAAAAATTAAACTAGGGTTTTTATTTTAGTTTAAATCAAAAAACGAAATACAAAAAAAATTACGATTTTAAACTGTAAAATAAAACAAACAAAATAAAGAGAGGAGCACTCACCGGTCTCGCTTCGGCTCCGCCACTTGATGATCCGGTCCATGAACTCATGGTATCCAAGAAATTCGACAGCGCTCCGCTACGCGAACTCGACCTCCTCCTCCTCCTCACAGCTCCAAATCGCCAGAAAAAATAAATGCAAATGAGCCCAAAACCTAGTTTTGGCCCTTATATAGGCTTTTAGGCCTATAATCGTTCCACCCTAGGATGAGCACTCTAGTTAGAACTCGTCCCACCCTGGGACGATTACTAAACTAGTATTCGTCCCACCCAAGGATGATTACAGAGCAAGAAAATCAAAAACAACAAAAAATGCATCCAAAATGCACCAAAAATAACAATAAACTTACCGAACAAAGGTGCCTTTGCGCCTGACATTCTTGGCATGCAAAACCAACATTGGGGTCACAAATCCTCACTATCCTACTCCCTAAGAAGGCTACCATAGCGGACCGCTCCACGGGAGGACGAATTTCAAAATTTCATCCCCAAACCCACAAAAAGGTCCAAACCCAAAATAAAAAAACGCCACATATTTGCATAACAAATTGGGGTCACAAATCCTCACTATCCTACTCCCTAAGAAGGCTACCATAGCCGGACCACTCCACGGGAGGACATATTTTTGACAATTTCAGCTCCAAAATGCGTCACAAAAGGGTTAAAACCCACCAAAAATAGGTCAAATTGTTGGGAAACTGCATAAGCATTCAATGAAAAACAACTGAAGGCACCCTTACAAAAGTCATCTTGGGTCAAGCGACTCATCACTTTTCTCATGTCGGTCATTCCCTCATCGATTCGTCGCTTGAGGGGGTAGTCACACTTAGTCACCAATCAACAAATACACACCCAATCAAGGAAATGGCATGCATTCAAAGAATCATTGACAAAGACAATCACGCTCCTGCTTGGGGCAGCAAACAAGCAATAATCACAAGCTGATCAAACACTTGGCATTCTAGAATCATGAACTCAAGGTTCCCATAGACAAAAGGTTGCGCCCTTTGCCTATTCATGACTGAACAATGTCCAAGATCAAGTAACACCTCACCAAAAAAGGTTAACACTTGAATTAAGCTCCTTAGCTCGTCAGAAGCAAGGATTCAAGAATGCATGCCCTTTCCATACTTGGGGCATCAAAATTTGGTTAGGTTACTGAGAAACCCTAATCATTAGTGCTTTGGTTATCTATTTTTGCTCAGCATTGCGCCACGCACAGCGCATCCCAAAAAGGGGCATCTATAGACACCAAAATAACACCAATCCGATTATGTGATGACAAGCACTGATCGAATTGACATACATAGCCCCTAGGGCAGCCCCCAGAGGTTAAACAATGGTCCTAACCACTCCCACAATAGTTTTGGAAGGTCAGAGGTCAATTTGGCACCTTTCAGGCACTCTGCTCCCTACTCGTTCCACCCTGGGACGATTACAAACGGGTATTTGTCCCACCCCGGGACGATTAGCGACATTCGCTCCGGGGTGGGGCGAATAGCAGGTTTGACGGGAAAAAGGTCAAACCTTGACAAATGGTAGCTCAGATCCACCACTTAACTCCACCTTCAATGCATGGGAGTGCGAGTGAGCATTTTTGAGCTCAAAGAGGCAGTCATGGAGCCCTTAATCAGGGAGGAATCTTCTCTCCCCTGACAAGGCATGATGGCCAAGTGGTGCCTCTGCATGCTCATTCACAAGAGACCCTCAAGTCTATAAAATGGTGAGTCTTCTCACCCCAAAAAAGGACAGAGCAGGAGCATTTGGAGCAATGGAGTGCTGTCGAATTACATCCTCACCCATCGTTTGTGCTTCTTACATCCTTGATCTCTCTTTTGGAAGGGAGGTTATTGGGTGATTATTGGAAGTGCAATCCGGACCCAAAACCCAAACATTTGGCCACAATACCCCACCCAATTTTTTGACACAACCCCATAAGAGGTTTTGGACCCATCCCAAGTGGATTGGTGCCGAAACCGAGCCCCAAACGATGGGCGTCCTACCCTCGGGCGCCCTCGCACTGCTATAGTCCTAATCGCCCCACCCCGGAGTGATTAGAAATCTATGGTAGATTTCCCTACTATTTCTTTTGCATTTGATTTTAGGTTATTTACATATGCTGCCATTCAAGTTTCATGTGATTCTGATGAGTTTTGGCTGTGATTTTATTATTTCTCGCTTTCACTAACATACAGGGAGCATCATCGGATACAGGGCGATCGAGGCCGAATTTGCAAAATCCGACCTTTTGGGTCATTCCAAAATGCCCCATTTTGCCTAACCCCAACTTTGCAGGTGTTTTGGAGGCCCTTGGATGGGACATTTAGGAGGTCACCTTTGACATTTTATGATAGTCCTAATCGTCCCACCCCGGAGCGATTAGAAATCTGTGGTAGATTTCTTGACTGTTCCTTTTGCAGTGTGTTCCTGGTAATGTTTTCTTGCTTCTGTCAAATTTTTAGCTTATTCTGATATGTTTTAGTTATCGTTTTAATTATTTTATGCATGCATTAACCGTAGGCCTTGGGGATCGCATGTTTCCCTCCATCCGTAGGTGCTACTAATCATTTACTGTTTCTCTGAATGCAGGATCTCGACACCGGAGGGGCAGCAAGGAACTATAGATGCATTCACGCAAGCGGCGACAATGTTTGGTCCGCCCATTTTCAATGTGGGCACGCGGAAGATCCCCAAGGGGAATGTATCATTCGTGGTGTAACAAAACTATGTCCGACGCTCCTAGCCCCTGAAAAGGGAGGAGACGTATTGTAACCCGATCTCGAGCAAATTAATAAAATAAAGGGCTGCACTTTTACATTTGCTTTAAATCTCATTTCAGTTCATTTGTTTTCCCTCTTTTCATGCATTCTCGTTCGTAGGACTTAGCGTTACATTTCCCTTTTGTTTGCTTTCGTATCCTCGTGCTTTCATAGTGCATTCGTTGATGTCCCAGGACCTGCACAATAGTTAGTCTTCCTACGTCTGATTGGGTTAATCATGCTTGTACTATCAAAAACCTTTGGTTTGGTAATAATTCATAAGACATTATTTAAAGGTTAGAGACCATACTTTCATTGATTTAATTTTCTAATATCGTGGTATATTAATCTTCATCTAATCATGATTATCCAATATTAACCCCATGATTTCTTTATCTTAATAATTCGATTTAAACCTAGGTAGCATATTACGCGTTTACCTTTCCTTGCGATCATCGTTAGATCTTACCATGGTGAAGGCGCAACCATAGATTCTTTCGACCATGTGCTTGGTTTAACATAAGATAGAAGGGACAAATTATAAAGTATTTAATTAACCAAAAGAAAACCTTTAGGTTAAACCTTGATCACTTTTACCGATGCGCACCATCAGATTTGAGCGGTGATGAGCGCAACCATCGGATCTCTTGTACCTGCACACTTTAATAACTAGGGGGTGCATCTTTTAATTTTGATTAATCTCGATTAAGCCAAAAGGGGGAGATTAGCTGACGTGTTAGACCCTTGCTAATTACTTGATTAAATTTACCTTTATCTTTGTCCTCATCCGATATCTTACCATCCATGATTTTTAGCGTGGCCATTGGATCTTAGATGGCTATTGGCACAGCCATAGATTTTAATCAACCTGCAAGTTAGTTACCAAAGGACGCATGGTTTAAATCATGATTAAGCCAAAAGGGGGGTGATTATCCAATGTGCTTAGACCCTTGTTAATTCGTTTTAACCCGCTTAATTAAGCTTATGAGATTTTACCTTTTTAATGCTTCTTTTATTCGCGTGCCACCATAGGATTAGATCTGGATCGAGCGTTGTCGTTCGATCTTCCTAACTTGCTCGATGATTATTCCAAAGGGGGCATGGACCCTTAATGTTAATTTTAATACATGATTTACTTGAATCTGGTGCTACCATTAGATCAAACATTGCTTGGGCGCTACCATCCGATCGGTCAGACTTGCTCACTATTTAATTTAAAGCTTGACCCATGTTGACTTCTTTTAAAGTTTTGACTCTTTGGTAAGCGTGCAACCATTGGATTGGATTTCAATCGAGCACTGCCATCCAAATTTGCCAAGTTGCATGAATTTTAATCACTTACTACCTTAGGTCGGGACTCGGATTTAGATTTTAAAGATGCGCTACCATCCGATTAAGCCTAAGACATGATCTATTTACTTCTGACCATGGTTTTGACTTTTGACTTATCTCTTGGTTGATCTTATTAATGCGTCATCATCCGATTACCTTTGGATCAAGCGCGGCCCTTGGATTAAATCTAAGGTGCTCGTTTGTTAGTCTATTGGGGTGCATACCCTTAGGTTTTAATTAAATTTTGATTTTAACCTTAGGCTAGCACTTTTGAATTTTGGTTTTTAGACCACGATGATTTATTTGACCCTCTTTTTAAAGTATAAAGCTATTTGGACCTTAGGGTATAATGATTTATTTAATCCTTAGTGACATACTTTCGGATCTTAGGTCTTTATGTTTTAACATTGGATTTAGACCTTAGGGAGGCTTTACTTATGAAGGTCAATTATTAATAAAACTTGCCATAACCCTTATTAAGACAATTAAGCAATTATTAAAAGGGTGTCTACCTAATCAATGACCAAGATTTTAGACTCATCAAACCAATTCAATGAAAAACTTAGATACTCACAC
The DNA here is from genome assembly GCA_028583015.1 of Wollemia nobilis. NCBI lineage: Eukaryota > Viridiplantae > Streptophyta > Pinopsida > Araucariales > Araucariaceae > Wollemia > Wollemia nobilis. Next base: position 9,569,592 of record JAQPPZ010017218.1, read on the forward strand.
TAATTTGAAGAAGCGACCAACATTATGGATACTTTGATTGAAACCAAAAATTTAAATTTGGGGGTTTCAAAGTTGAGTCAAATTTGGCTCCAACATAGGCTCTGACTGGGACAAGGTGCTGAAAACTTGAGGCTCTTGAGAATTCTAGAATCTCTCGGTTTTATTCGCAAAAATTTGAACAAAATTTTAACACCTTTGACTTGCTAAGTAAAACTTGAAATACATAAAAGAAAACTTTTTTAGCTCTTTTTTTTTTATATATACTGAAAAACTGTATGAACAACATGATATCAAAGCAAGTAGAGTATGAAAAATTGTAGATCCCTTTTCATTCAATTTGGAAACAAAGGTTAGAAATTTTAGAAATCAATGAGTTTTATTTTGAAATATTGTAATGCTTGTTTTAGCTAAGTCATAAGATATGATTACACAAATTTTGTCACAACCATTTGTTTCATCATATTTTTGCCCATGTGTGTGTTTGTGCATTCTTTTTTGGATTTCTAAATCTTTCAGAACTTTACCATATCTGAGCAAAATAGCCAAGCCTAATATGTGATTTCACTCTTTAAAAATTTTCACCATTCTACAGGGCTCCACTGCCAGTCAGGCATCTATAGCCTCGGTGGAGTTGCTTCTAATCCCATATTAGTTTTACCCTACTGCCAATCAAGCGTCTATAGCTCCGGTAGAGGTTTTCCAAGATATCTCGAGCGAGTGACTCAGTTTTACTTTATTTTTTATTTTTCTTTCTCGTGAGAGAAGTGTTTGGATATATAAGCAAATTGTGCAATAAGTATGCCTGAGTTGAGGATTAGTTTCTGGCTATAAAATATGAGTGTAATGATTTTTGGCTCAACTACCCTCTCAAAGATAACTCGGTTCTTCGGACCTTTGAAGTCACCTTAAGTATCATTTGTAATGTGAGGCTTGACATGATGTTTCAATCAAGTTTTGTTTTCTATCTGTTTTATCTCATATCAAACAACTATTGCATAAACACTCATATTTGAAAGAATTGTAAACCTCATCAGACATCTAAAATAAATCCCCTTTTTTCTTATTGTCTTTGGTGGAATAAACAGTTAGATATACTCATCAAACTAAGATATCATGTGTACAGTAAACTCAAAATTATTCAAGAACAAAAGGGAAGCTTAACTAATAAACAAAATTCACCACTCTGTTTTTGGATTTTTGTTTTTCTATTTTTTTGTAATGCTTTTTTTTGTAAAGTACACCTTCAACAGGGATTGTACATTTTGAGGTGTTGGCCATTAATAGGGATAGCCATTATTTCTCCCTGCAAAGTCTGTAGCTTGTAAGTATTCTGACTGATAACATGGGCAATTTGGTATGGGCCAATCCATTTAGGTTCAAACTTACCCTTTTCACCATGCTTATCATTTTTAGGATCCCAATAGATGACTATATCTCCTTGAGAAAAAGGAGTACCCTTGGCTTTCTTATTAAACAATTTTATAGTTTTCTGGGTTTGTTCCATCATTCTATTGAGGGTCTCTCTTCTTTGTTCTTCTAACAAGACAATTTGGTCAAGCCTTCTCTGAATGGGATCAGGGTTTTCATGATCTTGCAATAAAAGGGAAAGTGCCATTTTTTCCATTTTTGGGGGCAGTAGGGCTTTTTCTCCATAAACCATCTCATAGGGGGTTCTTCCTGTATTTCTTTTAATAGACAGCCTATCAGCCCATAAAGCAAATTTAAGTTCACTATCCCATCCCCTTTTGTTTTTGCCTAATGACCTTTTTATTCTTGTTATTACATTTTTATTTGATGACTCAGCTAAACCATTTCCTTGGGGGTAATAATTGGTAGAATGAGATAATTCAATTCCATATTCAACACAAAATTCTACCATTTCATATGACACAAAATATTGAGCATTATCAGTTACAAGCTTTTTAGGAACTCCATACCTGGTCAAGATGTTTTCTTCTATGAATATGATGACTGCAATAGTTGTAGATGTTCTCAAAGGTGCAGCTTCCACCCACTTTGTGAAGTAATCTATTGCAGTTATGATCCACTTATGTTGGCCAGATGAATTAGGCTTGATCTCTCCAATCAGGTCAATACCCCATTGAGAAAAAGGTGCTTCAATAATTACTGGCTTGAGGGGCATGGCTGGTAGATGCTTTTTCCCTATAAAAACTTGGTAGTTATGACAATTCCTAACATATTTATATACATCCTTAAAAAGGGATGGCCAATAATATCCTGCTCTCATGATTTTATTAGTTGTAGCTCTTGGAGCAAAGTGTCCTCCACATAAACCATTATGAAATTCATTAATTATTTCTGGGACTTCTCTTTCATATAAGTAGACTAATAATACTCCATCAAGATGTTTCCAATATAATACTCCATTTTGTATATAATACTTTTGAGCTTGAAGTTTGACTGACCTCATTCTATTTATTGACATATCTCTGGGAAAAGACAACGTTTGTAAGTATGATAAAATTTCTTCATACCATTTACATTCTTCATTTTTTATTCTTCTATCATCATATGTCTGATCTATGGTGAGAATATTTTCAGATCCTGCTTCTTCTTTGTTAGCCAACAGTTTAGCTAAACCTTGCCCTTTGATTGTTTTAACTATTTTGAATTCAACATCGTATTGCAAAAGTTTTACCATCCATCTTGTTGGTCTTCCCAATGGCTCTGATTGAGAAAAGATATCTTTTATTGCTATAAAGGGAATACAACAGTAAACTTTGTTTGAGCCAAATATACCTTTGAAGTGTTCTAAATATTGGATGACTGCATAGGCATGTTTTTCCAATAGGGTGTATTTAATATTTGCTCCTTTTAGTCCTGAGCTCATAAAGGCTATTGGCCTTTCATTATTTTCATTATCTTTCTGTGAAAGAACTGCAGCAATAGAGTGTTCAGATGCATATGAATAGATATTAAAATCTTTTGCATAATCAGGGCAACTTAAAGCTGGAGTGGTTGATATGGCTTCTTTGATCTTGTTAAATGTTTCCATATTTTCTATTGTCCATTTTATTTCTCCAGTTTTCTTCACCATATCATTTATGGGTTTGGTCATTTCTGCAAAATTTGGGACAAATATTCTGATAAAATTTATTTTTCCAAAGAATGACCTTACTCCTTTTAGGTTCTTGGGTGGGGGAATTTTAGAAATGGCTTCTATCCTTTCTGGATCAATGCTTATCCCCTTTTCTGAAACTATATGACCTAGCAATTTTCCTTGTGTAGTTCCGAATATGCATTTTTTTGGATTTAGAGAGATTCCAAATTCCTTGCATCGGGCAAAAACTGCAGTCAAATGTTCTAGATGATCTTCTGGATTTTTAGAAAAAACTGTGATATCATCTAAGTACACTACTACAATTTTGAACATTAATCCTTTGAAAGCAAAGTCCATCGCTCTCTGGAAAGTAGCACCTGCATTCATCAATCCAAAAGGTATTCTTAAATATTCAAATGTGCCCTAGGGTGTGGTGAATGTTGCCTTGTGTCTGTCTTCTGGATTTATCAGAATTTGATTGTAGCCTAAAAATCCATCTAACAGGGACAATCTAGTTGAACCTACTACTGCTTGCAGTAGTTGTTCCATGTTAGGCAATGGGTAATTGTCTTTTAGTGAGCTCTTGTTTAAATTTCTAAAATCCACGTAGAGTCTAATGTCCCCATTATTTTTCCTAACTAGTACTAAGTTGGATATCCAGGAGGAAAATCTTACTTTTCTTATTATCTTGGAGTCCAACAATTTTTGTACCTCTTTTTGCATTACTGGGTGCAGAGTTGGATTGTATTTCCTTTGTTTCTGTCTGAATGGCTTGGAATCTTCCTTCAAAGGTATTATGTGAGTCATTACGTCTGTCTTGAAGGTTTTGAGGTCTTCATAAGTCCAAGAAAAATGTTCTTTGTTCTTTTTCAAGAAACTGATATATCCAACCTTTTCTTTAGCAGGTAAGGCCATGTCTACTTTCACTATTCTGGGTTCTTTCATTGAGCCAATATTAATATCCTCAGATATCACTTCTCTGTGTATAGGTTTATAAGCTTTGTCAAAGTCATCAAATAGGCTTTCAAGAGACACCAATCCTTTGGGTATTCTATTAGTTTTCAATTGGATTACTTCTACTGGCTCTCCTATTTGATATTTTAGCTTTTCTTCATCTTTTTCATCATAGATTACATCTGCATACTGATTTTGCAAAGTCATAAAATCCTTAATATCTATATCATCTTGAAAGACCTGTAGATAGACTATGTTATCTGGCATAGAAGGTTTATAGACTGAAATAGTTGGGAATCTATCCATATATTCTGTAGTTATCTCTGGGTGATCTAGACCTGAGGCATTTATAACTAAAATATCTGCAACATGATTTTGTTCTCTAGGAATATATGAAATATTGAAAGCCAAAAATTTATCAATTTCTTCCAGTACTGCATTTCTATATTGCTTAAGTCTAGGATGCTTGGTCTGATATTTACCTTTGATTTGTAGTATAATAAGTTCTGCATCCCTTGTTATAGTTAAGTAGTTAATACCTAACTCTTTTGCTTTCCTTAGCCCTAATAGTAAAGCTTCGTACTCAACTACATTGTTTGTGCAAGGAAATTGTAATCTATAAGGGATACTAAGGTAGTTTCCTTTAATATCAGTCAAATTTACACCTGCACCTGCTCCAGATTGGGATTTAGCCCCATCAAATGACATGGTCCACATTTCTTGGGTTAATACTCGGTTTGATTCAGCATCAGTTATTCTCATATCTTCTGGATCCATGTTCTTTGCATCTGGTACTTCCACCAGGAATGGGTTGTGCCATATTGAATAGACTCCCATCCCTTTTTCTTCCATAGAGTTAACTAAGTTAATCATGGTTTCATCTGTTTGAATTAACTCTACGGAATGTTTGTTGAATGGTTCCCTTCTCAAAATTATATTCTCCTTATCTGATATGGGGATGGTAGCATAAGACCAGTCTAGTTGTATTGATCCCCCTAGTTGTTCTGCCCAATGCCTACTGAGTAAAAGTGAGAAGAATGGGTCAACATCAACTACTGCTACATCCATGACAATGCCCTTTTTGGGGTGTTGGTCTAGGTAAACTAATAATCCAGTTATCACCCCTACACAGGGAATTTGTCTACTATCCATTACAAAAATAGGAGCAGAATCTCTAGTACAGATTAATCCCATTTGGTCAGCTATTAGCTTAGGCATGATATTATGTGAAGCTCCACTATCGAGCATGCAATTGTGAATCACATATCTTTCCCCTTCATCTGAATTATATCTTAACGACACATAGAAGGGTCTGACAGAAGATGGTGATCTTGTATCATGTTGATTTTGTCTAGCAGAATGACAAGTAGGGTCTTCTTTCTGCTCTACTAATCCAAAAGCTCTGCATACTTGTTCTCTGTATGTTTGAACTTTCATAAGTTCACCAAATGTGATATTAAATTTTTGCTTACTGAGTTCGACCCAACATCAAATTCTATCTTCTTTATATCCAATGGTTTATTACTTTCTTCTTTGGGAACTTTTTCCATTGATTCTATTACCTTGGGAATAATCTTGTTAGGGTTCCTATTAGTTTTCTCTTTACTGATATTTTTATTGGTGAAAGTTTATCTTCTTGTTTCATTTGTAGATAATTTCTCTGTTCTTTCAAGGACTGTTCTATTCCTTAAATTTAAAACATGGGTTGCTTCTAATTCTTCCACCTCTTGAGCAGTGGGGATCAATTTCCCTTGCTTCATCTTATCATATCTTGACTCATGTGATTTCTATAAGATTTTAGTTCCTTCAGTTACTAAGATCTGAGGATGATGATTTGAAGCATATTTATCCATGTCTTCTTCAAACAACCTTTCTCTAGATTCATCTTCAATGGACCAACATGCATTGATTCTTATATCCTCTTATGATTTTGCATGCATATCTACATTACGTTGATCACTTAGGTGTATTCCACATGCATCAGGGTTATGGGGTGCATCACAAGTAGAGCAAAAATAAGGAAAACCTTCAGCTACATTGGCAGATGGCATTGGGTTAGGGACATTGTTCTGATCCCTATCAAAATCTCTATTTTTCTAGTTATTATTCCCATTACCCCTATTCCTATTCCCTTCTTCAAAACCATTGTTGTTTCCCCAATTCTTATTGTAATTTTTCTTAAAGGGGGATGGTTGTCAATATGTGGTCACTCTATCTATGAAGATTCATCATTATTTCCATTTCTTTCAATTCTTGCTAACCTGTTACTCATGTTGTTGAACATTTCTATCATCTGACTAGTCAACTTCTCCACAAGATCAATTTTAGTTCTTCTTTGTATATCAAAAGCCACTCTCTTAGGTTTTCTCTCAGGCATGTTAACCTCTAAAGAATAAGGCTTCATCTTACCACTATCAAGCATATTTCTTTCTATATCCATTGCTTTTTCCATACAACCATCAATGGTAGTGGCTTGTTCTTGCCTTAATTCATAGTTAAACTCTCCTTGAAAAGCATTCTTATAAAAACAAATAGATTGAATATCACTAGGCCTGAGGTTGGTAGGGATTTTGTTTCTTGTTTTTGAAAATATTCTATTAAAATCACTAACAACCTCATTTTCTTTCTTCTTCATAGTGGCTAGCTCAGTTAACAATGATTGTTCATTTTTCCTTTCACCATACTTCTTTAGGAACACCTCTTCCATTTTGGTGAAGTCTGGGATATCATTGTTAGGAAGGGAATTAAACCATTCTCTAGCATATTTTTCTAAAGTCTGTAGAAACAGTCTTAATACTACATCTTCATGTTCAACTTCCAGACTATCCATTGCATATAAGAAACTTTTGATATGATCCTCTCCAGTTACTGCATTATTTCCTAAAAACTTAGGGAGGTATTTGTGAGCTTTACTGGGTAAGGCATTTAAATTTACTGGTAATGCAAAAGGCCTATATCTGTTAGTTCTCCATAAATGAACATTAACTCGAGCCATTGCTACTGTAGAATTTAATTTCATAGATGTAGTACCTACGGTGGTATGGGTCTAGGCAGCTTGAACGTAAACTGATGGATTATCTACCTTTGAATGAGAATAATCACATATATCTTCTACTACTGATTTTAAACGTTCATCTACAGTAATATCAGTAGTAATAGTATTCTAAATTTTCTTCACGTACCTTTTACCGCTAGAATTTAATCTACTATTATAAACAATATTCTTAAAAAGTGGATTTTTTAGGTATGTATAAATACCTCTAGATTCTCGAGTTCTAGAAATAGCTCCTTACCACTTCTCCTAGTGTTAGCCAACACGTTCTATTCTCTCCTTTTTATATTTTTCTTTTGGGTTCATCCAATAGAGTCGCCAACACTGGGGTGCAGAAAGAACAACGTACACTTTTATCAAGAATGCTTGATATTATCACTCATCCTCACAGGAGTCAGTTCTTGGGATAAATCAAGAAAATCAAGAAACCAAAATTTCAAGAAGATCAAGAAAAAGAAAATTCAAGAAGATCAAGAAACGTAAAGAAAATAAGATTGAAAAACATGGGTAATAAAGAACGTAGAAAATGTAAAAATTAAGACAAACGTTCTCTATTCCAACTGGCCACCCATTGATTTAAAGATAATGTCATTTGGAGAAAAACTTTTAAGAAGGTCATTAACTCTTTCTATCAAGTCCTCCCCAACAACGATGCCAAAAAACTGTTGGAACCGATTCTTGCATCCGTAGGATTTTGATTGTCATGCTACAAGAATCCATTTGAAACCAATGAGCTATTACAGGCTCTGGTCGACCTGCCTCATGTTCTGCTAAACACAAATATTGCTAAAGAAGACTAATAAATGGGTAAGGAAACCCCAACGGTAATTCTATGATTAAACTTCTAATTACACGCTCCAGATTTATATTAAACTATAAGTATTCTTTTAAAATGACCAAGCATGAAAACAACCAATTGTTATGCCTTATGTAGACCGGTGCCTAGATTCATTGGGTTGTTATAGCAATTTAACAACAATATTTAATTATGAACAGAGAGAAGGGGAAAAGAAAATTGGTGTTCAAATATTCATTCGAATATCATAATAAAACCAAGAGTTAACCAACGAGAGAAACGTATATAATGCATTCAAATAATGTAACCCATTATACAGTGACACACAATACTAAGACAAAGATATAATAAAAATAAAACTCAGAATTGTATTGATTTCAAGAAATATTACATGTAGAGTGGGCAGGATGCCTTTTAACTCTGTTTTCAAAAAAATATATCAATACAATGAAGAATATGATATTCAAATAATGTAACAGGTCTCTCCTACTCTCCTTATTCCAATATGGTAACAATAGAATCTCTGAATCCTAGGCTCAATAAGACAGGAAATAATCTCAGCTTCTTGAACACTTTCCTATCATACAATCCTGCACAACAAAGGGAAGAATAAGAATGAGAAAGGAAAATAGACACAGAAGGGGATACAACAACACAACTAACAGGGCACTCAAGTATACCTCTTAGAAAAAATGCTATTCTCTAATTGCTTGATGCAGAATCTATCCTCAATTGCCTCTTCTTATAGCCTCTGGTTCTTGATTCTATTATTTTTGGTTGATTTCTAGCCTTACACCTGTCAGCATCTGGTTGACTCCAAAAATTGGTACAATTGGCTTCCATTGCCTTTACTATCTTGGTTTTAGCATTTTTTAGAACATAGATTCAATTCAACCGGTGATGGTGGTGTTAGGTGAACCCACTTTTTCTTCTTCAATTGTCTTCTCTTCAATTGTTTCCCTTTGGGCCTCTTTCTCTTGAACAACTTCTTCTACTATCACAGGAACTCCTTTTGTAGGTGCAGGTTTCTATTGTGATGAACTTGCTTCCTATTGTTGACTATAGGTATTAACCTTTTTCCCCTTTTGGCTTTGTTGCAGCCATCTAATATGTTCATCAATTAATCTCCAAACTCCTGTATCAAATGTGGCTACAATCCTCAGCATGTTCATTTCTTACAAAATTCTATTCTTCTGAACAACAATATCAGGCATGTTCCTTTCATACTAGAAAAGTAACATCTCCACAATATTTACCATAGATGTAGTTTGCCTAATCATTTCTCCTTCATCACCTAGTTCACACTCAAATCTGTCAATGGTATCTTTGAATACCTCTTCTATATCTGAGGCTTCTAAGCATTGATCTAAGGATAGGCCAATATCTGCCAATTTCCCTATAGCATCTTTTATCAGGTTATTTATTTCAGTCACCAAATTGATCCATCTTCCCCTATTTGCTCCAAACAGGGCTGCTTTGAAGAACTCAAAATTGATCTAAATCTTGATACCAGTAGGTGTCATTATTTCTTGCCCTTGTAACTCTTCAAAATGGTCTCCTATAAAATCTAGGGTAGGGTGAATGATTCCAAAATCCTCTTCTCTTTCTTGTATCAAGGTCAGAATCTCTTGAGCAGTTATTTGAATCACCCTTATTTGTCTGAACATTTTAGTAAAGCCCCTGGCATGAGCTCTTATCCTTATTGACATATTTTTCTTCATAGCATTAAGATAATATACATGATCTTGGATTTTCACCATTGGAGGGGGTTGTGCACTTGAAATATCTTTTCTTGCCAATTCTTCTTATTGCTTATTTATTAATACTTTTAGCTCTACCTTTTCCTTTCCCTCTTTCTCCAATTGTTTCCTTAGCTTTGTAATTGTTCCCATGAATTGATCTATGGCTTGATTTTGCATTGCTTTGACAACTTTGGCCATTTCACCTTCTTTTCCTAGTACCGATGAGCCCCCAGTTTCTTTATTTACTCTGAAGACTAGTGGGTCCTACAGAATAGGAAGATTTATCTCTGCAATATCTGAGATAGGTGCCTCTAATTTATATTCTTCTATGAACTATCCTTCCATATTCCCCATCTCTGCTACTAACTGCAATTCTTGCTCATCTGCAGTAGTGAAGGTAGTCTGTTCATCTGTTCTTTCCAAGACAACCTTTGTAGAAGGTAAAGACAATCTGGGTTTCTTCTTTTCCACATGAGTTACCTCTTCTTGGTTCTTCACTAAGTGACTTTGAAAGAGGCCACCTAATCCACCAGTTCTCCTAGGATTCATTTGTATTATTGATGGAATTTTAATCTCCTGTCCCTTTATTTTTATAGTGGTAGGGATAGCCATGGGTGCTAATTTCTTTACACTTGTTACAGTTAGAACCTTATCAAAAATAGGAACTATGGCTTGTTACGAGAGGGGAGACTCCTGAGTTGGTGTTGTTGCAATCTCCTTCCCTTTATCTATATTCTATTTTTGGGAAGCTTCCTAGGAAGTGCTTGGTGTTGCTTCTATCCTGAGGTGAGTACTTTTAGAAGGCCCAACTTGTTTCTCTACTATATCTACAGTTTTGATAGTGACTTCCATTAAATCAATACCCTGTTCTTCTATTAATTCTAATAAGGGGTCTTCCTTGATGGTTGGGCCTGTCCTTGGCATAATAGGTGCTACAACATCCACTGAACTTTCTCGAAGCCTTCTTAGTTCTGTAGGGTAATCATAGGCTTCATAAACTTGTGTGCTACCTATTTTTTTGGGGGGAACTCATTCCATACTACTTGCAAATCTAATCCTTTCTCCATAGCTTCTAACAAGATTTCTTCAAAAGCGTCTTCCTAGTGTTTTATTCGAGCATATTCTCTCTTTTCCATCATTCTATTGTATGTTCCCTTTGGGTCATAGAATCTCCATGATATTTCATCTAATCCCATGTTGTCCAATTCAAACATTCCTTTGAGCAGGGAAGGATATCCAAAAAATACAAAATCTCCAAAATGATAGGGAACATCGAGCCAGGGGACCTTACCATGTTTCTTTACCAGTCTCATCTTAGCCTCTTCTGCCACCTACCTGCATAATTCTAAAGCTGCTATGGATAATGGGCAGTACTGTGGTAGCACCTTAGGAGGGATCTTAGCTCCATACAATATGATATAAGTAAAACCCTCTATGAAGAAGAAATCTCCAATTTCCTTTTCTTTAATGAAGGCTTTTACCCCTGGCCCTAATCTCTCTAGAACTAACCTAGTTAAGGCCCAATGGATTTCTACCATGAAACGATCACAGAACCAGCCCATGTGAGTTCGTCCTTCATGAATTCTCTAGAAGCTATTCTGAACATAGGGGTTGTCGATGGCTTTTACTCTTTTACGGGCTTCTTCTCCCAATTGGCCCGCTATTAGGTGAATGAGAAATGAATACTATGAAAAATGAGGCATCTCCTGCCTCTGTTCAAAAATTGCTCTTCTTAATTCTATCATTTCTTTATGTATTTGGGTACTCAATTCCAGTTCCCAGGCATAAATTGGAGTGTTATGTGCCCTATTGCATTGTGCAGCTAAATATAAAACCCTTTTTGTTATTCTATTCAGATCCTGTACTCCCAAAACTATGTTTATCATATCACAAAAATCTTGTACCCAGGGTTTAAAAGCATTTTTGTTGATTGGGAATTCTTTATCTATTGTTGCATATGTATCGAACAAACTTTTAAAGACTTCCATATCTGTAAACATACGAGATTGGTGTTCGATTACCTGGTCTACTAGAAAAGTGGTATAATTCATTAAGTTGAACACCTCCTGGATATGCTCGACTTTGATGTTGAACACCCATCGATTCTTGTGGTCTCGAAAGGTCCTCGTTCTTTCGTCATATGCTACTGCCAGCCAAGCCATCAAGTCTGAGGAGAAGTGCACTTTTGGGCATATCAGTTTCCCAAGGTTACTGTTCCATCTATTATTTTTGGGGAAACCCTTGTATTGTAACCTATGAGCTTTATGAAATAAATCTACCATTATCCATGGGGTCCTGTTATCACCTTCCATCACTTGGGTGAAACTCTTGATACAGGCATTGTCAATCTCGTACAGTTGAGCTGGGTTTGGTTTTTTATCTGCCCCACATTTTTGAGCAAACTCATACATGGTGGTACCGAGAACAGGTGGCCCAGAGATCACAGAGTATGGGGATCTATTTGTGATGAATTGCATGGCTTCCCTAGTGTCTACGGGTATGAAAACATCTCCCCATGATGCCATTGTTCTTAATGTAGCAGGTAAGGTCTTTCTGTGATACTTGAAAACTTTCTTCTCTCTGTACCTCCTGTGTATCAACCTTCGCTCTTAGATTACCGAGGTAGTAGCCTCGACTATTTTCGTGGGTTCATATACAGGGTGGTGGAATGAGTCTGATAAATTCGCATGTTTTGTCATCAACCCGATGTCACCAACTGTTGTTCAAAATCGACCAACGAAAATCTGCCACCGCATATTTTTCCTGGAGTTGAGAGTTTATGGTGAGTAATGTCTTTTATCTTACGTGCCCTGGGCCCTTTTGATTTGTGTGCCTGTAATCATTTATAAACCTCTGCTATTGGTCATTGGGAACCTTTTTATCGGACGTGGAACTGATATGTGCCACTGGGATGACTTTCTTTTTAAATCTTATGCCACCTCAGGTTCGAATGGTAACTAAATCCTTGGGATTGATTATATTTCATTTAGGCAGTGATCTCCCTCGGGATTTCTACAAGATCTGGTTCTTGGTGTGAGTGATGACTTTTATTGCCTCGAAGGTTTCCCTTTTTCCTTAAGTCAAACGTGATCAAGCGCAGCCATTGGATGTGCTCCTTTTGTCATTGTCACCATGGATTTTTTCGAAACCTGTAGGTTAATTAATCGAAAGAAACATGCTTCGAACCCTCTTTAAATTTTGACCAATAAGGATGGGGATTAATAATGGGTTCACAGTATTGTTAAATGTGTTTAACCTTTAATTAATCAAGCATTTTCTTTAAACTTACCTTCGGTTTACCTTAGGGTCGCGTGCTACCATTGGATCTGAGTGTAGGTGAGCGCATTCGTTAGATCCATTGAAGATGCTTGTTTGTTAAACCCTTGGTATTTTCTTTGTCTTTACTCTGACTCATGCGTGACCGTTGGATTTCTTTTATCTCAATGAAGCGCTGTCGTTAGATCTCGATAGTTGATTCATCGCTTAACTCTTTGGCTTGTGCATTGTCATCGGATTGATTTGAGATGAAGCGCGTTCGTTGATGTCCCAAGACCTGCACAATAGTTAGGGAATTGAACTAGGATAGCCCACCGACAAGCACTTCTATCAACTGAAAATCATATTAACATTTTTTTTTATTTTTGGTTGCATAAAACCTCTATAATCCCTAGTCTATAGTCTATTGGGTAAATATGGAATCAATAGAACCCCGATATTCTAAGGAATCAAACTAAGACAACCCGCTCGCAAGCACTGCTACCAACTAACCTATTTCGAGCAAAAAAAATTAGAGTAAAACATGGATTTTTGAAAGGGATCCCATTCCCTTGTATTGGGGTTTGAACTTGGGTCTCTTAGATGAAAACCTAAAGACATGCCATTGCTATATTTCTCACTGAACATATATTTTGAGTAAAAAACATGGTCTTTTATGAGGAGTCCCGATCCTTTATATTGGAATTTGAACTTGGGTTTATTGAATAAAAATCCAAAGACATAAATTCAGGTGTTGTAGGTGAGTTGGAGAGGAGAGGGCAATCCTTCAAAGGAGGTCCCAGGTTTGAATCTCCACCCTACCAAAAAGTTGAATTGGGTACCCAAAATCCAATTGATAATGTTGGTGTGGGCAGGGCCGAGCGCGACTCCCGGGTGACTTTGACGATATGGAATCTCCTGATCGTGGTCTCTCAGACCAAGGCAGCCCTGCAAATGATTTTTTTGCTTAAAAAAATTCAAAGACATACCATTACAATATCCTTCAAGGATTAAAATGATAATAATAATTTACTTATATTTTTTATCAAATGATATTAATCTACACTTATAAAAAAGAAACCCAAAATCGAAATATATAAAAAATATAATGTGATACACTAAAACACTAAAAAAAAATTAATTTCATGACCAAATGTGATACACTAAAACACTTAAAAAAAATTAATTTGATGACCAAATGTGATACACTAAAACACTTGAAAATTTTAATTTCACAAGTAACCTATTAAAATAAAACTAAAAAATTCTATTACAGAAGTCGTTTTCTACGTTTGCCCTCATAACCTAATCAATAGATATAATAACTTCTACGTTTGCCCCTCACTACTAAAAACCTAAATCAATAGAGATAATAATTTGTTAAATTAAGCGAAAGCGTTAGAGAGCCGTTAGGCAAAGCTTAAAAAATTTAAAATATAACTTGAATGAAATTAAACCAAAATTAAATTAAATTTGAATTCCGTTGCATTTGTTAGAATGTATAAAAGGGGTTTCTTTTGTCTTTTCTTCATTTCCACTCAGAGACAGGGGTTTCGACACAGCGGCAGGGGAGGACAGAGGACGACCAAGGGCATTTTTGATTGTTTTGTTTTTTTTGGTTTATTGGACGAACGAATTTACATGTTTCTATTTTTAAGCATGGCGCCGTGCTGTCTTTTTCGATTTAATTTTATTTTTTCCTGTTCTTTTTTCGTTTAAATATTTTTGTCTTTCAATTTTCTGCGGGGTGTTTATGTTTGGTTTTTTGTTTTTTAAAATGCTTGTCTTCTTTTTCATTTCAAATTTTTTAGGGTCTGCATTTTTTTAGGATTTATTAAGACGAGGGTTTATGGAGTTTTTTTTTTATGTTTTTTAAATGTTTTGTTCTTTTTCATTTTAATTATTTGTTCATTTAAATTTTATTGGATTTTTTTTTAAGAGTAGGGTTGAGTGCAGTGGTAGAGAAGAAAAATGACACTAAATTGGTGCAGGGGAAATGAGAGCAAGATAAAAATGAAATAAGGTCCAAACAAAAACAGGTATGTTTCGTTTTACATCTGACTTATTTTTTAAATTAAGAATTTAAAATTTTATTTATAATTTAAATAGGGTTTTAAAAATTTATTGTTAAACTCTTTAAAAAAATTATATTATGGATTGATTTTAGGTATTGTGAATTTTTTTTTATATATACTTTTACAGATAAATATCTTTATCATAAAAAAATTATTTATTATTATTATTATTTTAATGTTTTAAATATATTTTCATATATATTAAATCTATATTTATTTTATTTTCATATATATTAAATCTATATTTATTTTATTTTAAAATAAAAATAATTTATATATTTTTAAATATATATTATGTAACATAAATATTATTTATATGTTGAAAGGGTTTTTATCATTATAATTATATATATATTTTTGGATTGTTTTAGTTTTTTTTGAAGGAGTTATTTATTTATTCTTTTAGTAAGATTTATAAAAATTTATTTGTATATATTTACTTGGAAGTGATTATTTTAGTTTTAGATTTTTTGACATGAAATATTATTTATATATTTTATCTTTTTAAATTAATAATATATATTTTTAAATGTTTTTTAATTTATTTTATTTGATAAGTATTTATATTTATTTAGGTGCTTTATAGGAGGTGATTATTTTAGTTTTAGATTTTTGACCTAAAATATTATGTATATATATTATCTGTTTTTTTAAATTAATAATATATTTTAAAATGTTTTTTATTTATTCTATTAAGTATTTATATTTATTTAAGTGTTTTATATTTATTTAGATTAGAATATATTTTATTTTAAAAATATATAAAATTTTATTTATTATTTTTTAAAATTTAATTGATTTTTAATTAATTTTTATTTTATTTTTTACCAGACGAAAACCCTTTTAGTCCCTTATTAACATAACACAGAAAGGAAGCCTACTGTCTACTCCATCTTCCTCTTCACCTGTACCAACTTCCACTATGGAATAACTTTAGATGCCCTCATTTTGTCAATACATGATAGGAAAGATGTTTGAGTATTGCGAAACCCAAAGAAACCATGCTCCTTGCTTTTGTTCATGCTATTTACAAGCTCAAAGGGAAGATTGAATACAAAGTCTGCAAGTCACCATTTTTCAACGTCTTCAACCCTGGTGGGGCATAGTTTATTTTCCTTCACAATTGCTTCCCAGACAGGGCCTTTGTCTTTCATTGCTTCAGCCAGACTAAAACCTTCCCCCTCATATGGTACCACTTCCAACTCAAATTTTTCTGCCATGAGTTTCCACAATTTTTTCCATTTAAACACATCTCCATTAACGCAGTTCAAGGCCTGGTTCTTGGTAAATGGGTCAGTAGCAGCCCAAATTTCTTGCTCTGCAATCAATTCAGCATCAGATGCATCCATAAACTGTTCCCAAGTGATCCTATTGCCTGAGTATTTGAAAGGAAGCCCCTCATTTTTGCAAATGGCAGCATAGACACACAAAGTGCCAATGATATTCATCAAGCTCCAAGGGGAGAAGCCAAATATAACTGTAGGGCGGTGAACGGACGATGTTAATCCCTCAGCTTCAAAAAGTATGTCTTCAAGAGTTTAGTAAAAATTAGGCCCAGGTAGCCTAGGGTGCTCTTCATGAAATGGTGATCCATGGGGCTGAATATTCCGATTCTTGTCTACAGCATCATAGGGGCCAAAGTATTGTCAGTCTGAAGGCAAACGTGCTCAAACTTTTCGGCATTAGGCAGTAGTGCATCTAAGACATTGTTGAACATTCTTCCATTGTCTTCACAACTCTCTACTAACCCGACAAACCCAAAACAGATGAGATACATCCTTCAAGGCTGATATCTTTTCTAAAGTTTGCTCTCTGTTTAGCACATCACACGGAACGTAGTGTACTAGAGAATCCGGAGCCCAATCAGGCTTAGGTCTCCTAACAACACCATAGACTTTCCAAGGCCCACCAGGAGTGTCAGGCATAGGCAAGAGTTCGCCGGTTCTGCCAAACTATTGCCCACAATTCCTGTGATTCCTATAACCAGGGCTACTCTTTGCTTCTCAGATTTTTCTTCTGAGAATTCAGCATTTTGTTGGGCTTTCCTAGCTATGGGACCAATAGAACCTGTCCACCATGAGTACCGGCTCATTGTGACTGTTACAGATAAACACCCCAATTGCCAATCTCGAATTGAAATGCCCCCAAATGAAGATGATGTAAGAGCTACCTTGAGAGATTTTTATTTTTAATTTTTTTAATTTAATATTTTATTGATAAATTTTATTTTGTTTTTAAAAGTTTGTATAATTTTTACACTTTCATTTGGTATATAAATTTTTATTTAATTTTTTAAGACTTACATTTATTTTTTAATTTTAAATTTTTAAACTCATATCTTATCTGACTTAGTTTTGAAAAATGAAATAGCATTAAAAAAATCATTTAACTTGTTTAATATGTTTAAACAAATCTTTCGAAGAATTTTTTTCCCTGAACGGAAGTCTGAAATGGCACCAAGAAAATCATTTTAAACAACATAAAAACTGCAATCTCCTCACTAGTGTAATCGACCCAGACAACCATGGCCATAGTCAAAATGTGTATACCAAAAATAACAGCAATGTCCATGAATCTTTAAAAGTTTGAGATACACCTTTCTGATGCATTATACCAATTCGTGCACCATTAAAGAAAACCAAACTTCCAATGTGCTCAGACACTACGTGCATTTTTGGAATTATAATCTTACGTGAATTTTTTTGAAGCATATGAGAATTCCTAAATTTTATGAAGTTACGGTACGGGAAGGTAATATAGAAGGGTAGGTAATACAGATCGAATATCAAGAAAAGCTATAAATCTTCAGACAGAGACGTCTATAAATTGTATTCCAAATTGTAGACCCAGCAGAGAAAGGCTACAGGAAAAGGTTTACACGATTTCTCCCATAGTTTATTTTAGTCATAACCGGTAGTATAACGCGTTATCTTTTCTATAATTTTGTTTTTGTTAGGGCACTATAATGATATCTCGTTCGCTTGTTATTTAAGATTGAATTATCACTATATTATAAAATACAGTCTTAATTATACCATTAATTATATTTTACTTTAAAATATATATCTATATATTATTAAAAAAATATAAAAAAATATACAACTCATTTACTTATGTCAACGAAGGTTAGCGAGAAAACTTGTATAACACGATACAGTTGTTAAAATTAATCCTTTTTAAGGCTTCTTACAGCATGAAAATGTTTGACAACATGAAACAACCAAGGCTTCCTTGAATTTTAGGAAAAAGTTATTTATAAATACTTTGATGGTGAAATAACTTCATCAATTTTGAAGATCATCTTAAAAACTTAAGTGACGAGTAGAATTTATTGCTTCTTTCCAATTAGAGTTTCAAACACATTTTGCTTCATCATATTGTTTATACTAATGTCATTACAATCTATCTTCAAATGAGAGTTATCTTCTTTCATTGACTATTGTCAAAGTATCAATAAGTTGGAGTCCACTATTTTCCGATAGAGTCATTGGTACAGCATCAAGAGCGTCCGCAAATGTCCGAACTGCATATTGTTCCACTCCTAGAATCTTGTTAGCAGCAGCTTTCACAAGTGAACATGAAATTTCTCAAGAACCACCACCATACTCAATTGAATTATCTGATTTCAATTCCAGAAACCTTGGAACTATTTGTCCACCTGTTACAATTGCAATCAACTCCAGTTCCACTTTTCAATCCTTAGTTTGCAGGCTTTTTGAAAATAAATAAATATATATATATATATATATATACACGATTCTTTTAGATTTAAATTTTTATATATTATTATTAAGGTTTTAGATTTTTTTCAATTTAATTTTTTAACAAATATAAATTAAGGAAATTAAAGTTTTATTTAGTTACATTTTTTATAAATATTTTTGTAATATATTATATTTTAGATTTTTTTTATTGTTTTAGATTTTGTAATAGATATTATAAAAAGTTGTCTCATTTGATGTTTGAAATTGTTTTAGTTATTTTGTATAATCAAAACAAACCCAATTTCAAAAGGAAGGAAGAGTTTTAATCAGATGCAGATATCATCAAGAGTTTTATGTTTTGAATGTTCTATCTATTAGTTAATATGTTGTACAAAACGCAATGAATAATCTAAAGAGAAACTAAATATTATAGTTTGTTTACATATCAAATATTCAAATGCTGTTTTTATTGTTTAATCAGATATAGATATCATCAAAAGTTTTATGTTTTGAATGTTCTATCTATTAGTTAATATGTTGTACAAAACCCAATGAATAATCTAAATAGAAACTAAATATTATAGTTTGTTTACATATAAAATATTCAAATGTTGTTTTTATTGTTTTGTATTCAAATGCTGTTTTTATTGTTTTGTAATTAGGTGTCTTCACGTTGTAAAGAAGCCAAGAAGAAGAAAATGAGTCGAAGTGGACAAATGTTGTATATTTTTAGTTTAGTTATAGAGGAATTTTTTTTTCAAAAAAATATTATTTTTATGTATATATTTTATAAGTATACAATGATAATAAAAATATATTTTTTGGGGGAGAGGGGTTAAAGCCCAATTCCAAGGCCTAAAGAAATAGTCATTGGCCATGACTATTTCCATTAGGTCTATATTGTCTTGTCTTTTTTCTTTTTCTTTTATTTTTTTATTATTTTTGTGTAATATATTTATGCAATTCTTATTTTCATTTATAATTTGCATTCAAAGCTAACTTTGACATTTATTTTTGTAACATTTCCATTCAAATGAGCAATCATATGATCTTTTTTTACAAATTAATTTGTTAAATTCATTATCATATATATTAACTTGTTTACAATCAACATTTTCATTCATAAACTTATGCAGTGTTCATATTCATATGTTTTGCATCACTAATTTTTGTGCAATGAATATTTGCATTTATAGATTTATGTTCTACTCACATATCTACACTTATATGCAAATTGTGCACATGCATTCACATATATAAACTCTTTGCAATTACATAATTTTTGTAAATATTTTTTAAATATGAGACATATATTCACATATATAAACTCTTTGTAATTGCATAATTTTTATAAATATTTTTAATATGAGACACTTAAACATTTTTGTACATTCTAAGAAACACTTATATGACCCACATATATTTCACATTCATGAGCACAATTATAAAGCTTTGTACAATTAACATTTTTATATTTTAATACCTTAACATATACAACACTACCATTAAGATGCTATACATATTCATTAACTTTTGTGCTATTAACATTTGTATTCATAGATTAATACACAACTCATATCTACACATACATAAATTGTGCACATGCATTTACATAAATAAACTCTTTGGAAGTGCATAATTTTTGTAAATATTTTTTAAATTTGAGACTTAAAACATGTTCCATATATTCAAATAACATTTATATGATCCACATGTATTTCACATCGATGAGCACAATTACAAAGTTTTGTGCAACTAACATTTTTGTATTCCATTACACTAACGTATAGACCACTACAATTGACATGTTATGCGTATTCACTAACTTTTGTGCAATAAACATTTGTATATATAGATTTATGCATAAATCACATATTTGCACTTGTACATAAATTGTGCATGTACATTTACCTATATAAACTCTAATTGCATAATTTTTTAAATATGAGACACTTAACATGTTCTTTATATTCAAATAAATATTTATATGATATACATGTATTTCACATTCATGAGTACACAATTACAAAGCTTTGCGCAACTAACAATTTTGTAATTAAGCATTTATGCATAACTCACATCCAATGTATAGACCACATTTACATTTTTTAATATTCATGAATTTATACCCAATACCCAATTATCATTCACATGTATATGCTATGTGCCCATTTTTTTTTTATTTCTTATTAATTACACATTTTTGTAAGACAATTAACATATTAGATAAATGGAAACAAATATGACCATATTTATTTTAAATTTACAATTTTTTTACATTGATAATATTTATATCCATGAATTTATGTACATGTTACATTTATAAGTATAGACTTTACACTTATATTCTTAAGTAATTTCTTATTTTTAGAAAAATTAATCTTTGACACAATTCAAGTTCACAATTATGTGTGAACTGTTTTGCAACTAATATATGAATTTTCACTCATTCAAATAATTGTACTTGTATATTTAAACTCTTCGTAATTGACCTAACTAATTTATTTTTTCTATAATTGCATAACTTTTTTTTTTTAAAGCGAAAAACCCTTGGCGGAGCCGCCTTGGTTTGAGAGACCACGAACAGGGGGTTCTACATTGTCAAAGTCACCCGGGGTTGCACCCGACCTTGCCCGCACCAACATTATCAATTGGATTTTAGATACCCAATTCAGCTTTTGGTAGGGTGAAGATTTGAACCTGGGACCTCCTTTGGAGGATTGCTCTCTTCTTTAACTCACCTACAACACCTGGGTATAAAACTTTAAAATTTTAACATATTATAGACATTTTTTTAAAAACAAATCACAATGGATATATATAGTTCTTAACAATTTGCATTTAAAATTTTAAGCACTCTCACATTTATATTATTAGTATAAAATAATTAAAAACAAATAAGATTACACTTTAGGGCGATGAGTGAGGATGGTGGACGAGTAAGGACGGGGTTGGTAGGGGACGATGAGTGAGGATGGGATGGGTAGGGAGAGGCTAGATAAGCTTCTATCTTCATGTGGTTGGCCTTGTTAGTAGAAAATAAGTTGTTCTTCTCTTAAAAAAGAGGAGAATAACTTATTCTTGAAGTGAGGAGAAACTTAAACTTTGTATTTAAAAGTGAGATATTGCTTTGAAAATTTATATTATTTCAATGCTAATTTTATAAAGTAATCATACTTTAGAGCATTGATTTTAATAATTAATGTCAATTTGTTTTACTTTAGTGTTTGGATTTCATTTTTTTAAAAGTATATAAATATGAAATTGTTTCATTAAATTTTGAGCTATGATATATCTAAATAGGTAATAAAAATAAAAAGATTTATACTTAATCAATTAAGTTATCTAAAATATATATTGATTAATAATTTGTATCAATTAATTATTATTTTATAACTTTTTAAAAAGAAAGTGTGATATTTTCATTTTAAAGAAGAATTGGTTTTTTATGTCTTAAAATTTTCTTGTGCATTTTTATTTGTACTTTATTTCTTTAGTCACTTTTATAGCTCATTAAAATAAGTTTATTTTTTAATCATGAACAAGCAATATATGCATAATCCTTTAAAATATTAAATATATTCATATTAAATATGTAAATTTATTTAATAGCTTTATAGACTTTGTAATTACATTCATTTAGACTTTTCATAATTGCATTAATGTATTTAAATTAAAAAAAAAATTAATCATATTTGCAAACTTTTACACCATATAATTAACATATGAAAGTATGTAGCTCTTACATGATTTGCATCTAAAATTCTAAACACTCACAATTACACACTTTATTAGTATAAAATTATTAAAAACAAATAAGATTACACCTTAGCTTGATGAACAAATAAGATTACAATTAATATTAGGACAATTAGTGAGGATGGGATGGGGATATAGGGGATAATTAGTAGAGAATAAGTTATTCTTAAAGCAAAGAGATGCTTAAGCTTTGTATTTAAAAGTGAAATATTGTTTTGGATTATATATATATATATATATATATATATATATATATATATATATATATATTGAGTAAGGAATTCAGGAAAGAATATTTAAGGTAAACTAAAATAAGGATTGTCAAAAATGATCAAAAATATTCGTGTTGGGGAGGATTAGATGTTTTTCGCAGGATTGTACAAACTGTCGAACTCGTTTTGGCCATATCTCACTCATCCGAACTCGGATTGAGCTGAAATTTTGAGGGTATATGCCTGTAAAACCTTAGAACGTCTCCACCAATTTTCATATCATTTGGAGGAACACAGATCCTAGCGCATCCCTATGTGTGAAAGATATATTTGGCAAACGACTATGCGAGGGTTTCATCTGGGTTGAGTGCAAGCAGCTCCAAAAGTTGGTTTTTAGGGCCTTCGAGCCCTAGCGGCCAATATTTTTGTGGTTTATGCTCAATATTTCAGCAGGAAATGTTGCAGGGGATATAGGATGGGTTAGAAATTTGTCTTTCAATAGATCATATTGTGAACTTGAGTGACAACAGCTTCCAATTTGCTGCACAAAAAAAAAGTGAAAACCATACCTTTCCACGACGTCTAAGGCAAGGATTAAAGACACCACGAAATAAGTTTCAAGCAGTTGATCAAAAAATGGCTCATATCTCAAGTGAATCTGGTGCTAAGGTGCACCGACAAATTAATTCTACTGTGAAAACCCCTGTCAAGGGTAAGAATTTCGAAGACTCAGTCTCAAAAATGAATTTTAGGGATGCCCTTCGTGGTGGACAGCCTCAACCAAATGCTAATATCAATATTAGGGCTTCTCATAAACCTCTAAGAATGCCTAATATTGATCTCAGGAAAACGGAGTCAGGATGTCTTAAAGCAGTTGATGGAAATCCTATTGTTAAGCTTGATATGGGTAACATTTAGACTGGCATTGAAGATTTGGAAAAAAGAGGACTAATTTGTTGGTTTGTGGGTTTTCCGAGTCTATCTGCTTTCAAAGTTTGGGCTGCAAAAAGCTGGAAAACTAAAGGTGAGTTACAAATCTCTATTTATCCAAATGGTTATTTTCTTGTTTTATTTACTAATAATGAAGATAAAAAACTTTTGAAGGGGGTCCTTGGTTTTTTGGAAGGGCAGGGCTTGGCTTTTCATGAAGCCCTGGCATACTAAATTTAAAGTCGAAGAAGAGATGCCTTTTATAGCTCCCGTGTGGGTTAGACTCTTTGGCCTCCCTATTGAATTTTGGAATCCTACTGTTTTTTCTTCAATTGGAAACTCTTTAGGAACTTTTATGATAACTGTTGATTGTACTCAAAATTTTGAACATATTATTTATGTTCGAATTTGTGTTTTAATGGATTTTGACAAACCCCTACCTAAAAAGATCACAATACAATTTGGGGAAGACACTTGGGAGCAAGTAGTGGACTATGAGAACATTCCTTTTCGTTGTAGAATATGCCATGAATATGGTCATTTGGCCAGTGCTTGCCCAAATAAAATTTTTGATCAAAAGAAAGAAGATATAAACTCAACAGGTTTTCAAATACCTAAGAAGAAGAACACTAAAAAAAAAACCAGTAATGAAGGATCAATCAAAGTCATTTGCTAATATGTTTGAAATCCTTTCCACAAATGATGTCCCAAGTGAAGAAGAGGAAATAATGGAAACTGAAATCTTAAAAACACAATTTAAATATGAAGAAAAGAACTCAGAGACAAACCAACAAATCAAAGGTTTTCAACAAAAAAAAAAGGAGAAAATTTACACAAGAAAAGCAATATTTCAAATGTCAAAACTTCAAATAATGCAGGTCCCAATATAGACTTTATTGAACCATCTAGTAAAATTTTGGCTGTGTATGAGCATTCTTCAAGGTTAGAAGCCATCTCAGATTCAATTGGAATAAGTCAAGAAACAGGGAAAAAAAATTGAAGATGGATTCTAATCAAAAAGTAGGTCGCAAGACCAATCAATATCATATGGTAAAAGAAGGTGAAAAACTTGTAGAGGAAGGTAAGATTAATGCCCTTCCCAACATTTTTAGACCCGGTATTAATGAAGATCATCACTTGGAATATTAGAGGACTCAAAGGAAGTCTTTCAAAACAAAATGAAATTAGAAGAATGATTCAGATAAATCATCCACATCTTGTTTTCCTTCAAGAAACAAAGATTGTTTTCTTTCATGATTCAGATAAATCATCCACATCTTGTTTTCCTTTTGGGGGTAGAATCACCTTGGTAAAATCAGTCCTTCAAGCTATTCCTATTTATGTTTCTTTCGTTTTGAATATCCCAAAGGCTGTTCTGCGAGAATTAGATCAAATTAGTCATCGTTTCCTTTGGAGTGGTACTAAGGAGAAAAGAAAATGGGCCTTGGTGAAATGGGATACTTTATGTCTTCCTAAGAGTGAAGGGGGGTTAGGATTCCGGTCTTCAATTAATAACAACAAAGGTTTAGTTGCTAAATTATATTGGAGGATGTTGCATAACCCCAATGCTCTTTGGGCCAATAATCTTTGTGCTAAATATGTTGAGAACAAAAGTCTTGAAGACCTTGTTCGCTATCAACTTCCTACCAAAGGTTCTCCCATTTTAGCAGTTCTTAAGACTGGTGAGGATTTGATAAAGAAAAAATTATTTTGGATCATTCATAATGGTCAACATGCAAATTTTTGGACAGATTCTTGGGATGGTCACAAGCCTTTGATAACTCAGTTTCCCAATTGGAGGCCTTGGATGGAGGAGCTTCACCGAGCTAATTGGATAAAGGTGGCTAATTATTGTCGGTACCATACTGGTAACTCAAAGGTTGGTAGATATTGGATCCCTATTGAGGATTGACCTATTCAAATCCTAGAAAGGCAAAGACAAGATATCCAAGGCATCCTTCATATGAGATCCCTCTCTTGGCCCCATGAAAAAAATTGTTTTGGATGGAACAACACTACTAAGGGTGAGTATTCAGTTGCTCTAGGTTATTTGACCTTATGCCATAATAATCCCAACCATTCTTCTGACATATTTTCTCGATTGTGGGCTCAAAAGCTCCGGCCTAAGGTGAGGTTCTTTAATTGGCTTTTATTGCATCGTAGGGTGCTTACTGGTGAGCAACTTATGAAGCGTGGTTTTCATGGCCCTTTTAGATGTGAAATGTGTGGAGAGAATGTAGAAAATATCAACCATATTTTTTTTGTGTACTTTAGCCTCTGAGCTATGGAGGAGAATGGCAACTTTACTTGGCTTACAGTGGTCCAATTTTTTCACTTTTGAATAGCTTTGGAGGGATTGGCCTAATCAAGAGGGTGTTGATCATTTTATTAGGTAGTTAGTTTGGATGGGTTCTACCATTCTTCTTTGGAATATTTGGAATGAAAGGAACAATCGAATTTTTAATCAAGATAAGAAGGATATTCACTATATTTGGCAAAAGACCATAGCCAACTTAGTTGAATAAGTCCATCAACTCCTTAATCACCCCCAAAAGTCCCACCAAAGATGGGATCAAGTGATGCAAAGATTGAAGATTAACCCTTCTAAGGGCAACCATCTTAAAGGGAATGTGACTATTAGTAAGATGGATAGGACTAGAAATTGGCAATCTCCTCCTAAGGATTTTGGAAAAGTCAATATTGATGGAGCCTCTAGAGGGAACCCTGGAAAAGCCAGTGTGGGAGGAATTGGTAGACTTTTAGATGGCTCCCTGGTTTTTACTTTTGCTGAGAATTTGGGTATTCTTTCCAATAACCTTGTTGAGGGGTATGGTATCCTTAGAGGCCTTCGGGAGGCTACTAAGGTTGGATGGGAAAAGGTGTTAGTTGAGTCGACTCTCAACTTATGATTAATCTCTTGAAGACTCCTTCTAAGAATCATAAGGTGGATTGGAGAATAAAAAGAATTATTGAGAAGATTCAGTTAATCCAGATGGGATTTTTGAAAGTTGATTACAATCATGTGGTCAGAGATCAAAACAAGAGTGCTAATGCTTTAGCTAATTGGGCTTTGGACAAAGGTGATCTTACTTGTTATGGCCACCCTCCTATATGGTGGGCTTCTCAAATTAGGGAAGCTCTTCTTTCTATCATTTCTTTGGATGGCTCCAAGTTCGAAGGTACCTAGTTTCTTCTTTTTTTTTTTTTTTTTGTTTCTCTTTGGTTCATTCAGTTTTTTTAGTTCCCTAGCTCATTCTATTTTTTATTTTGTTTCCTCTGTTGATTCTTGCATTAATAGTCTTTTGGTCTAGATAGGTCATTGTTTTGTTCATTTTTTTTTGTCTTCTTTGTTTTTTTGTTTAGTTTTTTAAGGTGGGTGGGTTCTTTTGTTTTGTTTTGTTTTTGTGTTCTTTGTGTTGTTTTTGTTGTTCTTGTGTTTTTGTTGTTTTGTTTTATTTTGTTTTATTTTTTATTTTTTATGTTTTTTGTTATTGTTCTTGTGTTTTTTTCGTTCTTGTTCTTTGGTTTCTCTTTGTTTGTGTTATTTCATTTTTTTATGTGTGAGTGTTTTCTATGTTTTTTGTTTTTGTTTATTGTCTGTTGTTGGTTGTTTTTATTTTTATTTTTATTTATTTTATTTTTTAGGTTTTGGTTGTGTTTATTTTTCATGTTTTTTTGGGTTATGTCTTTGTAGTGTTCTATTGTTTTTGTCTTGTTTGTGTTTTGTTATGTGGTTCTTGTGTTTTCTATGTGGTTTGTGTTGTGGTTTCTTTTATCTTATTGTGCGTGTTTGGTTGTGCTTTTGGTTTTGACACACTCAAGGAGCATGTTTTTTATTTTATTTTATTATTTTTGTTGTTATTTACTTTTTTTTTAATTTGGTTTTGTGTGTTTGTTTGCTCCTTGAGTATGTCAAAGGTGGTAGGCCAGGTCCGAGTCTTGGGCGTTTTTGGCGGAATGGATACCCTTGCCTCCTTGGGTCTTACCCGAAAGTGGCATCCCTTTTGGGATGTTTTCCACAAATAATAAAAAAGAAATATATATATATATATATATATATATATATATATATATATATATATATATATATTGAGTAATACTTCTTATACACATTCACCATGGGGATTGAATCCGGGTCACATCATTGATAATGTAAGTGGACACTCACGTGGATTTTATTTGTAGAGGAGTTGGAGAGCAAGTGGGTAGTTAAAACTCTCCAATTTCAAATCCCCTCACATGCCGGTAGACCACACTCATGTGGATTTTATTTGTAGAGGAGTTGGAAAGCAAGTGGGTAGTTAAAACTCTCCAGTTTGAAATCGCCTCACATGTTGCGGATATGCTATGTACATAAAGGGTTACAAATCAATGTTATCAATTAGAATATTTCATGGAATTTTAATGCAAATTTAATTAAGTAAATTTATATTTAAAGCATTGATTGTTATGACAATATCCGTTGTGTTATTTAGTGCGTGAATTTAATTTTCTTAAACTCTAAAGTATGTGAACACATTTTAATATTTAGTTTCTCTACACTATTCATTAGCTTTTGTACAACACATTAACTAGATGATATTTGAATCTCACGAGAACTCTTCCTTGCTTTTGAAATTGTGTTTGTTTTTTTTTGCAAAATAAGTACAACAAATACAATTAAAACAATAAAACATCTATTTGACAATTGATTTTCCTAATAATTCTTTGAGAATATTAGACAATTATTTGCTAGCTTATATTTTTATTCTAAAATTTAGACATAATAAAGTGTATAATATAAATTAATTTAATATTTCTAATAATATTAGTTAGACAAAAAAATTCCTACAATGTCTCTTTTTCCCAAAATGTTTCTCGGGCTCAATTGTACTTCAAGTGAACCTCTTTTGAGCCAGAATATTTTCTTGGTTTATTGGGAGCGGATGGCCTCATGGTCAGGGAATTCTTTATTACTTTGTGGATACTCCTTGATTGAGAAGTTTCTCTTAGAAGAAAAAATTTATTTCAAATTTGGTTTCATGAGCGGGATTCTTTATTTTATGTTTTTAAATAAAGAATTTTAAATTCGTGAGTGGGTCCCTTTCAAATGGGCATATCTCTTCTTCGATTCCTTCAAGCGGTGTTTCCTTTGACTTGCTTCTCAACCAAGGTAAATTGTGAATCTCTTTTAAGATTACTTCCATAACTATTTCTCATTACTCCTTTTCCCTTATTGGAAAATTTGTTGGTTTTCGCTCTGACATGAACACGAAGGTGGGCATTCACTAATAGAAGCCTTGTGGGCATATGGAACTTGTAGCCATCCTTTGAGGATTTTTCTTCATTAAGCTAAATAACGTCGAGGATTCAAGATGAATCCTTTTGGGTGGACATTGGTTCTTCGGAAAATAAAACCTTTTTCTCTGTAAATGTTCTCCTGACTTTGACCCCGAATCACAAAGCATCAACTCCGCCCCAATTTGGGTATCAATTCAATTCTGACATGATGATATTCTTCAAGGTATAGCTAGGGTTGTTAGAGATCTCATATCCTTTCGACCATGCAACTAAAGCCAAGTCTCGAATGGTTTATTCAAGAATGTATATAAATACCAACCTTGATTTTAAATTGTCGCCTTCCATTGAGCTCTATTAGATTTTGGCAATAGAGTGCAACCTATCAAGTATGAAAACAAGTCGACGTTTTGTTCCTCTTGCTAATAGAGTGCAACCTATCAAGTATGAAAACAAGTCGACGTTTTATTCCTCTTGCTCTAGACAAGGACATCTCTCCTGTTAGTGCCCCTCTTTGCCCCTCCTAGAGCCTAAGAAATCTTGGCAACACAAAGTCTATGAATCCCTTTCCCTCTCGATCCCCTATTGCGGTTTCGGGTGCTATCATAGATTCCAAATTTTCTCAACCTTCTTATCCTACGAAGGATTTATTTGAGGAAACCAAGCTTCTAGTTTCTTTTGATGGAGGCGCTTCCAACCATGCCCAACAAATAGCTTAGTTTTTGGTTGACATGGAAACCCAGGTTTTGAATTGCATGACAAAGATCCAAGAGGAAGCCAAGACTCTGAATGGCAAGGAGATACCCCTTATGGAGGCTCCGTCGATTGGCATGGAGAAGACCCAAAAATTTATCTTCAAAAAGAGGTAAGGCCACGAACCATAAACCTAAGAAAAACTCTTCTCTTGTCTCTACAAGTAATGATGCCCTCATGGAATGTGAGATGCTTGACTCCATGAAACTTTTTTTAGGTGCAACAAACCCAGATGAGGACCCCTTTGCATGGTTCCTTTGCTTTTTGTTTTCTTTGTTTTGGCAGTTCTAGGATTTCTTATGTTCTAGCTTTATCTTTAGGTTTCCTCCCTTTCGGTTTTAGAAGTTTATCTTATTAGCTCCTATCTATGTACGTTCTCTATCTGTACAAGGTTT
Organism: Wollemia nobilis; assembly: GCA_028583015.1. NCBI lineage: Eukaryota > Viridiplantae > Streptophyta > Pinopsida > Araucariales > Araucariaceae > Wollemia > Wollemia nobilis. Next base: position 9,599,557 of record JAQPPZ010017218.1, read on the forward strand.
GGGGACCCTTTCAAAACCCCTTCTTCCAACCAATAAAAAAATATTTACTCATTGAAAAAATGAATAACATATTTAATATTTCTAGCAATTATGCATATATTGGTTGCTCAAATTTAAAAAAATAATTTATTATATTGAATTAAAAGTAATTAAAAGATAAAAAATTAAAATGTTAAGAAGTATAGAAAGATTCCTTTATAAAATAAAAACATCATGTTTTCTTTTTCAAAAATTATCTAAGAATAACTAGTTGATACATAATATTAATAAATAAATGGACAATGATAGTAGATCGAGATGGATTATTAAGGATTCTAAGGATTCACTTGATGGATGGATGATCGAGATTGGTACCAGTTGCTAACATTACTTAGAAAATCATATTATCATGTTTCTTCACATGTTTTGAGTTGCACCATATCACCATCCACACCACCATGAGTGGCAACAATCTTGGAGGTATGGTTCAAGGCAACAATATTATGATTCTACATAAAATTAGAAGAGCACCAACTATAGCAGTGTTTGACAGATAAATCATAGTGATCCTAGTTTTCAGAGTGGTTCATCAACTTCAAAGAACAAGTGGACCCATCATTCAAGTTATCAAAATATAGCAGCAGAAGCATGGAGCCAACAAAGCAGATTTGGATACTCAAGTAACAAAAGAGCATACCAATATCTACGTGTTTCACTTCTATGGATGGATGATTGAGATTGGTACCAGTTGCTAACATTGCTTAGCAAATCATATCATCTTATTTCTTCACATGTTTCAAGGATTTAACATTTGTAACAAGGGTGGCATGTTAGGATACCTAGGAATAGATATTTGGGGATATATTATTATATTGTATAAGGGTTGGCATGGGCCACACATAATCTAAGGTTGATTGTATTATAATATAATATAATATAATATAATATTATATTAGTCGTAGGTTCCCCAAAGTAGAATAAGAAGATGAATACATAAAGAAGAGATATTTGTCATTGTAATCATCATGGGAGATCAATCATATGTAATCATCTTTGCCCACGAAGTGGCTTATGGGACTTAGCCCTCCTTAAGTGGTACTCTCATCTTGGGAGATCTTATGGAGTTATTCGTTCCTTAAGGATTATTATTGGTGTTTCCCTACCGTAAGGGTATTATCTCTCATTTATGGATTGTTATTGTGGATAATTATTTGTGGATGAATGATTTGATATTTTTGCATATTGGTGAATGATTTTTGTTATTAAGAATAAGGTTTTGCAACAGTATGTTGGCCTGCATTCTAAAATATTTGATAGAGGCCAAGCCATTTGGGTTCCCACTTCTCTTTTTCATCATGCTTCTCATTTTTGGGATCCAAGTACAGCAGTATATATCCTCCCTAAAAAGGTTTACCTTTGTCTTTCTTATTGAACAACTACGTTGTTTTATGAGCCTGCTCAGTTATCTTCATTAATAAATTCTTTCTATATTTTTGTAACTTCACAATCTGATCAAGTCTTCTCTACAAGTCATTTGGATTTTCATGATCTTCAAGAAGTAAAGATAAAGCATGACTTTCCACCTGAGGGGGTAATAGAGCATTCTCACCATAAACCAACTCATAATGAGATTTTCCTGTGCTTCTTTTGTTAGATATTCTATCAACCCATAAAGTAACCTTTAGCTCACTATCCCAACTTTTTTTTCTACTTAATGCTCTTCTGATTCTTGTGATCAAATTATTGTTCGAGGATTCTATGAAACCATATCCTTGAGGGTAGTAATTTCCAAAATGAGAAAGCTCTATGCTCTACCTAGCACAAAATTCAATCATCTCAAAAGAAGTGAAATAGTTACCATTGTCAGTGACTATTCCTGGGAACCCCAAATATTATCAATATGTTAAAATTTATGACCACTTTTTAGTGGATTTTTTGAGAGGTGTTGCTTCTACCCACTTGTTAAAATAGTCTATTGTTGTAATATTCCACCTGTGACCTCTGGAAGAATTAGGGTTAATATCACCTATGAGATCTATTTCCCATTGAGTAAAAGGAGCTTCCACAATTACTGGCCTTAGGGGCATGGTTGGTAAGTTTTTTTTTTCCTACAAAAATCTAATAGTTATGATAATTTCTAACAAAATGATATACATATTTAAACAAGGAGGGCCAATAATAACCAACTCTCATGATTTTGTGAGCAGTAGCTTGTGGAGCAAAGTGACCTCCATAAAATCTAGAATGATAGCACTTGAGGGACCTCTTTTCCAAACAAACATAGAAGAAACACACCATCTTGATGCCTCCAATACAATCTACCTTCCTGTATGTAATATTTTTGAGCCAATTGCTCGATAAACCTCCTTTTAATTTTGGGTATGTCTTCTGGAAATGTTAAGTTTTGAAGGTAAAATATAATTTCATCATACCATTAGCAGTAAAAATTATCATCTGCTCTAGCTTCTTACTGCTCATTTACTGAAATAATGTTATTCATAGCCTCCCCATATTTGTTAGCCAAATACTTTGCCAGTCGCTATCCTCTAACAATCTGCATTGCTTTGAACTCTACATCACACTATAATAACTTAGTCATCCATCTTGCAGGACTACCTAAAGGTTCAAGCTGAGTTAAAACATCTTTAATAGTATTGTAGTTGATACATGCTATTGCCTTGTTGGGTCCAAAGATACCTTTGAAATGATCTAATGCTTTGATTAATGCATAAGCCTATTTTTCTAGCATAGAGTATTTCAGTTTAGCTCCCTTCAATTTTGTACTCATAAAGACAATAGGCATTTAATTTTTCTCTTCATCCTTTTGAGCTAGAACTACAAAAATGGTGTATTCTGAGGCAAATAAGGAGATTTTGAAATCTTTGGAGTAATCAGGGCAATTCAATACTAGAGCTTGAGTAATTGCATCTTTGATCTTCTGAAAAGTTGTAGTAGTTTTCTTTGTGCACCTTATTTTCCTGATTTCTTGATCATGTCATTTATTGGCTTGGCAATTTAAGTGAAATAAGGGATAAACTTTCAAACAAAGTTAATCTTGCCAAAGAATGATCTAAATCCCTTAATATCTTTAGGAGGGGAAATTTTAGCAATTGCTTCTATTCTCTATGGATCAATGCTAATCCTATCCTTTGAAATAATATGCCCAAACAGTCTATCTTGTGTGGTCCCAAACTCCTTGCACATGTCAAACACTTGAGTTAGATGTGCAAAATAATCTTCAATATTTTTGAAAAAACTGTATGTCATTAAGATATACTACCACTATCTTGAACATCAACCCCTTAAATGAAACATCCACGGCTCTCTGAAATATTTTTCCTACATTCATCAATCCAAAGGGTATCCTAAGGTATTCAAATGTTTCCCATTGTATGGTGAAAGCTATTTTGTGTCTATCTTCTTGATTCACTACAATTTGATTATATCATGATAAGCCATCCAATAAAGATATTCTTGATGATCCAACACTGCTTGAAATAATTATTCCATATTCGAAAGTGGATAGTTATATTTAAGAGAGATCTTTTCCAAATTCCTAAAATCTACACAAAGCTTGATCTCACTATTATTTTTCTAACTAAGACCAAGCTTACCAACCAAGAAGAAAATCTCACCTTCTTGATTATCTTGGTATCCAGTAACTTCTACACTTATTTTTGCATAATTGGATGCAAAGTGGGATTGAACTTTATTTTTTTCTATCTACAAGGCTTTGTATCATTTTTAAAGGGTATTATGTGAGTCATCACCTTTGTGTTGAAGGTCTTCAAATCCTCATAACTCCAAGCAAAAGTATCAAATTTATTTTTCAAGAAGTTGATATATTGATGCTTTTCTTTTATTTATAGAGTTTTATTGATCCTAACAATCTTGGGCTCTTCCTTTGTTCTAATATTAACTTCATCTACCTCAAACTCTTGAACTAGAGGTTTATATGCTCTATCAAAGTCATCAAACAAGCTCTCTAAAGATACCAACCCCTTAAGATTATGTTGGTCTTCAGTTGTATTACTTTTGTGGATTATCCAATAATATCTTTCAATTTTTCTTCATCACCTTCATCACAAATAACATTAAAAAATTCATTTTGCATAGTCATAAAATGATTGATGTGTATATCATCATGAAATACTTGTAAATATACCACATTATCAGGGATATATGGCTTATAAATCGATATGGTTGGGAACCTATCCATAAACCAAATATTTATCTCAAGGCTATTTTCTCTAGAAGCACTAATTGTAGATCAAAAGGCAAGAATTTTGTGCTCTAGAAATATATTGTAGATCAAAATCCAAGAATCTATTTATTTCATCCAACACTTGCTTATATTACTTTAATCTAAGGTGCCTTGTTTGATATTTTCCTTTGATCTGTTGAATTATTAGCTCAACATACCCACTAACTTTGAGGTAATTACTATCCAATTCCTTGGCTTTTCTTAGCCCTAGCAAAAATGCTTCGTACTCTGCAACATTATTTATACAAGAAAATTCTAACCTGTATGTTATGCCAAGATAGCTTCCATTGATGTCTATCAACAATACCCCAACTCCTGCTCCTTCTCAAGATTTTTTCCCATCAAAGGTCATAGTCCATAACTCTAAAGTTAAAATTTTGTTAGTTTTTACATCCACTTTAGCCTTTAATTTAGGATCCATATTCTTAGCATTAGGCACTTCTAACAATAAAGGATCATTCCAAATAGAGTAAACCCTTATATATTTTTCTTCAACATAATTCATGACATTAACCATATTATCGTTTGGATATCTGAATTCAACTGAATACCTATTGAAGGGTTCTCTTTTCAAGATGAATTTTTTCTTACTCTACATCAGGATAGTGGTATATTACCAATCTAACTGAATAGTACCACCTAGTTGCTCTGCCCAATGCCTAGAGAGTAAGATGGAAAAGAAAGAGTCCACATCTACAACTGCAACATCCATTACCACACCTTTCTTAGGATATTATTCAAGATGGACTATAAGGCCAGTAATAATACCTACACAAGGTACTCTCCTATAATGCTTCACAAAAATAGGGGATGCTCTTTCTGATAAATCAAACCTAATTGATCAGCTACCTGTTTTGACATCACATTCATTGAAGCACCACTATCAAGCATACAATTATGAATAACATACTGGTCTCCATAGCTTAATGTACATCTTAGTGACATGTAAAATGGATTAACTAAATATGGGGCTTTGATTGCATTATTTTCAAGGCCTATGGGGTTTTGAGGCTTTCCTCCTAACTGATCAGTTAATTTGAAGGTCCCACATACCTGATATCGGTACTTTGGGATGGTCATTAATTCTCCAAAATTGATGTTAACCTTATTCTTGGTAACCTCTACTCCTAGCTCAATTTAATTTTTCTTATCATCAATTGATTTTCAAGATCTTTGATTAACTAAGTTATTTTGCTATTTTTAGATAATTTCCTCTTCTTTAGGTTCTTCAGGAATCATTCGCAACTTCATCTAGTTTACCTTTTTTTGTGAAATCACTCTTGTAGCTTTCTCCTTTTGTGTAGGTCCTTCATCAATTTTATCCTTCACTATTCTATTTTAAAGATTGCTAGCATATATTCTCTGTAAAGACTCCACTTCTTATGTTGTAGGTATAAACTTTCCTTGCTTCATTCTATCAAATATGGTATTATGGGGACTCATTTGAGGCTAATGCCTCTCCAAAGACTAAGGCTATTTGTTCAAGATTATTGGCTCATAAGCCCATATCTCTCTCAAATTCTTTTTCTCTGACCTCATCCTCTTGAGTCTAGCATACATTAATTCTAATATCTTCATATTCAAATTCAACATTTAAATCAACATTAGAATGTAGACTTAGATAAATACCACAATCAATAGGGTTATGTGGTGCATCATAGGAAAAGCAATAGAAAGGATGATCTGAAGCTATATTGTTAGATGGTATAGGGTTTGGAACATAATCTAGATCTCTCTCTACTTATTTCTTTTCCAATTCTCATTCCAATTCCTATTTCCCTCATCATTTCCATTGTTATTCCATTTTCTATTAAAATTCCTCCTAAATGGAGGCTTGTTATATTCTTGTTGTCTATTATTACCCTGTGTGGTTTTGCAATGTTTTCCTTCTCCTTTTCAATTCTAGCCAACCTATTATTCAATGTGGTAAACATTTCACTCAACTAATTAGCTATTTTGCTCATAGGATCCAAATCTATTTTCTTAAGGATAAAGAACTCAATCTTCTTGGGCTTTCTTTTAGGTTGATTGGGATCTAAAGAGTATGTTTTAGTATTATCACTATCAATCATATTTCTTTCTATCTCAATAGTCCTTTCTATACTATATCAATGGTGGCTCTAGCTTGCTACCTTAGTTCATAACTGAAATCTCCAAGGAAAGCATTATTGTAGAAATAAATGGACTACTCATCATTTGGCCTTAATGCTGCTGGAATATTATTCTTGATCTTAAAAAATATTCTATTGAAGTCTTCCATTGATTCATTTTCCTTCTTCTTCATGGTAGCCAACTCTATCAGCAAGGACTATTCATTCTTCCTCTATCCATATTTCCTAAGGAAAGTGTGCTCTAGCTCTTGAAAATTATAGATAGTACCATCTCCAAGGGTGTTAAACCAATCTCGAGCATCTTTCTCTAAATTTTGAAAGAACAATCTAAGGATAAAATCTTCATCATCTACCTCAAGACTATCCACGGCATATAAAAAATCTCTAATATGATCTTCACCAGTGACAACATTGTTTCCTTGGAATTTAGGCAAGAACTTGTGAAATTTACCAGGTAGAGGATTTAAATTTGGAGGTAAAACAAAAGCTCTATATATAATGATTCTCCACTGAATGATATTTTGGTTAGCATTAATATTTTAATTTACATTAGGATCTACTAGACTCACTACATGTTTATTTACTACAGGTATTTGATTCACAATAGGAGAAGTCTGATTTAAAACAGTATTTGCACTAAAAATATGATTAACGAGAATTGAAGTTTTTTCATGAGATTTTAAATATACCTTAGGATTTGGTACTCCAACAAGAATTGAAGTTTTTTCATGAGTTTTTTCATGATTTTTAAATTTCTTAGTTCATTCGGAGTCACCAATACGGATGTGCAAAGAAAGCAAGATAATAATACTTAGGCCAAGATTGTTAAGCCTGATATTCACTCAATTCTCACAAAACTGGTTATAAAAGAAAATACATAGGTATTAGATCTTCTTGCAACAAGAATTCTAATCCCCAACAATAAAGCCAAAAAATATTGGGGGAATTTCTTGCATCCTTAAGATATTTGTCATGCTACAAGAATTCTCTGATCCAATTAGCATCGTGGACTCTAGTGGATTCAACTCTTTGCCTCAATAAAATATTATCACAAGACTCTAGATAAACTGAGTAATTTAAAGAAACCCTTGAGGTGATCCTACTATATTTCTCATACGCTCGTGCTCATCCAAATTTGCAAAAAATGAAATAAAACTACAACATCAAAGTTGATCAAGCTTTATCCATGTGTTGTAGGTGAGTTGGATAGGGTAGGGCAATCCTCCAAGGGAGGTCCCTGGTTTGAATCTCCACCCTACCAAACACACATAGGGTACCCAAAATCTAGTTGATTATGTTGGTACGATCAGGACCGGGTGTGACTCTCGAGTGATTTTGACGGTGTAGAACCCCTTGGTTGTGGTTTCTCAGACTAAGGCAACCTCGCAAGGGGTTTTTTACTAAATTCAAAAAAAGCTGACCAAGCTTTGAAGTAACTCCCAACTAGCGCTTCAAGCAGTAGATCAGTGCTTTATCAATTGGATAATTGTAGCTAGACTTTAAATATGGTGAGGAGATAAAGGGAAGGAGATAAAAACTGAGCCAATCACATCCATTCACATAATGTAATAGAAATGATTGAACATACCAATAAAAGAAGATGTCATTTACACATTCAAATGAAGTAACTTGTAAACAGGATAACACACAAACTGCACATAGAACTACTAAAAGGTGGAAGCAATATTATATAAATAAATTTATCATTATAATGGAGTCTGAACAAAATAACCAGATCTCACTACGCAAGTACAAACATGTTCTTCATTCAAATGATGCAATAGAGAACTAAAACTCTTTGTTCAAATGATGCAATGAAGAGCCTCCTAGATTTCGACCTCAACCACTAAAAATAATCTCAATTAATTGGGCACCTCCTTAGTAACAACATGCACAATAATGGAAAAAAAAGGATGACTATACAAGACAAAAAGGAAAATACAACCGACAAGGATGGGCACTATAGTATACCTCTTGCAGAATTTTACTGTGCAAAAACTTGATTTTTTTCTATTGTAGTGTTGGTCACGAATCTGCCACAGGAAAGGATTTTAAAATAAATGCACCCTAGACCCGGCCAACATTGAAAGGTTGAAAGAAAGAGATGTCTCCCAGACCAATCTCCAGAGAGGGCTGGTTCCCTTACTAAATCTAAGCTTGATTTCAGACTAAAGTTGCAGGAAAGGAATTGGAAATATGCAAAAAGAAATGAGAAATTACAGAAAGAGATGGGAAATGTAGCCACAGGCCAAACTTGTCAGATCGGGAAAGATTAGCAGCAGATAACTTTAAGCACACTAACAACATATAACAGAAGACAACGACGTAATTCACTTACAACCTTGCGCAGATAACCTTCAGAATTGCATTCCAGAACTCACTTCCTCACTAGCAATATTTAAACTCAGATGCAGAATTCAAATTAAGCAGCAGATAAGAAATACGAGCGTAAATGAGGAATGCATAAGATAGAAGGGAAAACACATAGAAAGTTGCTTGCAAAACTAGAGGCCAAATATCTTTCATTCATGCAAAGAACTTGAAAGCTTTTCAGCAAAAGTCTCTCTCTCGATCCCTCTTTCTGAGATCTACATTGATATTTATAGAGGTCTTGCCTCTTTGTAGCATTTAAAACATGAAACGGACCTCCTCGAGATCTACAAAATGTGCAGCAAAAATAAGGAAATGATCCCCTTAAACCAGCCTCGGAGAAACCAGAAATTAAATGAAACAAGGAACCGGTCGTCTTCATTAAATGGTCATCCTCGGAGCATGCTAGAACCGTTAGAAAATCATGAACAGAAGCTTTGAATAATGGAGGCATCTTCAATTCTAGTGGCTTCAAAAACTACAGGCCTGAGCACGTTCTTCTACCTTGCACGCATTGGAAAGCAGCAAAACATTCAATTCTGGAGTGCTTTTAATCCTTGGAAATCGTAATGCTTCATCGGGCCGTTGAACCGCTTTCTGGCACGAAACTGTGACAGGTCACGAAAACGTGACATGTCACGAAATCGTGACATATTTCTCTTCCGTACGCTTTTGCTATTTTGGATCGCAAAAATCAACCATGTCACGAAATCATGACGTTTTCGACTCTTTGTTCTCCTCTGCCTTGTTCTCGCGAAACTATGACCTGTCGCGAAATCGTGACGTTCTTTCTCTATGTAGGCCTTGCGCTATTTCGAACCTTGAAAATGTGACAAGTCGCAATTTCGCTACATCTTTCTCTCTTTGGCTTTATCTTCCTAATACGTCGTGAAATCGCGAAATTCTCCTTTTTTGGGACTTCTTTCCTCAACATGTAGCGAAATCGCAATATATTCTTTCATCTGCCTTCTTCACTCCTCCAAGTCACGAAAACGTCAATTGTCATGAAATTGCGACAATTCTTCTTGCTTTGTCTCATCTTCAAAAGTGTCACGAAATCGCGACGCCTTTCATGCCTTAAGCTTTTCTGTCCACCTTGACCGCGATAACGCGACATGTCGCGATATCGCGACGTTTTTTACATTCTGGCCCTTGTTCATTTTTCTGTCGTGAAAACGTGACGTGATTCATTGTCATTGCCCTTTGCTCAATTATGTCACGATTTCGCGACAATTTCTAACATTCTGCTCCATGGCCATCGCAAGTCGCGAAAACGCGACATGTCGCGATTTCGCGACAATTTCACTGCTCTGCCTCCGTTGACCACTTTGACCACGATTTTGGAACACGTCGCGATATCATGACATTTTCTGACTTTGGCTTCTCTCTCCTCAAAAGGCCCGCGATAACGCGACATGTCGCGATATCGCGACAATTTTTAACCTGTGCTCTCCATGCTATTTTCGGTCGCGATATCGCGACAGTCTTCGGACTTAGCTATTTTGGGATCAAAACTCGTAGAGAAACACAGAGGAATGAGAACTTTAACAATTAATGCATGAATAATCACGAATCAAAACAATGTGGCAAAATTGCCAACATTCTTGGCGGCTCATGGGGTATACAGTTCTGTTGTATGCACGAATCCCAGGCCTGAATCCATTGGGCAACAGAGTCAAGAAAAACATGAGAAGCAGGAAAGGAAGTGCTGACTGATAGGAAACATCTCTGTAGACTGCTGCAACAACTCTTGCTGACTTACTGAAAACTCAAATAAATCTGTATTTGGCTTAGCTCACCAGGTGCTGTAAAAGGATCTCCATGACAGTGATGAAAGCATCGGGGTTGCAAAATGGAAATGAACGGAATGAGCGGAGTGAGGACTATGGAATGGAAATAGTAAATGATGGAATGGTGGGAATGGAAGGAGTGAAGCGGTAGATACAACAACTGAAGAGGAGCTACTGTGTTACTGACTGCAGTAATGAAACAAAAATGGATAATGAAATGAAGGTAAATGAGAGTGGAAAATGCGGTATGAACTACAGATAAATGCTGAAAAGAAAACAAGGATTAGAAGAAAAGGGAAAGAAAGAAGCGGGAATGTTAGAGGGGGAAAAAGAAACAACAGTAGTGGCTTAATTACAGATGATAGAAGAAAGAATGAGCGAGGAAGGGAATGAAAAGAAGGGAGGGGAAGGAAGAAATCGACAAAAGCCACTAGCTGCTGGGAAGGAAGAGAGAAAAAAGAAAGAAATAAACGTACCTGCGGGCTCGCATGCAAAAAGAGCCGAAGTTGGCAGAGGAATTCCACAATACTTTTTTTTCTTTTTTTTTCTTTTTTTTTTTTTTTTTTTCTTTACAAAAGCAAAATAACTGTACAAGGTAATACTGGATTCATACTTCATGGAGTGTAGGCTTTCAGATGAAAGCCGTTCACTGAAATAGGAAGTGGGCTGCCATCCAACTCTTCCAGATGAAACGAATTTGCTGCAGTAGCACTGACAATGCGAAATGGTCCCTCCCATAGAGCATCAAACTTCTTGTGCATTCCTGGCTTGGCTTTCTTTTCATTCCATTTCAGGACCAAATCACCCACCTTAAGTGGACGATCAACGGAATTTTTATGGAACCATTTGGAAACAACCTGTGTATGCTTAGCAAACTCCTCATAGGCCAAAGAACGTTGCTCTTCCAACTGTAACAACTGAGCCAACCGCATATCCATGGGATCCACATCTGTTTCATCATCTTGAAATCCCTGCAACTATTGCAAAACTGGTAATTCTAGATGAACAGGAAACCTTGCCTCTTTTCCATATACCAGGGCATATGGTGAAGTCTTGATAGACTTCTTGATCGAAATCCTATCTGCCCATAGGGCTTGATTCAAGCAGAAGGTGCCATGATCTCTTGTTATCCCCCAAGGATCTCTTCAAAATCCGTAGCAAGTTCTTGTTTGTGGACTCCGCCAAGCCATTCCCCTGAGGGTAATAGTTAGAGGATGTCTTCAGGAAAACACCATACTTGTTTGCAAATTCTGCTAGCTCAGCTCCAACAAATGGAGTTCCGTTATCTGTGATAATAGCATCAGGAATGCCAAAACGTGTGATCAACCCTTCGATGAAAGAGATCACCACATCTTGATTTGCAACCTTGGTTGGAATAGCCTCAGACCATCTCGTGAAATAATCTGTAGCTGTCAAGATATACTTGTGTCCAGCTAAAGAATTCGGATCAATGATCCCAATAAAGTCCAATCCCCACTGCTGGAAAGGTGCTTCAACCTGAATTGGATGCAGGGGCAATGATGCATTTCTAACCCTTCTTGTATACCTCTGACATCTGTCACATGCTTGGGCAATCCTGAAAGCATCTGTGAACAAAGTTGGCCAATAGTAACCAGCCCGAATAATTTTCAAAGCCATTGGTCTACCTGCATAGTGTCCTCCTGATATGCCAGAATGAAACTCCTCCAGGAGTCTAGCCTTCTCTGATTCCTTGACACACCTTAAAAGAATGCCATCGATATTCTTGAAAAACAATCCTTCGGGTAGCAACACATACTTGAGAGCTTGCAGGCGAAACCTTCTCCGTTGTGAGGCATCTAACTGTGAAGGGCATCTGCCAGTTGTGAAATAGTTAATCAGGTCCTCAGCCCAATCTTGTCCTTGTACTAAGAGGTTCACCAGATTCCTATCTTCAGCAAGATCATCTGCTTGATAATCAACTATCTCGGATGTTGCAGTCTTTGCTAAATGCCGACATAAGGCCTTACCCCGCACCAGCTTGGTCGGATGAATCTCAACATCAAATTCTTGAATTTTGGTGACCCAACCAGCGCGTTTATCACCCATCTCACCCTGAATGATGAAATTCCTTACATCGGGATGAATAACATAGACGACTGTCCTACTCTAAGATATAAAATGCTTGAATTTCTTAAGAGACTTCATGACAACATATACCTGCTTTTCAATAAAATTATATCTTGCCTCATGAGGTAAGATAACCTGACTAAGGAAAGCAATGGGCCTTTCATTCCCATCATCTCCTTTTTGTGTGAGTACTGCGGCATAGCTCTCATCTTCTCCAATTGCATACAGAATGAAATATTTTGAATAGTCAGGATTAATTAATACAGGAGCCTGCGCTATTCTGTCTTTAATCTCCTGGAATGCCTCCTTCCTTTGAGTCGTCCACTTAAATTCTGCGTCCTTCTTCAACAACTCAGTCATGGGCTTTACGACCTGGGCAAAGTCAGAAATGAACTTCCTGATAAAATTAATCTGCCCGAAGAAAGACTGCAGCTCTTTCTTGTTGGCAGGGAGCGACAGTTTCTTCAATGCTTCGACTCGAGATGGATCAATTGCCAAACCATCTTCTGAAATAACATGCCCCAAGAGTTTACCTTCCTTCACTGCAAAAACTGACTTCTTTGGATTAATGGAAATACCAAACTCTCTACATTTTCCAAAGATTTGCCTCAGATGAGAACAGTGATCTTCCCGTTTATGTGAAAAAATAGTCATATCATCAAGATAAATGACAATAATCTTGTTCAAAAGCTCCTCGAATGCAATGTCCATGGCTCTCTGAAATGTGGCCCCAGCATTGGACAATCCGAAAGGCATGCGCTGATAGGCAAAAGTGCCCCACTTGGTTGTGAATGCAGTTTTGTGCTGGTCCTCCTCCCTAACCCAAATCTGGTTATATCCAGAGAAACCATCTAACAGTGAGAAACGTTGAGCCCCAACAACAACATGAAGTATCTGATCAATGCGAGGCAAGGGATAATGATCTTTCAGAGATGCACGGTTTAGATTTCGAAAATCTACACACAGTCGTATGTCTCCATTTTTCTTTTGAACTGGAACCAGATTAGCGACCCAAGTCGAGTGCTTAACCGGATATATAATCTTGGCCTGCAACATTTTCACAAGTTCGGCCCTCATGAGAGTCTCAATATTTGGATTCACTGGTCGCTGCTTCTGCCTGAAGGGTTTGACTCCCTCCTCCAACTCAATAGTATGCTGAACAATCTGTTTATCATATCCCCTCAGATCCTCGTAACTCCAGGCCACGATATCAAAAAATTCTTGACACAGTTGTCTAATCTCTTGCAATTCATCAGGAGTAGAATCAGTCCCAATCTTAATGACCTTATTGGGTTCCAACTGCAGCTCCATATACTCCTTCTTATCGATCTCAATCCGATGTTTCTTGGACCGATCATGCTGATCAAACAAACTTTCTAGAGTGATAAGACCTTTCGAAATATGATTATTCCGTAACTGAATCAGACCATCGGTTTCTTCATGCTCCAAGGTTCTTCCTTTGATGGTGGCAGCTTCTTGAATCAAAAAGTTAACAATTTGCTCATCACTCTCGAAGACTTGCCAGAAAGTTTCTTTGTCTGGGACACTAGGTCTGTACACCATTCTTACAGTCTTTGGTTTCTTTACTACCTGCTCAATGGGAGAAAAATTTGCTCCAAGAGATGCTAGAAGATCAGCATGCTTATTCAGCTCTCGTGAAATGGCTTGAATACTCAGAGCTGTGAAAGACTCAAACAGGTCCCAAACTTGATTGCGATATGCTTTGAGATAATGCTGCTTGGACACACACCTGTTTGTTACTTGGTTTACAATCAACTTAGAATCACCAAAAATCTGCAACTGTTCAATTCCCAATTTCCTTGCCTTTTTCAAGCCTAGGCATAATGCTTCGTACTCGACAGCATTGTTAGTACAATTCCAAGTGAGACGGTATGAATATGTTCTTTGTAAACCAGAGGGAGAAATGAGAACAATACCTGCTCCTGCACCATTTTTGCATCTTGCCCCATCAAAATACAACTTCCATAATTGATCGGGGATAGAGCTCTGATCATCTTGGTTAAGGAGTACCTGCATGGCGCTATCTTCGGGCTTTGTGATAGAGTAACAACCGATTTCAGTCTCCAACATTGCATTGAAATCAAGCATGGAAAACCCGTCTTCCAATTGAAACTCATCCAAAACCTCATCCACCAGATCAGGACCTTCTAACTCTTCGGTTAGCATGTTGACAGACTGCATGGTCTTTCCTGCTTCATCCAACCTCTCAATATGAAAAGAGGAAGGTTTTTCATTATGAATCCGGAGTCTCTTTCCTCTAAAAGGGATCTCCAAGTGGGAATAATCCAGTGAAAGGTAACCTCCCAACTTTGCAGTAAATTCTCTTGATAAGCACATACTGAAATACGGTTCTAGATCAACCACAACTATCTCCTGAATGACCGTAATCTGAGGCATACTATGTAAAATAATCGGGACATCCTTGATTACCCCCACCATTTTCATAGGAGTACCATCTAACTGCAAGACTCTAGGGCTACTTCGTGTGTATTCCATACCCATAGCTTCGCAAACTGCCTTTGGCATGACAGTTGTAGCGGCACCAGAATCAATCATGCAATTATGCACGATCCAACCCTCCATTCGAAGTGACAGATAAAACGGGGGTGGTCTATTCTTACCAGTGATGGAGGTGGTTAATGCTTGAGCATAAATTGTCTGGGTAGGGCTATTCTCATTATCCTTCATAGATTTCAAAGATTCTTGTAATAAATCTACCTGTCCAGGCAATTGTAATGCATCATAAAGACTAACCTTTGCTGGGATCTTCTTCAATTCTTCAACAATGTTGTATGCAGCCGCAACAGATTCCTTCTTTTCAATGGGGGGATCATATCTGCTTCGATACTGCTGAGTGGCTTCTACTCTTAACCTTTTGGTCAATGATGGGTACTTCAACTTTTCTCTTGCTTGTTCCTCTGCTTCCGATCTTGCCTGTGTAGCTGCGGCTCTTTCTTGTACTCTGTGTGGAACATGATCTTTTGGTAAAATAGGTGCATCTAGCTTTGATACTGGCATAGGAGTTTTCACTTGTTTTCTTAAATCAGTTGGTACTTTTAATGGCTCTAGCTCAGCAGGATCTACTGTAACAGGCTTCTTTCCAGTCCTTGTGAGAACTGAAACTTGTTCTTCAGATGGAACCATTAAGCTATGACCTATCTCAGAGATCATGTTGACTTGCCCTCCCGAAGAACTAGCGGCCAAGGTCTGCACATAATTCAAATGAACCATGCAAGTATCTTCACCATGTGGATCATTACATGTTGAACACCAATATGTTCTTTCTGCAAGGACTGCATCTTCATTTGCCAAAACAGTCAGGTTCTTCTCGGGTGCTTTGCTTGTTGAAGCAGCTTGTTCTCTAGTAATCGGTGGAGGCTGAAATCTCCTGGGCTGGAAATCTCGCTCAGCTTGCTTCCTTTCAATAAGTGTGATCTTATTGCCCATTGCTCTTATTGCAGAATTAGCAGATTTTACCTCTTGCAAGAGTGTTGTATAAGGATCAGGATTTACAGGCGTAGGAGGTGCTGGTAAGGGCAAAGGTGCTGGCGGTGCCGGTAATGCTGGAAATGAAGTGGAAGCGGGGAATGACAGAATGTTGGGTGCAGGAAACTGGGGATTTGCTGGAGTAGGGAGCTGAGGAACTGGGATGGGTGCAATCTGAGGTGCACTGGAGCTCCATGATGGAACAGGATACATAGAAGACATAGATTGTGAAAAGGAACTAGGATATAAATGTTGTGGAATATCAGGTAAAATGGGCATTGCTACCTTTGGAGGAAGCCTACCGATTGCAATCAAGTCTGCCTCCACCTTTTGTGCTTGTTCGAACAGTTCTGGGAAGGTCATCACATTGGACTGCCTGATCGCCAAGCCAATGTCTGTGTTGAACGCTCGAAGATAGTAGAAGGTAGCTTGCTCAGGGGTAGGGCGAAGACCTTCAGGCACTCGCTACTTCTGGTAAATCGAACATTGAAATCTGCTATCGCCTCCTGTGGATGCCTCTGAATTGCGTTAAACTGATGCAACAAAGAAAATGGATCAGCCTGTTCATGAAAATTCTTAACTAACAGTTCTCCTAGCTGATCCCATGATGCAATAGTGCCAGGTTGCAGAGATCGGTACCAGTACAACAATTTTCCTCTCAAAGATAGTACTAATAACTTCACCATCACATCTTCATCTGTAATATCATGAATGGCTGCCAAAGAAGCAATATCATGAATATGTTCATATGTCGTCTTACCAGTACCATCATAGGTTGGCAAGGCTTTCAAAGCAGCCTGAGGAACTGGATTTTGAGCCTACAAATTTAAGGCTCCTGAACTATTCCATGCTGAAAACTGCCTGGCTTGAGGATACTGGGCCATTGGGACTAGTGGATGTGACTGAGAAGATGGAAAACTAGTAACAATACCAGGGATGTTTGTGGATATGGCAGATGATGCGAGCGATGGGGAAACCAACCTAGAGTGTTCACCTCTTTTTGTGCTGTCAAGTTCAAAAAACTCAACAAGATTTTCAACTTTTTTGGACTTCGATCTCGTGATCATGAAGTACAGCTTTCACTGTATCCACGTTCAGAGATTTCTGGGTACTGCAGAGTCACCAAATGTTCTAACTATACGGCATGAAGGCGAACATTAAACCCTCAATACTATGGGATCTTTCTAAGACAAAAATAGTCTGTCCCACTAGGCGTGCCAAAAACTGTTGGTCACGAATCTGCCACAGGAAAGGATTTTAAAATAAATGCACCCTAGACCCGGCCAACATTGAAAGGCTGAAAGAAAGAGATGTCTCCTAGACCAATCTCCAGAGAGGGCTGGTTCCCTTACTAAATCTAAGCTTGATTTCAGACTAAAGTTGCAGGAAAGGAATTGGAAATATGCAGAAAGAAATGAGAAATTACAGAAAGAGATGGGAAATGTAGCCACAGGCCAAATTCGTCAGATCGGGAAAGATTAGCAGCAGATAACTTTAAGCACACTAACAACATATAATAGAAGACAACGACATAATTCACTTACAACCTTGCACAGATAACCTTCAAAATTGCATTCCAGAACTCACTTCCTCACTAGCAATATTTAAACTCAGATGCAGAATTCAAATTAAGCAGCAGATAAGAAATACGAGCGTAAATGAGGAATGCATAAGATAGAAGGGAAAACACACAGAAAGTTGCTTGCAAAACCAGAGGCCAAATATCTTTCATTCATGCAAAGAACTTGAAAGCTTTTCAGCAAAAGTCTCTCTCTCGATCCCTCTTTCTGAGATCTACATTGATATTTATAGAGGTCTTGCCTCTTTGTAGCATTTAAAACATGAAACGGACCTCCTCGAGATCTACAAAATGTGCAACAGAAATAAGGAAATGATCCCCTTAAACCAGCCTCGGAGAAACCAAAAATTAAATGAAACAAGGAACCGGTCGTCTTCATTAAATGGTCATCCTCGGAGCATGCTAGAACCGTTAGAAAATCATGAACAGAAGCTTTGAATAATGGAGGCGTCTTCAATTCTAGTGGCTTCGAAAACTACAGGCCTGAGCACGTTCTTCTACCTTGCACGCATTGGAAAGCAGCAAAACATTCAATTCTGGAGTGCTTTTAATCCTTGGAAATCGCAATGCTTCATCGGGCCGTTGAACCGCTTTCTGGCGCGAAACTGTGACAAGTCGCGAAAACGTGACATGTCGCGAAATCGTGACATATTTCTCTTCCATACGCTTTTGCTATTTTGGATCGCGAAAACCAACCATGTCACGAAATCGTGACGTTTTGTACTATTCTGCTCCTTCTCTGCCTTGTTCTCACGAAACTATGACCTGTCGCGAAATCGCGACGTTCTTTCCTCTATGTTGTCCTTGCGCTGTTTCAAACCGTGAAAATGCGACAAGTCGCGATTTCGCTACATCTTTCTCTCTTTGGCTTTATCTTCCTGATACGTCATGAAATCATGACATTCTCCTTTGTTGGGACTTCTTTCCTCAACATGTAGTGAAATCACAACATATTCTTTCATCTGCCTTCTTCACTCCTCCAAGTCACGAGAACATCAATTGTCATGAAATCATGACAATTCTCCTGCTTCTATGTCCTTCATCTTCAAAAGTGTCACGAAATCGCGATGCCTTTCATGCCTTAAGCTTTTCTGGCCACCTTGACCGCGATAACGCGACATGTCGTGATATCGCGACGATTTTTACATTCTGGCCCTTGTTCATTTTTCTGTCGTGAAAACATGACGTGATTCATTGTCATTGCCCTTTGCTCAATTATGTCACGATTTCGTGACAATTTCTAACATTCTACTCCATGGCCATCGCAAGTCGCGAAAATGCGACATGTCGCGATTTCGCTACAATTTCACTGCTCTGCCTCCGTTGACCACTTTGACCGTGATTTTGGAACACGTCGCGATATCGCGACATTTTCTGACTTTGGCTTCTCTCTCCTCAAAAGGCCCACGATAACGCGACATGTCGCGATATCGCGACAATTTTTAACCCGTGCTCTCCATGCTATTTTTGGTCGCGATATCGCGACAGTCTTCGGACTTAGCTGTTTTGGGATCAAAACTCGCAGAGAAACACAGAGGAATGAGAACTTTAACAATTAATGCATGAATAATCACGAATCAAAACAATGTGGCAAAAATGCCAACATGTAGCAACTCTCTTAAATAGCTTGATCATTTGGTCCATAATTACAAAAACTAAAATTGTCTTCATGATGACCCATATTATTAATTGCGCTTGTAGTGGTTCTTATTTGCAGTGTGGTAGTGGTCTTAGCTGGTCAAAAATACCTGTTACATAAAGCTTGATAATAATAATATTTTATAACTACATTTACCATAGTTAAATGATGGTCTCTTACTATCTCTTAATTAGATCTTGGAAATGACCCATAATAGCCACTATCTCCATTGCCTTCATTTTTTTAATTACTATTTTGGGGCCATTTATCATTTTTGGCCAAAAACTACACTATTTTTAGTAAGTCACCAAAAACGTGTAGATAACCCTCTAAATTAATACACATTATTAGCTCACCCATATTAAGCCTTCTATAAAATTTGAAGTTGTTAAATTCCAAATATTCTTTCTTCTAGTTTTCTAAAAAACACTAAATTCCATTTTTGGGCACTAGATGAAGGAATTAGGGCAAGATAAAATATTGAAATATCATCTAGACTACTAATGTAGCCTATCCACGATATTGTCCTCCTCTTTATCTAGATCCATATAAAATTTCAAGTTGGTCCTTGTCACGACCCGTTACCATCGAACCCTATCAATGTTCCATAGAAAGAGCTTCTCTATGAGGGGGAGATTGTTGAATGAGCTCATAGATGAAGATATAGGCAAATGTCGTTCTCAGGCTTTGAGTGAGCTTGATCTTGATTGTGGCCATGGACCTAAGTGGGTGGTTTGGCACTAGAGACGGTAATGACTGCGATGTCGAAGAAATGTTGCTTGAAGTCGTAGGCAGTGCAACTAGGCTTGGGTACCTCTTGTTCCTCATCACAATGCCAATCATGCCAATGAAACCTTGCTTAGGGAGTACATGATTTACCTCATTCACCTAGGGTACTGGATTGGCTTGCTCCGCATGGGTAGGAAATGAGTCTTTGAAAACACCCATCTATTGATTGTTTGGTGTGATAGGATTATTGACCTAAAGATCATTCCTATCGATCATATCTTGCACCAAATGTTTGAACTTGTAACACATTTGCACATCATACCTGTTTTTCCTATGAAACTTACAGTATAGGTCTTCTCGGTATCCCTTGGGCTTCAATGCATTTGGATCGATAGATCAAAAATTAGGAAAATTGATTGCCTTAGCCGCATAGAGGTGCTCAAACAAAGAGTCCATAGACTTTGAAATAGGTGTGAAGTATCACTTGGTGCAATGCTATTGATTTTGCCCTTGGTTATTCTAGTTGTCCTTGTTATAGTTCCTAGGTGTGGCCTGATAATTGGGCTTTTGAGACGGCACAGGTTGCATTGGCCCTAGGATACTAATGGCAACATGATTGACTATCGTTGGCTTAGGCTCCACTAGGATGCTCTTAGTATTCTTGTTCCACTCTTTATGAGGCTTCACAATTTCTCCCTCTTGAATCTTGATGTCTTCAATTGTTCTATCTTGCTGTAGAGCATCTTCAAGAGTTGGATATTGTTGCAGTTACAGCAACAAGGAGATTGACTTTAGACAACTCTTGGCAAACATCTAAGTCAACTCCACCATGGGGAGTAGATATGGCAACTTGGTGAGTAATGCTCACCACCTATTGCCATAAGTCATGATTAACTCATCATCATATTGTTTCAACCCAGCGAGATCATACAACATCACCTTCCACTTGGTATTGAAGGCGAAGCATTCTAGAAACATGTCTATGAATTGATCTATATTGTGGATGCTATGATTTGGGAGTTGCCACTCTGTAGCTGGTCTAGAGAGGGTATTCAAGAATATCCTCAAAAGTAAAGCATCATTATCCTGGATACCAAAGCATTAGATCAAGAATTTGGTAACATGCTCATGCACATCTTCTTCTCCCTTAAAGGTAGCCAAATGAGGCATCTTAAACTATTCTAGATAGTAAGGAGAAGGTACCAAAGGATGGAGAAGTTGGCTATGTAGCTGGTGTGAAGTAGGCTTCTATGAACCAGACCTGGAGGTATTATTCTCCATTGTCTCTAGGTGCTCTAGCAATGCCTGATATGCATATGAGGATTTGATCTCCTCTTCCTTGCTCCAATCCTATGGTGGAGGACAAGGAACATTAGGTCTATTGTGGGGTGGTGGGATGTCACCCCCTACCTTGATAAGGTGTTTCCATGTATTTCACCTTCAACCCATGCTAAATGTAAGTCCCATAAGGCATATCCTGAGCTAGACTATAGAGAGGGGTAGCTGCCTGCAGTGGGCACCCTATGTTTGGCCTGGGAGACAAGTCCTGATTCGACCGAGGAGGTCACAGATGTAATATTGGATAAGGCCTAGGAGACCTATCTCAAATGAGAGTGGGCTGCCTCAGATGGACTTCCTGTCTATGTGTACTAGGGGTAGGGACCCTCTCATGTAAATTTTTCTAGAACAACTCATTAGTTTATCATTCAATCCTTTATTTCTCTAGTTGGTGCAAGTGGTCTAGTTGCTCTTTATCTCACTGAAGCTACTTGAACTGCACTTGGTGTTCCACATATCTCGCTATTGCTTGATTTATTTGTTCCACTGTACGGGGCCTAGGAGGCCTAGGAGTCTCACCCTAAAGCCTACCTTGTTCAAGATAATCTGCGATATTCATCATGCACTTCCCTTGATCAAGGGTAGCCATGTTTACTTGTGGTTTGGGACTAGACATATGCTCTTTATACTCAATTGGCATAGAGGTACATTGTGCTTGTGTAGTATACTATTCTTGAGGATAATTGGGGATTTCCTCATGTTTTCCTTCATTTATGAGGAAGGGAAGGGCTGAGTTTGCTCTCCCTGAGCGATGAGTATCATACTCATCCTATTGTCTAGGTTGTTGGAACCTATTAGGGCAGTGTAAGGATGGAGTATGATCAATCAACCCTGCCCAATGTGTGAAGTCATGCTCTGGCCCATAAGCGGGTGTGTTAGACCTATCAGGCATGCAGATGCATGTTATTACTCTGTCTACTTGCACCTTAGTGCATAATTACCTTTCATAAAATAAGTCATGTGACGTGTCTACATACCAGGAACACTCTCCTGGGTAAGGCCCACAACCCATAGGGGTATCCCGCATAGGGCTCCCTTGTAGGTGTTGTTCTTGCCTAGCTATCCTGGGTCTTGGGTGAGTAGAGGTTCGCCAAGGAGGTATAACCAAATCCTTGGGGCTAAAGTGAAGATGAATCATGTATCCTAGTCCACTCTTCACAGCTTCCACCCTTGAGTGAGCTTGGCTATGGGTGCACACCATTGTTACTCTCTACCAAACCCTAGATGATTATATTCTTTACAAATTCTTAATAAAACAACACACAAGAAAGGAAACACACAATAAGACTAGTATTTATCTCTTTTAAGGATTAATATGTGTTCCCTAAGCTATTTTGTGTGTTTATATGTGTTGGTTTGTAAAGAAGTCCTTATATCACGTGTTTTGCTCTTATTGGATTTTATTCTTGTGTTTAAATGGATTTCACCTGTATACTCGTAGCTAAACAACCGACAATGAAAGTCACGATCACGTAAACCCATCACAGCATGGAGATGAAACCAATACCTATTCAAGGAGTACAGGTCCTACTAGTTCCTCACCCAGTTCACACGTAGTCTATGATATACCTCTTTGAAGAGAGATACGTGCTATAACCCATGGGCTATGACGGATCTTGGAATCGACCTTGGCCAAAAATTAGGGTTTGTGGTATTTGAGCCAATGGATGGAGATGAAGCCCATCGTCATTGAACTCTACTAGTGGTTGTTGATGAAATCCAACTCACTAGCATTTAAGTAAGACATGGTGTGTCTGGTTCTTTTCAAGCTCAAAGAAAGTAAACAATAAAGCTCCCAATGTTCTTTCACTAAATGCATGCACAAGGTACATTTTACTTTAAGAAAAAGCTAGATAAAAAGAAACCTACAAGATACAACCCTAAATGAAGGCCTACCCATTAGGTAGCCTATCCACAAGCAAGCCATACAAGAGCATTGTCACTTAATTTTTTTTAGTTTTTCTTCTTATTTTTATTTTTTTTTGCGTTTATAAAAGGGAAAATCTATCTTCTACCTTTTAAGTAAACAATGCGAGCAAGAAAAATAAAATTTAAGCAACTTCTAACTATATACAAGAAAACAGAAAGTTTAGGTACTTACCTTGAAAACCTAAAAAATTGCTATTTCTATCATTTTGAGTAGAACAATATTTGTTTTGTGACCATCCCAGGGTGGTACGATGGCCAGTTTGGGGGTCGTCCCATGGTGGGACGGTGGTGTGACCGTCCCAGGGTGGCACAAGGAGTAGTCCAAAGGCCATTTCAGGTGAGAATGACCAGTACCTACTATAGATATAAATAAAAAATAATGATTAAACCATCAATAAAATCAATAGGGACAACGTCCCACCATGATCGCCACTGAAGTATGGGAAAAATGGTGCACCTAAAGATGCTAAACAAGATGCATCTATCGCTAATGTATGATAAGCATTACAAAGGAAGCATTCAAGTAAAACATGATAAGATAAGCAAAATGCGAGAAATGAAGTTTTATTTTATTATTTTGATGGATCAAACCACGGTTACATAAATATCCCCTTGAGGGCTCTAGATTGATACACTTGTTTACAAAATGGGTGCCTAAGGACCAAGTCCTTTCAGTAACTCGGGTGCACTTCTAATGTTCTTCCTCGTACCCACAATTGAGGTGGGTGAATCTATTATATCGATGTTTTGTTCTTCGATGTTCTTATCCTATGCTCCTTCCACATGCATTGTAAGACCTGCACCTACACACAAGGAAACCAAATTTGTTAAATAGCAAGTGCGGATTGTGAAACATGCAAAAGCAATACATGCAACTATAGACTAGAAAGTGTAAATATGAAATGCGCCTATTTAAAAAACTCCAAATGATCTGAAATAATAGAGACATGCATAAAATATGATTTTAGGAATAAATAATTGAAAACAGAATATAAATTGCATTCGAATATGTGGCGCATTTGCAGTGCAATTGTTAAGCCTACAAAACCCAAAATGAGCAATTTTTGGCCCTAAACATCTCCAAATCAAACCAAACATAGATAGTATACATAAAATAATATTTAAAGAGGATCCATGTTAGTGTATTAACAAAATTAATCACATATTCATGTGCATATTCAGATGGTCCCCAAAAACCTGTAAAATCTTAAAAATATGATATCTCATTCAATATAACTCCAAATTACATGAAATTTGGACAGTAGGTTCCTATACTATCCTAGAATATTACTATTTAAAAATAGTATAAAAATAATGCATGAATATGCCCTTGTTACTTATAGGGACGGTGGGGATTGTCATAGTCTAGGGACCATCTTGGGGTGGGACGACCACCAATTTTGTTGATATTTATCACCAATTCCTCTGTGAATTGGTCAAAAACCCTCTCAATATTGTTGTTATCAACTTTGGTGGTGAAATTCACTCAGATGATTTGGTTTTGAAAATAAATTATGCCTATTGAATCACTCACAAACCTCCTGTGCTAGGTAGATATTTCAAGGGAAAAATATACAAAAGGGTGAGGGGAAATCTTGGTAGCACTTCGTTGCTATGTCTCAAAACTCATCTTCATTATTTGTGTGGAAAATGGATCCACTTTATAGCCAAAGGAGACTCATGGAAAAATGGGCATGCAAGGGCATGTAGGGTAAGAGGCACCACTTGTTCAAAGTTTAGTATGCATTGGAGGGGGAAGAGAATCTCCCTTTTTGGCCTCCATTCTGTAGCATGTCATAAGGGTTCTACGCCCTCAGACCTACATGCTCGAATGGGAAAGATAAATGGCATTTTATAGATGCCATTTGTCCCAATTTTAACTTTTTTTGGGTCAAAGGCCCTGGCCGTCCCACCTAGGGATGAGGGCATGCCCTCGTCCCTAGGTGGGACGGTGGTGATCTACCCTCGTCCCTGGGTGGGATGATGGTTTCTGTATGGCCCAAAACTTCCCAGAAGTGGGGTAGAGCCTTCCAAAACCTTGCAAGAGTGGTTAAGACCACTATGTAACCTTTGAGGGCTGCCCTAGGGGGCCATATGATGTCAATCTAGCCATTGTTTTTGGCCGCCTAATCGGATTGACATGATTTTAGTGTGTACAATTTGTTAACAGATTTCACAAAATTGTTTTGAAATGCACTATGGTTAATAGCTATTCTGTACAAGTTGAGAAATATTCATTTCATCTACCTCAATTCTAATTTTTCTAGTATTTCACAACAATGTAGAATTTGAATTTCTTTATTATCAGATTTCACAATATTGTTTCAGATGTACAAGATTTCAAAAACTTTTTTCTTCATAAACTGTATGTTTTACATCACATTGTGCTTTTAAAAATTATATTTTTTATATCACATTGTGCTTTTAAATATTGTATGTTTTATATCATAGTGTTTCAACTGTGTTCCTTGATAAATCGTTGTCTTATATTTCATATCACAATATTGATGTTGTATTGTTAATGTATGAATATTGATCAACAAAAATATTCTTTTGTCGTTTGAGATAAACATAGTAAATAATATTGGTGAGTAATACTAGATAAACAACACAAAATTTTAAATGCAAACAACCTTTGAATGATTGAAGACACGAAATTAGAAAATATATTTTTCATTAATTCGAATAGAAATATATTACATTGTACAAAATTTTTGACTGCAATCAACTTGAAAATATTTTTACATTGTTAAATATATTATTTTGGGATAGCTACCTCATATTCGCTTGCAACTATCTTTTCTTTTCATTTATCTCCTTCCTTGACACCCTATTCTAACAACGCACCAAGTCTGACTAGGTTTTCTTGTACTTTCACAATACTCCCCAAAAATGCACTTTCTTGCTGGTTTGGATCTTTGAGTATTGTTGGAAGTGTTTCTTTTTCTTTCTAGTGTTGTAGTACGATGTTTGAATCTTCATTGAGCTTATCCTTGATATATTTTCTCAAAATATTATTATTAGTTACTTTTAATTGCATTTTTCTTCATTTCCATTGAATTTTGCAAATTTTTTTTTGCCACATTGATATTAACATACATGCTCTTAACTTGCCTTTTTAAGTTTTCAAAATTTGACTACAAAAAGAAAATGAAAACATCATTCAAAATAGTTATATAAAAAATTATTACTTGTTTTATTGAAATATAAAAACTTAACTACAAAAGAAAATTGAAACATAAATACAAAATTTCATACCTCAACCACATCCCTAGAAGACTCAAAAAGTGCAAATTTTTCCTTATATAAAACCCATTGGTTATAAAAGTATTGGGCTTCAACATTAATATTCTCTAATCTACTAATAATAGTATTTAAAACATCATCATCATACATAATTTCTGAATTAATTGTTCCTGTTGTGTTCTAATTTAGCAGACTGCTAAGCTTTTCTAGTTCATACTGAACCAAAGAAAAATTTAATCTCTTTTTTTGTAATTCTTATATTGGGCATTTATTTGCTATAAGGACCTTGGCTCGATATTCCCAATCCTACATTTCTTGAAAATCTCTAAGCACAATCTATTTCACGGTTTCTTCCATATTTTCAACCATGAAGATATTTTCATCAAAATTAACAATGTCATCCTCAATTTGAGGAAGAGGGTCATTTCCTTGAGGAGCTGAGAATGATGTCTGCTCAGCTGCAGGGGCTTCATTTTTTTGTGCTTCACCCAATAGAGCTTGAAGCACATTCGTTGCCTTAAAGCCTAAAATGTTGCCCTGTAACAGAAAATCATCATCCAGTTGGATATTATCCAATCTCACAGATGAAACTTTTAGTGCTTGTAAAGAAGTGTGAAATGTAAAATATGAGAACCCAGACCTAGAACTTGGTGCTGTTGACTGCGATATTTGTGAAAAAGTTGTTTTACACCTCCAACCCGCATTTGGCCTCTCATATGTGTAGGATGTGCCTATCGTTGACGCGGATGCTATGGTGGAACTTGTTGCTTTGGTTGAAGTGGTTGTTGTGGTGGAAACTGTGGCTATGGTAGAAGTGGTATCGCCATATGGCCTTTCATTTTTATAGGTTGTCATTGAGATGTGGCTAAAAATAGATTAATTTTTTTTTTTTAGCATTATTCAAAAAATAAAATAGAAAAAAACCTTAATTCAAAGTAAATACACATTGATTTACTTGAATATGATGAAATATATTGAATTTGGGTATCGATGGGGAGGGGTGGCCACACTATATTTAACTTACACATTTTGTGCATACCTAAATGTACAATAATCACCAGGAGAAGGAGCTTGCCTTGAATATTTTGATGGCCTTTATAATGGTGATATTTCTAATCCAGTGTCTTCAGAATCACCAGTTTGTTCTGGCCTGTGACCCCTATTGGTAGAATCATATTTATTCCTTATGGTGGTTGACCTACCCTTCATTTATATGAAAAGAAAATTACACAAGTAGGTTCACATAAATGGGTTCCAATATTATTTTCATCATTCTCAAGGCTTCACCACATTTGAGTTTAATGTTGTTGTAGATGACACTCAAGTGAATAAGAGTGGACGTTCACCTTACTAAACCTCATCATTTAGAAGGACACTAAAGTGGCCTCACCACATTTTCTAAACCCTCATAGGACAATTTGACCACAATGTAGAGATTATCCTTTAAGGTCTATGTCACTTAAAGGGGGATGCCTATTCCCTAACCTTTCCATAAGTCTATTTCTATACGTTACTTTAGCATAAGACCTTGGTGCTTAGTTACCACACCTTCATGACCTAAATAAGGTTATTATCACTCACCCAGTAATGAACATGGTTACTTGAGTCTCACCATTCAAGTTACCACCATAATTGTCTCATAATTTATTCCATTAATTTCATAGTTATGAAACACTTGATCTTCATCGTTCAAGATTTATCAATTACAAGTATTTTGTTATTGGATCCTCACAAATCCTTCTAGATTCATGAGTACTTGGCTATTGCATCTCTGCAACTCCTTCAAAAATCCATGACCATCTGGTTTTTGCACCACAACTCCTCCCAATATTGGGTCGTCTTTGACTCAGGAATCCTATTAAGGTTCTAGATTCATTCCTAAGAAACCCCATCCAAAAATAGGGTATCTAAAATAATAATAAAATCTATCTCATAAAGAATTAAAGTGCTATAATGGAATATGCTTAATTATAACACCATGCTAGATATTTAAGTAAAGTAGAACATAAATATCAATATAGGTCTACCATAAAGGAAACATCTTGCTATTTTGAAGAACAAGATTAAAGTAATCATAATGCTAACTTCTAACATAATGCTAGCATAAAACATATATTTAGTTTAAACTAGAAAATAAACTTAAATATATCATAAGCTAACTTATAACTTTTCTTCTTCTTTCATCATAACCAACTTATTGCTTCATTGCTCAAAAATCAAGTTCTCTACATTTTTACATGAAGGCTTCCAAGTCCTATTATTGCAGGAATAAAAATAAATAAGTATTACATAACAAAACTTCCAATTACGTAAAAAATTTTCATTCCCAAAAACATCTGAGCAAGTCTGTCCAAATGGCCACTACACCATATTATTTTCATGATCTTCTTCATAAAGAAATATTTCCCATGGACTTTAATAAAACTAAGGGATTATGATAGCTCATGATGTAATTCAACTAAATATGCATCATGTATAAGGAAAGAAACCATGCATCATACATTTCAACACACAAGGAAAGAATCCCATACTTATTTCTATAATGGTCACCTTACATACTCAAGTCTCAAGAAACCATTCTAATTATTTCTAATCAAGCAACTATACAAAAATACAATGCAACACACAAGAAGAGAATACCATACTTCTCTCTATAATCGTCCCATTACCTACTCAAGTCTTAGGAAACCATAATAATTATTTCTAATCCAAAGTTCTTTCATAAAGATATGGGAACTTGGTGAGTAATGCTCACCACCTATTGCCATAAGTCGTGATTGACTCATCATATTGTTTCAACCCAACGAGATCAACCAGCATCGCCTTTCGCTTGGTATTGAAGGTGAAGCATTCTAGAAAAACGTCTATGAGTTGATCTAGATTGTGGATGCTATGCTTTGGGAGTTGGGTGTACCACTTTGTAGCTGATATAGAGAGGGTAGTCAAGAATATCCTCAAAAGTAAAGCATCGTTATCCTGGATACCAAAGCATTGACTCAATAATTTGGTAACATTCTCCTGCACATCTTCTTCTCCCTTAAAGGTAGACAAATGAGGCATCTTAAAATATTCTAGATAGGAAGGGGAAGGTACCGAAGGATGGAGTAGTTTGCTATGTAGCTGGTGTGAAGTAGGCTTTTGTGACCCAAACCTAGAGGTATTATTCTCCACTGAATCTAGGTGCTCTACCAATTACCGATACACATCTAAGGATTTGATCTCCTCTTCCTTGCTCCAATCCTGTGGTGGAGAATGAGGAACATCGGGTCTATTATGGGGTGGTGGGATGTCACCCCATACCTTGATAAGGTGTTTTATTCCACATTCAAATCATTCTCAGTGTAAGCCCCATAAGGCATCTCCAAAGCCAAACTATAGAGAGGGGTAGCTGCATGTAGTGGGCATCCTATGTTTGGCTTGGGAGGCAAGTCCTGATTCGGTCGAGGAGGTCATGAATGCAACATTGGATAAGGCCTAGGAGACCTATCTCAAATGAGAGCGGGCTGCCTCAGTTGGACTTCTTGTCTATGTGTACTAGGGGTAGGGACCCTCTCATGTAAATTTTTCTAGAACTTGTTAGTTTATCGTTCAATCCTTTCTTTCTCTAGTTGGTGCAAGTGGTCTAGTTGCTCTTTGTCTCACTAAAGCTGCTTGAAATGCACTTGGCATTCTGCATATCTCACTATCGCTTAATATATTTATTCCATTGTGCGGGGCCTAGGAGGCCTAGGAGTCTTGCCCTAAAGCCTACCTTGTTCAAGATAATTTATGATATCCATCACGCACTTCCCTTGATCAAGGGTAGCCATATTTACTTGAGGTTTAGGCCTAGACATATGCTCTTTATACTCAGTTGGCACAGAGGTACATTGTGCTTGCATAGTATATTGTTCTTGAGGATAATTGAGGATTTCCTCATGCCTTCCTTCATTGATGAGGAAGGAAAGGACTGAGTTTGGTCGTCCTGAGCGATGAGTATCATACTCATCCTATTCTCTAGGCTGTTGGAACTTATTAGGGCAGTGTAAGGGTGGAGTATGATCAATCGATCATGCCCAATGTGTGAAGTCATTCTCTGGCCCATAAGTGGATGTGTTAGACCTATCAGGAATGCGAATGCATGGTATCACTCTGTCTACTTGCACCTTAGTTGATAATTGCCTTTCATAAAAGAAGGCATGTGACGTGTCTACATACCGGGAACACTCTCCTGGATAAAGCCCACAACCCATAGGGGTATCCCGCATAGGGCTCCCTTGTAGGTGTTGTTATTGCCCAACTATCCTAGGACTTGGTTTAGTAGAGGTCTGCCAAGGAGGTATAACCAAATCCTTGGGGCTAAAGTGAAGACGACTCGTGTCTCCTAGTCCACTCTTCACAGCTTCCACTATTGAGTGAGCTTGGCTATGGGTGCACACCATTGTTACTCTCTACCAAACCCTAGATGATTATCTCCTTTAAAAATTCTTAACAAAACAACACACAATAAAGGAAACACACAATAAGACAAGTGTTTATCTCTTTTAAGGTTTAATATGTGTTACATAAGCTATTTTGAGTGTTTAGATGCGTTGGTTTGTAAAGAAGACCTTATGTCATGTGTTTTGCTCTTGTTGGATTGTATTCTTGTGTTTAAATGGATTTCACCTGTATACTCGTAGCTCAACAACCGAAAATGAAAGTCATGGTCATGTAAACCCATCATAGTATGGAGATGAAACCAATACCTGGTTAGGGAGTACAGGTCCTACTAGCTCCTCACCCAGTTCACCCACAGTTTGCAATATACCTCTCCGAAGAGAGATACGTGCTATAACCCATGGGCTATGATGGATATTGGAAATGACCTTGGCCAAAAATTAGGGTTCATGGGATTTGAGCCAATGGATGGAGATGAAGCCCACCGTCGTTGAACTCTACTAGTGGTTGTTGATGAAATCCAACTCACTAGCATTTAAGTAAGACATGTTGTGTGTGGTTCTTTTTAAGATCAAATAAAGTAAACAATAAAGCATCCAATGATATTTCACTAAATGCATGCACAAGGTACATTTTACTTTCAGAAAAGCTAGGTAAAAAGAAACCTACAAGATGCAACCCTAAATGAAGGTCTACCCATTAGGTAGCCTATCCACAAGAAAACCATACAAGAGCATTTTCACTTAATTTATTTTTAGTTTTTTTTCTTTTTTTTGTTTTGTTTTTGTGTTTATAAAAGGGGAAATCTATATTCTACCTTTTAAGCAAGCAATGTGAGCAAGAAAAACAAAATTTAAGCAACTTCTAACTGTATACAAGAAAACAAAAAGTTCAAGTACTTACCTTGACAACCTAAAAACTTGTTATTTCTATCATTTTGATTAGAATAGTCTTTGTTTTGTGACCATCCCAGGGTGGGACTATGGCCATTTTGGGGGTCGTCCCATGGTGGGACGATGGTGTGACCATTCCAGGGTGGCACAAGGAGCAGTCCAAAGGCCGTTTCAGGCGAGAACGACCAATAACTACAATAGAGATAAAGCAAAAATAATGATTAAACCTTCAATCAAATCAATAGGGATAGCATCCCACCATGATCACCACTAAAGTATGTGAAAAATGATGCACCTAAATATGCTAAACAAGATACATCTATTGCTAATGTATGATAAGCATCACAAAGGAAGCATTCAAGTAAAACATGATATGATAAGCACAATGCGAGAAATGCGATTTTATTTTATTATTTGTATGGATTAAAACCATGGTTACATAAACATCCCCTTGCGGACTCTAGATTGATACACTTGTTTACAAAATGGGTGCCCAAGGACCAAGTCCTTTCAGTAACTCGGGTGCACTTCTAATGTTCTTCATCGTACCCACAATTGAGGTGGGTCAACCTATTATGCTGATTATTTGTTCTTCGATGTTCTTATTCTATTATATTTCCACATGTGTTGTAAGACCTGCACATACACACAAGGAAACCAGATTTATTAAATAGCAAGTGCGGGTTGTGAAACATGCAAAAGCAATACATGCAACTATAGACTAGAAAGTGTAAATATGCAATGCACCTATTTAAAAACTCCAAATGATTTGAAATAATAGATAAATGCATAAAATATTATTTTAGGAAGATATAATTGAAAACATAATAGAAATTGCATTCAAATACGTGGCACATTCACAGTGCAATCGTTAAGCCTACAAAACCCAAAATGAGCAATTTTTAGCCCTAAAAACCTCCAAATCAAACCAAACTTGGATAGTATACATAAAATGATATTTAAAGAGGACTCATGCTAGTGGATTAGCAAGATCAAACACATATCCATGTGCATATTCAAGTGGTCCCCGAAAACCTATAAAATCTTAAAAATACGATATCTCATTAAATATAACTCCAAATTGTATATAGACTATCCTAGAATATACCTATTTAAAAATAGTAGAAAAATAATGCATGAATATGCCCTTTTACCTTATAGGGATGGTGGGGACTGTCATAGTCTAGGGACCGTCCTAGGGTGGGATGACCACCAGTTTTGCTAATATTTATCACCAATTCCTCTGTGAATTGGTCAAAAACCCTCTAAATAGTGTTGTCATCAAGTTTGGTGATGAAAGTCACTCAGATGATTTGGTTTTGTAAACAAATTGTGCCTCTTAAATCACTCACAAACCTCTTACGCTAGGTAGATATTTCAAGGGAAAAAGGCACAAAAGGGTGAGGGAAAATTTTGGTAGCACTTCGTTGCTATGTCTCAAAACTCCTCTTCATTATTTGTGTGGAAAATAAATCCACTGACAAAGGAGGCTCATGGGAAAATGGGCATGCAAGGGCATGTAGGGCAAGAGGCACCACTTGTCCAAATTTTAGTATACATTGGATGGGGAAGAAAATCTCCCTTTTTGGCCTCCATTATGTAGCATGTCATAAGGGTTCTATGCCCTTAGACCTGCATGCTTGAAAAGGCTGGATAAATGGTAGTTTTTAGGTGCCATTTGTCCCAATTTTGACCTTTTTGGGTCAAAGTCCCTGGCCATACCACCCAAGGATGAGGGCATGCCCTTGTCCCTAGGTGGGACGGTGGTGATATACCCTCATCCTTGGATGGGACGATGGTTCCTATATGGCCCAAAAATTCCCATAAGTGGGGTAGAGCCTTCCAAAACCTTGCAAGAGTGGTTAAGACCACTACGTAACCTTTGAGGGCTGCACTAGGGGGCCATATGATGTCAATATAGCCATTGTTTTTGGCCGTATAATCAGATTGACATGATTTTAGTGTGTACAATTTGTTAACAGATTTCACAAAATTGTTTTGAAATGCACTATGGTTAATATTGATTCTGTACAAGTTGAGAAATGTTCATTTCAGCTACCTCAATTCTAATTTTTCTAGTATTTCACAACAATGTAAAATTTGACTTTCTTTGTTATCAGATTTCACAATATTGTTTCAGATGTACAAGATTTCAAAAAAAAATTTCTTCATAAATTATATGTTTTACATCACATTGTGCTTTTAAAAATTATATTTTTTATATCACATTGTGCTTTTAAATATTGTATGTTTTATATCATAGTGTTTCAACTGCGTTCCTTGATAAATCGTTGTCTTATATTTCATATCACAATAATGGTGTTGTATTATTAATGTATGAATATTGATCAACAAAAATATTATTTTGTTGTTTGAGATGAACATAGTAAATAATATTGGCGAGTAATACTAGAAAAGCAACACAAAATTATAAATGCAAACAACCTTTGAATGATTGAAGACACAAAATTAGAAAATATATTTTTCATTAATTCGAATAGAAATATATTACATTGTACAAAATTTTTGACTGCAGTCAACTTGAAAATATAATTACATTGTTAAATATCTTATTTCAGGATAACTACCCCAGATTCACTTGCAACTGCCTTTTCTTTTCATTTATCTCCTTTCTTGAAACCCTATTCTGACAGCGCACCAAGTCTAACTAGATTTTCTTGTACTTTCACAATACTCCCCAACAATGCACTTTCTTGTTGGTTTGGATCTTCGAGTATTTTTGGAAGTGTTTCTTTTTCTTTCTACTATTGTAGTACGATGTCTGAATCTTCATTGAGCTTATCCCTGATATATTTTCTCAAAATATTATTATTAGTTACTTTTAATTGCATTTTTTCTTCATTTCCATTGCATTTTGCAAAAATGTTTTTGCCACATTGATATTAACATACATGCTCTTAACTTGCCTTTTAAAGTTTTCAAATATTGACTGCAAAAAGAAAATGAAAACATCATTCAAAATAGTTATATAAAAAATTATTACTTGTTTTATTGAAATATAAAAACTTAACTACAAAAGAAAATTGAAACATAAATAAATATTTTCTTACCTCAACCACATCCCTAGCAGACTCAACAAGTGCAACTTTTTCCTTATCGAAATCCCATTGGTTATAAAAATATTGGGCTTCAACATTAATATTCTCTAATCTACTAACTATAGTATTTAAAACATCATCATCATACATAATTTCGGAATTCATTTTTCTTGTTGTGTTCTAATTTAGCAGACTGCTAAGCTTTTCTAGTTCATACTGAACCAAAGAAAAATCCAATCTCTTTTTTTTTGTAATTCTTATATCAAACATTTATTTGCTTTATAAGGACCTTAGCCTGATATTCCTAATCCTTCATTTCTTGAAAATATCTAAGCACAATCTATTTCATGGTTTCTTCCATATTTTCAACCATGAAGATATTTTCATCGAAATTAACAATGTCATCCTCAGTTTGAGGAAGAGGGTCATTTCCTTGAGGAGTTGAGAATGATGTCTACTCAGATGCAGGGGCTTCATTTTGTTGTGCTTCACCTAGTAGAGCTTGAAGCACATTTGTTGTCTTAAAGCCTAAAATGTTGCCCTGTAACATAAAATCATCATCCAGTTGGATATTATCCAATCCCACGGATGAAACTTCTAGTGCCTATGAAGAAGTGTGAAATGTAAAATATGAGAACCCAAACCCAAAACTTGGTTTTGCTGATCGTGATCTTTGTGAAAAAGTTTTTTTACACCTTCAACCCACATTTGGCCTCTCATCTATGTAGGAGGTGCCTATCATTGATGCGGATGCTACGGTGGAACTTGTTGCTTTGGTTGAAGTGGTTGCTATGGTAGAAACTATGGCTGTGGTGGAAGTGGTACCACCATATGGCCTCTCATTTTCATAGGTTGTAATTGAGATGTGGCTAAAAATAGATTAAAATTTTTTGTTAGCATTATTAAAAAAATCAAATAGAAAAATAGACTTAATTCAAAGTAAATACACATTGATTTACTTGAATATGATGAAATTTATTGAATTTGGGTACCGATGGGGAGGGGGTGGACACACTAGATTTAGCTTGCATATTTTGTGCATACATAAATGTAAAAGAACCACCAAGAGAAGGAGCTTGCCTTGAATGTTTTGGTCGCCTTTGTAATGGTGATATTTCTGATCTAGTGTCTTCAGAATCACCAGTTTGTTCTAGCATGTGACACCTATTGGTAGCATCCTATTTATTCCTTATGGTGGTTGCCCTACCCTTCATTTAGATGAAAATAAAATTTAAAAAATAAAGCGTGCTAAAATATAAAATACTATTTGATTGTCAAATATGGATGGATTACCTTCAATTCCTTTGGTGTCATGGCAATGGCTTGTAGTGTTGCATGAACTACAGTAGGAACAAAAGTATCTTGCAAATTATGAAAAATTTCATAATACAGTGCTAAAATATAATTAATTGTACCCACAATAATTGTGTCTTACTGGTTTGTAATTGCACACCATGCAACTTAGCCTTGATACAATCTGCAATATAGGTGCACCAATTGAACCTCTCATGATGCTCATAGTGAATAACATAGGCTAGTGCCCAATACAATTTTTTTGGTCTTCCAAGAAGAATCAATCTTACATGGAAGAACTCAAATAATGGTCTTCAGAGTTGCATTCTTAACATCGATGATTGTTAACCCTCTTTTTTACTTGGCGATGGAAGTTGCAAAAATAAAATTAGCTAACAATTTACAAATTTGAAATTTTTAGCATTAAAAGAATCTAAGACACAAGAATTATACCTGCCAAATCTTCTATGCTGAGTTGATATGCTTTTTTGAGCTAGCCTTTCTCATCTGTAGATATCTAGAACTTTATTGATGCTGGAGGACAATCACTAAAAGGAAGATCTATCAATCTCTTAATGTCTATAGCTATGATGATGAACAATATATTTCTATTTCATATTTTCATTTTGACTATGCCCTTGTCATGGTCATAACCACCAATAATATGTTGCAGGAGGACTTTATCAGTTTTGAAATGTGGCATTGACACCAAGGTTGTCAAACCTGCATCATCTAACCATGATAAGTTTGTACTTGGGGTTAGTAACAAATATGAAATATAAGTGCAATAAATGTTCTAGAATTTTAGAATAGGGGTGGAAGCAGTGGCCATTACTAGAAGTTGGAAACTTAGAAATAGCATAAATAGGAGAAATTGGTTGCTCAATAACGATTCTCTCTGGTTGGGTCAAGTCATATAAATGAACTAGAAAAATGATAGTTGATGCCCTTTTATATATAGAATAGACTGAGTCAACACATGGCAATATTGTATTGGACATACAGTATGGGTGACTGATTGTGTGACACATGGAAACTTGTCAACGGTGGACCTTTTTTAGCATCCAAACCATATTCTACATTAGGCCAGGTATCAGACCATATTTTGCAATAGGCCCAATACCGGATCATATTCTACATTAAGCCCGACACCGAATCAATTTTTGCATCAAGTCCAATACTAGACCAAATTTTACATCAAAAATGACATCGAACCATAATCTACATTAGACCCCTTACTAGACCATAATATACATCAGGTCTGACACCAAACCATATTCTACATAAGACTTGGTACCGGATCCTATATTGCATCAGATCCTGTATCAGACCCTATACTACATCAAGCCATATATCAAACCCTATATTGCATTAGACTTGATACTGAATCCTATACTACATCAGGCGAGACACATGACCATATTCTACACTAGGCTTGATACCAGACCATATTCTACATTAGGCTCGATACCGGATCATATTTTGCATCAGGCTTGATATAAAACCATATTCTGCATCAGGGCCAATATCAGGCCATATTCTACATCAGGCCACATTCTAGAACATATTATGCATCAATCTTAATATCAAACCCTATTTTGCATTAGGATTGGTACCAAACCGCATTCTACATCAGGATCAATATTAGACCACATTCTGCATGAGGTCGGACCATATTCTGGATCTGATCATTCATTGGCTCACATTTTTCATGAGGTCGAATCATATTCTAGATATGATCCATGATCAAACCTCATTCTACATTAGGTCGAATCATATTCTATGTGCAAACCTAGGTCGAATCACATTCTGCATAAGGTCGGATAGTATTTTGCTCCGAGTCTGAGCTTGAATCACATTTTTCACCTAGTCTAGAGCCAGACTGTGTTTTCTACCCGATCCTGCCAAAACTATAAAATTCATCAATTTTTTACAAATTATTATGAAAAAATAAGTTAATTCACCATTTCCTCTGACATGAGGTTGGCCAATATTCTCTAGGGTTTCGAAATGAATTCACCATTTTTACAAGTACATTTCGGGTCCGAACCCTTATGCATAACCCTAGTGTTTCTATGTCTAACTAAATTAAACTACTTGCTAAAAGGATATCCAAGTCCTTTTTGTTATTTCTATTACAATATTCTTTGTACCTTTGACAAATGTAATTAAGGTCCTTACTAAAACAATATGAAGAACATAAGCTTATGCTGAGAGGGGGGGTGAACAGTATAAGATCACTTTTTACTTTTCTTTCCCAATTAAGATTATGCAATGTATAGATAGAAATACCAATAGAAGTAATCAAAGTAATGCACAAATAATCACACAATAGAGAAACCACAATTTACGTGGTTCACCCAATGTGGGTTACGTCCACAGAGAAAATATTTCACTAAAAGTTTCTCAATCAATCTCTTGGGAATCATTTTCCCTATTACAATGTTTATGGACCTCTGTCTAAAGGAGATGCAAATCCCCTAAGTCAAGTTTGTGGATCTCTATCCATAAGAGAACTCCTCCTCTACTCTGGTTGGTGATCTTATAGAAGACGACTGCCTCCACTACACTAGTTTGTGGATCTCTCTCCACTGAAGACTCTTATCATCACTCAAAAGACCTATCCTCACTCCCCTAGCTAATGGATCTCTATCCATTGGAGACTACTGTCCTTTGCACTTTGTCACATCCAAAGATCTATCTCAAATATGCACTAAACATAGTCCTTTGGTATAGTACAACTCTATTTAATCTCTGTCTCTGGTTTGGCACAAACCTGTCCTCAAATCTGCACCAAACTCTGTTCTCAAATCTGCACTAAACATAGTTTTTCGGTCTAACACAAATCTATCCTCAATCTCTATCCTCAAGCCTTAACTCAAGGCTTGACTCAACTCTACTGGATCTACCTTAAACCTTAACTCAAGGTTTGAATAAATCAATCAACTTCGCTCTCAAGTCTTCTCAAAGATTTATCTTAAATATGCCTTGTAAGCTTTCACAAAAGCTCACACTAATCTATCCACAAGTACTCTCTAGAATTTGTCCAAATCTTCTCCACAAGTCCTCTCTAGAACTTGTCCAAATCTACTCCACAAGTCCTCTCTAGAACTTGCTCAAATATGCTCTACAAGTCCTCTCTATAACTTGCTCAAATATGCTCTACAAGTCCTCACTAGAACTTGTCCAAATCTACTCAATAAGTCATCTCAAGAACTTATTCAAATCTGCTCTCAGTATGTATTGTAAGCTTCCATAAAATCTCACACCAAATTTGTCCACAAGTCTTTACAAAGACTTGCCTCAAATCTACTCACAAGTCCACACAAGAACTTGTCCAATCTCATAGAAACATAAAGAGAATTGTTAGAGACTCAATATGTTCTACACTTATCACAATGCTCAATTACTCTCTTAGAAAAAAAAGGAGAATTTTTAGAGACTCAATATGCTTCAAATTCAACTCAATGCTCAATCACTTTCTCAACTCAATTCAGAATATATAATAGTTTGTTTTATGGAACTTGAACAATCACTTCACACATCCACTTGACTAGGCTCAACCAACTCTACTCAACCAATCACTCAATGAAAAAATCCTTCCTTACAAACCCTAGTCCAAGTATATAAACACCAACTCAAAATATTTCCAACAATACTCAAAAACCAATCTCACATAACAATGATACTCATGATCTTTGCAAACCCTAGTTCAAGTTCTTCACTCAACAACTCACTTCAACAACCATGCTTATAAAACAATCTTCACATAGCAATGATACTTGATGAGCCTAAAAAATGCTCATATTTTGTATGAGTTTCATCGATTATTATGCGGCAATATATTAGGAACTATGTACTTTTATGAATGATTATGTAATTATTTAATAGAATTATGTGTGTTATCTAATTTGTGTGTTTTAGTGTGTTTTTGTGGAAATGTAGTTGGTTTTGATAGATTTGGATCAGTCGAGGTCTTTCGTGGACCTGGCACTCTATTTCTTTTGGGATCAAGGCATGAAGGTAGGCGCCTTCCTCTTCAAGGAAGGCACCAACAGATGGTAGGCACCTTCCTCTTCAAGGAAGGCGCCAACAGAAGGCAGGCACCTTCCGTATAGAGAAGGCACCCAACATACTTAGGCACCTTTCGTATAAGGAAGGCACCCTATACAAGGCAAAGCACCTTTCATATAGGGAAGGCACCCACATCAGTAGGCGCCTTCCATAGGAAGAAGGTGCTCAACTTTAGTATGTGCCTTTCACATATAGAAGGTGCCCCGCCAGAGCACATGAGGAAGGTGCCTTCCTCATAGAGAAGGCACCTCTCTATTCTTTGCCCGTTGACCAGACAAGAGCAATGTGGACAACATTGACTGGTGCAGTTTTAGTTCTACATCATGTAGGATAATTTTGGGAACTGCACTAATGAATAGAAATGCCAGGTGAAGCATGAACCAATCAGTGGATACGCTACCATTAGGAACAACGCCCGCTTTAGCAGATGTCGATCACGTTTACCAGATTGTCCCAGTTTAGTCTGAACTAAACTACTACTATAACTTATTTGTAATAGAATATCTGTGTGTGCTATATAAACACACACAGACCTCTCTAATAGATAATCGAGAATCCAGACTGAGCATTATTTATCATTCTAAAGAAAAAGCATTGTAATAATTGTTTTGCAATTACAATAAAGTTCAAGAGTTCCTAACTACGTATTTAGCTGGAAGGAAGCTGCTGGAGCCTGGGCCCACTCCAAGCTAGTATTCCTTCCCTTTTTCTTGTGCTTTCTAGATTAGTTTTCCTACTTTCATAGGTTTATTTTTTTGCACTATTATTTTCCTTTGTTGTAGTAGGTTTATTTTCATTAGGCCCGTATGAATATTTATTTTCCAAGGATTTAATTATTCATACGTAAGTATTGTGGTGTGGATGAATGATTGACAATATTTTAAACCCCCCAATAGTAGAGTTAGAGGGACTCATCTCAAAGTGGGTATTGTGAATGTTCTGATATGAGACACTTCTAAAGTTTATGAAGCTCCCTAGGTTGACAATTTAAATGATCGGGCAAGTGACAAAATTAGGACAAAATTAACCTATGTTTAGCCCATGACATTTTGGCATCATTGTCGAGGAAGCGCCTCTATTTAGATCAATTGCAATACCTAAAAACCTTCTATCTAACTTTGTATGAGTTCTTCGAGAAGAAGAGGACCTGACGGTCGGTTCATAAAACAAAGTCCACCAAAATTTGAGTCAGCCGAATACTCTGAGTTTGAACTAGATTCGCTCGAGTCTTCGCCAATAGTCCACTGGAGTGAGAATCCCCACCTTGTGCAAAGTGCTTCCTCATCCCATCAACCAGAGGAAGATCGAACCATTATAAATCCATTGTTTAAAAGGACACCCTCAGAGGAAGCTCTATTGTGGAAAGTTGTAGAATATCGGACGATAACACCAGAAGACCTTAGAGCCTTGACTCAAAAAGTTTTGAATGACCGTGAGGATATAAGAACTGCATTAGAGACCACATTTCCTAAAAAAATGGCCGACCAAGAGACTTCATCTGGATTTAGTTTCCCGATTGAAGGAGTAGGAGAAACCAAAATGAAAAATATATCCCCTACTCACCTTCCTACCTTCAGAGGATACCCAACCGAGGACCCTGACCTATTTTTATTCAAGTTTGATGTTTTATGCAGGTCTGTGGACTATAAATCTGATACACAGAAGCTGAAGCTCTTTCCTTCCACACTAGATGATTCAGCTCTGCGATGGTTCATCGGTCTGGGAGACAAACACATTGCTACATGGGATCAAATGAAGAGGCTCTTTTTAGAGCAATATCAAGATTTCGGGAGAGCAAGAGACTCCAGAGAAGAGGTCCTAAGCATGATGCAAAAGGAAGATGAGTCTCTTGAGGAGTACTGGGAGAGATTCAACTTCAATCTTCAATGATCTCCTCATGCGAAGCTAGCTGATAAGTCTCTTAAAAGCATATTTTTGAGAGGACTTAACAATGAATCATTAGAAGCTCTCAACATGATTTTTGGAGGTGACGTCTACCAACACACTATGGAAGATATCCGACAATTATGTTGGAACTACTCAAGAAGGAGAGGCAAGACCACTTCTAGGACCATGAAAGCGACTGCTTCGGTCACAAAAATGGAAATAGGCAATATGTTGGAAGATTTGAAAAGTGAGATGCTTTCGTCTCTAGCATTACATATGGACACACTATTGTTAGAGAAAAAGAAGCAAGAAAATGAGGCAACATTAGCTTATTTCTGCCCAAAATGTAGAGGAAAGCATGCAAAGAATGCATGCCCGAAGAACAAAGTCAGAGTATGCATGGTCTGTAAGCTAAATCATAAGACCATATTGTGCCCGTAATTACCTAGCATCAAGGAGGATGCTGATATTTTGGAAGCCTATTTTATAGGCAATCGAAGGAGTTGGCCACAACCCCCTATGGGAAATACGCCACCAAGAATACCATCATACGGGGAGGACCATACATGCCACAAATCTAGCCACAACCACCTAACATGGGGTGGTGGGGGCCATCTCCTTGGTCCAACGCACCCCTAGGAGCAGCATATCCAAATCAGTAGCCCTGGATGCAATATCAATACCCTAGGCAATAGTGGAGAGGCTAGGCTCAATGGAATCCGGCTCCATAGAACGTAGCACCAGCTCACCCCCAACAAAACCTACCAGCCTTGCCTATAGTGAGACCTGCGTAGCTACCCACACAACC
The DNA here is from genome assembly GCA_028583015.1 of Wollemia nobilis. Lineage (NCBI taxonomy): Eukaryota > Viridiplantae > Streptophyta > Pinopsida > Araucariales > Araucariaceae > Wollemia > Wollemia nobilis. The sequence goes on from JAQPPZ010017218.1 coordinate 9,642,559, forward strand.
GACGATAAATCCAAACAACAGAGTAAATCAGTCGACATATAATGTAGAAGGTGAGATGTACCGGAGGGGGGGGGGGGGGGAGGGGGGGGGGGGGGGAGGAGGGGACCAATGTTGATGGTAAAAATTAGGGGGCATTCCTTGACCAATACGTTGGTCGATCTGGGTGCAGCCATAAATGTAATGCCCTAGGAGACCATGTAGAGGCTACAACTCATAGACCTGAGGCCAACTTCAATGGTTTTATAGTTGGTTGATCGATCAATAGTAGCACCGAAAGGAATGTTGGAGGATATAATCATGATGGTAGATGCATGGGAATATCCAGTCGACTTCCTGGTGTTACAATCTAAAACTAGGTTGGGTGGCTACCCGCTCATCTTGGGAAGACCATGGTTGGTGATAATCGATGCTTACATTAGCTATCGTGATGGGTTGATGACCATCTCCAATGGGCAGAATGTAAAAAGGTTGACTATTTCACCTCCCACGTAGTCCGTTGATTCGTTGGGAGGGTCTACGTTGACCAAGCACAAAGAGGAGGAGTTATCCATAATCCAGTCGGTGATGGCATTAGATGAGTTGGTGGAGGAAGAATATGAGGATGGAGTTATTATAGAATTCCTCCAAGGAGAGTCCTTCGACGTTACACCTGAGTCACCATTAGCTGGCGCCCAAGACCACCACATCCGATAGATAAACGTTGGGCCAGGAAAAACGTTGAATATCAATAGTGGGTTGACCCCCACATAGCTAAGGAAGGTAGAAGAACTCCTAGTTAGACACCAATGGGCATTCACATTTGCTTATCGGGTGTTGCCTTTCGGGTTATGCAACGCACCTGCCACCTTTCAAAGGGCGGTGTTGAGCATATTTTTAGACATGATAGGAGATGCGGTTGAAGTATACATGGATGACTTCATCATTTATAGAGAAACCTTTGATGAAGCAATGAAGAATTTGGAAAGAGTGCTCGAAATAAGTGAGGAAAATCATTTGTCCCTTAGTAATGAAAAATGCTTTATAATGATGCAAGAGGGCATCGTACTAGGACACCATCTCTCTGCGAAAGGAATAAAAGTTGACAAAAGAAAAATTGAGGTCATCAAGGACCTACCCAGCCCTACAACACAATGAGAGGTGAGAAGTTTCCTCGGATATTTTGGGTACTACCGGTGATTTATCATCGACTTTAGCAAAATTGCAAAACCACTGCACACTTTATTGTCTAAGGACGTGGAGTTCAACTGGATGGAATACTGCGAAAGAGCGTTTTAGTCGCTCAAGGAAAAGCTGATATCTACACCTATTATGAGGGGACCAAATTGGGCTATACCCTTCCACATCTATTGTGATGCCTCCAACAATGTGATTGGAGCAGTCCTCGGATAGAAGGATGGTGAGGAATTTTACGCCATCTACTACGTCAAAAAAATTTGGTAGGGGCTGAGCTCAACTATACAGTGATGGAGAAGGAATTCCTTGTGGTTGTGCACGCCATAAACAAATTCTACCATTATATTATCGGATACAAGGTGTTCATCCACACGGACCATGCAACCATCAGGTATTTAATGAGTAAACCAGCTATTGGCGGAAGAGTTATAAGATGGCTTCTACTACTACAGGAGTTTGACATAATGATAGTTGACAAGTCGGGAAAGGACAACGTTGTAGCAGACTTTCTATCCAGATTGACACCAGCAGACCATGCGGTAGTGGAAGACCAATTTTTGGATGAACATTTGTTCACCATCAGTGAGCAAATGCCATGGTATGTAGACATAGCCAATTACTTAGCCATCGAAAGAACCTCGCCCGCTCTCTCCTTACGAGAAAAGTAGGCGGTAGTAGAAAAGAGCACCACATTTCTATGGGTTGATGACCTCCTATTTAAAAAAGGACAGGATCAGATTATAAGGAGGTGTGTAGCAGAGCAGGAATTCTCAGAAATACTCAAAGCTTGCCATGATGAACCATGCGGGGGACACTTTGTAGGGAGATGGACCACCTATAAAATCCTACAGGCTAGGTATTTTTGGCCCACTCTATTCAAAGACGTGGCCGCCTACGCCAGCAAGTGTGATGAGTGCCAAAGAATGGGCAGACCAACCCATCAGGACGAGATGCCCCTTCAACCACAAGTGCATCTAGAGCCCTTCGATAAGTGGGGCATGGATTTTGTGGGGCCAATTAATCCACCCTCAATAGGAAGGAGATTTATTTTAGTTTGTACAGACTACGTCACCAAGTGGGTGGAGGTGCAAGCACTAAGGGATTCAAAGGAAAAGATGATAGCTAATTTCTTATTTGCTCAAATTTTTACACGATTTGGGGTCCCTAGAGAAATAACAATAGACCAAGGGCCTCAATTTACCTCCAAATTGATCGAGGAATTGATGAAGCAATATCATATTCGACACAACAAGACTACGCCCTACCACCCATAGGCAAATGGGCAAGTGGAGGTGACAAACAGAGAGATAGAGAATATCCTGACAAAAACTGTGCAACAGCATAGAAAATATTGGGCTACATGGCTTCTAGAGGTAGTATGGGCATACAACACTACGTGGAAGTCGACCACCGACTTTACACCCTTCCATCTGGTCTATGGGAAGAATGCAATGATGCCCATTGAGTTTGAAATTAAGACACTGAGGACTACTCTAGAATTAAATTTGAGCATGGAAGAAGCTCAAAAAGAGAGGATTCAATAGCTGAACCAGCTAGACGAATTCAGAAGGGATGCTCTACAAAGAATGGAGATCATACAGAAGCAAAGAAAAAAATGGCATGATCGACACATCAAGCTGAAGCAGTTCCAGGAGGGATATTGGGTGCTCTTGTACGATTCCAGGTTCCAGGAAAGGAAGGGCAAATTAATGCAGATATGGATGGGACCGTATGAAGTGGTAGAGCTCATCAAGAATGGTGTTGTGCATGTAAAGACTATTGATGGCAACAATGTTGTATTGATAGTGAATGGCCACCGACTATGGCCCTACAACACATCCAAAAATTTACTGGTAGAGTCCAGAACAGGCATGGGGGAAACCCCATCCTTGTAATCTGGACCAAACTCTCAGTAGGAAGAATGGTGGACATGATGGTGTCCACCAAAATCAGTTAGTTTAGGGTTGTTTTATTTCTTATGATGTGTTTTGCAGGGATGACGCCCGCATGCAAGTTGCAAGCATCCTAGTAGAGGGCCTGCCAGACATGGAATGCGTCTAACTACCTATAGTTTTCTTTTCTTTTTGTTTGCTTTTGTAGGTGGAGGACCTATTAGCTCAAAAAATAGGTATCTAGGAAACCAAGCCTGAACCGACTCAGCACCCCGACACCTATGCACGTAGCTTAGAAGCAGCATCTGTCCAAGCTTGGGTGAAGGCAATAAACTCTCCTCTGAGGGAAATCACACGTCAGGCCCAACAGGAGGTTGTTGTGGTAGTATGAGGGAAGTCTGAGAAGGCTTGATCACCCTTGCCCAGACGATCATGACATGCTGCTGAGAAAAAAACAAAAAAAAATGCCTTGCAGAAGGCCTTCCTCTTCAAAGAAGACTTCCCACTTGAGAAACAATGCCTTCCTCCTCGGAGAAGGTGCCTAACGGAGGTGGACGGTGCCCGTGGGAAGAAGGTATCAAGCTGGAGGTAAGGCGCCTTCCTTATAAAGAAGGTGCCCAATAGAAATAAGGCGCCTTCCTTATAGAGAAGGTGCCCCATGGAAATAAGGCGCCTTCCTTATAAAGAAGGTGCCCCAGAGAAGGTAGGCGCCTTCTGTATAAGGAAGGCGCCCAACTGAAATAAGGCACCTTCCTTATAAAGAAGGCGCCCATAGGAGACTTAAAAAAAAATGTGAAAAAAAAAATGATGATGACCAAAGCACCTTCCATTCCAAGAAGGTGCATCCAATTAAAAGTGCCTTCCATAGTGGGAAGGCGCCTTTCTTCAAAAGCACCTTCCATAGTATGAAGGCACCACTATTCAAAGAAGTGCCTTCCATAGCGGGAAGGCGCCATTCATTGAAAGTACCTTCCACAGTGGGAAGGTGCCACTATTCAAAGAAGCACCTTTCATAGCAGGAAGGCACCATTCATTTAAAGCACCTTCCACAGTAGGAAGGCACCATTCATTTAAAGCACCTTCCATAGTAGGAAGGTGCCATGTTTCAAAAGCACCTTCCATAGTGGGAAGGCACCATCATTCAGAAGAAGCGCCTTCCACCTAGGGAAGGCACCATTCATTTAAAGCGCCTTCCACATCGGGAAGGCACCAAACAACACCTTCCACGTACAGCCCTCACATGCGCCTCGATGCGAATGATGTCAACACGCGGTTGGGCAGCAACAGATTACCACCATCACTCCACGTGATGGAAATCTACCCCGATCAAAAATTATGCAAAGTTACGGGGTGAGATCCTCGTGCACGCCTCAAGATTGATGGACAAACGGTTTTTCCAAAACCAATCAGGAGCTTGTCTATGGCATAGAACCTCGAACGACATAGCAACGAAGTCCAGAGTAATCCGCACATGTGAAATACCCATCCTCCATGTCACAGGCTGACAAATCACTACCCTCCATGATGCATGAACCATCCAATCAGGTACATGCATAATTTTAATTAAATTTTTATATAATATTTTATAAATTATGCAGTACCAAAAAATAGTGCCGCCATAAAAATCATGCACCCTCCATGGCCGAAACATCATGCCAACATTTGAGAAGCGTACCTCACCAACCCAGAATTGAATGCTAGGGTTAGGCGCCTTCCTTATAAGAAGGCGCCTTCCTGAGGGCGTAAGGCAAAAATAGAAGAATAGTTAGGGAAGGCACCATGGGAGGATGATCGAAGAACCACACCATCAAGAAAAATGAGCCGAGTGATACAGAGGGAATCAGGGGGACGGTGAGGACCCAATTCGAGGCCGAAGGATGGCTCAAATATTGTACCCTAGTCTATCAAAACCAGGATATGGAGGTAGCTAGGGAATTTTTTGCCTCCTTGAGGGGAGACACAGCTCAGGTGCATGGAAGGGAAATTCCAGTCACCTCGGAATACATCTCCCAGGTGACTGGCTTGCCTCTCATAGGCGAGTGCACATACAAGGGTGGCATGTTGAAACAATGCATCGATTTGCTACTGCTAGGGGAGAATGTGCAGGTAGAGAAGGAGGGGCTACCAAAAAGTTGACTGCCCATGCACCTACGAAAGTTATTCAAGCAAATTGCTCACTTTTTCACATGCACCGAGAAATATTCCCACCTGCACGTTAACCATGTGCAGTTCTTAAATCACCTGGTGCATGGGAGAAGGATGAACGTGCCCTTCTACCTAGAAAATGCCCTGAAGGAGGAAGCGACTCGATACCATAGGGGTGCACCTTCCACCTTGGCCCACCATGGGTTGATATCGATGCTGGTTCACCATGTAGAGGCACAAAGAGAAGACTCCCATGCAGAGGGAGATGGCGACCAGGAAGGAGAGGAAGTTTCTATTGATGGGGCAGAAGAAGATGAAGAAAGCCCCATAGAAGAGATAGAAGAAATTGGGCAATTGTCATTGCCCAATTTCATGGAAGAAGGAGGGCACTCACCCTTGCCCAAATTCATAGAGGAAGGGGTATGGCTCACCAGTGGTAGAGCCGAATTACGGCAACTAGAGCTAGTTCTCGGGAGGAAGCACCTGCGGCGTCTCCTCCTATCATCATAAGAAGAAGAAGAGGACGTGGAGGCTGGTCTCACAGCCCAGACCCTCCAGGAGTTGACCAACCGGAGCCCATAGGACGTTGGGACTTCTGCGAGCATTAATCAGGAAGTTGACGCGGCCCTAGAAGAGGCCCTGGAATGGTAGACCAATTGTTGGATGGCCCAACAAATATTGGAGGATTATCGAGAGGAGTTGGACGAGCGAGCATGAAGAATAGCTCAGCTCGAGCAGTTGGTCCAGCAGCTGTAGGAGGAGAATCGGCAATTCTGGGCCAAGGAGACGGAGAAAAAGGATGCGTCAACTCAGACCGATTGGGCAATTGAGGTCCCGATGAATTCCTTGACCTCATTAGAAAGAGTATACTCTTTAGGGGAATTCCATTCGGATGCCCGATAGAGCAGCCCAGAAGTAGGGGAAAACTCCTCTACTTTTGAAATTAATGAAAGAGGGAGCCCAATGGAGCCCCCTATTATTGAATTGAGCGACACAGAGCCTAGTGTGGACCTGCAGCCACAGATCACACCCAGGGTGAAGGAAGAATTCCCCAGACCCAAAGAAGGAGGGGCCAAAGGACCTACGGGGTCAGCACCAGAATGACCAAAGAAAGAAGGGATAGCTTCGGGGACATCAGAGTCAGCCTCTGACAACAAGGAAACATCCATCGAGAAGGAGGAGAAACCCCCTATTCGAGCCGTCATAATTTCTACCAGGGCCAAAGGGCCCAGGATGACTCGAAAGAAGGTGAAGGTGACCTTCGCCGAACCGGTTGAGGATGAATGGGACATGCAACCATTTTCTGAGAGGCAGAAGTAGTTCAAATGACTGCTAAAAGATATGGAAGCTAGAAAGTGAGGCGAGGAAGTCAGCTTCCAAAGTCTAGGGAGACCCGGGTATTTGCATCAACCCGATGAATGACGATCAATTCTAGGAGATTTATGGGTCATCCTGAGGATGCCCCTCAAAAATACATAGATATTTTGAGAGATGGGGGATATACGGGCCCAAGTTAGAAGTCGTTGCCATTGCAAGAGAGAGTGCAGGGCTCACCCCTAAAGCAACTCAATTACACAAGGCCCAGGTAGTTCGACTAAGGAGGGATAACTTTGATATTCCTCTTGCAGAGATCAGACCTCCAGATGCCGACTTGTGGCAAGCTATAGAAGCTGCATTTCAGGTAGTAGGAACTACACTGGCCATACCACCTCCAGGAGTAGCCGGGGTGGGAACCTCAAATAGGCAGAGCCAACGAATCGAGCAGAGGTAGACAACCGTAGTAGTTGCTTGCCCCACCACTACAGCTCCACGTAGAAAATAGAAGACCGCACCTCCCGATGCCGATCAAAAGAAGAAGCAGCCACAGGCCGTAGGTACAACCAAAAAATGATGACGATGAAGAAAATGAAGGGCTACCTATAGTTTTGATGCCATGAGGGCGTGGCATATGTTAGGCATGGGGGGATGATGAGCCTAAAAAATGCTCATATTTTGTATGAGTTTCATCGATTATTATGCGGCAATATATTAGGAACTGTGTACTTTTATGAATGATTATGTAATTATTTAATAGAATTATGTGTGTTATCTAATTTGTGTGTTTTAGTGTGTTTTTGTGGAAATGTAGTTGGTTTTGATAGATTTGGATCAGTCGAGGTCTTTCGTGGACCTGGCACTCTATTTATTTTGGGATCAAGGCATGAAGGTAGGTGCCTTCCTCTTCAAGGAAGGCGCCAACAGATGGTAGGCACCTTCCTCTTCAAGGAAGGCGCCAATAGAAGGCAGGCGCCTTTCGTATAGAGAAGGCACCCAACATACTTAGGCGCCTTTCATATAAGGAAGGCGCCCTATACAAGGTAAAGCGCCTTTCATATAGGGAAGGCACCCACATCAGTAGGCGCCTTCCATAGGAAGAAGGCGCTCAACTTTAGTATGCACCTTTCGCATATAGAAGGCACCCCACCAGAGCACATGAGGAAGGCACCTTCCTCATAGAGAAGGTGCCTCTCTATTCTTTGCCCGTTGACCAGACAAGAGCAACATGGACAACATTGACTGGTGTAGTTTTAGTTCTACGTCACGTAGGATAATTTTGGGAACTGCACTAATGAACGGAAATGCCAGGCAAAGCATGAACCAATCAGTGGATATGCTACCATTAGGAACAATGCCCGCTTTAGTAGATGTCGATCACGTTTACCAGATTGTCCTAGTTTAGTCTGAACTAAACTACTATTGTAACTTATTTGTAATAGAAGATCTGTGTGTGTGCTATATAAACACACACAGACCTCTCTGATAGATATCTAGAATCTAGACTGAGCATTATTTATCATTCTAAGGAAAAAGCATTGTAATAATTATTTTGCAATTACAATAAAGTTCAAGAGTTCCTAACTACGTATTCAGCTGGAAGGAAGTTGTTGGAGCCTGGGCCCACTCCAAGCTAGTATTCCTTCCCTTTTTCTTGTGCTTTCTAGATTAGTTTTCCTGCTTTCATAGGTTTATTTTTTTGCACTATTATTTTCCTTTGCTGTAGTAGGTTTATTTTCATTAGGCCCGTATGAATATTTATTTTCCAAGGATTTAATTATTCATACGTAAGTATTGTGGTGTGGATGAATGATTGACAATCTTTTAAACCCCCCAATAGTAGAGTTAGAGGGACTCATCTCAAAGTGGGTATTGTGAATGTTCTGATATGAGACACTTCTAAAGTTTACGAAGCTCCCTGGGTTGACAATTTAAATGATCGGGCAAGTGACAAAATTAGGACAAAATTAACCTGTGTTTAGCCCATGATAATACTAATGATCTTTTCAAACCCTAGTTCAAGTTCTTTGCACAACCAATGGCTTCAACAACGATGCTTATCAAACAATATTTTAACAACAATTATTTATTCCAAAAAACCTTGAAGCATTAACTCAACACACTCAATAGGAAACCCTAATCATCTCCTTTTCACTCCAAACTTATTTTCTAGAAAAACAATCAATTAAATCAACTATGGAAGAATGTGCTCATACCTTTTTCTTGATGATGAAGGAATCTCATAAATCTGCCACAACCACAAAAACTTCTTTGCCAAGCTTAAAGAAGTTATAAGATGATAAACTCCCTCAAAATATAATGTAAATATCAAAACACACATACACCTTATCACTCCATATTTAAGAAAACATTAATCAATCTTTACAAAAAATTATTCACCAAATACACCTTAAATATCCCAATTAAAATAATATTCAATGACAAGAATAATATTAATGCAATATCCTTTTTCAAAATAACTATATGCAAGAAGTCCCTTTTATCCTTTTAAATCTTCAACAAATCAATGTGACAAAAACACTTTATTCAAAAATAAAGCTAACTCCTTATTCCTCCAATTTACCAAAATAATAATCAAATAAATTATTTTTAAACAATTCTTTTATCTCCCTAAGACCTCATGTCAAACTTTAGTCAACATAAAATATTAGTCAAAATTTATTACCTTTCCCTTCGGTGGGATTCGAACTCACGACGCAGCATCTACTAGCACCCTAGCTGCGACTCCAACTATCGCATGAGCTAGGCGCTCGCTTGGGGAGTAAATAACACCACATACTCAAAAAGACTCCCTGTCATACCTAGAAAAAATGTGTGCCTTTCTTTTGGTGCTTCCAACACAAATACAACCACCAAAACATGCTATCGCCATGTTTCAAATGCAGGTCTCCTGGCGTCCAAACACTCTAACCGTTGTCCTCTTGCCACTAGACCATGTTGTCCAGTTGGTTCTTTTCAATTTCACGTTGTTCCTTTTCACCTTATTTGCTGGCGCTTTAAACACGAATTTCACTTCTATTTTTTGCACGATTTCTCAACACAATTGCATGCATTAATCGATCGAGCAAAAGGATAAATGTTAATGCCTCTAAGGCATTGGTATATATATTGATTTCCTCCTTCATGCATACACGTCGGCACTCGAATTTCCTTCAAAATTTTAGATGTCGGCGCTTTTTTTTTTCCTTTAAACTTATTAATTTATAAATTATTTAAATTATTTTGAATTTAAATTTTATAAATTAATTTTTTAAAACCCTTTGGTTTTATTAAGGCCATCTTTCATTGTACAACTTGGTATAAATAATATTTATTTATAAAATTTAAATTCACTTTGAATTTAAATATTTTATCAAATAAATATTAAACCTCAATAATCTTCCTTGGGTTTTTATGACATTTTTTTAAACTTATGCTTCCACATAATATTAAAAATATTATGAAGCCATTTTGCGTTTAACCTTTGCATTGTTCCTTGACATCAATGATGATTGACTTCATTCGTTGACATCAATGACAACTTTGACTTAATGACTCAAAATGTCCAACACAATAATGTTTTCAATTATCACATAATAAATGTTTTCTTCCTTCAATCTAAGTATGAATCTTATTTTTTATTCCATTATATATCCTATGATTTGTGAAGTCTCAATAATGGAATCCTTTCTTGTCTTGTAGCACTAACTTGTGTTTTATTTGTTCCGTTTACTTATTTTCATGTTTCCACATTTACTATGCACTTCTTGGGTCCTTTTGGATAGATAAGAACATCTTAAAAATATCAGTTAATACTTATTTTATTTCTAAAGCCTTACACTCCTTTATTTCAATTCTTGAATGGTCTCCCTTATGGTATAAGTGATGTCTTAAAGTATTTTGAAAGCACTTAGGCAAATGTTAATAAGCATATTGTAGGAAAATTGCAATGGTTTCAACATCATTTCCACAAAAACTCAAAGGTCTTCACTCTCAGTATCTCAAAGAAGAAAAATATAGATATTTGCAATGTATGTGGGCTTATGGGTGGAGGGGCTCTAATGATAAAAATCAACCTTGATATAACTTTGAAAGATATAATCATCCATCCTTCTATGTTTATAGAGAGAAAAGAGTTAATGTGACAGGACTATGTATCATGGGAAAGACAAAATCATGCTATAGTGAGAAGCCAATATTGGGAAAGTGTTGAAATAGCCAAATAGACTTGCTAATTCATAAATAAATATTCCTTAACAAGGAATTTCTAAAATAGAAAGATATCTCAATTGACAACCCTAAAAAACATGGTAACATGAAAGGCATTCTCATTATTTCAAGTTTCAAGAATATCACCAATGAGTAATATATGGTCAAATATTATTGAAATAATAAATCCTCATATATTTTCATTCAATGTTAAAATAATTCAAAAAACATACCAATATCTTTAGAGTACTTATATAATAAATTTTATTTTAAAACTTAAGAGAGCAATAACTTAATGGAGGTTCACTATTAAGTCTATAGAGTTAACAATCCCCATTTCTCCTAAAATAACTTATACCTTTACCAAAACATTGTTAGGCATTATATAGCAACACATATATTACACATTTTATAAAACTCCACAACCTCGAATACATGTTTGAAAATGAAGTGGCTTTTTATAGAATTGAAAACTATAATTATCTTTGCCTCTTATCAAAGGTTGTAGGTAAAATACATAAAGATATTTTTCTTGTCTTATGATAATATGATAAGGAACCTTGATATAACAAAAAATTGAACAAAAAATTTACTTTAACAAGTAAGAAAATGATTTGAAGATGGTTCTAACTAGTCCTTCAAAGGATTACCTCTATTGTCAACAAGGTGGATGAAATATTTCCAAAAATCAACAAGTCCATCATTCAAAAACAAAAAAATACCAACGCTAGAAAAATGTCATAAAACTACGAGATGGATTCATCTCCAAATTAGATTTTAATGGAAAAATTATCAAAATAAGGACTACCAAAAAGTTATAAACCAATAATTTGTAGAGGATGAAACTAAAAATTATCACAAAATGCCAATTTAACATTTTATATACATGCCAAAATGAATGGAATTAAGGTATATTTATGGCCACTTGTCATTAGTTTGATATAGAAAATAATGGCATTAATTGCATGTGGAATTGACAACATACAATGCAAAAAGAGATTCAAGAATGTGAATAATTTCAAAGTCGACTTATGATAGATTAGGATAAATAGAGAAGGCGACAATTTGGAGGAAATATGTAATCAATTAAATTCAGAAACACCTCATCATGTGTCCAATCAAGATAACTAAAAGGTTAAAGCAATGTAGGAGTATTCACTTTGGTCATTGTAAAATCTTGGTTTGCTCTATATATTTATAAAACTCTACATCTGTAAAGGAGACAACATTAAAAGTTTACATTTTATGATATATAAGAGAGAAAATGGCACTAGTAACAATATTATTTCATCTTTCCCAAGTTTTGCATGTAGGATTGAGTAAAAATTAGCCTCTACATTTTTTTTGGAAGTATTTGATATTCTCCCAATGACACTGAGAGGGGGGGGTGAATCAGTGTAGCTATTAAAATTCAAATCTACAACACTTAATGCTGAAGCAAAGAGAACTTAAAAATAGGTAAAGCAATTTTCACAAGAGAGCACACCACAACACACAATGTAACGAGGTTCACCAATTTGGCTACTCCTCAAAAATGACTGCTTGGACTCCAATCCAAATCCAGCCTTTGCAAAACACCAATTTTACAAACACTTTACCAGCACCCACTGGAAGGAGCACCAACCCCTTATTTTTTTGCTTCAACAGATAGGAGCACCAACCCCTAATGCCAAGCACCAACTTGGACTACAATTCTGAATTATCTTAATGACATAAAAATGCCTTCGTTGTTTACACGACCCTGACTGGTCTGCAATTAATCAAACTCTGCACTCTCTCACGGCTCTGCTTATTTCTCTCTCGGCCCTCTTCTAACCCTCTTTACACAACAATTTCTCACATACAACAGCAACCTTATTCTTCACGCAGACCTGCTTTTATATCATATTAGTCTCTATTTTTAACTTCCATATTTACGCATGCAACCCGTAACTATTCCTTTAATATTCTCTTCTGCCACTTGTCAACTGTAACTTCTTCTTTATGTAACTCCTTTTGTATTTATAGAGTGGGCATTTCGTTAAACACGTTACATGCAACATATACCTCTACCATGATTGTTCGTCTTCTTTTCTGTGCATGCATGCATTTTTTGATTCTATTTATGCGACTATTCGATTTCTTCTTCTTCGATTGTTCTTAAAATAGCTGCATGCTTTTCTTTTGTAATTGCTCCTATAACTATCGCATTGACTCTAGTTAACTCTTCTTATTTTGGCTGCATGCTTTTCCTCTACAACTGCCCCTTTAACTATTGTTCTGCTTCAGTTAACTGTCAGTGATCGTGTTGTTGCGACCTGTCACGAAATCGTGACACTTCTATCTCTTTATGCTCTTCTCGCCCTTTATCCATGAAAACTCAACATGTCACGAAATCATGACATTTTTCGCCTCCTTGTTCACCTCTTGTCTTGCACCCATGAAAACCAGACATGTCACGAAATCGTGACACTTTTCGCTTCCTTGCACTTCTCTGCCTTTCGCCCGCGAAAACGGAACATGTCGTGAAATCGTGACACTTTCGCTGCCTTGTGCCTTTTCTGTCTTTGGCCCTGAAAACACAACATGTCACGAAATCGTGACACATTCTTGCCTTGCTGTCTTGCAAAATCATACACATTCACAAACCCTTTCCTTTTCAAATGGAACATGTCACGAAATCGTGACACTTTTCCTCCTTGGCGCTTTCTCTTTGAACTTATCAAAATCGTGACATTCTTTTTCTCTTTTTCTCTTCCATATCATGAAATCGTGACACTTTCTCTCCTTGGTCGCTTTCTCTTTCGAACTTGTCATGAAATCGTGACACTTTCTCTCCTTGGCGCTTTCTCTTCGAACTGTCACAAAATCGTGACACTTTCTCTCCTTAGCGCTTTCTCTTACCAAAATCGTAACTTTCTCTCCTCCAACGTCATGAAATCGTGACAGTTTTCTTTGCCTGTGCCTTCTCTCCAAACATGTCATGAAATCGTGACAGTTTTCTTTGCTTGCGCCTTCTTTCCAAACATGTCACGAAATCATGACAGTTTTCTTACTTGCCTTCTTTGCTTCCAACATGTCACGAAATCGTGACAGTTTTTCTACTTGCCTTCTTCTCTGACAACATGTCACGAAATCGTGACAGTTTTTCAACTTGGCTTCTTTGCCTCCAACATGTCGTGAAATCATGATAGTTTTGCCAGCATTTTCTCTCTCCTTCGATATGTCATGAAATCATGACAATTTTGATCGCATTTTCTCTCTCCTTCGAGATGTCACGAAATCATGACAATTTTGATAGCATTTTCTCTCTCCTTCGAGATGTCACGAAATCATGACAGAAAACATGTCGCGATATCGCGACAGTTTTCTTACTTGTCTTTTTCTTTGATTTTTTGAATCTGGGCCACTTCTATCTTCTTGGAAATTCACTGTACATGTTCTGACTGACCTCTGAACTCCTATCCACTGCATCAACTGATCTATCTATTTGTGTTGACAACAATGACAATACTTTTGCTGCACCTTGCTCAACAATCTCCCCCTTTGGAATTGTTGGCAACACTCATGCACTCTCCTGGAATTCTTCTCCCCCTTTGACAATAATACCAAAGGGCTGCTGCAGACTCCCCACGAGTCTATGCACAACATTCTCGAGATACACATTGTTATAGTTAGCAAAAATCATGAATATGAGCAAAACTATAAACATAGGCATAAATGCTCCCCACGAGAATGTGATCCCAATTGATAGTCAGTTCTTGGGAAATGTGACTACTCCCAACTTACTTCGAAGGTACTCAAAAACTTCCTTTGGCAATGGTTTTGTGAATATATCTGCTACTTGCTCTGTAGTCGAAACAAAATCCAATTTGACCTCACCTTCTGCAACTTTATCCTTCAAGAAGTGATACCGGATTGCAATATGTTTGGTTCGAGAATGCATAACCGGATTCTTTGATATGTTTATAGCACTGGTGTTGTCACATTTAACTAAAATTGGCTCTTTGAAGTGAATACCAAGATCTTTCAGGGTTTGTCTCATCCATAATATCTATGTACAACATGTTGTTGTTGCAATGTATTCTGCCTCTGCTGTGGATAGAGAGACTGATTCTTGTTTCTTGTTGTGCCATGCTACCAGCCTGTCTCCAAGATAAAATGCTCCTCCATTGGTACTCTTTCTGTCATCAATACATCCTGCCCAATCTGCATCAGAATATGCAATAAGAGTGAAGTCCTTACCTTTTGGGTACCATAACCCATACTCCATAGTACCCTTGAGGTACCTAAAAATCCTCTTCACGGTTGTCACATGAGTCTCTTTGGGACTAGCCTGAAATCTTGCCACCATGCATACTACCTGTAAGATATCGAGTGCAGTAGCTATCAAATACGATGAGACTTCCAATCATAGATCTGTACATGGTTTGATCTACATCTGGAGATTTGTCATCCTTGCTCAACTTGCAACCTATTGTCATGGGAGTGCTAACAGGTTTACTGTCCTCCATTGTGAACTTTTTCAACATTTCTTTCACATATTTAACTTGAGAAATAAAAATGCCCTTTTCACTTTGATTGACTTGCAGTCCGAGAAAATAAGAAAGTTCACCAATCATAGACATCTCAAATTCTTTCTTCATTTTATTTGCTATGTCACTACAGGACTTATCATTGCTATTACCAAAAATGATATCATCTACATAAACAACAAGGACAATAAGATGGCCATTCTCTATTTTGACATACAGATTGCTGTCCACCAAACCTTTCTTGAACCCCTGTTGAATCAGATAGTTATCCAACCTTGCATACCATGCTCTGGGTGCCTGTTTTAAACCATACAAAGCTTTCCTCAACTTGCAAACAAAGTTGGGATTATCACCGAGTTGGAAACCATCTGGCTGCTCAATGTAAACCTCTTCTTCCAGTTTTCCATTCAGAAATGCTGATTTTACGTCCATTTGATATACCTTGAAATTTTTATGAACTGCTAAAGCTAGAAACATTCTGATTGCCTCTAGTCTGGCTACTGGTGCAAAGGTTTCCTCAAAATCAATACCTTCAACTTGTGCATAGCCTTTACAGACCAGTCTTGCTTTATTTCTTACAACTTGTCCATCTTCGTTCAATTTATTTCGAAAAATCCATTTAGTACCGATTACATTTTTATTTGTCGGCCTTGGTACTAACTCCCAGGTTTTGTTTTTCTCAATCTGATCTAGTTCTTCATTAATTGCTTTCATCCAACTTTCATCTGTGCTTGCTTCAACAACATTTTTGGGCTCAATGCTGGATAATAGAGAGTAGTTCCGTACTACTGCTCTTCTAGTCTGAATACCAACTGTTGGGTCCCCAATAATCTGTTCTCTGGGATGATTTTTCTGCCAGTTGCCTGTTTTGAATTTCTTGTTTTCTTCTTCTTCTGAGTCAATTCTTAAATCAGCTGGGTCAATTTTTTGATTCTCTTATGTTTCCATTTCTTCATCTCCTTCAATGACTTCTTCATAAATAGGGTAGTTTTCTTGATAAGTTGTTTCTCGATCTCTACCTTCATCAACTTTAACATCTGCACTCTCCACAATTTTCTTTAGCCTCTTGTTGTAACATGTGTAGGCTTTGCTTTTTGTTGAGTAACCAAGAAAAATACCTTCGTCGGCTCTATCTTCAAATTTATCGAGATTATCTTTAGTTCGTTTGATGTAGCACTTGCTGCCGAACACTTTGAAATATCTTGTTGTTGCCTTTCTGCCGAACCACAGCTCATACGGTGTTTTGCTTTCATGCGTCCTTAGCATGCACCTATTTTGGATGTAAACCGTAGTATGGACTGCCTCTTTCCAAAATCTATCAGCTATTTTGTTCTCAGCCAACATTGTCCATGCCATTTCTTGCACTATCCTGTTCTTCCTTTCTACAACACCATTCTGCTGAGGTGTTCTTGCTGCTGAAAACTGTCTTTTGATCCCATATTTTTGATAGTATTCTACAAATTCTTCTGAGATAAATTCTCCTCCTCTGTCTGATCTTAGGCATTTAATTCTTTTTCCAGTTTGATTCTCAACCTATTTTTTAAAAATCTTGAACATCTCAAAGGCATCTGATTTAAGCTTTAAAAATAGTACCCATGTCATCCTGGAGTAGTCATCTATGAACAACATAAAGTATTTGTCACCATTTATGCTTTGTGTTCTCATGGGTCCACACAAATCAGTATGTATTAGATCTAAAGGCTTACTGGTGAAGTATTCCTTTGATTTGAATGTGGCTCTAGTTTGCTTCCCTTTTTGGCATGAAGCACAGATGCTATTTACTGGTTTGCCAATGGTGGGTATATCTCTTACTGCCCTTTTTGAACTTATTTTTACCAGATTGTCAAAGCTAATATGACCGAGCCTCTTGTGCCACAACCAATTTTCATCTTCCTATCCAATCAAGCACGCTCCTTCTGAAGTTTTGAGAGAGTATATAGATTTCTAGAAGTCCTTAATCCAGTAGCTATCAGCTTCCCACTATGTGCTTTTTTGACTTCACAACCCTGCTTCTTAAAGATGACTTCATGACCTCTATCACAGATTTGACTTACGCTCAGTAAGTTGTGCTTCAAACCAATCACAAACAGAACTTCTTTGGAATTGATCTGTCCATCACTTATCTTGACCGATCCTTTGCCAACTATCTTGGCTCCATCATTATTTCCAAACTTTCTAGAGCCCCCTTCATATTTCTGTAATTTTTCAAATTTTTGTTTATCTCCTGTCATGTGACTGGAGCACCCACTATCCAATATCCATGGTGCAGATTTGTTCTGTGCTTTGAAAGTTGTCTGAACAATCAAGGATTCCTTTTCTTCCTTGGGTAGCTCCTTTTCTTTCCACTCTGGTTTGGCTACAGTTTTGGTTACTTGTTTAGACTTTTCTTTGTCAGTAGCCTGTGCATGTTTTTCTAGGAATTTTCTGTTTTGCCTTAAACTGTTTGGTTGAGTTCTTCTTCCCTGATATCTGTTTGTTGCATATGTGCTTCTACAGTTTCTTAAAATGTATCCAAAGTTATGACAGTTATAGCATTCTACTTGCATAATCCATCAAGGGTGAAAAGACATTTCTACTTGGTGAAATTTCTTTGTCCTATATTATGAATGCTGTCTGAAATCTTATGACCGTAAGCATTGCATTTAAAACAATAACCAGAAAAGGAATGATTGAACCTGGGAATTGGTCTTTGCCATTTTGTAGTAGGAGCCACAAATTTTCTTCTCCTTTGATGTGTGACTTTTATGAATCCCTCATTGTCGGCACTCTTCTCGTGCCTGGCACTGTTGCTTTCTTTTGCCTGATTCATTTTTCCTTGATCAACCTTGATCTTATCTTCTTTCTTTACTTGTTCTACTGTTATGGCCTTTGATCCACTTGACGATTCTCCTTCGACAAAGCCCAAGCCAAATTTGATGCCCGTAGTCCTCTGACTATTTATAATCTTTTCAAGCTTTGCAGAACTTCCTTCAAGTTTGTGATAGCAACTTAATTTTTGATTCTTTTCTTCTAGCCGCATTCTTAAGACAACAATCTCTTCTTCCAGTTTGCAGCACTCATCTATTTTCATGGTTAATTGAACTTCGAGTTCTTCAGACATTTTCTTAAATTCTTTTGTCTGTACTTTCAAACTGCTTATTATGTCATTCGCATCCTCTAGCTTTCTTGAGACCTTTTTATTCTTTTTCCTTTCTGTATTCAACTCTTTAAGTGCAGCAACCAACTCTCCTTCCAGATAAACTTCAGCCTCATCCTTACTTTTTGTATCACCTTCCTATTTTTCTTCTATTTTTGCTTCTTCAAATGCCATGAACAGAGCTTCACCTGTTTCTTCTTCAGAATCTTCACATGAGCTATCTTCAGAAGAGCTGACATTCTTGGATATGAAACTTTTCTTTTTGAAATTGCTTTTCCTAAAATTTGGTTTCTTCTTCCAGTCACTTCTTTCTTGGTGTGACCCTTCATCACTTTTGGTTTTCTCATTCATTGGACACTTAGGTGCAAAGTGACCGACCCCTCCACAATTGAAACACTTAAACGGTAACTTTCCTCTATATTTTCCTTTTCCCTTTGTAAGTTTTCGAACAAAGTTGGCTTTCGTTTCATCCGATGTCTCTTCATCCTCAGATTCTTGTTCAGCTTTTGTATTCTTGTGTGCTTTAAAAGCAGCTTCTCTGTCTATGGGCTTAGTTTGTCCTATTCTCATTTCGTATGCGGTCAAAGAACCATGCATCTCGTCCATGCTAAAATTATTTAGATCTTTAGCCTCTTCTATTGCAGAAACTTTAGAATTAAATCTTTTGTGAAGAGTTCTAAGTACCTTTTTCATGACAACCGCATCTTCGATTTTTTTGTCGAGTCCTCTGATTGCATTAATGATTCCATTGACTCTCAGCATATAGGCCTCTATGTTCTCATCGTCATTCATTTGTAATGCTTCGAGCTGAGCTCGATGAGTTTGCGGCTTGGCTTCCTTGATCTTGTTGTCTCCTTCATGGATGCTCTTTAGTTTGTCCCACATGTCTTTTGCTGATTTACAGCTCATGATCCTTATCAGTTCATTGTCTACTAGCCCACACATTATGGCATTCTGTGCTTTGGAGTTATTCTCAAACTTCTTCTTCTCAGCAGTATCTGTTGGAGGAGTAGCGGGTATTGTGTATCCACTTTCTACTGACTCCCAAATGTCGTATCCTAACGCACTCAGATATGTCTGCATCCTGAGTCTCCAGAATGAGTAATTAGTTCCATTGAACAAAGGAGCTTTGTTTGATGAGAATCCTTCATTACCTGCCATTGTGTTCCTTCCAAGATCACCTTAGCTGATTAAGCTTTGTTCGGGAACCTTGCTCCGATACCAATTGATATTCTCACAATGACACTGAGAGGGGGGTGAATCGGTGTAGCTATTAAAATTCAAATCTACAACACTTAATGCTGAAGCAAAGAGAACTTAAAAATAGGTAAAGCAATTTTCACAAGAGAGCACACCACAACACACAATGTAACGAGGTTCACCAATTTGGCTACTCCTCAAAAATGACTGCTTGGACTCCAATCCAAATCCAGCCTTTGCAAAACACCAATTTTACAAACACTTTACCAGCACCCACTGGAAGGAGCACCAACCCCTTATTTTTTTGCTTCAACGAGATAGGAGCACCAACCCCTAATGCCAAGCACCAACTTGGACTGCAATTCTGAATTATCTTAATGACATAAAAATGCCTTCGTTGTTTACACGACCCTAACTGGTCTGCAATTAATCAAACTCTGCACTCTCTCATGGCTCTGCTTATTTCTCTCTCGGCCCTCTTCTAACCCTCTTTACACAACAATTTCTCACATACAGTAGCAACCTTATTCTTCACGCAGACCTACTTTTATATCATATTAGTCTCTATTTTTAACTTCCATATTTACGCATGCAACCCGTAACTATTCCTTTAATATTCTCTTCTACCACTTGTCAACTGTAACTTCTTCTTTATGTAACTCCTTTTGTATTTATAGAGTGGGCATTTCGTTAAACACGTTACATGCAACATATACCTCTACCATGATTGTTCGTCTTCTTTTCTGTGCATGCATGCATTTTTTGATTCTATTTATGCGACTGTTCGATTTCTTCTTCTTCGATTGTTCTTAAAATAGCTGCATGCTTTTCTTTTGTAATTGCTCCTGTAACTATCGCATTGACTCCAGTTAACTCTTCTTATTTTGGTTGCATGCTTTTCCTCTACAACTGCCCCTTTAACTATTGTTCTACTTCAGTTAACTATCAGTGATCGTGTTGTTGTGACCTATCATGAAATCGTGACACTTCTATCTCTTTATGCTCTTCTCGCCCTTTATCCATGAAAACTCAACATGTCACGAAATCATGACATTTTTTGCCTCCTTGTTCACCTCTTGTCTTGCACCCGTGAAAACCAGACATGTCATGAAATCGTGACACTTTTTGCTTCCTTGCACTTCTCTGCCTTTCGCCCATGAAAATGGAACATGTCACGAAATCGTGACACTTTCGTTGCCTTGTGCCTTTTCTATCTTTGGCCCACACACACCCCTTTCCTTTTCTTTGGCCTGAAAGAACATGTCACGAAATCGTGACACTTTTCCTCCTTGGCGCTTTCTCTTCAAACCTATCATTGAAATCGTGACACTTTTCTCCTTACTTCCCTCAAATCACACTTTTTCTCCTTGGCGCTTTCTCTTCGAATCTGTCGTGAAATCGTGACACTTTCTCTCCTTAGCGCTTTCTCTTCGAACTCTCTGAAATTACACTTTCTCTCCTTCTCTCTCCCCCAAACGACACTTTCTCTCTTCACGAAATCATGATAGTTTTCTTTGCCTATGCCTTCTCTCCAAACATGTCATGAAATCATGATAGTTTTCTTTGCTTGCGCCTTCTTTCCAAACATGTCACGAAATCATGACAGTTTTCTTACTTGCCTTCTTTGCTTCCAACATGTCGCGAAATCATGACAGTTTTTCTACTTGCCTTCTTCTCTGACAACATGTCACGAAATCGTGATAGTTTTTCAACTTGGCTTCTTTGCCTCCAACATGTCGTGAAATCGTGACAGTTTTGCCAACATTTTCTCTCTCCTCCGATATGTCACGAAATCATGACAATTTTGACCGCATTTTCTCTCTCCTCCGAGATGTCACGAAATCATGACAATTTTGACAGCATTTTCTCTCTCCTTCGAGATGTCACGAAATCACGACAGAAAACATGTCGCGATATCGCGACAGTTTTCTTACTTGTCTTTTTCTTTGATTTTTTGAATCTGGGCCACTTCTGTCTTCTTGGAAATTCATTGTACATGTTCTGACTGACCTCTGAACTCCTGTCCATTGCATCAACTGCATCAACTGATCTATCTGTTTGTGTTGACAACAATGACAATACTTTTGCTGCACCTTGCTCAACAGGTATTTCTTTATATGGTCCCTCTATAGGTCATGTGTAGTATAGACTAATATTTATTGACTTTATTTTATCCTCCTACTAATGGCCTTGGCTTTTAAATAAATTTTCATTAAATTTTGGACAAATTCAATAAAACTCTACCATATTTCTCTTGTTATCTAGCTAAAAAAACCTATTCTAATCCAATCCCACAAAAAATATAGCATTAATAAATTTTTTATTCTCCATATGCTCATCATCAAGCTTATACAATACTTGAAATCCCTTAGCATAAGCCCTCATATGTTCCACAATTCCACAAGTGATTTCAAAAAGGGTGATGACTAAAGATGGTATATGGCAAAACCTTGACAATAAGGTCTCATTTTCCATCATTCAAATCAAAAGCTTTTCTCTAAAAAAGGTGCTTTTCTAACCTAGAATAAACTCTATCACAACTTCTCTCATGATACATATATAAAATGCCTATTTGTTTTCCATAAAAGATCAATAATATTGAGGGTTCTCTTAGCTTACATCAATAATAAAACTTGACTACTTTTTAAACAAAAGGTTTGGTTTACCCCTTCTTTGGTCTTCCTTATCCTCAAATCTGTTAAGTCTCCACTTGGAATCCAAAGGGCATTGAAGAGAAAAATAATAACGTAACCGCATAATTAAACTCTTTCCATGTAATAATTCAAGTTAAAAATAAAAATAACACCAAAGGAAAAACCTTTGCATTACAAAACCAACAAACTGACTCTATTACAAGAAAAAATGGTTTAAACCACAAAATCCTTCCATTTATTATGGAACAAAATGGTTGCCCCACTTTTATCTCATTGATTTTGAATAGCAACCTTCTCATGGCATCATAAAAAAATCCTTCCATTTTCACTTAAAAAAATAATCTGTATTTTATTCTAAAAAATTAATTGGAAGGGATAGGTTGGTTGTAACCGTCAATGGATTGCTTTACCTTGAGGACTAAAATTTACAAGGATTAAAAAAAGTAGGTGATTACATACAATCAATAATTCATCATGTCCTAAATTTTGTGTGTGCACTCACCAGGTAGCAACAACAAGCACAGTCGAGAGTGGGTGCAGTAGTGAGCACAGTTAGGAGTGAGTGCAACAACGAGCACAACTGGGAATAAGTGCAACAACGAGCACAGTCAAGAATGAGTGCATCAACGAGTGCAAAAAAGAGTGTGAGCATGGGCCATGAGTGAGTGCAGCCAAAAATGAGTGTGAGTAAGTGCAACCAAAAGCGAGTAGAAGTGAGTGTCGCAATGAGCGAGGGTGAGTCAGGAGTGGCTGTAGTGAGTGTAAGTGCAACTGGAAGCAAGTGTGAGTGAGTGCAGAAATCCAAGAGAGTGCAAGCCGACATTAAATGTGATCTAAGAGGAAGTGTGAACCAAGAGGGAGTGAAATCCCAAATTCAATCATGGTAAAAGAGTGACAGGTTCATCTAGAGTGCATTAATGCTTTAAACCCTTACCATGAATGCATGGAACATTGTTTCCAAAAAATTGTTGAAGCAAAAGAATGTCAAGAAAAAAATAAGACAAGGCAAATTGTAAGCTAGGAGGGAGAGCAAGCCAAGAGTGTTAGAGTTACTATAGTAATTCTATATTATTACTTTATTTATG
Organism: Wollemia nobilis; assembly: GCA_028583015.1. Classification (NCBI taxonomy): domain Eukaryota; kingdom Viridiplantae; phylum Streptophyta; class Pinopsida; order Araucariales; family Araucariaceae; genus Wollemia; species Wollemia nobilis. The sequence goes on from JAQPPZ010017218.1 coordinate 9,665,881, forward strand.
TTGTTAGGGTAGTTAGTTAACTACCTAGGTTAGTTACGCTATTGTTAGCGTATATAATATTGAGTCTATATTATTATTTTATTTTAGATCTAAGTTTTTGATTAGATCCTATGATTACAAGCTAATCTGGGCTCTACAATGTATTATTTATTTTGGTTCTAATCAATGGAAAGATGTTCATTTTCTTCTACATGGCATCAGAGCTTGGCTGGAGATTGGAAAAAAAAAATTGTTGAAGAATTGATGGAAGCAGCCTGGATGGAGATTGAGAATTTTTTTTTTCCACCACTGGAGCCTCCACAGCAGCAGAGGTTGGACTATTTAAAAAAAAAAAAAAAAAAACTCAGAGGCTGGACTGGAGCCTGCATAGCAGCAGAGGCTGGACTGTTTAAAAAAAAAAAAAAACTCAACGATTGGACTGGAGCCTGCACAACAGCAGAGGCTGGCCTGGAGTCCATCACCCCGCGTAGCCCCTGCTTCCTGCTCCATGCGCCACCTCATGAAGTCTTAATAATGGAATCCTTTCTTGTCTTGTAGCACTAACTTGTGTTTTATTTTTTCCATTTACTTATTTTCATGTTTCCACATTTACTATGCACTTCTTGGGTCCTTTTGGATAGATAAGAAAGTCTTAAAAATATCAGTTAATACTTATTTTATTTCTCAAGCCTTACACTCCTTTATTTCAATTCTTGAATGGTCTCCCTTATGGTATAAGTGATGTCTTGAAGTATTTTGAAAGCACTTAGGCAAATGTTAATATACATATTGTAGGAAAATTGCAATGGTTTCAACATCATTTCCACAAAAACTCAAAGGTCTTCACTCTCAGTCTCTCAAAGAATAAAAATATAGATATTTGCAATGTATGTGGGCTTATGGGTGGAGGGGTTCTAATGATAAAAATCAACCTTGATATAACTTTGAAAGATATAATCATCCATCCTTCTATGTTTATATAGAGAAAAGAGTTAATGTGATAGGAATGTGTATCATGGGAAAGACAAAATCATGCTATAGTGAGAAGCCAATATTGGGAAAGTGTTAAAATAGCCAAATAGACTCGCTAATTCATAAATAAATATTCCTTAACAAGGAATTTCTAAAATAGAAAGATATCTCAATTGAAAACCCTAAAAAACATGGTAACATGAAAGGCATTCTCATTATTTCAAGTTTCAAGAATATCACCAATGAGTAATATATGGTCAAATATTATTGAAATAATAAATCCTCATATATTTTCATTCAGTAATTTTTGTTCCATCCTTTACACCACTACCTTCTGTACATAATTTTTGTGCATCATGCACATGTTTTCTGGGGTCATTACATGTGGAGCACCAATAGTTTGACTAGGATGTAGAAGAGGAAGGTTCTCCTTCTTCATTTGTAATAATAGTGCTCGTTCTTTCAAAGGGTTTACTGGTAGACACAAATCGGTCTCTAGACATGTAAGGGAATATTATAGGTTGGAAGTTCCTCTCTGCATCTCTTCTTTTCATACGATTCATCTCATTATTGAGATTCTTCATAGAGTTTTGTAGGTTTAAGAGGATGGCCATTTGAGGATCCGGTATTGAGAGTGTTGGTACTACAGGAGGAGTCGGGAGAGCTGACAACATGGGTATTGCTAGAAGAGTAGGTGTTGCTAAAGCAATAGGCCATTGTGACACATTCACTAGGGGGGTATTTATAGGATACACTGGTGCTAAGGACATAGGTTGTGGCTAGTTTTAGAAAAGCTCAAGAAAAATGGGTATAGTAGGTTTAGGAGGTAGCCAAACAATAGCAATCAAGAGTTTTTCAACTTTTATGGCTTCCTAAAATATTTGTGGAAAGTTTAGAACATTAGACTACCTTATTATCAAACTCAAGTATAAAATAAAGGCTCTCAGATAGTAATACATGGCTTGCTCATTAGTTGAGCGAAGGCCTTTGAGGACTCTATTCTAGGTATGACTAAATATGATATTAAATTCACTTATCTCTTCCTGAGGGTGTTTTTGTATAGCAATAAACTAAGTGAGTAGAGAAAAAGGGTCAACTTGCTCATTAAATTCTACCACCAATATTCCCGTTAGATCCACCCATAAAGTAATAATTCCATTAGGAAGGGTCCTATACCAATATAGCATTTTCCCTTTCAAAGATAAATCAATAATCTGATCATAACATCTTCCTCATGGATATTGTGAATAATAACTAGTGCCACCACATATTGGCAGTGTTTGAATATCATTTTACCTGTACCATTGTATGTGGGTAATGCCTTCAAGGTCATTAGAGGAATAGTATTCTGGTTATTGAGGTTGAGGGGACCCATATTATTCCATGTGGGGTATCCTAGATTCTAGTTTTGATTTTGGTTTTGATTTTGGGCCATTTCTTCTATAGGGGTGAGCAACTCCTTAGAGTTGATATCACTAAGATTTCGATCTATTGAAAGGGTGAGGAGTGAAATATGCTCAGCAGGCATAGGTGATTACCTCCTTATAGAAGGTAACTCTAGGAACTCAATAGGGTATTTAGATAAACTAGATTTACACCTAGTAATCATGAAAAATTAGTATTGTGAGGCTTTCTGGGTTGAAACTTTAGTAGAGTCACTAGGTGATTAATGGATAACTAAGTGGAGTACAGAATCACCTAACTCTAGACTACTCAAATTGTGACACTTTTTGGATCCCATCGAGCATGCCAAAAATTGTTGGTCTAGAATCTGCACCTAATGGGGGGTTGTGCACCTTACAGACTTGAACAACATTGAAAGTTCACAAGACAGTGAGGTATGGTGACCAATATCTAAAGAAGGTCGATTTCTTATGAAATATTAACTATTTTCTACATATTAAGGATATGAGAAAAGAGAAAACTAAGCTAATATATTAGAATTGAAAGGGTGGATTAGCCACATCAAGTCAGGGTACAAACACAAATAACATATACAAACCATCTAACAGACCAACCAACACATTTCAACATCCATTAATATCTAATACATGATTGCAAATTCCAAAATCAATGAATCAACAGTTAAAATCCAGATTGCAGAATTACAACTAATTCATTCATCGATTTTAGCAGAAATAAACAATCATAAAATTCATACATACATGAAATGGTTTGAAGGCCAGACAATGATTTGCTTATATTTAATACGCTTCTAATATTGCATACAAATTGTAATGGCCAAGATATGACCCTAGAAATAAATTACACTTTCTTATTTATAGATGAGAGGTCTCTCATCTCCTTTATTTGTTGGATAGTTACATTAATCGGTGATGTGCCACTTGGGTAGCGGGTCATTAACTCCTAAAATTTTGCTTCACCTAACAGGACTTCTCAAGGGGAATTATTGTACTATTTGGATGGTCTGCATTAACTGCATCCCACTTTCTACTTTTACTTCTAATGATGTTTTTGTACCTCATGCATTCATACTCCTAGTTATGGTAGCTAAGCATTAACTTTATCTACAACTTGCCCTCTTTTTTTTATTGCAGTGCACTAGCAGGAAACAAAATATTTGAATTTCAAAATAGGGCTATGGCAGACATAGTCTACATTAATTTCACACAAGGTGACCTAGAGGTAGGCTCAGAATATAGGTTGGTATTAGCCCTAACCATTTATTACTTCTTGCCTAGTATTTGACTTAGGCAGGGCTTTGGGGTGTCTTCTATGGCTGATAGATTATCTTTCACCCTTCCTACCTCATTTCGATGGTACTTTAAAGTCCTACCACCCTCGATAACTTCCAAAACAACTTCCCAAGCTAGGGTGGATGTTTCTAAATAGCTCCACCCTCCAAAACTTTTAAACTTCCCACCCATACTAGGGTTGGATTTTTGGGATAGATCTACCCCTTATGAATTTCTAAACTATCGCCTTGCTGGGGTGGGATTTTGGAAAATTACCTTTGACTTATGTCTACCCATTTATCCGATCTTGCCATTTTAGTGTGGAAAATACTTTAGATAGGGTGATCAATACTTCTATGGGCAAAAATTTTGCCTTGTCACACAACTCGCCTAGTGCACAATTTTACTATGTAGCTGGGGTGGGGATTTTTAAAATTTTCTCGAGGTAAAGGATGTTGAATTGTCCACCCCACAGTGATGAGATCCACCTATTACAAGTAGATTTGTAGAATGTGAGAAATAGGTTGAAGGTAGTTTTGCAAAGGGTGACCTTCTACTATATGGTGTACTACTAGGTGGTTCCAGTAAAGCAACAAGTGTCATCACCTTTGTCCCTATAGACATCAAGCCAGACTTGATCTAGATCATAAATAGTTTCACAATCTGTGAACATACCCCACCAAGACCACATTTGATGGGTGGAACAGAGGAGACAGGATCCTAGAGCTAGGGAGGGGATCAAGGTTACATGCCAATTTTTGAGTGTGCTATGCATCCCTAGAGATGGTCGAGTGTATTGGGCTTGGACTATGGTACATCGACTAGACAAACCTATTTACCTTTCTACTCCTCAAGTAATATCATGTTGCGTTTATGTGCAATGTGTGTGCTTATGTATTTTTCTTTATAAGGTATTTTTAATGTTGTTTTAATATTTTTAATTATTTTATGCATGATATGATTCTAACTATGAAATGCAGTTAGACTAAAATTTAACATGTATGGATGCAATGGAGTTAATGCAATGCATGAAAATACATGGAATAAGGGAAACAATAGAAGAGAAGGAGATGGGTGAAAGAAGAACAGATTAAAAAACAACTCTAGGTGAAATCACACCCCATAAAAATGGAGCATGATAACAACGCAGAGCGAAATTGCAACCCATAAAGATAAGGTACAATTTCAAAAAAAAAAGGAAAAAAAGAAGAATAAGAAGAAGGCCAACAAGGAACAAAAAAGGGACTTAAGGCATGATGCTTGGGTCAGCTTAGACCAAATCATATCAGTGTGACCAACCATACATACATCAAGCAAAAAGAATATGGACAAGTGGAGTGATACCTACTATGGGTGTAGTACTTGCTAATATGGTCAAATATAGGAAAAACCACTATGGGTGTTGTGATTGCTAAGATGAAAAAAAAATAGATATGCCCGTTGGGATGTATGCTCTCAAATGGTCAAATGGAGCCCACCCCTCACTCATGACCATGAAGCTATCTGCTATGGGGTGTGCTATGTGTGTGAAGATGAGTCAAAATGAGTACTCTCCCCATAGGGGTGTGGTGTGTGAAAGAATATGAATGGATAAGACAAGGTGTGAGTGTGTGCATGTGCTAGAATACAAGAAGAAAAAAAAATCAAGGAAGAGTTGTGTTCCTCGACTTGCAGAGAAATTGACGGTCATCAGTAAAAATTTCAAGGTCAAGAAACATAAAAGCAAAGACAAAGGAAAAAGAATACAAAAACAAGAGGAGGGAGGAAGAAACAAAAAATAAATCCCTAAGTTGAGAACTTTGCTAGGCATTAGAGTCCTAATGAGAGTGCAATGCATGTGAGCTACGACCTAACTAGGTGTCATCACATGCCATTGTTGTGAGGTCCTCAAGAACTATATGATCAAGAAATCATGAGCAAAAAACAATGCAATTATGATAATCAGAGATGCAAATGCAATGAAATATCAGGAAAATCTTACAAAATATGATAGGTAAACATGTAGTATGGATAGACAAACAAATGTGGTGAAGGAAAATGCAAGGTATGCCTAATTAATGATTTATTTTGTTTATTATTATATATTTATGTATATATATATATGTGTGTGTGTGTGTGTGTGTGTGTTATTTCAAGTGAGAAAAATGATAGTCGACACACATTCTGATTGTGCCTCCTATCTTAATAAAGAGAATATACATGCAAGGAACTGATTCATCAAAGAAAAATCTAGAACAGAGATCACCTTGATGATCAAAATCACAAGGAATTTTATTCGTAGCTTTTTTTCTAGCATTCTTTGCATGAAAATCCTCACAAATCCTAATTAAACCATATTTTTTAACAAAAGGAGGGGAAATCATTAATTTTGCAAGATCTTTATAAGATAATGAAGTAGGGTTCCCTTGAGAAGTAGTAGATTTACCATAAAAATGCATAACATTTATCATTTTACAAAACAAAATATTAGAGGGATAAGGGGGTCCTTCATCCTCATCACTCCACTCCAATATTTGATGATCTAAATATTCATTATAAGTTTTAAGATGATCATAATTATCAAATGGTAAAGGTTGGTTTTTATTGGGAATGTAGCCTTACACCATACTTTCCAGGCCAAAATTTGACATCCAAAGGTTCTTGAATACATTTTTTTTTGGGTTCCAAACCTTTACCAACATATCCCATGCTAGATACAATCTATTTTTGGAGTGGGTAATCATTGAATAAGTAATATTAAGCAAAATAATTCTCCATAGGAGAAGGGTTGCTACCATGTATCTTTTATTTGAAGGCTATTTCTATGAATATAAAGGTACACATGCCAATGTGTAAAACTTCACCCTTCTTACAAGGTAAACCCATAGTACTTAGTGAAGGTGGTAGCTTGGCAAGATTCAAAATATTCCCTTGAAGAAAATGATTAACTTGATCCCATGATGAAACTTTTATGAGAGGTTCTTCACTCAATTTAAGACAATCAAGTTGCTCAGATTTTTGAGATGAGGAACTTGGAGGAGTAGATGATGAAACTGAAGGATAGATGTTGAGACCAGACTAAGTTTGCTTAAAAATCAAACAATATTTGAATGGATTAGGGTCTCCAAAAATGGTGATATCTTGATCCTTAAATTCAAACTTCAAACATTTATGAAAGGTAGAAAGGACAACCTTCATTGTGTAGATACAAGGATGTCCGAGAAGAATATTGAAATATGTTGGGCAAGGTAGTACATAGAACAAGGTATATAATACCTAAGGTCCAAACCTAAGGGGGAGATATACAATGCCACAAGCCTCTTCGGACTCGTTGCTCAAATATTTGATGATAATATTAGATTTAGTTAAGTATTCCTATTTTAATCCAAAATTTTGGAAAATTTGATAAGTGCATAAATTAAGGGAAGAGTTCTTGTCAATCAAGGTTCATTTGACAAAGGTCCTCCTAATAAATTCTATGATGTAAAGGGAAGAATCCACTCGCAATTCTAAGGAAGGCATATCATCATCCTAAAATGTGATGTGTTATATCCCAAGAAAACCTACAACATTAGATACAACACTAGGAGAAATGTCTATAGGGATAGATTGTTGTCTTAGAAGTTCCAACAAAACTTCCCTATGAATGGGAGATTTTTTCAAGAGTTCTAAGATAGATATCTTGGTTGGGGTACTAGCTAACTACTATTGAATGTCAAAGGAGACTTTAGGTTGAGGTTTCAACACTAAATATGGGGTTTTTACTCTCGTACTCCTTTGAGCATTCTTCAAAACTAGGATGGGATTCAAGGGTGGGTTGGATGAAGAGCTCATATCTTGCTGATATCATTGAGATGATTTATCTTGAGCTTGTTGCCTTGTAGTTACTATTATACCAACCACATTATCATAGGGAGGTGGTACATTTTGATATGACACTTAATTGGTTGCCTACTACCCATGCTTAGGCAGGGGATCTTGGAAGATTTCCATATCTTGATTAGTTGTGGGTGCTTGTTGAATAGGAGGTTGATTTTTTATTGGATGAGAACCTTTTATGACAAGGTGATATTTGTCAATCAGGTCTTGTACCACATTTTCAACCTCTTACAAGAATTTATCTAGTGCGCCTCTACACTATGATACTCATAGTGTTGACCAACGTTATATCAATTATTCATGGTATCTAGTTGCCTTATAGGAGGTAACTCAATCATATTAGCTTCCAAAATATACTTTAGGGCCTAATTCATAGGTGTGTTGAGTCTCGTGAAATTCCTCCATGGGGGTTTTAGGGGTTGGTTAAGCACCATATTTTGTAGGTTGTTAATAACACTATTAATATGCCTACTCTTCATTACCCCATCACCAACCACATGATTTCTCTTATACTAATTATTAGTGGTCCTATCTTCTTTTAATTTAAGTTGTCCTCTTCTGATAAGAGCTTGCTCTACTTTTCTTGCTAGGTTAATTACCTAATCAAAATATATTATAGTTGTTGTGTCCAATACATAAGACAATTGTTCTTGCAAATTTATAATAAATATCTCAAGCATGTCTTGAGGAGGTAAGGTATATATCAAACATCCAACTAGACTTCTTCAACAAGATACAAATTCTAAAAAAAATTCCTCTTTACCTTGCTTTAATATGTAAACATCTTTCATGGTTACATTCTTTTCAGCATAAGCACCAAATTGTTGCACAAATAATTTAGTTGTTTCTTCAAAATTCTTCAAAGAATGGTTGGGAAACCGATAATACCACTCTAATGCCATGCCACCAAGGATATTAGGTAATGTATTTAGGAACAACATGTCATCATATATGATATCATGGAAAGTTGTTCTAAACATTCTCAAATGCTCAATTGGATCTTTCATTCCTTTATATATAGGCAAAACCAACATGGAAAAATGCTTCAGATAGTTCCTAGTAGCAATAATAGGGTCTAAGGGCTGATTGCACATTTCTCTATAGCTATAGGGGAAACTAAGAGGTTGAATCATATCCACTCTTGAAACCAATTGTTTCACCATATTAGTGAAACTTTACAACTCTATATTGTTGCTATGCAATGCCCCTAGATTCCCTAAGGGAGGTGTTGTGGGTGAAATTTTACACCCTTCACCCACTCTTCCCTTCAAGAAGTTCACCAAATTTTTGAGGAACATTTATGGATGGGTGGAAGACATGAAATGGTGGAAAAAAGAGTAATGGGTAAAATAAAGCAGCGAGCAGATGGTGGATTTAAGCAGGGCGAGTGATAGAGTGGGCGGATGATCCACCCGGGGCCTTGGGTAGAACTTTCCAAAAAATCACCCACTCCATGGAAAATACTTTCAAGTAGCTACCAAGGGTAGAACAGTCAAGAAACCCCACCCTTAGGGAATACATGATCTCTTGCCCAACTTAGGTGGAAGTTGCAAAGCACAAGTTGGATGGAACTATGGAAAACTGTTTGCCCTCTTCCCTGATACCTCCACGGGTGGAAGGAAAGACAAAAGAAGTGCCCATACAACACACAAAGCTCTCACCATAACTAAAATTTTGAGCAAGATACGTAACCACTGCCATAGCCATCTAGTACTAAATGCTCATACATAGAAGTGATAAATTCAAGGTGCAGTGCTCCCAAGGTGATTAACGCTTGTCACTCGTTGCCTAACCAAAGGATCGTTAGTCAAGGAAGAAGATGACATAGTTGAGAATTGATGAACTTGGTAGAAATATCATAGGATCCAAAGGCCCAGATGAAACTAGATGCATATACCTCCTTCAAGAAGATCGATGCTATCTTGAGGAGTTGTGTACCAGTGTGGCTGTTGTCACCTACAAGAGTTATCTTCCCACCTGCCACTATTAATGTTCAATTTTGAATTTGATGTAAATATACCTATAAATAGTGGAATGTTGGTCATTTCTAAGGGTGGATCTTTAGCCATTATAATTTGTATGTAAGGTTTCACCACTGTGTAAATATAGATTCAACACTATTTGGTCTCCGATTTTTTCTTAGGGTTTGTTTCTAAATGTATGAATGCTTATTTCTATATGGTTGTTTAAGGTGTCTCATGATATTATGCAATCTAGATTCCATGGGATTTTCTTAAGTAACTTGGGAGTGTTCGTTTGTAAACACGGTTTTGGGGTTTATTTTTGTTAAATCTAGTAGGATAGGAGCACTCTAATTCCACATCCTGGATTTTATGTACCTAGCCTCTGGTTTTGGAATTTACCCTTAATCCACCACTTCAAAAAGCTTGGATGAGGGCATTATCAGTTGATATGTTAGGTGTGGAGTCTGTATTTTTACCCATGGTGCATCACCTGCATAGGTCTTGATGTTGTTATAACCATCCTTGTAAGATTCAGCTACGACCATTTTCCCATCTCTTTTCACCCTTTTCTTCCTTTTTCCTTTTTTTTTCTCTTTTCCTATTGTGTAGAGTAGATAGTTGGAACCACCTTGAGGAACCAACCTTCTTCGAATATCATTCACCCCATATTGACATGGTGGTAATTCTATTATTGGTGTTGGTCTACCCATTGCTCTATGTGTAGTGTTGGATTGGTGACCAACATTTTTTGGTGACTTTTTTGGGGAACTCATTGAGTTTCTATGTTTTAGGAAATCAGAGTTTGGTGACTCTCTAATTTTCCCATATCTACTTAAATTCACCTAGCGAATATAATTGCATGACACTTATAGATCATGAGACCAGTCATCTATTCACACTAAATATCCAAAAATCCTAAAGGACTCAAGGTATGATGAAAAACATTGACATCACTAATGAATATAGCATGTTCATCTGGTGACTCTAACTTTGAATCCAAAATCAACAGGATATTTGAAGACCAGTGCCATCATGAATTTCTTACATTGGAATGAATCTAGTCCCCTCAATATTTCTAACTGGTATGACATTCCAGAAGCTACCTTTGATACCCCAAAAAAATACAGTGGCATCAAGGGAGTTGTGAAGGAACACCTTGAAAATTTGGCTTCTCTAGCCACCCTTCACAATATCATACACAAGGATATGATTATTAGGCTACTAGTCACTTCCCTTGAAGGCAGAGCATGGATATGGTTTAAAAACCTATAGCCTAGGAGTATATCTACATGGGAAGATATGGTATAGCCTCTCATGGATACGTCTGGCAAATTGGAGGACCCCTTCTAGTATCTGAATCAATTCACATTTCTCAAGAGGAATCCTCTTAAAAATGTGGTGGGCTTTAATGTTCATTTTGAGAGGAGCTAGAAGAAGATTCCATGAAAAATCCTTCCAACCTCTACCTAGGCATATTTATTCTATATATGGGCTCTTGGTCCTAATGTCAGCTTCATTTTGCACCAATCTAGGAAAACCAATTTCCCATAACTTTACAAGTTCTTGATGTGGAGGATCCATCCAATTAGTTCCTTTTAGGAGCTAGTGCTAGATCATACAGTAGGCACATACCAGGAGTAGGTGTGCCATGATGACCATATACACAAATACAATGTGATAGATCAACCCTAAAATCAACAAGATTTGGGTAAGGACATGTATGCCCATGAGCAGGAGAAGAATCCAATGGTGAAGGGAGAGTTAACCACGAGATTACCATAGCTGGATAATCTTGAAGGACAACATGAAGATCTGGTCCTTGACATATCACCACATGGAGGGTGAAATATGGTGGTAAAATTATTTACCACCCTATGTTTCAAAGGCCTGAGCATTCAAACGCTTAGGAAAGATAATAAGAATTATTATTCCATCATAATTCTAAGCTAGTGTGGACGATATCAGATGGATTACAAGCAATGTCTTAAATACAATTTAATCTAGTCTAGACACTGTAGATTCATGGGATGATTTTCATAATATATCCTAGCTTAGGTGTGCTTGTCATGCCACAATTTTATGGCCAATAAATAAAGCCTTGCATTATGTAGGGCCAGTGTGTTGGAAATTATAAATTTTTTCAGTGACCATTTTAGCAATAGAGTCCTATGAAAGGTTACCACTTGGTCAGGCATCGAGAAGCATTAGAAAAGGGTTACCTCAGGATTTTCTAGGAAGTGTAACATTCCTCCTTTGCTTTTATGTTGTCTTCCTACTTCTCTTTTCTTTTGTTTATTGTTGTCGTGACCCCATAGCCCAATTGACACATTCAACAATTTTCAATACCTCTTAACTCATCCTCAAGAGTTGCATCAAGCCTTGGGACTCACAAATGCAAGCACAAGGTAAGGCAAGTATATTATAAATAGTCCCTATGGTTAGATGAAAATGAGACCATAGAGTATAAACTACAAATTGTGGTTGAAGCAAAATGACCTCCTGGTTGATAACAATCAGTAAAAGAGTATCATTGCTGGATCATGTAAAAAAGAAGGTCTAGAATAGAAGAGATAAGAAACATTGGCAATTTATCTACTGTTGGAATATCTCAAGTCCTTGGTGGGCTACGTTTAAGGGAATTCAATCCATAATAGTACCTCATGGAGAAGGGTCTATGCCCTACCAATTTCACTTGATAGGCTTCAGATTGATTTTTCCTTTGTGTCTCCCTATTTCCCCACCCTTTCCTACCCTTCACCTTATTCTCCCATTTTTTTCCTATAAATATTCCAGTTGATGGCAAGGGCTTCCTTGTCTCAAATTTTTTTTGTTGTCCCTTCTTCCCGTGTTTATATTTTAGCAAGCCTTTCAAGTATTTAATTGCTGTTTCCACTACTTGCCTTCTTGCTACTCTTGTCTGGATTAGTTCTCTCTTTGTTGGCTACATTGGCTCTGTATTTCTAGATTTCATTTCCTTGTTTCTTCCTGCGAATCTCATTGGTTGGGCCCCTATTACCTTTATTCTACCCTATTTTTTTCTCTATTAAGTGTGTTGTCTCTTTTAGCACATTTTTGTGTCCAACTTCCCCCTTGTATTGTATTCTTATCTACATCCTCCTTTATTCTATGTCTACTTCCCCTCATACTCATCTCTTTGTTTGATTGATGTATTTCCTAATCCTTATGGGTTATATTTTTCAATGATATGGAAAACCCCTATAAGTCACTAGAAGTGTGGGTGAAATTTTACACCCTTCACCCACTCTTTCCTTCAGGAAGTGATTCATTTTATTTGAAATGCGTTCACACAAATTTTGAGGAACATTGATGGATGGTTGAAAGACATCAAATAGTGGCAACAAAAGTAATGGGTAGACTAAAGTAGTAGGCATATGGTGGATTGAAGCAGGGCGGGTGATAGAGAGGGTGGATGATCCACTCTGGGTCGGGTGGAAATTTATAGAAAAATCTACCCACTCCTTGGATGGGTCTTTCAAGCAGCTACCAAGGGTTGAAGAGTTAGAAACCCTATCCTTAGGTAAGACATGAGCTTTTGCCCATCTCAAGAAGAAGTTGTAAAGCACAAGTTGGGTAGAACTACGGAAAAATGTTTGCCCTCTTCTCTGATGCCTCCATGGGTGGAAGGAAAGACAAAAAAGCACTCACCCAGCACATAAAGCTCCTACCATCACTCAAATTTTGATTAAGAGACGTACCCACTACCATAGCCATCTAGTACTAGGTGCTTGTACATAGAAGTGATAAATTCAAGGTGTGGTGCTCCTAAGGTGATTAATTCCTATGACTCACTACCTAACCAAAGGATCATCAGTTGAGAAAGAAGATGAGGTAGCTGAGAATTGATGAACTAGGTAGAAATTTCAGAGGATCCAAAGGCCTAGATTGAAGCATATGCATCTTCCTCCTTCTAGAAGATCAATGCTATCCTGAGAAGTATACTAGTACAAAACCTATTAGTTATAAGAGTTATCTTCCCACCTACCATAATTAATGTTCAATTTTGAATTTGATGTAAATATACCTATAAATAGTGGAATGTTGGTCATTCCTAAGGGCAACTATTTAGCCATTACAATTCATATGTAAGGTTTCACCACTGTGTAAATATAGATTCAACACTGTTTGGTATTCAATTTTGCCTTAGCATTATTTTCTAAATGTATGAATGTTTATTTTTGTCTGGTTGTTTAAGGTATCTCATGATATTCTGCAATCCAGATTTCATAGGATTTGTTTAAGTAACATGGGAGTGTGCATTTGTTAACATGGTTTGGGGGTTTATTTTTATTAAATATGGTAAAATAGGAGTGCTTTAATTTTGCATCCTAGATTTCATGTACCTAGTCTCTGGTTCTAGAATTCACTCTCTACCCACTGCTTCGAAGAGCTTGAACAATGGCATTATTGGCTGATTTGTTAGGTGTGGAGTCTATGTTTCTGCCTGTGGTGTACCACCTACATAGGTCTTGATGAAGCTATACATATCCTTGTGAGTTTTAGCTATGCCTATTTTCCCATCTCTTTCCCCCCATTTTTCTTCCTTTTTCCTCTTCTTTTTTCCCTTTTCCCATTATGTGATGTAGATAGCTAGAACCACCCCAAGTAACCAGCCTTCTCTAGAGATCATCCATGCCATCCTGATGTAGTGGTCATTCTATTCTTAGAATTGGTCCACCCATTACCCTATGTGTGGTGCCAAAATTGCGACCAATAGGTGTATAAGTAGGCTACTAAAAGAGTACTTGGTTATGATATGTGGTATCTTGTGGAGAGGATAACTAATAGTTGGTGGAATAGAAGAAAATTGTTGAGATTAGTAGGATGAGGAGGAAATTAAAAATAATCTTGAGTGCCACTACGGATTGGAAGACCTTGTGAACTCCTTCCAACATTGGTGGTTATAGTAGTGACATAAGCTGGTTTATGGACAAGATTACCATGATTCAAAGATTCAAATGAAGGGTCAGTATGAACATGCCTAGGAGAGACTATTGGAGGAGGAGTATCATCTCTTTCGAGTCAAGATTCCACCTCCATAGCTTCTAGTAAATTTGCCTTATAGTATTTCATAAAACTCCAAACATGATCAAATGATAGAAAGATGTAGAGTCCATCGGACCCTTCAAGGGGATCATGGTTTGTCTCATTTTTCACATTTTCTTGCTCTTCTATATCAAGGTTAGGGTTCTCTCTATCAATATAATCATCTTCTTGGGGAACATGAGCATACTCTAGCTGCATTTGTCTGCTTCTAAGGAATGGAGCTATTAGAAGAAGCAAAAAGATAGAGGAGAAAAATAATAAAAGACACACAAAATATTTTTAAAATATTTATTACTGTTCTTCTAATTGTAAGAAAATAAATTAGTGGTCTTGTTAAAAGGTTTTCAAAAGCGAAGCAAACAAGGAAAAAGATTCCTAATTTGGCCACTAATATGCACGTTCACATCAAGTTCACCAAATATGTAGATGAAGAAAATTGCCCTACCGCATACAATTCTCAATTGGATCCTCTACGAGCTAAGGTGAACTGTAGGGGTATGTTATAACTCTACACTCAGTGGGTAAAGTGGGAAGGGTTAACCAGAAATGAAATTAAAACTCACTTCAATTTTGGGGTGGAATGTGTTTAAGTGTGTTAATTAAGCATGCACCTATGCTTGGCCTTTCTAAAACTACACTATGAAAAGGGGAAGCACAATGCAAGATATAAGATGCAATAAGATAAGAGCTAACCCTAGAATGAATCTTTGCTTGAATGATCACTAACCCTAGGATTGCAAAAAAAATTCTTTCAAGCAAGGGTCCAAGAGAAATGCATAAACAAGATTAAAACCCTAAATGCACACTATATACTTTTATTCTTTCAAATGCCTAGAAATTTGATCAAATATTTTTATTTACTTGTGATCTAGGTTTTTGAATAAAAAATGAATAGAAAGCAAACACCAAATAGCCTAAAGATCTACTAGGCCATTTATCTGATTTGGTGGTTGTTCCCAATTTTATCTTGCATCTAGTAGTGTCTCATAGCTTCTATCCTATAAAATAATCTCTACAAAACCTACAAAAAATATGATTAGGGTTGGGAGGCTTGCTTAGGCCATTGTATGAATGTACTTGGAGGTGTAGCTGATG
The DNA here is from genome assembly GCA_028583015.1 of Wollemia nobilis. Classification (NCBI taxonomy): domain Eukaryota; kingdom Viridiplantae; phylum Streptophyta; class Pinopsida; order Araucariales; family Araucariaceae; genus Wollemia; species Wollemia nobilis. The sequence continues at coordinate 9,681,509 of JAQPPZ010017218.1, forward strand.
TAGGAAATCAATGTGAAGTTGATTTCTTATTTGCAATAGAAGAATATATAAGCAATACAATGGAATATCATGTAGGTTAAGTGGTTGCAATAATTTTTAAAACATGGAAAACCATTTGACTAACATATAACTATCTGTTAAACAAGGATGACAACTAACTACTAGAAGACAAGACATATCCTAATAGTTAACTAAACACCCAAACAAATTAACAACCTATTTCCAACATGGGCATACTATACCTCATGTGAATACAAAGTGAAATAAATAGGAAATTAATAAAATAATAAATAATAATAACTTAGGCTTAAATGGATAAGCCTAAGTATCCTAAACACTCCTCCCAATCATAGAAGCATTGGACCCCAATGCTCTCAACAAATGTGGAAAGTCATGGGCCATCTCATGATAAGGAATCCAGTGAGTCATGTGTGGAAAGTAACCATGGTGGGTGACAAGGTAAGAAGTGGAAGAACCCTATCGAGTGTGATGAGTCTTCATCTCAAAAACTCTATCTAAAATGAGTGGAAGCTGATGATCAAGTGCCACTATTGTTGCAGGGCTGATGAGAGGATCAGGTACCAAAAGATGATCCTAAAATGATGTCTCTGGAAATCATTGCTTATCCAAAGGAAGCCAAAATCTATCTCCAACCTGAGATAAGTGAGGATTGTGATGCTTGCACACCACACTATGCTACTCCTACAAAGTCTCCTACAAATCCTATGGTATCTTTCCTAGAATAATCTATCGATGCTCAATGAAGAAAGTGTCCTTAGCTTGCTCCTCCATGTGTGCAATGGTGGAAGTGGGTAATGCCAAAGGCAACTTGTGTGGAGCAAGTGGTTGTGTGTCCCTAGGTGTACTTGAAATGATACCAATAGAATGAATAGAATCTTTGTCATGAGTGAGAGTGATGGGTTCCTTAACCACTTTCTCTTGTGATTGTTCATTTTGTGGGAGTGAAACTTCTTCTTTATCATGTGCCTTTGATGGTGCTTGTTCTTCAACATGTGTGGAATGTATGTAAGTAGGAGCCAAAATGAGTGCCTGACTTAGTGGCTTTTGCACTTTCCTACAAATTAACATCAAATTTGATTTGGGTGTAGTGATTTGTATCAAGTAGGTTTTATCATGCAACTCCAATGTATATATGTTATTTTTAGCATGATAAACAACATTCCTATCAAATTGATAGGGTTTACCTAGCAATAGTCCACAAAAATCCATCTCTGTGACATCACATCTTACTTTATCCATAAAATTATCACCAAAGGCAGAATTTAAGGTGCAAGTGTGTGTGATGTTAGATGTGGAGTATATATATTTCCAACCAAGTGCATATGGTTGGTTTTGTGGCTTTATGGGAAGCTTCAACTTCTCAACAACATACTTCACAATGAGATTCTTTTGCGATCCGTTATCTATGATACAATCAATATATAAATCATGTGTAAGGTGGGCTCTAGTGACAAACAAATGGTCAGAACCTCCTTGGTGAGTAGAAATCATGTTTAGAAAATAATAATTTCTTTTACCATAAATTATCAATCCGGTAAGTCCGTAAACTTACGAGTGTCATGCATGGTATATGCCTGCAGTGTTGGGGTAATGAATCCATATATACCTTAATTAGTTTGGAGGGGGATGTTTGTGCATGTTGATTTCATACAAACTAAATAAAACTAAGTGCGGAAAATTAAATAAATAAATTACAACTAAATTAAAGTGTTGAAAGTAAATGTATGAGAAATTAAATATGCAAGAAAATAAACACACACAACTAAATTAATTAAAGCAGTGAATAAAAAAATAAATATAAGCTATGGAAAATAAATAAAATAAATGAAATAGGGGAGGGCTACTATAGGGAGTGGGCCCAATCTCCCGTAGATAGTCCGCCCGACTAGCTACTAGAGCTTGCTCGAATAAGAGGAGTTGTGTTGGAAGTTAAAAGGGTAAAAAAATAAAAAAAATTGTTTTACCACTATAATATTTGGACCTTACCCTTTTACCTCCTTGGATGGCAACTGAGTCAGCAGGATTGGACGGCATGGATGGTAGGGAGTTTGAATCCTAATCTCATTTTTCCTTTCCTCCCTATTTTTCTTCTTCCCTATTATTTCTCCTAAGCTTTCTAGGTTTTGGTTAATAATCTTTGTATTTAAGCATTGTAATCCTTTGAACTTAATGTTAATGTAATATCTGGTTAATAATATTTATACTCCTAATTTTCTAAGTGCTCCTAATTTTTTTAGTGCTATATATGGTATCAGAGCAGAGGCTATATAGGCAAAGCACGGAGCCTAAGGAGAGCGATAGGTGAGGCACGAATCTCGAGGATATTGAGGAGACCCATAGGAGTGAGCTCATAGGCAAGGCATGAATCTTGAGGATGTTGAGAGAGCTTGTAGCACATGAAATGAGGTGAGGTCGAGAGGGACCACAACAAGCAAATCAAGGCGAGGTCGAGAGAGGCCCACAAAGCATGCAAGTCGAGGAGCTAACCAGAGGCAGACATATGGCGAGCAAACAACAAGGAGGACATGTGGAAAGCAGACAAGGAGAAAAAGGGGCAACTAGTGATGTGGTGTGATGTGATTAGCTTGGATAGAAGGCAAAAGGGCGATCATTGATTACCCAAAGGTAATCAAGAAGCTTAGTGCTTCTCTATGCTAATAAAGCACAATATCTCCTCTACACAGTAGATGTGGGATAAATATTGTAATTTTTTTTATATAATTATCATGCAGCCACAATGGGATAAATAAGGTAAGCCTCCCTCCCCTCCTCGTTGGGCCATGCAGCTCGACTGGCTCGAGGAGCTAGCCTTAAGCCGCTCACCCCTAGGAGGTCGTAGGTTCGAAACCCGACAACTACGAAAGTTGCAAATGTTTTTTTTTGGTGTATGGTATATGCCCCAAATATTTTGAAATAATAGTGTATTATGCCTAGGTTTCATCGACGGTGGAAGCCGAGTTGGCAAGGAAACTCTGCTTGAAAGAAAGGAGTCGCGGGTTCGACTCTTGCAGAGTTAGAAACTTTTTTTTTAAAAGGTTTTTTCTTTTTATTAAAATTTTATTATTTTATATATTAAAACAAATATAACTTTATATTATATTTAATAAAATTCAATAATAATTGTTTTTTTAAAATTTTATTTTATAAAGCAATTATATTTCTTTTATTAAATACAAATATAGATATTTTTTTTATATAATAAAATAGGAGAAAAAGAACATTGCCTAAGAGGCAATTTATGTAAGAGGACTCAAAGGTGGAAAATTATGACAAAGCCTAAGAGGCTTAGTATTTTTCCTTGTAAGAGAGACAAAAGATCAAACTAAAATTTGTATAGAGGCATTGATGATAAGACCAAGTTGTTGTTATCATGCCCTATGTGCACTTTTGGTGAGAGAAAATGCCAAAATTTTTGATGAAAAAGTGAGAGCTTATGGGCTACATACTGTATTTAGTTAGTTGCAAAATACAGTAATTGCACACCACAGGCATCCAGACTCAGGGTACGAGACAGACTCTGAAGATAACTCCTTTGGGAGTCAATTTGAGCAATCCGAATCCATAGAAGTTGCACCACAAGAATCTGAATATACTCATTATAGTAATTCAGTGGAAATCCTAGAACTAGAATCACTAGAGATAATATTGATCAGTGACGACGAAGAAGAAGTAGCAAAAAATTTCATGACTCAAGAATTAGCAGCACCACACCAAGAGGAAAAATCCATCAGTGATAGAGTGAATCAAGTCAGATTTGACTTAAATTTGTAATCTCTTCTTTCTTCTTCTTTCTTCCTTATTTTTTATTTAAAAAAATTATAGTGCTTTATTGTAACCAAGAAATAAAAGAGTGTTTTAGTAACTATGGCCTCACATAACAATCTACCAATTCCAGAGTTCAACGGGTATGACTACGAGTATTGGTCTATCAAAATGAAGACCTTACTCATAGGAAAAGGTTTGTGGGATATAATAGAAGAGGGTTTCACAAAACCCATAGATTGGGCTACATTGAGTGCCACAGATAAGAAAACAAAGAAAGAAGCACAAAAGAGCAACTCTTTTGCTCTTTATCATCTCCAAGCAGCATTGGAGAAAAGTATATTCCCTAGAATATCCGCTTGTATAACTGCACAAGATGCATGGAAAGCTTTGAAAGACAGATTCCAGGGAAGTGATCAAGTGAAGCAAGTGAGGCTTCAAACACTAAAATGAGATTTTGAAAATCTCAAAATGAAAGAAGATGAAAAAGTAGGTGATTATTATGTTAGAGTGAAAGCAGTTGTTGATAAAATGGTTACACTTGGCGAGGAAATCAAGCCTGATACAATTATAACAAAAGTGTTGCAAACACTTCCACAAAGATAGAATCACATTACCATAATCATAGAAGAGTCAAAAAATCTTTCCACTTTAACATTCGATGCATTAATCGGATCGTTAATGTCTCATGAAGAGAGATTACATGAATCTCCTTCAACCAACTATGGAGGTGATGATAAAGCCTTCACATCCAATGAAAATATTAGAAGAGGATGTGGAAGAGGTCAAGGCAGAGGCCAGCGAAGAGGAAGAGGCAGAGGAAACTATAGAGGAGGCAATCAGAACAAAGGAGGCAACTCCAACAAATGAGGCAATCAGAATAGAGGTGGAAACCAAAATAGAGGAGGAAATCCAGGACGAAGTGGAAATCAAGGGTGAGGAAGTGACAAGTCCAAAATAGCTTGTTTTAATTATGGTAAGCCAAGCCACTTTGCTCACGACTAATGGTCAAAATCTTCTCAAGGCAGCAGTAGTCAATATAGAAATTATGGAGAAGAAGATGATACCTCTAATATTTTTCTATCATATGGACAATCAGAACAAAATCTAAATGACACATGGATTTTGGATACTGGTTGCTCAAACCATATGAGTGGTAAAGAAAATCTATTTGCTACTCTAGATTCCACTTATAAATCCCACATCAAGTTAGGGGATGATAAAGCTTTGCAAGTTGAAGGCATTGGAACCATGGAAGTTCCAACGAAAGAAGGACTAAATAAAGTGAATGACATCTACTACACTCCAAAGCTCCAACACAATATGCTAAGCATTGGAAAAATGATGGAGAATAATTACAAACTTTTTTTTGATGAAGGAAAATGTCTCATTCTTGATAAAAACAATTGTAATCGTGTCATCACACAAGTCCCAATGACCAATAATCGGTTATTCCCTCTCAAATTTGGTGAGCCAGGGGGAGCTCAACTTGCAAATGTAGCTATAGAAAATCCAAGTGTGCTTTGGCACTTGCGATATGGTCACCTTAATTATGCTAGCTTGAAATTGTTAACTTCTTAAGCTATGGTGATAGGAATTCCCAAAATCAACGAACATAAGGAGGTCTATGAAGGATCTGCTTTGGGAAAGCACTCAAGGTTGAATTTTCCAAAAGGAAAAGCATGGAGAACCAAATATCCACTTCAATTAGTGCATTCATACATCTATGGTCCAATGCAGACAAAGAGTATCGAAAATAGTTCCTATTTTCTTACTTTCATAGATGATTTCTCTAGAATTTGCTGGATTTAATTTCTGAAACATAAAGATGAAGCTTTTTATTGCTTCATAGATTTCAAAAATAATGTATAGAAACAAAGTGAGTATTTTGTAAAATGTCTTAGAACAGATCGAGGAGGTGAGTACTCCTTAAAAGAATTCTTGAAATATTGTAAAGCAAGTGGGATCAAAAGGTAATTCACTACTACCTATAACCCACAATAGAATGGTGTGGCTGAGAGAAAGAACCACTCCATAGTTGATATGGTGAGAATGATGCTTCAGACTAAACATATAACTAATATTTACTGGGTTGATGCTGTAAGAACCAGTCTATACATTCTAAATAGAAGTCCAAGGGTGGTACGAAAAGAAACCCAATGTAAAGCACTTCAAAGTTTTTGGTTCTTTAGCATACACACACATTCCTGATGAGAAGAGGAAGAAGCTTGATCCCAAAAGTCAAGCTTATATATTTGTAGGGTATTATGAGTCTACCAAAGCATATAGACTCTACAATACCAAGACTCATAAAATTATACTTTCCAAGGATGTAATTTTTGATGAAGGGGGAGAATGGGGTCTTCAAATAATTTTTGTTGATGATGAGTCCCAAGATGTAAGTTCTTCATAGGTACGGTAGGTACAACAGGTGTCTCCCAAGAAAAGCAAAGGCACACCAACCCCTCCAAGCCCAAGCAGGAGTACTACATCAATTACTTCAACCACCACTCCAAGTCATTCTCCATAGAGATCAATAAGTTCTTCATCGATGGACATTGACTCTCCATCAAGGGGTAAAATAACATTACAACATCATCCATATTTTCAAATGTTGGATCAAAATTACCAAAAAAGATACACTAGAATCCAAGCTAGTGAAATGAATTCAGTTTTGTAGAAACTTGAAAATATGCATATGTATGGGGATGATGACTCCCAATATCCTAAGGGAGATGTAGTTAATTATGCTTTATTAACTAGTGCACAAATAGAACCATATAGCTATGAGAAGGCTTGTAATCATAATGTATGGCAAGAAGCCATGAAAGAGGAAATAACTTCTATAAAAAATAATGATACTTGGGAGCTTGTAAAGCTTCCAAAAGGAAAAAAAATGTGTTGGATGTAAATGGGTCTACAAGACCAAATACAATGTTGATGGAAGCATTGAGAAGCACAAGGCGAGATTAGTAGCAAAAGGTTTTACTCATAAATTTGGCATTGACTATGATGAAACCTGCACTCCTGTTGCATGACAAGAGACAATCAGATTAGTTATTTCCTTAGCTGCCCATAAAGGATGGAACATTCAACACATGGATGTGAAAAGTGCTTTTCTGAATGGATACTTGACTGAGGAGGTTTATGTTCAATAACCTCAAGGCTTTCAATAACAAGGAAAGGAGAACCTTATTTATAAATTGAAAAAGGCACTTTATGGCCTCAAGCAAGCACCAAGAGCTTGGTACTCATGCATTGATGGCTATTTTAGCGAGTATGGATTCACTAGAAGCAAAAGTGAACCAACTCTGTACTACCTAAAGCATGGAGTAGACATTATCATAGTTTGTTTATATGTGGATGATCTAATATTTATGGGTAGTAACACTAAAATGAATATGAGTTCAAAAACTCCATGATGAAGTAGTTTGAGATGAAATATATCGGTTTAATGTGATACTTCCTAGGCATGGAAGTGCATCAATAAAATAGGGGGATCTTCATATGTCAACACAAGTATGCTCGAGACATGATCATGAAATTTTCCATGGAGCAATGCAAATCAGTTGCAACTCCAACTAGACATGGGATCCAATTGAGAAAGGATGATGGAGCACCAAAGGTTGACATGACCACTTACAAAAGCATGGTTGGGAGTCTAATGTTTCTCACCAACACAAGGCCCGATATTCAATATGTTGTTTCTCTAGTTTCAAGGTTTATGGCAAGTCCATATGAGCTGCATCTACAAGCAACTAAAATAATCTTAAGATATGTAAAGGGTACATTGGATTTTGGAATCCATTACCACAAATGTAATTCTATTAAATTAGTTGGCTTCAGTGACAGTGATTGGGGCAGCAATATAGATTATAGGAAATATACATCAGGGAACTGTTTTAGTCTAGGGTTAGGACTAATCACATGGAGTTCCAAGAAGCAAACTATTGTGGCATTGTCATATATTGAGGCTGAGTATATAGCCATCACACATGCTAGTACTCAAGCCCTATGGTTAAGAAAAGTCCTTAAAGAAATTGGAGAAAGTCAAAGTGGTCCAAATAAACTATATTGTGATAACATAAGTACCATTCAATTGGCATACAATCCAATCCACCATAGCAGATCAAAGCATTTTGATATGAAGTATCACTTCATTCGAGACATGGTAGAGCAGCAGATAGTTGAGATTAAATATTGCAGTACTTTGGATAACATTGTAGATATCTTCACCAAAGGCATGGCTAAAGCTCAATATATAAAGCTGAGAGATTGTATAGTCAGTCCTCTCAACTTTAATGGGGAGAATTTTGGAAGTTAAAAGGGTAAAAAAGTAAAAAAATTGTTTTACCATTGTAATATTTGGACCTTACCCTTTTACCTCCTTGGACGACAACTGAGTCATCAAGATTGGACGACATGGATGGCAGGGAGTTTGACTCCTAATATCATTTTTCCTTTCCTCCCTATTTTTTTTCTTCCCTATTCTTTCTCTTAAGCTTTCTAGGTTCTAGTTAATAATATTTGTATTTAAGCATTGTAATCCTTTGAAATTAATGTTAATGCAATATCTGGTTAATAATATTTATGCTCCTAATTTCCTAAGTGCTCCTAATTTCGTTAGTGCTATAACTTGCACTCTTAATAAATTAAACATAGAATAAAATAAAATATAATTTCTATGTAAGATTAATCATTGATTTTCTCCTTAAGGTAAGACTTATGCATTTATACAATGCACAACCTTCCTCTATTACAATTTTAGGTAAGCCTATTTCGGACTTGTTGTTACAATAGATATGCAATGAATATTACAACCATTCAATTATAATAGTTATGCATTTAATTAAAACAATCACGCACTAATTATACCCCTTGTAGGATAAATCAGGCATGTTCTATTTTATCAAAACAAAATTATAATCAAGCTAGAAAAATCCGTTTGCGTGGTTACCCATATTGATCGCTGGAAGAATCTGTTTGCATGGCTTCCCACATTGATCACTGGAAAATTTGCATTGTCTATTCATGCACATTGATTCGCCAAAACATCACATTGTCTTGTTCATGCACATCGATTCACCGGATAATTGTCACTCTATTCTGTTCATGAGAAAATAATCCTCACCTTGCAAAGTTTAACCAATCAATCACTTAATAATAGATGCTTTATTATATTTTAATAATAATGCATAAAATAGAATATCTCCTTTGTCTTTACGTGCAACATCCTCCCCAAATCCCTGGTCAACCAGTCAAATTTGACTGGATCAGAGTAAGGCACCTACTTCATTAAGGCGCCTTAGTAAGGTACCTACTTCAGTAAGGTGACTTACTCAGTAAGGTACCTACTTCAGTAAGGTGCCTACTTCAGTAAGGCACCACCACACCCTAGAGTAAGACATCGTAGTAAGGCTTCTTCTTGCACACTGCCAGGTCCAAGTGGGGTGTAGACTGGAAAACACCAGATTAGTAGTAAACCCTACACTTATACACAGTTTCCACTAAAAACACCAGTCAAGCATAATACTAGATTTTATATCAATTATATGCATAAGTTAAATAAAAATATATTTCACATGCTAATTAAACCAGTAATGATGCCCCTTAAGAATGTATATAAAATGAGCATTTTTGGTGCTCATCATCCTCCCATGCCTAAATATTGTCACGTCCTCGTGACAACCCCCAAAATGATAATTTTTTTTTTCACATGGCCTTCAACATATCTATTTTTCTTCCATGGAGCATTGCTATATTTCTTCCATTGAGCACTGCTACACCGGTAAAATTCAGAACCAAGTCAACTGTAGTAAATAGTTAAATCATGACCGCTATAGAAAATTACAAGGTCTCTTCTTCTGCTCGAAATCAACTTGTAATCCATGATTGAATTTGGTGAGACCAAATTTCACGTTGGCTACCATTGTCATGATGTAGTAATGCCAAATTTATTCACGCAATGCCATAGTTTTTTTTTCTAATTGTCGGGGTAATAAAATTCTTCTCATTCGAGGCATTTCATACGTTGGAATTTTGATGGGAGATTTTGCTAGAAATAATTTAAGGGGGCATCTACTGATATTAGCAGAGAAATTATTTTTAAAATAACCATACACATAATTAATAAAAATTAGTATATACCTGGGTGAGTTTTGCAGATTTCGATGTGTATGATACTGATTGTGTGAAACGTTTCCGGGTTACCTATACATTGGTGCTCTTGGAGACATATATTTTTAATATATATATTTATTTTCTTTTCTCTAGCTATCTTCATCCTCCACACTATCAATAATCATCATTCTTCCTCTGAGCATTGCTACTCCAGCAATGAAGCCAATAATTTGCACACATCATGATCATCCATCAATGACTCTCAACAACCATGAAGATGTCATTTTACCTACACATGAAAATTCAGAAAATGATGCAATTTTAAAATTCCATTGCCGGATCCTTTTTGTGCACCTTTCCATAAGGCATATTATTCAATCTTACCCATCAAGGTATTCTTTTTCTAGTGTGGACTCTAGCATTGCAGCCATAGTTTACCTCTATTTTTTTCATCTGTTCTGTCATGGAAGGGAGCATGCCCAAAACATATATCAATTCATCTCTCTTTTTTTGTTTCCCTTTTCTTTTTTTTTTCTTATCCTCTGCATCAAAGGACAGAGTCAACTGCAACAGATGAGCTGGTAATTTTAAAAATGTGGCATTCTCCTCCACCGTAGTGAAATTCCATCTCTTCTCTATAATTTCTTTTCCACATAAAAAATGCTGTCAAAAAAATCTAAAATATTGGCACTATGCATTTGAAATACTCAACTCATCATCAATGGCACATATAAAAATATTTTAATCCTACTTTGATGTCTCTCTCTGAATGCATCACAAGGATTAATATTTGTGCATTATAATTTTCTCACTATGTGCCCTTGAGTATGTCACCCAACCGATAGCAAAATAAAACTCTATTTTTGATCTGCATTTTAATTTGGAGCCATTTCAGCAGAAGATTTTTTATTTGTAGGAGATTCTAGTTCATACATCCTCTCCCCCACTTTAATTGGTGACGTCCTCATCACTAGTAATAGGTCCCTTTGCGCAACAGGTCTGCAGCCCTCTGAACATCAGGTCCTACACTAAAAATTAGGTATCCCCCAATCTAGGGAGAAGAAGCTGAGCACTATTGGGTATAGAGTGGATATGTCGCTCTCTTATTATAGAAGAGCTACAACTTATTTTTAGCACCCTGCCATCAAATTATCCACAAAAAATTTCAAATATATGGGTATCACTCTTCCTGGTGGGAAGAGTGGCATCGCTTATTGGTGCCTTCCTCCAAGTGGGAAAAGGCACGACTGTACTGGGTTGATTGTAGGAAATTTCTTCCTGGTGGGATGTAAGTACCTTTTCTACTTTGTTGCACTCCTAACTATAGGGCATGATATGGTACATCTATTGGGCCTAGTTTAATCCAGCTATGCCTACAGATTGTGCTCACACTCATGTCCTGCGAGACTAAACACACAAAAGCAAGAATCATGCCTATGCCTGAGGCCCTAGCTCTTAGGATACCTTCAAATTGCATTCAAAGGGCATGATGACCTACAAAGAAAAAAATACACACAAAAGTAGGAAAACAGGAGTCATGACTCTGTTCCTTTTAGGCCCTGGATCTCAGGATGCCTACAGTTTGCATGCGATTCATGATTTACTGCAAAGAAAAAATAAAAGAATTTTTATGCTACATAGGACATGTTCCATGCTTCTTTTTTTTTCCTCTAAAATTTTTGGGGTAAGGCACCTTACTAGGTAAGGCGCCTCACAATTATTTTTCTCCTCCAAAATTTTTGGAGTAAGGCGCCTCCCAAATTTTTTTTTTCTCTAAAATTTTTGGAGTAAGGAGCCTTACTAAGTAAGGTGCCTCCCATTTTTTTTTTACTATGGGAGTAAGGCACTGGGGGAATTAAGGTATCGAGAGAGCAAGGCATCAGGAGAGTAAGGCACCAGGGAAGTAAGGCATCGAGAGAGTAAGGCACCGAGGAAGTAAGGCAATGAGAGAGCAAGGCACTAGGGGAAGTAAGGTGTTGGGGAGGAGTAAGGCACTAGGAGTATGGGAATAAGGTGCTTTACTATGGGAGTAAGGCACTTCCCATAATACTTTTTTTTTTGTATCCTCCTTGTGCAGATGTTTGATCTAATTTTGTAAATGTGAGATGGTTGTGAATGGAGCTCATCGACCGTTACTCAAACATTGTCTTGGCACTCTACTCTACACTTGGTGTAGCATATCTGACTCTGCTTATCATTTAATCAGGTTGTAATAGTTACACACCTTGTAGCAACAATTTTCCAAAGTTTTATAAGCATCTTGGGCTGGAAGCCTTTCGCTTGATCAGGATTACTTAGCCTGCATTCAGGTGCCAATGTTGCCAAGGCAAAACTCTACTAGCTTTCACCTGCTAGATTGGATGCTACACGATCAAGGTACACGTGATAGTTCGTATAGTGTTATTACAAACTCAACATATAAATCTCAATTCATGAAATCTTCACAGACACCTCATTATTTTTCTACTTTACACTTCATGTTGTCCTATAAAACATAAAAGAAAAATATAAACTAAAGACAATAAAATAAAATTCTAACTATTTTTTTAATAATTTTTTTTATTCTTTTTAATTTTTTCATCTTCTGATTACAGGCTCCTCCCTTGCTTTATTTAGTGACCGGTTGGAGATTTCTCATTTCCCTTCTGGACCAAGCTGGTCCTAGGGAAAGAGGATACTCTCTTCCAACAAGTAGCAAAAAATAAAGCTCTATTTTTTATCTGCATTTTAACTTGGAGCCTTTTTAGCAGAAGATATATTTTTTCTCTCTTTTTATGAACACTGTAAATAGCATTCATTGTGTCGTTGGTGGCATTGATGAAGATGGGGTCTCCCCCATGCCTAAATCCAAACTAGTATTCTAAAAATCATCTCCTTCTTTATCAACTAGTTTGATGCGTTGTAGCATGAGAAGAGTATTTTCCTTCATGGCCTCACAACCAAACTCTTTCAACATAATGGTAAAATGTGCAAGTTGGAAAATGATTATCTGTGAGCTAGCAACCTGAAGAAAACATGGCATAGCAATCTATTAAAAATACATGCTAGTTTCTGATTCACTAGGTCACCTTAAGCGCAAGTGAAGAGCATACTCCATAACAAGGTGTTCTTTTTAAATTATGCTCTGTCATTTTTCCTGCATCAAAGAATTTACCAATATGTTGCAAAGCGTTAAGCCTATAAAAAATTTTCAATCATTAAAATTAAGCTTTTGGAGGTATAATTTCCCAATAGTTTCTATATAAAAACACATCCCTAAAAATTTTCAATCAGACTTGGGTTGTGCTATTTCTTTGATTTCTTGAAACCATTTAGAACATGATGGAAATCCTTCATTGCCAGATTTTTCTATTTTTTTTTCAACAACACATTTTATTCCTACTCTTACACTTAATATGGTACATAAGGTTCATTCTCGTGTTTACCTAAGAAGCTGGTAAATTTAAACTGTTGCCTATGTGATTTGGCTCTGACTATGCCAACAACTATTTTTGGCCTTATAAAAAGTCCCTTGGTGGACTCGCAGTTCTCAGGTAAAATATCTACAGGTATTTTTAAATGAGATTTTTATCTAACCTGTAAATCATAACACTATAGTTTAGACACTCCCTGACAATGACACCAAAATAGGGAGCAAAAATCATGTTTAGAAAAAAATCATTTCTTTTACCATAAATTATCAATACGGTAAGTCCGTAAAATTATGAGTGTCATGCACAATATATGCCTACAGTGTTGGGGGGAATGCATCCATCAGTACCTTGATTAGTTTGGTGGGGGATGTTTGTGCATGTCGATTTCATCCAAACTAAATAAAACTAAGTGTAGAAAATTAAATAAATAAATTACAACTAAATTAAAGTGTTGAAAGTAAATGTACGGGAAATTAAATATGCAGGAAAATAAACACACACAACTAAATTAATTAAAGCAGTGAATAAAACAATAAATCTAAGCTATGGAAAATAAAGAACAAAAATTAAACAAGGAAGGACTACTGTGGGGAGTGGGCCCAAGCTCCCACAAATAGTCCGCCCGACTAGCTACGTAGAGCTTGCTCGAATAAGAGGATTTGCACTCTTAATCAATTAAACAAAGAATAAAATAAAATGTAATTTCTGTGTAAGATTAATCATTGATTTTCTCCTTTCAGGGAAGACCTGTGCATTTATACAATGCATAGCCTTCCTCTATTACATTTTTAGGTACGCCTATTTAAAAATTGCTGTTACAATAGATATGCAGTTAATATTACAACCATTCAATTATATAGTCATGCATTTAATTAAAATAGTCATGCACTAATTATACCCCATGTAGGATAAATCAGGTGTGTTCTATTTTATCAGAACAAAATTATAATCAAGCTGGCAAAATCCATTTGTGTGGTTGCCCACATTGATTGCTGGAAGAATTTGTTTGTATGGTTGCCCAAATTGATCGCTAGGAAAATTACATTATCTGTTCACGTACATTGATTCATCGGATAATTGCATTGTCTTGTTCATGCACATTGATTCATAGGATGGTTGTTGCTCTGTTCTATTTGTGAGAAAATAATCCTCACCTTGCAAAGTTTAATCGACCAATCACTTAATAATAGATGCTTTATTCTATTTTAATAATAATGCATAAAATAGAATATCTCCTTTGTCTTCACATGCAACATCCTTTGTAGCTCCCTGGTCAACCAATCAAAGTTGATTGGGTCATAGTAAGGCACCTCAATAAGGTGCCTACTTCAGTAAGGTGCCTCCTTTAGTAAGGCACCTCAGTAAGGCAACTCAAAAAGGTGCCTACTTCAATAATGTGGCTTACTTAGTAAGGTGCCTACTTCAATAACGTGCCTTACTTAGTAAGGTGCCTACTTCAGTAAGGCACCACCGCACCCCCATAGTAAAACATCATAGTAAGGTTTCTTCTTGCACACTACTAGGTCCAAGTGGGGTGTAGAATAGAAAACACTAGATTAGTAGCAAAACCTGCACCTATACACAGTTTCCACTAAAAACACCAGTCAAGCATAATATCAAATTTTATATCAATTATATGCATAAGTTAAATAAAAATATATCTCACATGTTAATTAAACCAGTAATGATACCATTTAAGAATGTATATAAAATGAGCATTTTTGGTGCTCATCACCCCTTGAGAAAATACATTTGAAATAAGGGTAACTTTGTTTAATTTACCCTTTAAAGAAGGATATTCTTCTTTTGTCCCTGTAGCGAAAATGGGACCATCATGTGGTTTCTCATTTGTAGGTTGTACAACTAGAGATTTCTTCTTTTAAAAATTTTCAAAAGTAAAGCATTTGGCTTTTGTATGACCATAATTTTTATAAAATTCACAATACATTGAAGAAGAAGGATCTTTAGAGTGAGAAGAAGAATAATGTGCTTTAGGAGAAGTGGGAGGAGAAGAAGAATGAGGGGAAGAATGAGAATTGTTCTTCACCTTCTTTTGATGTTGATTCCCACCTTTGGAAGAGCTCTCCTATGATGAACGAGATTTGTGATATGCACCAACTTTCTCCTCTACAAGAATGGTATGGTTCAATATCACATCTAAGGTGAGGAAAACATTGAACTTGATTTTCCTAAAAAATTGATCTTGCAAGCCATGAGTGAACTTATTAATCAAATCCTCTTCTAAATATTTCACACCAAGAAGCACCCTTAGCCTATTGAATTGAAAAATGTAGTCCAAAATAGATATACTATAGACTTACCTCAATCTATACCACTTGGTAGTGAGGTCACTTTGGTAGTTTGGTAGAAAAAATATGTTTTTCATAATTTGGATCAATTATTTCCAAGTCATGGTGGCATTATGGCTTTGTATTTGTACAAGTAAGACTTTTGATAAGCTTGTGAATTTTACTATAGCAAATACAACCTGTTCATATTTAGGAATTTCAGCATAAGCAAACCAAGTTTACATATCTAAAATCCATGTAGACAAGACATCAGGATCCCTAGATTCGTCATACAATTTGACCTCACATTTAGCTTTGTTGGCATGATTGTGATGAAATTTTCTATCACTAGGAGTCAATTGCACAATAATATCTTTTACCAAAATGTCTACTACAACAGTAAGATTTTCCATGTTTGATTTGAGGTCATTAGCCATGCTTTTCTGTGTGTATGCCATACTAGGAGGATTACAAAATGGTTTTTTCAAGAACTAATCTAGGCTTTAGAAATAATTTTTAGTTTTCTAATTTCTAATTTTTAGTTTTCTAATGCAGAAATTTTTCCTAGATTTTACAAAATTTTGCCTTCTAATATTTTTACAAAAATGGGCTATAATAGTGCTTTTACAAAATTAAATCAATTTTTCAAAATAAAAATTGCACTAAAAATTAAAAATTTGGCCCCCAATTTTGCAAAATTTGTCTGAAGGAGGTAAAAATATTCATCAATTTTGCTAATTTGTTGAAAAATATTGCAAAAATTGAAAAAATGCTGAAAAATCACCTTGTTGTTGTGTTTTTGTTGTTTTTGGCACCAAAAATTCAATTTGGATTAAAAAATTTGCTTTTGGGCAGGAAACGTTTTTCCTCTTCACAAAAAAATTTAAATTTAGGTGGTCAAACCCATCAGTCAACCATGGGTCAACCAAGCCTAGATCGCCAGTCAACTATGGTCAGGTTGTCTACCGATCAATTATGGAGTGCACAGCTAGGTAATGGTCGATCCACCAAATACACAACAAACACATGATCAAAATCACCTATCAACTCAATGTGTCCCTAGGTCAACCATCAATTGGCAATTATCTAGAACTGAACATGCATCTAGTGTTCGATGCCAACTATGCACTGGCGCACGTGAGTAGCATGGTCAGTGGGTGACCACCATAAGGTGGTCTCTTTACTTAATGTGTGCTTTTTATTTTAAAGCACACCCTTGCTATCGACTTGGGCAATGTGGAACAAATCCCACTAAAAAAATTAGATGTTGTACACCTATGTCCCATTGAGAATCATCAAATGCTACCACTAGTCGTTGGAATATATCGAGCACTCTTGCTACCATTAGATATTTTTACTGTTTGTTGCCTAAAAACTGTGCTAATAAAAAATTGATATAAAAAACCCTAAGGCTATCGAGAAAAAAAATGTAAGCTATAAATAATCTATCCTTACTAAAATTGTTAAACTCACCAAAAAACATCTTTGGAAAGTTATTGGGAACTAAAACCCTATGCCACATTCTCACAAGTAATTGGATGTACAAATTATCCCTCAACTGCCATGTTTCACCGTCTGATTGGTGGGTAGATTAGGGTTAGATATTTGATTTTTATTGGTTGGGCGATAAACCTTAGGACATCATTTTAAAAATTTTGGCCTTGTTTGCAATTTTTGATGAGCATATCCTATGTTCGATGGTGTGGAAATGGTGAGTGCACCCATATCGACTGCAATCACCTATATATTTTCTACTCTATGATAGAATCTATGATCAAGAATCTATGGTGCGTTGGATTGGTTTGGATTGGGATCATTGATAAGAGGTCAACATTGATTGGTGTTGGGAATAATCATAGTAGAATCTGATCGGTGTCCTATCCTATAATATTACCACCTATGCAAGAAAAATCCCCTACCGCCTATTCACAAAATTTTCTCCACCCATGTGTTTAAGATGTCCTCCACCATTGTGGTTATGTTCTACAATATTTGTGTTCTATAGTATTGTTCATGGCCCTAATGTACTGCCATTGGTGCAGTTTTCATAAAAACCCAACATCAACCAGTTGCGGTTTGGCCATGAATGGTCGTCGCAATTAGAAGAATAAGCATACATGGCTAAAGAGGATGATATAAAGGGTAGGGTGGTAAGGAACAGGATGGAGGAGGATGGCATAGGGATAAGGTAGTGAGGATATGAAAGGGGTGATGTGGGAGGGAAAGGGAGGAATAAGGATGGAAGGGTGGAGGGGAGTTGGGGTAGGGCAGGAGTTTCCCAACCTACCAATCGATAGGGTGCCAGTCGTTAGGGGTGACCGGTTGGCAAACACAGTCAATTAGTTCACAAGGGAGAGGATATAATTGATAGAAAAATAATATATTGAAGTGAAAATATTATTCTTCTAACTCAAGTCTTTCACACAAACTTTTTTGAACCTCCTTCAACCTTCATAATTTGTGCACTAAGCTTTTGTTTGTGCACATTTCAAAAATCAATATCGAAAACTCCTTTTGGCCACAATTGACCTAAAAATTATGGAGTAGCCTCTCAAATATATGATCTAATCTTCTAATATTCAAGCAGATGTAAAATTTCCAATCAATTTTTTTTTTCTTACCCTTAGAAGAGAAGTAGGTTTACCCTCTAGTTTATGCCAGGGGTATTTGGTGCAAGGGTAGTTTATACCCTCTGCCACCTCTTAAGCTTCACAACGGATGTTGTGGCTGGCCTCAAGACAATTTCCACTAGCACCTACCTAGGATATGATGCATTAGAAAAAAATCTAACTAGGCACCTAACAAAGAAGTGGAAACTTGTCCTCCTTCCTATAAAAAATGAATCCTCGGCTTTGATTACCATTGATGTAGGAACTCAACGTGAAGCTGATTTTTTATTAGAAATAGAAGAATATATAAGCAATACAATATAATACCACATAGGTTAAGTGGTTGCAACAATTTTCCAAACATGGCCAACCACTTAACTAACATATAACTATCTGCTAAACAAGGATGACAACTAACTACTAGAAGACAAGACATATCCTAACAATTAACTAAACACCCAAAAAACTTAACAACCTATTTCCAACATGGGCATACTATGCCTCACATGAATACAAAGTGCAATAAATAGAAAATTAATAAAATAATAAATAATAATAACTTAGGCCTAAATGTATAAGCCTAAATATCCTCAACAACAGTAGTCAAGCCCCCTAGGTCCTTTTAGATGACCTTTAGAATGCAAAAGTGAAAGTTGACCTTTTTTGAATATCAACAAATAGAATATAATGCAGCAGAACAGTATGATGAATAGAGTCCAGATTGTGCAATTATGCTCTAAATATAACATGAAATGTAGATCTAGGGTTTGGGGGTGAACTTCTATCCCCAAACTTAGTGCAAAAAAATTACTCCCTGTACAAGGTAGCTATGATTTGTTTGCTAGGAAAATCATGCCCTGTAATTATGGGGTATGATTTTGTAATAGAAGGAAAATGCAATAGAACAATGCAAATAAACTAATGAAAGATGCAAAATTAGCAATGTATAAATGCAAATGAGTGAAAACAACCTAGTGATAGAAAAAAAATAGACAAAAGGATGAAGACCTCAAAGATAGTAGATTTCTTCTTAGGGCTACAACACTTATCCACCAAGGGCAACAACACAAAATCAATGTAGCAAAGATCTCCACAAAATTAAATAGCTTCAATAAATCACTTGGCAATTGCAATAAGATCTTGTTAGCACTTGTCTCAAAAAATTGTTCTTTGATTCTTAGTTACTTTCTTAGGAATCTTCACTTGAGCTTCTTATTTTAGTTAGGGGAAAAATAAAGCTTCAAACCCTCTATTTATAAGGGATTTGAAACACGAATGGGTGGAAAAACCAAGGTAAAATTGATGTCTAGGAGGCTAGTTTGAAAAGTTAGAATTTTCCAAGAGAAAACCCTAGCTAGTTGAAATCATTCCTTGTAAGGGCTGACCATGATTTCATCAAGGCTTGAAAATATGGGAAAATATAGGGGAGAAAGGCCCAAACTTGATTTGGGCAAGTTGGAGGGTCTCTCTAAGGGTCTAGATAAAATGACTCACTCAATTGGATCAATTTTTTGTATCTATATTTTACCTCCTCTTTGATGCATTTAGGGCCTAATAAATGCATAAAAGAAATACTTAGACACCTATGGATGGAGAATAACAAAAGAAACTCGAAATGGAAGACACAAAATAAATAAGAGTGAAAAAAAATAAGAGAGGAGAGGAAAATAAAAGTAGAAAGCAAGAACAAGAAATTAGGAAAAAGTGTGAGTGTGGGCTCATGTATGGTTGCTTGTTTTTATAGTTATATAATTTTTTTATATGCATGGTGAACACAAACATAATGGATGCAATAAAAATAAATGAATGAGGTGGAATAATATAAATCTAATATAAATCCAATGCATCTAAAATACAAACCTAAATGAAATGCATGGGTGGATGAAAATAATGCTCCAAAAGGTCAAAGAAAAGTAAAAGAACCAAAACCATGTGAAGGCATATGTTTGCAATATGGACAAGGTGGAGCTAAACCCACTATGGGTTTAGTGCTCATTGAGATGGAAAAAATAGAAATATATGTTCCCATTGAGATGTATGCTCACACATGATTAAATAGAGGCTACCACTCGCTTGTGACCATGAAGTTATCCACTATGGGGTGTATTGTGTGTAATAAAGTGATTATCAAAGAAAGTACTACCCAATAAGGGTGTGGTATGTGCAATAAAGTGTATGGACATGGCCAATGGAGCAAAATGAGAACCAAATTCCTTGACCTGAAGAAATATATAAGCAATGAAAACTTTGAAGATCAAGGAATAAGGAAAATATGATATGGTGGATGAAATTATGGAGATGCACGAAGGTGAACCCTAGGTTGGGGATTCAATAAGAATAAAAGCCCTAGTGAGAGTGCAATACATGTGAGATACAACCTAACTAGGTGTCATCACTTGTTATTATAACGAATTCTTCAAAAAATCTATATGAACAAGAAATTGTGCAAATACAAACAAATAAAAGTGTAGTTTATGACAAGCAAAGATGCAAATGGAATAGAATGTTAGGAATCCATGCAAAATATGACACACAATCATGCCCAATGATCAAGCAAAAAAATGATGTTATATGAAACTATGCTAAATATAATGTGCAATGCAGATGATGGATCATGCATAACATCTTTTTAGATTCATTATATTTATTGGTTCTTTAAATACTTCACTAGCTAAAGAAGCTAAATGTATGCACCTAAGACAAACTTGGTTGTTATGACAAATTGCCCTAACCAATTAGCCTGGAAATTAACTTTAAGGTCAAAATGAGCATTGGTGTCCTTTTGGTTTTCCTTGAGGATAAGGTACCCAAATTCAAAAGAATGGTTGCAAAATTTCTTAGAGTAAGATTTCTTGAGCTTATTTTGATAAGCTCAAAAATACTCTAAGGCATGAATGCAATTTTCATCTAGTAACTCCAATTGGTGCAAATTATTTGAGTGATACCCATTTCCAACTGAGGCATCTTGCAATAAGATGCAATATAAAGGAACCTCAAGCTCAAAAGGAAACACCACCTTAGACCCATATACCAAGACATAGGGTGAGGCACCTATGGAGGTATACACACTAGTATCATAGGTCCATAAGGAAGGATAAAGATGGATATGCCAGTCACGATCGATATTACAAACCAAATTTTTCAAGATCTTGATCAAAGAATTATTGGATGCTTCAGTTTATCCATTACCCTAATGGTAATATGGAGTTGACCACATGTGTTGAATATTGTACTTGACATAAATTTTATGAACATACTTGTTCTTGAAAGGAGTGTCATTATCAAAAAATATCATCGAAGGAATATTGAACCTACAAAGAATCTAGTTAAAGATGAACTTAGAAACCTAAGTCCCAGTCATCATGGCCAAGGGCATGGCTTCAACCCATTAGTGAAGTAATCTATTGTTGTTATAATAAACTTGTGATCATCATATGACACTGGTTTAATCTTCCCTATAATGTTCAATCCCCATATAGAGAATGGCAAAGTAAAATAAATAACCTAAAGGTTTTGAGAAGAAGCATGGATAATATTGTTGTGGTGTTGACACTTGTCATAGCATTGAACATGGTCACATGCATATTTATCCATGGAAGGCCAATAGTACCCCATATGAAGGAGTTTCTTAGAAATAGCATTGTCACTAAAATGGCCTCCACATGATCCTTCATGAGCCTCACTAAGAGCAATTCAAGATTCATCGGAGTTAAGAAATTGCAAGATTTCACCTTCAAAAGAACATCAATACAAAGTATTACCAATTATGACAAATTAGGATGCTATTTTATGCAAAATATTATGTTTATTGTGATGTAAACCATTAGGTATTAAACCATCCTTAAGAAAATTAAAGATGTATGTATACCATGGCTTAGATGGAGCATCTTCGATGGTCAAAACATATAATGAGACAAGACAAGAACCAAGTGATGTAGGATCCCAGAGTTGTCTAATGATGATTGATGCTTAATCATCTTCTAACTCCAAAAATACAAGGATGTAGTAGTGGCCATGGTATCTGCATGATGGTTTGAGGATCTAGGGATAGACTCTATAATTACTTGATCAAATGAGGACAAAAACTTGGTGATAATTTCTTTGTAAGGCTTTAGTTTATCATCTTGATTTTGATAAACATCATTGATATGATTGAACAAAAGTTGAGATCCACCAAAGATCAAAAGGAATATAACTTGTAAAGCTAAGGCTACTCTAGGACCAAGGATCAAAGTTTCATATTCTACAATATTGTTCATGCAGGAGAAATGAAGCTTGAAGGAAAAAGGAATGAGCTATTTTTTGGGGGTAACTAGAATGAATCCAACACCAACACCCTTCATGTAGTGGGATACATCAAAAAATAGATTCCAATACTATGGCTATTCAACTACAATGTTGAAACACTCATTGGTAAACTCAACAACTAAAGGATGGGTAGCTTCTAAGGGAGCAGAGACTACCTGATTAGTGATTACCTAACCCTTGATAGTATTTTGACCTATGAAGGTTAGGTCAAACTCACTAAGGGACAACACCCATTTAGTGGCTCAAATTTATAGGTGAGGCTTAGACATTAAGTAGTGCAAAGGATCCAAATTCACTACTATTAATATCTTATGGTTGAGCATGTAGTATCTTAGCTTTTAGGAAGCAAACACTATGGTGAGGAAAAATTATCTAAGGTGGTGTACTGAGTTTCATAGCTAACCAAGGTTCTATCGATATGGTAGATAGCTCACTCTTTATTTTGATCATCATGTTGAGCTAATTAGACCCCCAAAGTATTAACTATGACAACTATCTAAAGAATCAAATGCCTACCATGTATAGGAGGGACTAAAATAGGTGGGTAAGTGAGATATCATTTTAGATCATCAAAAGAGTTTTGAAAGTCGAAATACCACTAAAATATGGCATATTTCTTAAGAAGCTTAAGAAAGGGTTGATACTTATCAGCTAACTAGGCTATGAACCAAAAAGTATCCTAAAGTTTACCTTGCATGCTATGAAACTTGGTTAGGGTGCAGGGAGGATGCATGTTAGTAATGGCCACTATTTTAGGAGGTTCTACTTCAATGCATTGCCTAGAAATGATGAAACCTAATAATTTTCCAAATGTGACTCAAAACACACACTTAGCATGCTTAAGGTGAACTTTGAAATGCTGAAGCCTTTCAAAAATCTACCTTAGGTCATGAACATGATATTGTCGATGTATAGAATGACCTAAAAGATCATCCACATAGTCCTAGAGAATATCATACATCATGTCACAAAAAATATAAGTCATAGCCTACTGATAGGTAGCACCAACATTTTTCAATCCAAAAGGCATGACTTTCCAACATAAGATACTCCATGGAGTGATGAAAGTTGTCTTGGTCTAATCCTTAGGGGTAATCATGATCTGATTGTATCCTGAGAAGCCATCCATGAGAGATAGCATCCTATATTTGGTAGTGAAATCTATGATTTGATCTATATTGGGTAGGGAAAAAACATCCTTGGGATATGCTAAGTTGATGTCCCTAAAGTCAATACATATTTTGATTCTACCTTCCTTCTTAACCATAGGAATGATGTTGGAGATCCAATCATAATATTAAATATCTTTTATAAAACCAACATCAAGGAGTTGTCAAAGCTCCTCCTTGATCAAAATGACAACCTTTGGATGCATTTTTCTAAGTTGTTGCTTATCAAGGTTAATACTAGGCTTCACTACCAAATGATGCATACTAAGGGAATGGTCAAGCCCTAGCATATCGGTATATGACCAAGTAAAAAAATCATGAAATTCTCTTAACAAGTTGGTCAATTTCTCCTGCTCATACATGGATAAAGCTTTATCTAGCTTAAGGATTCTATGGGTCTCTTCAGAACCTATGTTAACATCTATGGTATCCTTAATAAGAATGGATGACTCATACTCAAGAGGAGGTGAGGCAGGCATCACTCATAGTTGCTCAAGGTCCTTGGAGATAGAACCAAAGTCCTCTTGAGAACTAGAGGATTCAACTTACACAGTGCAAGGGACTGACCCATCAAAGGAGATGTCATTCTAAAGGACATCTCATGATTCATGTCATAAAAAGTTTCACCTTCAAAACACTCCTTTGTGGTTGCAATTAACATAAAGGGATATGGCAGGCTCTCATTCTCAACACTCCACTCCAAACCTTTATCAGATATCCTCAGAAAAGACTTATGATGAGAAAGTTTGACTTGATTATGTTATGAGGTGTTAATTAATAATTTGTCTCTCACGTTTAAATTCTAAAATTGCTTAGTTGTGTGAGATGAGGGATCTAATGGATGGAAATTATATTAATATTTTTTAATTAGTGAACAATATTCAAATGGGTGAGGATCACCTAGAATGGTTATCAATTGATTTTTAAATTCAAACTTGAAATAATGGTTAAAGATAGAAGGGATAGTCTACATTGCATGGATCCAAGGGCATCCGAGAAGCAAATTAAAAGATGCAAGAAAAGATACCACATAGAACACAGTATCTAAGATCTTAGGTCCAACCCTAAGGGGAGGTAGATAATGCCACAAGCTTCTTGGGACTCCTTGTTGAATTTTTTTATGATGCCATTAGATTTAGTTAAATATTCCTCTTTTAATATAAAAGTTTGGAAAAATTGATAAGTACATAAATTGAGGGAAGAACTATTATCAATTAGAACCCTCTTGACAAAAGTTTTCCCAATAAATGTAGTGATATAGGGAGAGAAATATCACTGGTAGATCTGAGGAAGAAATATCATATTTCGAGAATGTGATATGATATATCCCAAGAGAGCTCACAACATTAGCAATAGCACTAGGGGAAATTTCTACAAGGATAGTTTGTTGTCTTAGAAGTTTCAACAATGCTTACCCATGAATAGGAGAAGTTTATAAAAGTTCCAAGAGAGAAATATTGGTTGAATAACTCATATATTGTTTATTACATTGAGATTATTGAGCTTGAGCTTTTTTGTCATGTAGTTACTACTATCATACCAACCAAATTATCATAGGGAGGTGGTACATTTTGATATGACACTTTATTAGTTGCTTATTGCCCATGCTTAGGTAGAGGGCCTTGGAACATTCCCATGTATATTAGTTATGGGCACTTTTTGAGTAGGAGGTTGATTTTTTGGTGGATGAGAACCTTCTATGACAAGGTGACCTTCATAAATCAGGTCCTAAACAACATATTTCAACCTCTTTCAAGAAATTTTCTAGTGCCCCTCCACTCTATGATACTCATATTGTTAACCAGTCTTATACCAATTAGTTGTGATATCAGGTTAATCATGTTGGCTTCTAAAAGCTACTTTAGGACCACTGTCATAGGTATGTTGAGCCTTGTGAAATTTCATTGTGGAGGTTTTGGGGGTTGACTAAGCACCATATTTTGTAGGTTTTTAATAATACTATTAACAAGCCTACTATCTGTTACCCCATCACCAACCACATGCTTGTTCTTATACTAATTTTTAGTGGTCCTATCTTCTTTCAATTTAAGCTATACTCTTCTAATAAGAGCTTGCTTTAATTTTCTTTCTCGGTCAATTGTCTGATCAAAAGATGTGATAGTTTTTTCCAATGCATAAGACAATTTTTCTTGCAAATTTCTAATAAATATCTCAAGCATGTCTTGAGGAGGTAAGGTATATCTCAAATTTCTAACTACAATTCTCCAATGAGATAGAAATTTTGAAAAAAATTCCTCTTTACCTTGCTTTAACATGTAAACATATTTCATGGTTACATTCTTTATAACATAAATGCCAAATTGTTGCATAAATAATTTAGTCATTTCTTCAAAATTATTCAAATAATGGTATGACAACCGATAATACCACTCTAATGCCATGCCACCAAGGCTCTTAGGGAACATATTTAGCAACAACATGTCATCATATATGATATAATGGCAAGTTGTTCTAAAAATTATCAAATTCTCGATTGGATCTTTCGTTCCCTTATATATAGGTAAAACTAGTATGGCAAATGATTAGGATAGAATCTAGCGGTAATGATAGGATCTAAATGCCGATTGCATATCTCTCTATAGTTGTAGGTGAAACTAGGGGGTTTAATCATATCCATTCTTGAAATCAATTATTTCACCATATTAGTTAAACTTTGCACCTTGAAATTGTTAGTGTGCAATGCCTTTAGATTCCCTAAGGGAGGGGTATGGGTAGGTTTTTGAAAGGGTACTTGGCCCATATTGGAGTATTGATACTGTTATGATATATGGTATCTTGTTAGAGAGGATAACCAAAATTTGGTGGAACATGAGAAAAAATATTGAAATTAGCTGAGTGAGGAGGAAATTGAACATAATTTTGAGATATACTACTAGTTGGAGGAATTTTTGAAATATTTCCAACGTCAAAGATCAAAGTAGTAGCATATGTGGGATTATGAACAAGATTATCATGATGCAAAGATTTAGTCAAGGGGTTGTTATGAAAATCTCAAGGAGAATTGGTTTTATGATGAGATGTTCCAACTTCCTTGAGTCAGGATTCCTCTTCCATAGCTTTATCCAAGGTATCCTTATGATGCTTGTAGAAATTCCAAACATGTTCAAATTATTTAAAGATAAGTTTCCCATTGGGTCCCTTAGTAGGATCAAAGTTATTTTCTATATATTCATTTTATTCCTCTTCTAGATTATGATTTTCTCTATCAATTTGATCATATTCCTAGAAAATATCATTATACTCTAAAACACTTCTCCCACTCCTAAGGTTGGGAGCCATTATGAGGGAGAGAAAGGATAGAGTGGAAAAGGAGAAAAACTAATAGAAGCACACAACAAAATATGTTTTTTAAGATGTTCTTAAATATTCTATGATCTAAACAAAATAATTAGTGGTATTGTTAAAATATTTTCAAAGAAAAATCAAACAAGGAAAATGATTCCTAATTTGACCACTAAGATGCACGTTCATGTCAAGTTCACCAAAGATGTGGAGGGGAAAACTGCCCTACCATGTACGATTCTCAGATGGATCTACTGGGGGTTGAGATAAACTATGGGGGTATTTTATAACTCTACAATTGATGGTCAAATGGGGAAGGTTTCACCAAGAATGGTTTTAGGACTCACTCCAAGTCTAGGGTGGAATGTGTTTAAGTGTGTTAATTAAGCATGCACCTATGTTTGGTATTTCTAAAATTACACTATGAAAAGGGAAAGAACAATGTAAGATTAAATATGAAAGAAGATAAGAGATAACCCTAGAATGACTCTTTGCTTGAATGATCACTAACCCTAGGATTCAAAAACAAAACCTTCAAGCAAGGGCCCAAGAAAAATTCATAAACAAGGTTAAAACCCTAGATGAACACTACATGTTTTTATTCTTTCAAATGCCTAGAAATATGGTCAAATACTTTTATTTACTTGTGATCTAGGTTTTCAAATTCGAAATGAATAGAAATAAAACACCAAATATCCTAAATATCTACTAGGGCACTTATCTAATTCATTGTTGTTTCCATATTTTTTTTTCCAACAGTGTCACATAGCTTCTATCTTGCAAAATAACTTCACAAAATACTCAAAAAATATGATCAACATTAGGGGGACTACTTAGGTCATTGTATGATTGTACTTGGAGGTGCAAAAATGAAGCCCCCTATGTCCATTTAGATGATATTTTGAATGCAAAAGTGAAAGTTGACCTTTTTGGAAGATGAGAAAATAGAATATAATGCAGTAAAACAATATGATGAATACAGTGTAGATTATGCAATTATACTCCAAATATAACATGAAATGCATATTAGCTTTTGGGGGTGAACTTACCACCAAGATTAGCAAAGGTGAAATCACACCTTATATGGGATAGCCATAATTTCATTGCTAGTAAAATTGTACAATGTAATTATAGGATGCAATTTCTTAACAAGATCTAAGGTTTAGGGGTAAACTCCTACCCGTAAGATTAGCATAGAAAAAATTGTACCCTGTATGAGGCAGCCATGATTTTGCTACTGGAAAAATTATACCTTGTAATTATGGGGTATTATTTCATAACATAAGGAAAATATAGTAGAACAATACAAATAAACTAACGGTAAATGCATAATTAGCAATGTATAAATACAAATAAGTGAAAACAACCTGGTGGTTGCAAAAAAGCAAGCAAAAGAATGATGACCTCCAATATAGTAGAATATTTAGGGCTCCAAAACTTATCCACCAAGCATATAACCACACAATAAATGCAATAAAAGAGATCTCCACAAAATTAAACAGCTTCAACAAATCACTTGGTACTTGCAATAAGATCTTGTTAGCACTTGTCTCAAAAACATGTTCTTGGTTTCTTAATTGCTTGCTTAGGAATATTCAATTAAGCTTATTAGCTTGGTTAGGGCAAAAATAAAGCTTCAAAACCTCTATTTATAAGGTATTTGAAATAAGAATGGTTGGGAAAACCGATGTCTAGGAGGCCAGTTTGAAAAGTTAGGGTTTTATAAGAGAAAACCCTATCTAGACAAAATCATGCCTTGTAAGGGCCAACCGCTATTTTTCCAAGGCTAGAAAAAATAAGGAAAGAAGGGGTGAAAGAGGCCCAAACTTGATTTGGGCAAGTTGGAGGGTCTCTTTAAGGGTTTAGGGAAAATCACTCACTCAAGTGGGTCAATTTTTTGCATCTACATTTTCCCTAGACCCTTAGAGAGACCCTTCAACTTGCCCAAGGCAAGTTTGGACCTCTCTCCCCTCTTCTTTTTCCTTCTTTTTTTTTCCAGTTTTTATGAAACCACGATTGTCCCTTATAGGGCACAATTTTTCCTAGCTAGGATTTTCTCTTAGAAAACTCTAACTTTTCAAACTGGCCTCCTAGACATCGGTTTTCCATTGGTTTTCCATGATGCTGCATTGATTGTGTGTTGTTGCCCTTGGTGGATAAGTTTTGGATCCCTAAGGAGGAGTGTACTATCTTGGAGTTCATCCTTTTGTCTATTTTTTTGCTACCACCAGGTTGTTTTCGCTCATTTGAATTTATACATTGCTAATTTTGCATCTGTCATTAGTTTATTTGCATTGTTTTACTACATTTTCCTTCTATTGTGAAATCACTCCTCATAATTACAAGGAGGGATTTCACCAACAAAAAAATTATGGCTACCATATATAGGGCATGATTTTTCTTATGCTAATATTGGGGGTAGAAGTTCACCCCTAAACCCTCAATTTGTATTTCATGTTATATTTAGATCATAATTACATAATTTGCACTCTATCCGTCATACTATTCTATTGCATTATATTGTGTTTGCTCATCTTCCAAAAAGGTCAAATTTTACTTTTGGACTATAAAGGTTAGCTAAAAGGACCTAGGGGACTTGACTGCTACACCTCCAAGTACAGTCATACAGTGGCCCAGGAAAAACCCCATCATTGATCATATTTTTCAAGGGTTTTGTGAAGTTATTTTGTAGGATAGAAGTTGTGGGACACTTTTGAACGTAAGATAAATCTAGGAGCAACCATTGAATCAAATAAGTGCTCTAGTAGGTTTTTAGGATATTTGGTGTTTGCTTTCTATTCATTTAAGTTTCAAAAACCTATATAACAAGTAAATAAGAGCATTTGATCAAATTTCTAGGCATTTGAAAGAGTAAAAGCATATAGTGTGCATCAAGGGTTTTAACCTTGTTTGTGCATTTCTTTTGGACCCTTTCTTGAAGGATTTATTTTACAATCATAGGGTTAGTGATAATTCAAGCAAAGAATCATTCTAGGGTCTGATCTTATCTTCTTACATCTTGTGTCTTGTATTGTTATTTTCCTTTTCATAACATAGTTTTAGAAAGATCAAACATAGGTGCATGCTTAATTAACACACTTAAACACATTCCACCCTAGACTTGGAGCAAGTCCTAAAACCATTCCTGGTGAACCCTTGCCCATTTTCCCATCGAGTGTAGAGTTATAAAATACTCCCACGGTTCACCTTAGCTCCAAGTGGATCCAATCAATAATCATACGTGGTAAGGCAATTTTCCCCCTCTACATCTTTAGTGAATCTGATGTGAACGTGCATCTTAGTGGCCAAATTAGGAAGCATTTTCCTTGTTTGTTTTTCTTTTGAAAATATTTTAACAAGAACACTAATTATTTTCTTAGAATTAGAATAAAATTAATAAATATCTTAAAAATATTCTTGTGTATCTTTTGTTAGTCTTATCTATATCCTTTTGCTTCTTCTAATAGCTCCATTCCTTAGAAGCCAACAAAGGTAGCTAGAGTCTGATCATGTTCCCCAAAAATATGATCATATTGATAGAGATAACCCTAACCAAAAGAGTAAGAAAATGTGGAAACTAAGAAAATATATGATTCCCTTGAAGTGCCTGATGGGCGTTACATATTTAAATCATTTGATCACATTAGGGGTTTTATGAAATTCTATAATATAGATGTTGAGCAAGGTGCAACGATAGTATTGTCATTGTTGTCAACACAGTCAGATAGATCGGTTGATGCAGTGGACAGGAGTTCAGAGGTTATTCAGAGTATGTACGGTGATGTTAAATGCTTATGAGGATGTTTACCCACCTTTTTGCATATTTTCCAAGAAGACCGAAGTGGCCCATATGCTAAAGATCAAAGAAAAAGCAAAACACCGCAAAGAAAAAAAGTGTCGCGATATCGCGACATGTTGCATTTTCATGGTCCAAAGCAAAGAGAAAATGCAAGGAGAAAAAAGTGTCGCGATATCGTGACATGTTGCATTTTTGTGGCCAAAAGAGCAAAGAGAAAAAGTGTCGCGATATCGCGACATGTTGCATTTTCGCGGCCAAAAGAGAAGAGAAAAAGCAAGGAGAAAAAAGTGTCGCGATATCGCGACATGTTGCATTTTTGCGGCCGAAAGAGCAAAGAGAAAAAAGTGTCACGATATCATGACATGTTGCATTTTCGCGGGCCAAAGCAAAGAGAAAGAGCAAGAAGAAAAAGTGTCGCGATATCGCGACATGTTGTATTTTCACGGGCCAAAGCAAAGAGAAAGAGCAAGGAGAAAAAGTGTCGCGATATCGTGACATGTTGTATTTTCATGGGCCAAAGCAAAGAGAAAGAGCAAGGAGAAAAAAGTGTCGCGATATCGCGACATGTTGTATTTTCGCAGTCCAAAGCAAAGAGAAAGAGCAAGAAGGAAAAAGTGTCGTGATATCGCGACATGTCGTATTTTGCGACTCAAAAAGGGCAGGCAGACAGAGAAACAAAAGTGTCGCGATATCGCGACATGTTGCATTTTCGCCAAAGGAACAGAGTAGTTGACAGTGCGTCTGATATTAGTGATGAACACTAGGATGGTGAAACTGAAGACTGCATAGTGACGTGGACCCATAAGGAATATTTAATGATTTGAAATCATTTAAGATGGTCGTTACACATGGAAAGAAGCGGACGCATGCCCATGTGGAGAAAAGGAAACGAAGGGCCTCAAAATAGAAACGAAAAGCCTTTTCAGAAACCAAAACACATGCATGCACAAGGGAAGGAGAAAACGAACAGTCATCGAAGGAGAAAACAAACAGTCATCGAAGGAGAAAATGAACAGTCATCGAAGGAGAAAACGAACAGTCATCGAAGGAGAAAATGAACAGTCATGAAGGAGAAAATGAACAGTCATCGAAGGAGAAAATGAATAGTCATGACCGAGAAAATGAACAGTCATGGTAGGAGAATATGGTGTCAATTATTTGCATGTGACGTGTTTGACGAAATGCCTTCTCAATATATACAAAAGGAGTTACATAAAGAAGGAGTTACAATTGACAAGTGGCATATGAGAATATGAAAGAAGGTGTTACAATTGACAAGTGGCGTATGAGAATATGAAAGAAGGAGTTACAATTGGAGTTACAAAGAGAAAGGATAGTTATAAAAGGAGTGTTGCTTGGAGAATTTTTGTGGGGGATTTTATTTTGTGAAGTGCGATAAGGGTGTGTGTTTTGTGAATTGTGGGAGATGTTGGGTAAGCAATAGACCAGTCAGGGTCTTGTAAAAGTGAAGGCATTTTTATGTCAATCTTCTAGTTTCAAAATTGAAGTCCAAGTTGGTGCTTGGCATCAGGGGTTGGTGCTCCTTTCTATTGGTGTAGATAAATCAGGGGTTGGTGCTCCTTCCAATGGGTTTTGGTAAATTGATTGTAAAGTTGGTGCTTTGCAAAGGCTGGATTTGGATGGGAGTCCAAACAGTCATTTTGAGGAGTAGCCAAATCGGTGAACCTCGGTACATCTTATGTTGTGTGATGTTATCTTGTTATATTTGCTTTATTTGGTTTTAAGTTTTCATTGTTTCGGCTTTAAGAGTTGAAGATTTAAGTTAACAAGAGATACACTGATTCACCCCCCCTCTCAGTGTCATTGTGATACTAACAATTGGTATTAGATCCAGTTTCCCTTGTCAGGCTAAATCAACTAGGGTTGATCTTGGATTAGTACGCAATGGGTAAGAAGAATAGATCCTCCTCCAATAAGGCATCTCAGTCAGTTTCAATTCCTATGGAAGAGAAAATTGAACTAGAAAATATAGGAGTGAATTCTGAAGTATGTGATGAAAACCTTGAGGTTGAAGTAGATCTAGAAGGTGAGTTGATCGCTGCACTTGAAGAGTTGGATATAGAAAGGAAAAAGAACAAAATACTGTCCAAGAAGTTGGAAGAATATGGGGATAATATTGAAGATCTCTTCTTACAAATTCATAAAGCCAAGAAAATAGAAGAAGCCTTGAAGTCACACCTGGATGATAAAGGCGATGTATGTAGAAAACGTGAAGAGGAATCTAACAAAGTTATTAGTGATCTAAAGCTACAAGTAGAAGAGTCCAAAAGGATTGAAGAAACTCTCAGGTCACAGATCAATGAAAAAGAGATTGTTTGCTGCAAACAAGAAGAGGAGATTGTTTTATTGAGGAAACAACTAGAAGAGGCCAATACAAATCTCAAATTTGAGAAGAGCACAGAGTTGCTAGATAAAATGATAAGGCAACAAAGAAGCTCCATGGGTAAGCTTGGTCTTGGATGTGAAGTTGAACAACCTTCATCTTCTAAATCTGCAGAGAAGAAGAAGTCCACTTCTGAAGGATCAAAGCAAGAAAAGCTTGAAGCTGAATCTTCAAAAGGAAGAAAATATCAAAGGAGATCTACAGAAAAGCAACCACAACAAAAGAGGTTCTATCACTCTCACTTTATTCATAATAATGCTTTTAATGGCTATTGTTTTAGATGCAACCATTATGGTCACAAGGCAATTTATTGTGGATTGAATAATAGATCAAAGAGTTATGATGGTAGAAATACATCTATTTTTCTGATTGAACACCATGTGCAATGTTTTAAATGTAATGGTCATGGGCACATAGCAAGGTTTTGTCCAAGAAATTTTGTATCTAATCTAAGGCAAGACAGTAGATTTCATCAGACACAAAGAATGCAACACAGACGGGGAAGAAATCATGTGCATCAAAGAAAGGAAAATAATCATCCATCAAGGATGCACAAGAGACAACCACCCAATAGAAATGTTTTTTCACCTTTGATGGATTATGAGTAGAATGTTATAATTGTCATAATTTTGGGCACATTGTAAGAAATTGTCAAGTACATTTGCATCAAATCAATTTTAGGGAAGAAAATTTCAACCAAATGGAATGAGACAAAATAGAAAATTTCTTGAAAAACATGCACAAGCTACTAAAAAAGAAAATTCAAAACAAGAGCCCAAAATTGTAATCAAACCAGAGTGGAGAAAGAAAGAAGAAAGGAAATCGTGTCTCCTTGGACTGAAGGAGACTACTCCTCTATTGCACTAAGCAACTCCGGGTAGCACATCCTCAGGGGGAGCAATCTTAAAGTTTTATTTTAATGCTCCTATGTATTTGTTTGGTTATCCGAGGATGAAAGGCAAGTAGTCGGGGGGAGTTGTCGTATAGTTGTCAAAGTGTGTTTCAGTTCATGTAGTTGTTTGTGGAGGTACCATGAAGGGTGGTGATTAAATTGAGAGTTGTCACCATTTGTAGTATTGCTATATGTCAGTGTTGTACTTTTGATGGTTCTTACTGCCATTGTTCAAAGTTATGGATTATAATAGTTTTGATAATTTGGTTTAGTGAAAGAATGTTGCCCTAGCTACATATATGTGTTTCGATAAAAGTAGTGTGTATTTGTACTACACATTGATGTGAAGATTGTTAGATCTATTATGACGCTTTGGTGAAAATATTTAATTTGCATGCAAAATCAGAAAGCTCACATTTTATTATTGCATTCAAAGTGGCTACATGAGTAGGAAGTTACATCAATACAAATTGAGTACAAATATTCAGGGAGACCCCACAGTTGGTGTTTAGACAAGAAGAAGAGTAGTAAGCAACTACTCTCTATTATCTAGCATTGAACCCAAAAATGTTGCTGATGCAAGCAAAGATGAAAGTTGGATGAAGGCAATAAATGAAGAATTAGATCAGATCAAGAAAAACAAAACTTGGGAGTTAGTACCAAGACCTGCAAATAAAAATATAATCGGTACTAAATGGGTCTTTCGAAACAAATTGAATGAATATGGACAGGTAGTCAGGAATAAAGCAAGATTGGTATGTAAAGGCTATGCACAAGTTGAAGGTATTGACTTTGAGGAAACCTTTGCACCTGTGGCTAGACTAGAGGCAATTAGAATATTTCTGGCTTTAGCAGTTTACAAGAATTTCAAAGTTTATCAAATGGATGTGAAATCAGCATTTTCGAATGGGAAACTTGAAGAAGAGGTTTATATTGAGCATCCAGATGGTTTCCAACTTGGTGATGATCCCAACTTGGTTTGCAAGTTGAAGAAAGCATTATATGGCTTAAAACAGGCACCCCGAGCATGGTATGCAAGGCTAGACAACTATCTTACTCAACAAGGGTTCAAGAAAGGTATGGTGGATAGTAATTTGTATGTCAAAATAGAAAATGGCCATCTTATTGTTCTTGTTGTATACGTAGATGATATCATATTTGGTAGCAACAAAGATGAGTCATGTAAAGATTTAGCAAATAAGATGCAAAAAGAATTTGAAATGTCAATGATTGGTGAACTTTCATATTTCCTCGGGTTGCAAGTTAATCAAAATGAGAAGGGCATATTTATTTCTCAAATTAAATATGTGAAAGAGATACTAAAAAAGTTCACAATGGAGGATTGTAAGCCAGTTAGCACTCCCATGATGACAGGTTGCAAGTTGAGCAAGGATGACAAATCTCCACATGTTGATCAAACCATGTACAGATCTATGATTGGGAGCTTACTGTACTTGACAACTACCAGACCAGATATTTTGCAGGTAGTATGCATGGTAGCACGATTTTAGGCTAGTCCCAAGGAGACTCATGTGACAGTAGTAAAGAGGATTCTTCGGTACCTCAAGGGTACTATGGAGTATGGGTTATGGTATTCGAAAGGTAAGGACTTCACCCTTATTGCGTATTCAGATGCAGATTGGGTAGGATGTGTAGATGACAGAAAGAGTACCAGTGGAGGTGCATTCTATCTTGGAGACAGGTTGGTCGCGTGGCACAATAAGAAACAAGAGTCAGTCTCCTTATCCATAGTAGAGGTAGAATATATTGCAGCGACAACGTGTTGTACGCAGGTATTATGGATGAAACAAACCCTGAAAGATCTTGGTATTAACTTTAGTGAGCCAATTTTAGTTAAGTGTGATAACACCAGTGCCATTAACATCTCAAAGAATCCGGTTATGCATTCTCGCACAAAACATATTGCTATCCGGTATCACTTTTTGAAGGAGAAAGTTGCGAAAGGTGAGGTTAAGTTGGATTTTGTTCCAACAATAGAGCAAGTAGCGGATATCTTCACAAAACCGTTGCCCAAGGAAGTCTTTGAGTACCTTCACAATAAATTGGGAGTGGTCACGCTTCCCAAGAATTGACTAGCTATCGGGACCACATTCTCAGGGGGAGCATTTGTGTATTTGTTTATCTTTTTGCTCATGTTTGTGATTTTTGCTAAGTGTAATAATTTTTGCCTGAGAATGTTGTGCATGGACTCAGGGGGAGTTTGCAATAGCCCTTTGATATTGTTGTCAAAGGGGGAGAAGAGTTACAGGAAATTGCACGTGTGTTGCCAACAATTCCAAAGGGGGAGATTGTTGAGCAAGGTGCAGTGACAATATTGTCATTGTTGTCAACACAATCAGATAGATCAGTTGATGCGATGGATAGGAGTTCAGAGGTTATTCAGAGTATGTACAGTGATGTTAAATGCTTATGAGGATGTTTACCCACCTTTTTGCATATTTTCCAAGAAGACCGAAGTGGCCCATATGCTAAAGATCAAAGAAAAAGCAAAACACCGCAAAGAAAAAAAAGTGTCGCGATATCGCGACATGTTGCATTTTCGTGGTCCAAAGCAAAGAGAAAATGCAAGGAGAAAAAAATGTCGCGATATCGCGACATGTTGCATTTTCACGACCGAAAGAGCAAAGAGAAAAAAGTGTCGCGATATCGCGACATGTTGCATTTTCGCGGCCAAAAGAGAAGAGAAAAAGCAAGGAGAAAAAAGTGTCACGATATCGCGACATGTTGCATTTTCGCGGCCGAAAGAGCAAAGAGAAAAAAGTGTCACGATATCGTGACATGTTGCATTTTTGCGGTCCAAAGCAAAGAGAAAGAGCAAGGAGAAAAAGTGTCGCGATATCGCGACATGTTGTATTTTCGTGGGCCAAAGAAAAGAGAAAGAGCAAGGAGAAAAAGTGTCGCGATATCGCGACATGTTGTATTTTCGTGGGCCAAAGCAAAGAGAAAGAGCAAGGAGAAAAAAGTGTCGCGATATCGCGACATGTATTTTTGCGGTCCAAAGCAAAGAGAAAGAGCAAGAAGGAAAAAGTGTCACGATATCGCGACATGTCACATTTTTGCGACTCAAAAAGGGCAGGCAGGCAGAGAAACAAAAGTGTCGCGATATCGCGACATGTTGCATTTTTGCCAAAGGAAAAGAGTAGTTGATAGTGCGTCTGATATTAGTGATGAACACCAGGATGGTGAAACTGAAGACTGCATAGTGACGTGGACCCATAAGGAATCTTTAATGATTTGAAATCATTTAAGATGGTCGTTACACATGGAAAGAAGTGGACGCATGCCCATGTGGAGAAAAGGAAACGAAGGGCCTCAAAATAGAAATGAAAAGCCTTTTCGAAAACCAAAACACATGCATGCACAAGGGAAGGAGAAAATGAATAGTCATCGAAGGAGAAAATGAACAGTCATCGAAGGAGAAAACGAACAGTCATCGAAGGAGAAAATGAATAGTCATCGAAGGAGAAAACAAATAGTCATGAAGGAGAAAACGAACAGTCATCGAAGGAGAAAATGAACAGTCATGGTAGGAGAATATGGTGTCAATTATTTGCATGTGACGTGTTTGACGAAATGCCTTCTCAATATATACAAAAGGAGTTACATAAAGAAGGAGTTACAATTGACAAGTGGCATATGAGAATATGAAAGAAGGTGTTACAATTGACAAGTGGCATATGAGAATATGAAAGAAGGAGTTACAATTGGAGTTACAAAGAGAAAGGATAGTTATAAAAGGAGTGTTGCTTGGAGAATTTTTGTGGGGGATTTTATTTTGTGAAGTGCGATAAGGGTGTGTGTTTTGTGAATTGTGTTAGCGTACTTAGTTAGTGCTGTTGTAACTATGTTAGCTATGTTAGCAACTCGTTACAACTACTGAAACCTCCAGCACTATTTTAGGACTAGATTGTATTATTTAATCTGTGCAATCCAATAAACATCTAGTTCGTCATTCTTTCATGGCATCAGAGCCACTGAAGTTTTCTTGGGTGAGGTGATTGCAAGCGAGTCTATTTTTGCAGGCGTGATTTGTTTTCCTGCCTGTGCGGAAGGTTGTCTCCCTGCTGCACAGTGTTCTGTGCGAGACAGCGATCGTGTCTAGTGTTCTGTGCAAGACAGCGATCGCATCCAGTGTTCTGCGTGAGGCAACGAGCGCATCAAAAATGTGGAAGGTGGAGGTCGGGCAACACGTTTCGATGACGTCACAGCGGCAGCCACAGGACGTAGCATGATGAGCGCTACCACGTCCTACGAGGAGGCCCCCGTGCGTGCAGGTCATCGCAGATGCCCCGCATGACAAGACATCCCTCGCAGACGTCGCAACATAGTCCCTGCATGCACAGGTTGTCGTAGACGCCCCGCGTGGTAGAACGTCTGTCGCAGGCGCAGGCGGTCGCAGACACCCCGCGCGACGACGTCGCGACAGAGGAGCGGGAGGGAATTTAAAATTCCCCCCCTTCTCACAGCATAGGAATCTAAAATTTTGCCCGTGCGCAGAGTATAAACCCCCCCCTTGTGCGAATCGTGCGACGCCCTCCCCCCCATTTTTTTTAAAATTGAAAAAAAAAGAAAAACCAGAGACGTCCTTGAACGCAGCAGCGGACCGCGACGCGGACTGGGAGCATGCAGACATCGTTTAAAAAAAAAAAAAAAAAAAAGAAACGCGACAACAGAGGAACGTCTGCGGAGGAAGCCGCGTCTGGGGAAGACGGCAATTTGCTGTGGAGGCAGCCGCAGAGAGGAGGACGGGAAAGCACGATCGGAGGAACCTGTGGTCGGGCAGCAGCTCAAATTCGAGGGGCTCCACAGATCCTTCCGGATCAGCCCGCTAGCTCACTTGGCAGTGAGCTGTGCGGTAAGGCTCAGGGAGCCTACAGGTCGGGGGTTCAAATCCCGCCGACTCCCCCCAAGGTATAAATTTTTTTATTTTTCAAAGGTTTTATAATAATTATTTTTTTTAGTTAAAATTTTTAATTTTAATTTATTTTTTTAATAGTTTTTGAAAACTTTATAAATTAAAATTTAATTTTTAATTTATTTTTCATAAGTTTTTTAAAAACTATATAAATTAAAATTATTTGTTTTAACTTTAAATAAATAATAATTATTAAAATGCTTTGTTAAAGGAAAATTTTTTAAGGGGGGATATTTTTTCAAAAAATCAAAGGGGGATTGTGAGTAATTTTATGAAAAACAGCAATTTGGCGAATTGTAAAAGGTGCATTTTCAACTATGACCGACACCTTGTGGGTTATTCTTGTGGACATTTTTTTGTTGTATGTTGCATATTTCATTTTTGCACTATAACATTAAAAATTAAAATCAAAGCACTCCCTAAGTCCCCGGAATAATTAAAACCCATCCGTGCAATTTATTGCACCGTAGCGTTCGGTATTTGTGATACCTCTGGCCAACACTTACAGGTAAATATGTCGTGATTTGGCTACTGTATCCACCGCCTAATATAGCTGCTACAATGATGTCTGAGCTTGTTCTCTATAAATCGTCGGGGAGAGATAAGTTAGCCATTTTTGCATTTTTTTACTCCATCCACTACCCTTTATCGCACTTGTGTTTAGGCATAAATCCTGACGAAGTATTCTTCATAGTGTTTAGGGGAAGTTACGCCCCATGCATGAGAAGAATCTTCTATGGTAGGTGCCATCAACAAGGCGATTCCATTTCAGTACCGCTTATGTTCCACGTATCGTATGATCTCTAAAACTCACCTATAGTCTCCCTCACGTAAGGGCGGGTGATTTTTGTTGATCTTTCTAAATACCTATAGTTTCCCTCATGTAAGGGCGGGTATTTTGTATGGTATATTGGCCTAGCAAAAGGTATATCGAAAGGGGGACCAATTGGTGATATAAGGAACCTTCACTATGGCCGCTGTTGCAAAGTTGATGACTGATCCGCATCAATTATTGAAAGGTCCAAATTATACACCATGGAAACATAAGATGAAGGCAATTCTCCAAATGGAAGATTTGTGGGATATTGTTACTGGAGTAGCAACTAGGCCTTCACCAACAAGTAGAATCCACGAGTCCTTCCACGGATCGGATAGCTTTTGACAAGAAAGACAAGTAGAGCAAAGGTGCTCATTTTGTTTGCTGTTTCAGATGAAGTGCAACCTCATATATCTGACAAAGCAAGTGGTAAAGAGGCATGGGATGCCCTTAGAACCATATATGAGGTAAAGAATGATTCCACCATTCTTCATCTTCAACAACAACTTCATAACCTGAGTTTGAGACAGGGTGAAACAGTTGAACTCTTTCTGTGCAGAGTGTCTGAGTTGAAAGAGAAATTGAGTTCTTTGAGAGATACTGTGGACGAAAAGCTTCTCATTTCACTTGTGATGAGAGATTTGCCTTCTTCATTTGATATGTTGATCACCTCCATCCAGGTGTCTCAACGACAAATTACCTACATCGAGTTGGTCAATCTGCTTCAACAACAGGAGGCACGCCAACTTCACAAGGATGATTCTTCCAATACAGCCCTATACACCAACAGGTAGGGTTCTAGGAAGAAAGGTAATGGGAAAAAAGGAGGAAAATTTTAGAAAGGAGGAAATTCTCAACAAGATACGAAAGGAAAAGGCAAACAACCTCAACAGAAGAAGATGTGGTGCAAGATCTGTGAGAAATACAACCATGACACCAACAGGTGTTGGCATAAGAACAAGCGAAAAGGCAAAAACAAACCACAAAATAAGAACAAGCAACCCCAGGTGAATGTTTTTGTTGAAGAATCTGACTCAGATTTTGAATGGGCACATAAGGTGCTCATGACTACCACAGATTCCACACAGAGGGATCCCGTTTGGTATGTCGATTCTGGAGCTAGCAAACATATGACTGGCGACAGATCGTGGTTTGAATCATTTATGGCCAAGGAGGGCAAACTTGTCACCATTGCTGATGATAAAACCTATAGGGTTCAGGGAGGGTACAGTTTCAGTCACTCTTCCTGATGGCAAGTGTCATATTGACAAAGTCCTCTATGTTATGGGATTGGCTAACAATTTGTTGTCAGTGACACAAATCCTGGATAGAAATATGGTTGTCAACTTTCGTGTTGAGAATGGAAAGAAGTGTTGTACCATTACCAGAAAGGGTAAGCAGATTGCAACAACTTCATATAAGCACGACTTATTTGCACTAGATGCTATCTCTACTCCACATGTTGCCATGACTGTCTCTACAAAGGAGGCAACTTCCCTATGGCACAAGAGATATGGGCATCTTAGTTCTGGCTACTTACTTGAGCTCAGTAAGTATGAGATGGTAAAGGGTCTTCCTTCCCTTTTTGCCACATTGCTAGTGTGCTCTGACTGCTAGCAGGAAAGCAACATAGAGTACCATTTGAGAAGAGCTCTACAAGAGCACGAAAACCTCTGGAGTTAATTCACACCGATCTGTGCGGTCCTTTCACACCCAAAAGTTGTGGAGGGAAGAGGTACTTTCAGTTATTCATAGATGACTACTCACGAAAGATGTGGGTTTTCTTTCTCCAACTGAAATCTGAAGCTTTCGCATTCTTCCAACAGTTCAAGAAATCCGTTGAGGAGTCAGGAGCTTCTATTAAAACCCTTCGCTCAGATCGAGGGGGAGAGTTTACCTCTAATGAATTTTTTGCATTCTTAGATAAGCATGGAATCAAGAGACAGTTAACAACTGCCTATACTCCTCAGCAAAATGGAGTTGTTGAGAGAAGGAATCGTTATATAATGGAAATGGTTCGTTGTATGCTCACAGGAGCTACTCTTGGGCAGAAGTTGTCACCACTATAGTGTATCTATTGAATAGGGCACCCACAAAGGCCCTAAAAGGAATGACTCCACAGGAAGCATGGAGTGGTCGAAAACCCTCCATATCTCATCTACGTATTTTTGGATGTCACGCTTTCATGCACATACCGAAAGAGAAAAGGAAGAAACTAGATGAGAAAACACTGAGATGTATTTTTCTTGGTTATTCTAAGCACTCTAAAGGATATCAGTTGATAGATCCTTTGACCAAGAAAATTCATATCAGCAGAGATGTTGTCTTTGATGAAGCTTTCACATCACAGAGCACATCTAAAGTACACCAAGATATTATGGAATCTAAGGAAGAGAAGATTCCTTCATCAACACAGACAGGAGGTCCTTCTACATCTTCTTCAACTCCACCGAAGAAGAATCCTAAATGGTGTACAAATACAATCAGAGATGCAAATTTATCCACTCCTCCCAATTGGAATTTGGATAGACCTTGTACACGCAGTATGGCTCAAAAGGAGAAAGAAGCCAAAGAAAGTGGTGAGGTTGATGATCTTTGTCAATATTTTGAGGAACTTTCTATGAATCCAAGTACAAAAGTTGAGGATATGGATATTGATGATGACAGGGCGTTCATGTCTACAATAGATGATCTTGAACCTGCATCAGTGCAAGATGCTCTCAGTGAGCCTCAGTGGAAGGCCACTATGGATACAGAGTATGAGTCTTTGATGAAGAATAAAACTTGGAAGCTTGTTGATTTGCTGCATGGAAAGAAGCCCATTGGTTGCAAATGGGTATATAAATTCAAGTACAAGGTAGATAGAACAATTGATAAGCATAAGGCCCGTCTTGTTGCAAAGGGCTATGCTCAAAAAGAAGGCATTGACTACGAGGAAAATTTTGCACCTACTGCTCGGATGACCACAATTCGGGTTATGTGTGCTATGGCAGCACAATATGGGTGGAAAGTTCACCAGATGGATGTCAAAAGTGCCTTTCTAAATGGTGATCTCCAAGAAGAAGTCTACATGACTCAGCTCGAAGGATTTGAAGTGGAAGGCCAAGAGCGAAGGTTTGCAAATTGGTCAAATCCTTATATGGTCCGAAACAAGCTCCTCGTGCTTGGTATATAAAAATGGACAATCACCTTATGCAACATGGATTTAAGAGATGTCTGTCAGATGCAAACCTCTATTTCAAGAAACAGGGTTCTGAGATAGTGTTGCTTGTACTCTATGTGTATGATCTTCTCATTACAGGGAGTTCAGAAACAATGATCTCTACTGTCAAAAGAAACTTGTGCAAATATTTTGAGATGACAGATCTCGGACTTCTCCATTACTATCTTGGTCTGGAATTCAGCCAGAAGGAGCACTCCATCAAAGTGTCTCAGAAAAAATATGCCAAGACATTGCTGGAAAAATATCGCATGACTGATTGCAAGCCAATGGCAACTTCGATGGAGAATGGACTTTAGTTATCACGATATGATGATTCACCTTAGGTAGATGGTACTCTCTATCGACAGTTGATTGGGAGTCTCATATATCTGACCAATACTAGGCTAGATCTCGTATTTGTTGTCAACTATCTTTCGAGGTTCATGCAGGAGCCTAAGACCACTCATTGGAAAGCAACAAAACGTGTTCTTCTCTATGTCCGTGGTACTATGGAATATGGCCTAGAATACAAGAGGAACAACAAATTCTTCTTGCAAGGATACACGGACTCCGACTATGCCGGATCATTTGATGATCGCAAGTCAACTTTTGGAT
Organism: Wollemia nobilis; assembly: GCA_028583015.1. Taxonomy (NCBI): domain Eukaryota; kingdom Viridiplantae; phylum Streptophyta; class Pinopsida; order Araucariales; family Araucariaceae; genus Wollemia; species Wollemia nobilis. Next base: position 9,725,167 of record JAQPPZ010017218.1, read on the forward strand.
ACATTTTTCATCTGGGATCCGGTCCTGTCTCTTGGCACAACAAGAAGCAATAGGTGGTTGCTATTTCATCAATAGAGGCAGAATATCGCACCGCACGTGAAGCTGTGTGCGAAGTGATATGGTTACGTCACATTCTGACAAGTATGGGCCATCCATCAAAATCTCCAATACACTTGTTTTGCGATAATCAGGGTGTTTTGAACCTCGTCAAGAATCCAGTCCATCATGAAAGAACAAAGCACATTGACACACAATGTCATTTCATTCGAGATGAAGTTCCAAAACACCGAATTCAGCTTCAAAACATTCCCACCGATGCTCAAGTTGCAGAAATTTTCACTAAGGCACTTGGACGTGTCAAATTTGAATTGTTTCGCAGCTCACTTTGTATTGCAAAATAATGTAAGGGGATGTTAGTATAGCTATTAGTTATTACATTACCCAAATAATGTAATAAAGGGGGATGTGAGCGTACTTAGTTAGTGCTGTTGTAACTATGTTAGCTATGTTAGCAACTTGTTACAACTACTAAAACCTCCAGCACTATTTTAGGACTACATTGTATTATTTAATCTGTGCAATCCAATAAACATCTAGTTCGTCATTCTTTCAAATTGTGGGAGATGTTGGGTAAGCAATAGACCAGTCAGGGTCTTGTAAAAGTGAAGGTATTTTTATGTCAATATTCTAGTTTCAAAATTGAAGTCCAAGTTGGTGCTCCTTCCAGTTGGTGCTGGTAAATCAGGGGTTGGTGCAGAAAAATCAGGGGTTGGTGCTCCTTCCAGTGGGTGCTGGTAAATTGATTGTAAAGCTGGTACTTTGCAAAGGCTGGATTTGGATGGGAGTCCAAATAGTCATTTTGAGGAGTAGCCAAATCGGTGAACCTCGGTACATCTTATGTTGTGTGATGTTATCTTGTTATATTTGCTTTATTTGGTTTTAAGTTTTCATTGTTTTGACTTTAAGAGTTGAATATTGAAGTAACAAGAGATACACTGATTCACCCTCTCCTCTCAGTGTCATTGTGACACTATCAATAGACTTGCTAGAAACTATGGAGTAGGGAGATTGACTCGAAAGAGGTGAGAGTCCTCCTCCTCCAATATTATCTCCTAGGCATGTTCATACTAGTCCTTCGTTTGAATATTTGAATCATGGTAATCATTTCCAACAACCAACTTATGTCACTACTGTAACCACCAATGTTGGAAGGAGTTTGCAAGATCTTCCAACCCATAGTGGCACTCAAGATTATTTTCAATTTCCTCCTCATCGTGTTAATTTCAACATTTTTGGTTTTTTTTCATCAACTATTAGTTATCCTCTCTCACAAGATACCACATATCATAACCAAGTACCCTTTCAATAACCTACCTATACCCCTCCCTTAGGGAATCTAGGGGTATTGCACAACAACAATTCAAAGTTGCAAAGTTTAACTAATATGGTTAGAAAATTGGTTTCAAGTGTAGATATGATTTATCCCCCTAGTTTCACATACAACTACAGATAAATGTGCAATCAACTATTATACACTATCATTGCTATTAGGCCCTATCCTAAGCATTTTTCAATACCAGTTTTGCCTATATACAAGGGAACAAAAGATCTAATTGAGCAATTAAGAATATTTAGAACAAATTGTCATGATATCATATGATGACATATTTTTTCTAAAGATGTTCCCTAAGAGCCTTGGTGGCATGGCATTAGAGTGGTATTATTGGTTTTCAAACCATTCTTTAAGGAATTTTCCAACATCTTTTAATCTTCTTCTCGGATGTCCTTGGATCCACACAATGAAGGTTATCCTTTCTACCTTTCATCAATGTTTGAATTTCAAATTTAAGGATAGAGCTATCGCCATTCTAGGTAATCCTCATGCATTCAAATATTGTTTGATGGTTGAGCAATATTAGTCTAGTATCAACATCTATCCTTCAGTTTCATCATCTACTCTTCCAAGTTCCTCATCTCAAAATTTTTGAGCAACTCAAAAGTCTAAAAGTGAGTGAGGAACCTCTCGTAAAAGTTTCATCATGGTATCAAGTTAATCATTTTCTTCAAGAGCCTCTTTTAGATCTTGCCAAGCTACCACCTTCACCAAGGACTATGGGTTTACCTTGTAAGAAGGGTGAAGTTGTACACATTGGCATGTGTACCTTTATATTCATAGGAAAAACCTTCAAAGAAAATATCCATGGTAGCAACCCTTCTCCTATGGACATTATTTTTCTCACTATTACTTATTCAATGATTACCCACTACCAAAATAGATCCTATCTAGTATGGGATATGTTGGTAAATATTTTAGATAAAAAAAAAAAGGTATTCAAGAGCTTTTGTATGTCAAAGTCTAGCTTGGGAAGTGTGGTGTAGGCTACATTCCCAATAAAAACCAACCTTTACCATTCAATAATGATGATCATCTTAAAAATTATGTTGAATATTTAGATCATAAAATATTGGAGTGGAGTGATGAGGATGAAGGACCCCCCTTATCCCTTTGATATTTTATTTTGTAATATAATAATTTTTATGCATTTTGATGGTAAATATGTTTCTTCTCAAGTAAACCCTGCTTCATTATCTTATGGAGATCTTGCAAAATTAGGGATTTCCACTCCTTTTGTTAAGAAAGATGGTTCAATTAGGATTTGTGAATATTTTTATGTAAAGGCTATCAAAGAAAAATCTATGAAGGATATTCCTTGTGATTTTGATCATCAAGATGATCCCTATTCTAGATTTTAATTTGATGAATTAGTTTCTTGCATGCTTGTTCTCTTTGTTAAGATACGAGGTATAATTAGAATGTGTGTGACCTATCAAACTGTTCACTTGTAAAAAATAAAACAAAATATAGATAGATAGATACATATATACATATATACATATATAATAATAATAATAATCAATCATTAATTAGTCATACCTTACATTTTCATCTGCCACACTTATTTGTCTTTCCATATTGCATGTTTGCCTATAATATTTTGTATGATTTGCCTAACATTTCATTGCATTTGCATCTCTCATTATTGCAATTATATTGTTGTTTTATCATGACTACTTGATCGTATAGTTCTTGAGGACCTCATGACAATGGCATGTGATGAGACCTAGTTAAGTCATAGCTCACATGCATTGCACTCTCACTAGGATTATAATGCCTAGAGAAGTCCCCAACTTAGGGATTTATTTTTTGTTTCTTCCTTCCTCCTCTTGTTTTTGCCTCCTTTCTCCTTTGTCTTTGCTTTTATTTTCCTTGACCTTGAAAGTTTTATTGATGACCATCAATTTCTATTGAGGTCAAGGAACACAACTCTACCTTGATTTTATTATCTTCTTCTATTTTATCATGTGCACACACTCACACCTTGTCTTGCCCATTCATATTATTCCACACACCACACCTGTAGCACATCTATCTCCATAGTCGAGTCTCCATAACCCATAGTCCTACTCAAGTTGGTTGCTACTGATGTGGAGGCTTCTCCAACCCTTATCTCGATCCTACTTTAGTAGTCATAAGGATAACTATAGTCACTTCTACCTCCCTGGTCCAAGAAGTAGTGGTGGAATTCACCACTATCTCTTCTCAAACCCATACCTACCTCTACCATAGGATCCCTTAGCCCTACCACTACTACTCTATGGTGCATCGAGTGACCTCTCATAGTACTAGCTGCATATGTCGACTCATGACTTGGAACCTCTGCATCAACACTGGTGGGGAGATCCTTAGGAGCATGACACCCCTATACCATCTCTAGTAATTGAGAGCCACCTTAGAATCATCCATCCTTATTCATATAGAGTGAATCATCTAGGTCCTCCTTTACCCATATCACCACATTAGGGTCCCCTTCGACTCCCAATGGATATCGATACACTCACTTATACCAGTAGTCACCCAAGGAAAAGATATCCTAAAAGATACTAAAATACCACTGGACTTGGTTGATTTTAAAGAGATCCAACTTCCCCTTCTTTGTAGATATCCACCTGATCCTCCTAAATTTGGGTAGCCACTCCTTTTTTGTTGTCCTCTACCCATAGGTGTACATATTTCTTTGATGCATTTATTAGGCCATAAATGCATCAAAGAGAGGATAAAATGCAAATGCAAGAAATTGACCCACTTGAGTAAGTCATTATCCCTAGACCCTTACAGAGACCCTCCAACTTTCCCAAGACAAGTTTGGAATTCTCTACCCTCTCATTTTTTCTTTTTTTCTAGTTTTGAAAAAAACATTGTTGACCCTTACAAGGTGCGATTTCACCTAGCTAGGGTATTCTCTTAAAAAATCTTAGCTTTTCAAAATAACCTCCTAGACATTAGTTTTCCCTTGGTTTTCCCACCCATTCTTATTTCAAACCCCTTACAAATTATATGTTTGAAACTTTCTTTTTCCCCTCATGAAACTAAGAAGCTTAAGTAAAGATTCCTAAGCAAGTAACTAAGAATCCAAGAACAATTTTTTGAGACAAGTGCTAACAAGATCTTATTATAAGTGCCAAGTGATTTGTTGAAGTTAAATTTTGTGGAGATCTCTTCTACTGCATTGATTGTGTGTTGCTATCCTTTTTGGATAAGTGTTGGATCCCTAAGGAGGATTCTACTATCTTAGAGGTCTTCATCATTTTGTTTTCTTTTTCACTACCACCAGGTTGTTTTCTCTCATTTGCATTTATACATTTCTAATTTCACATATATCATTAGTTTATTTGCATTATTCTACTATATTTTCCTTCTATTGAAAAATTATACCTCGTAATTACAGGGCATGATTTCACTAGAAGTGAAATCATGGTTGCCCTGTATAGGGCATGATTTTACCTATGCTAAGCTTGGGGGAAAAATTTCACCATCGAATCCTATATTCTAATTTCGTGTTATATTTAAAGAATAATTGCATAATCTACACTGTATTCATCATATTGTTTTGCTGCATTATATTCAGTTTTCTCATATTACAAAAATGTCAACTTTCACTTTTTCATTATAAATATTAGCTAAAAGGACCCAGGGGGCTTAACTGTTGTACCTCCAAGTACATTCATATAATGACCTAAGTAGACCCCTAGTGTTGATCATATTTTTTGAGGGTTTTGTAAAGTTATTTTGTAGTATAGAAGTTGTAGAACACTACTAGATGCAAGATAAAGTTGGGAACAACCACTGAATCAGATAAGTAACCTAGTATATTTTTAGGCTATTTGGGTTTTACTTTCTATTCATAACTGATTCAAAAACCTAGATCACAAGTAAAGAAAAGCATTTGATCAATTTTTTAGGCATTTAAAAGAATAAAAACATATAGTGTGCATCTAGGATTTTAAACTCGTTTGTGCATTTCTATTGGACCCTTGCTTGAAGGCTTTGTTTTGTAATGCTAGGGTTAGTGATCATTCAAGCAAAGCATAATTCTAGGGTTAGCTCTTTTCTTCTTATATATTGTATCTTAGATTGTGATTTATCTTTTCATAGCATAGTTTTAGAAAGGCTAAACATAGTTGCATGTTTAATTAACACACTTAAACTCATTCCACCATGGATTTGGAGCAAGTCCTAAAACCATTCCTAGTAAACCCTTCTCCCTTTGTCCACCAAGTGAAGAGTTATAACCTACCCCCATGATTCACCTCATATCCTAGCAGATCTAGGTGAGAATCATATGCATTAGGGCAATTTTCTCCCTTTGTATGAAATATCAATTTTAGGACTTGCTCCAAGACGAAGGTGGAATGTGTTTAAGTTTTTTAATTAAGAATGTACCTATGTTTGGTATTTCTAAAACTATGCTATGAAAATAAAAAGAACAATGCAAGATACAAGGTGCAAGAAGACAAGAGCTAACACTAGAATGATTCTTTGCTTGAATGATCACTAACCCTAGGATTGTAAAACAAATCCTTCAACTAAGGGTCCAAGAGAAATGCACAAACAAGGTTAAAACACAAGGTGCACACTATATGCTTTTATTATTTTAAATGTCTAGAAATTTTATCAAATGCTTTTCTTTACTTGTGACCTAGGATTTTGAATTTGAAATGAATAGAAAGCAAACACCAAAAAACCTAAAGATCTACTAGCGCACTTATCTTATTTGGTGATTATTCCAAATTTTATCTTGATCCAACAATGTCCCATAGGTTCTATCCTAAAAAATAACTTCACAAAGCCCTCTATGATCAGTATTTGAGGGCTTGCTTAGGCTATTGTATGACTGTACTTGGAAGTGCAGCAGTCAATCCCTCTAGGTGATTTTAGCTAACCTTTAGAATGTAAAAGTGAAATTTGATCTTTTTGGAAGATCAAAAAATAGAATATACTATAGAAGAATTTTATGATGAATAGAGTGTAGATTGTGCAATTATGCTCTAAAGATAACATGAATTTCAAATCTAGGATTTGGAGGTGAACTTCTACCCCTAATATTAGTGTAGGTGAAATCGTACCCTATATGGGGTAGCCATGATTTTGTTACTAGAAAAATCATATCCTATAATTATGGGGTAAAATTTTACATTAGAAGGAAAATGTAGTAGAACAATGCAAATAAACTAACGACGGATGCAAAATTAGCAATGTATAAATACAAATGAGAAAAAAAAACTTGGTGGTAGTGAAAAATAAGACAAAAGGATGAAAACCTCCAAGATAGTAGACTCCTCCTTAGGGATCCAAAACTTATCCACCAAGGTTATAAACACACAATCAATGAAGCAGAAGATATCTCCATTAAATTAAGTAGCTTCAACAAATCACTTGGCGCTTGCAATAAGATCTTGTTAGCACTTGTCTCAAAAACTTGTTCTTGGATTCTTAGTTACTTGATTAAGAATATTCACTTGATTTTCTTAGTTTTGTTAGGGAAAAAATAATGCTTCAAACCTTCTTTATATAAGGGAATTGAAAAAATAATGGGTAGGAAAACCAAGGGAAAACTGATGTCTAGGAGGCTAGTTTGAAAATTTAAAATTTTCTAATAGAAAACCCTAGCTAGGAAAAATCACACACCATAAGGGCCGATCGTGATTTCACAAAGGCTATAAAAAAGGGGGAAAGAAGAGGGTAGAGAGGCCCAAAGTTGCTTTGGGCAAGTTGGAGGGTCTCTCAAAGGTCTATGGAAAATGACTCACTCAAGTGGGTCAATGTTTTGCATCTACATTTTGCCTCCTCTTTGGTACATTTATGGCCTAATAAATGCATCAAATAAACATGTAGACACCTATGGGTGAAGGAAAACAAAAAAGAAGTGGCTATTTTAGAAGAAAGGAGTGCAAAAATGGTGTCATTTCATACTCTTTCTTATTTTGCACATAAATCAAGGCATTAGGGATATTAATACCTCTCAGGCCAGGGTGCCCCTTTGAGTTTGGTAAGGAATGTAAAATTTCCAATGAAATTTGAAATGGCAGATGCAGAAGAAATAAGAGAGAAAATAGAAAGAAGAGAGGAGAGGAAAAAAAGCAGAAAGCAAGAACAAGAAAGTGGGAAAGGTGTGTGTGTGTGTGCTCATGTGTGGTTGCTTGTTTTTATAGTTCTATAATTTTTTTGTATGTATGGTGAACACAAAAATAATGGATGCAATGAACATAAATGAATGAGGTTGAATGATATGAATCTAATCTAAACGCAATGCATCTAAAATGCAAACCTAAATTAAATGCATGGATGGATGAAAAAGAACGCTCCAAAAGGACAAAGAAAAGGAAAATAACCAAAACACAATGAAGACATATGTTTGCAAGAGGGACAAGATGGAGTTAAAACCGATATGGATGTAGCACTCACTAATATAGACAAAAGAGAAACATATGTACTTGTTGGGATGTATGCTCACAAATGGTTGATTTGGGGATACCCCTCACTTGTAACCATAAAGCTATCCACTAAGGGGTGTGTTGTGTGCAAGAAAGTGATGATCAAAGTGAGTACTACCCAATGGGGTGTGGTATGTGAAATAAAGTGTATGAACATGGCAAATGGAGTAGAATGAGAACCAAATCCCTTGACTTGGAGAAATACATAAGCAATGAAAAATTTTAAGGTAAAGGAATAAGGAGAATTGACCCACTTGAGTTTAATTTTTCCTAAACCCTTAGATAGACCCTCTAGCTCACCCAAGGCAAGTTTGGGTCTCTCCCCCCTCCTCTTTTTACCTTTTTTTTTCTAGTTTTAGAATTTTTTTGATCAACCCTTATAGGGTGCAATTTCACCTAGCTAGGGTTTTTTCTTAGGAAACCTTAACTTTTTAAATTGGCCTCCTAGACATCAATTTTTGCTTAGTTTTCCCACCCATTATTGTTTCAAATCCCTTATAAATAAAGTGTTTTAAGCTTTATTTTTCCCCTAATGAAGATAATAATCTCAAGTGAATATTCCTAATCAAGCAAGTAAGAATACAAGAGCAATATTTTGAGACAAGTGCTAACATGATTTTATTGTAAGTGCCAAGTGATTTGTTGAAGTTGTTTAATTTTGTGAAGATATTTTCTACTACATATATTTTGTGGTTCTACCCTTGGTGGATAAATTTTGGAGACCTAACGAGGAGTCAAATATCTTGGAGGTCTTCATCATCTTGTCTAACTTTTTTTTATGACTAGGTTGTTTTTTCTCATTTACATTTATACATTTCTAATTCTGCATCTATCGTTAGTTTATTTGCATTATTCTACTGCATTTTCCTTCTGTTAAAAAATAATGCCCTAAAATTATAGGGTACAAGTTTACCAATAGTAAAATAATGGCTACCTCATATAGGGCACAATTTCACCTACACTAATCTTGGGGGTAGAAGTTAACCCCCAAATCCTAGATCTGCATTTCATGTTATGTTTGAAGCATAATTGCACAATCTGCACTCTATTCATCATATTGTTCTATTGCATTATATTTTATTTGTTAATATTCCAAAAAGTTCAACTTTCACTTTTGCATTTTAAAGGTCAGCTAAAAGAACCTTGGGGGCTTGACTGTTGTGCCTCCACGTATAGTCATACAATGACCTAAGTAGGCATCCTAATGATGGTCATATTTTTTGAGGGATGTGTGAGATTATTTTGTATGATAGAAGTTGTGGGACACTATTGGACAAAAGATAAATATGGAAAAAACACCAAATAGGATAAGTTACCTAGTAGATATTTAGGCTATTTGGTGTTTTATTTCTATTTATTTCTTATTCAGAAACCTATATCACAAGTAAAGAAAAGCATTTGATCAAATTTCTAGGAATTTGAAAGAATAAAAGCATATAGTGTGCATTTAGGGGTTTAACCTTGTTTGTGCATTTCTCTTGGACCCTAGCTTGAAGTCTTTATTTTGAAATCCTAGGGTTAGTTATCATTCAAGCAAAGAGCCATTCTAGGGTTAGCTCTTAGCTCTTATCTTGCATCTTGTATCTTACATTGTGCTTTCTATTTTCATAGTGTAGTTTTATAAATGCCAAACATAGGTGCATGCTTAATTAACACACTTAAAACACATTCCACCCCAACTTGGAGTAAGTCCTAAAACCATACTTGATGAACCCTTACTCCTTTTTCCAATGAGTGTAAAGTTATATCATTACCCTATGGCTCACCTCGGCTCTCAATAGATCCAACCAAGAATCGTACATCATAGGGCAGTTTTCCCCTTATACATCTTTGGTGAACCCAACATGAATGTGCATCGAAGTAGCCAAATTAGGAATCATTTTCCTTGTTTTATTTTATTTTAATTTTTTTTAACAATACAACTATTTTATTTTCGTAGAATTAGAACATTAATATATATCTTAAAAATAATTTTGTGTGTCTTTCATTAGTTTTCTTCTCCATGCTTTTACTTCTAATGGCTCAATTCCTTAGAAGTTAGTGGAGGAAACTAGAGTCTGATCATGTTCCCCAAGAAGATGATCAAATTGATAGAAATAACCCTAACCTTGATATAGAAGAGCAAGAAAATATGGAAAATAAGATAAAATATGACCCCCTTGAAGGGCCCAATGGGTGCTACATCTTTATATCATTTTATCACGTTTGGATTTTTATGAAACACAATAAATTAGACTTGCTGCAAGCTATGGAGTGGGAAGCTTGACTTGAAAGATATTAGACTCATCATCCTCTAATAGTATCTCCTAGCCACTTTAATACTAACCCTTCATTTTAATATTTGAATCATGGTAATCATATCCATAAACCAACTTATGTCACTACTGTAACCACCAATGTTGAAAGGATTTTGTAATATCTTCCAACCCGTAGTGGCACTCAATATTATTTTCAACTTTCTTCTCATCCTTCTAATCTCAACATTTTTGCTTCTATTCCACCAACTGTTAGTTATCCTCTTTGGTAAGATACCACATATCATAACCAATTAATCTTTCAACAACCTACCTATACCCATCCCTTAAGAAATCTAGGGGCATTGCACAGTAAAAATCCTAAGGTGCAAAGTTTAACTAATATGGTGAAACAATTGGTTTCAAGAGTGGATATGATTCAACCCCCTAGTTTCACCTATAGATATAGAGAAATGTGCAATTAATCCTTAGACCCTATTGTTGCTACTAGATCCTATCCTAAGTATTTTTTCATGTTGGTTTTGCCTATATATAAAGGGATGAAAGATCCAATTGAGCATTTAAGAATGTTTATAAAAGCTTGTCATGATATCATATATGATAACATATTGTTGCTAAAGACATTCCATAAGAGCCTTGGTGGCATGGCATTAGAGTGGTATTATCAATTTTCCAACCATTATTTGAAGAATTTTGAAGAAAAAACTGAATTATTTATGCAACAATTTGGTTGTTATGTTCATAAGAATGTAACCATGAATTATGTTTACATGTTAAAGCAAGGTAAAGAGGAATTTTTTTAGAATTTATATCTCATTGGAGAAGTCTAGTTAGATGTTTGAGATATACCTTACCTCCTCGAGACATGCTTGAGATATTTATTAGAAATTTGCAAGAATAATTATATTATGCATTTGAAACAACAACTATCACATCTTTTGATAAGGCAATTGACCTAGCAAGAAAAGTAGAGCAAGCTCTTATCAGAAAAGGATAGATTAAAGAAAAAGAATATAGGACCACTACTAATTAGTATAAGAACAAGCATGTGGTTAGTGATGGGGTAGTAGATAGTAGGCATGTTAATAGTATTATTAAAAACCTACAAAATATGGTGCTTAACCAGCCCCCAAAACTCCTAAAGTAGTTCCTACAACATTTCATGAGACTCAACATACCTATGAATGAGGTCCTAAAGTAGCTTTTGGAAGCTAATATGATTGAGTTACCTCCTGTAAGGTAACCAAATACCATGACTGATTGGTATAAGGCTGGTCAACACTATGAGTATCATAGAGTAGAGCGACACTAGACAAATTCTTGTAAGAGGTTGAATCATATGGTTTAAAACCTGATTGATGAATCTCACCTTGTCATTGAAGGTTCTCGTCCACAAAAAAATCAACCTCCTACTCAAAAAACACCCACAACTAATCAAGATATGGGAATCTTCCAACATCCCCTACCTAAGCATGGGTAGTAGGCAGCTAATAAAGTTTCATAGTAGAATATACCACCTCCCTATGATAATGTGGTTGGTATGATAATAGTAACTATAAGGCAACAAGATCAAGCTCAACTAGCTCAATGTTCTTAGCAAGAGATGATCTCTTCGTCCAATCCAATCTTGAAGCCCATATTAGTTTTGAAGAATCCTTAGAATAGGAGTATGGGAGTAAAACCCCACCTTTATTGTTGAAACCTCAACCTAAAGCCTCCTTTGACATTCAAAAGTAGTTAGCCAGTACCCCAACAAAGATCTCTATCTTAGAATCTTGCAAAATTCTCCTATTAATAGGGAAGCTTTGTTGGAACTTCTAAGACAATAATTTGTCCTTGTAGATATTTTCCCTAGTGCTATAGCCAATGTCATAGGTTCTCTTGAGATACATCACATCACATTTTTGGATGAAGATATGCTTTCCTTAGACTTGAAAAATGATTATTCCATTTACATCACAACATTTATTGGGAGAACCTTTGTCAAATGAATCTTGATTAACAATGGTTCTTCCCTTAACTTATGCACTTATCATTTTTCTAAAATTTTGGATTAAAAGAGGAAGACTTAACTAAATTTGATATTATCATCAAAGTTTTCAATGAGTCCCAAGAGGCCTGTGGAATTGTATCTCTCACCCTTAGAGTTAGACCTTAGATATTAGATACCTTGTTCTATGTGGTATCTTGCCCAACATATTTCAATCTTCTTCTTAGATGTCCTTGGATCCACACAATGAAGGTTATCCCTTCTACCTTTCATCAATGTTTGAAGTTTGAATTTAAGGATCAAGTTGTCACTATTCTAGGTGACCCTCATCCATTAAAATATAATTTTATGGTTGAGAAAGCTCAATATAGCCTCAAAATCTACCCTTCAGTTTAATAATTTGCTCCTCCAAAATCTTCATCTCAAAATCTTAGCAACTTAAAAGTCTAAAAGTGAATGATGAATCTCTCATCAAATTTTCATCATGGGATAAAGTTAATCATTTTCTTCAAGAGCCTCTTTTGGATCTTTTCAAGCTACAACCTTCACTAAGGACTATGGGTTTACCTCATAAGAAGGGAGAAGTTATACACATTGGCACATGTACCTTTATCTTTGTAGGAACAACCTTCGAAGAAGATATTCATGGTAGCAACCCTTCTCCTGTGGAGCGTTCTTTTGCTCACTATTAATTATCCAATTATTACCCACTCCCAAAATAGATCCTATCTAGCATGGGATATGTTAGTAAAGGCTTGGGATACCAAAAAATGACATTCAAGAGCCTTTAGATTTTGATGTCTGGCATGGGAAGTGTGGTGTAAGCTACATTCCCAAAAAAACCCAATATTTACCATTCAATAATTATGATTATCTTAAAACTTATACTAAATATTTACATCACATATTGGATTGGAGTGATGAGGATGAAGATCACTTTATCCCTATGATATTTTGTTGTATAATATGCTAAATTTTATGCATTCTGATGGTAAATTTGTTGCTTCTCAAGGAAACCCTACTTCATTATCTTATAGAGATCTTACAAAAATAGGGATTTCCACTCCTCTTCTATTGTTCCCCTTCTCCCATGCATTTTCATTCATTGCATTAAATCCATTGCATCCATACATGTTGCATTTTAGTATAAGTGCATTTCATAGTGAAAATCATATCAAGCATAAATAATTAAAAACATTAATATAACATTAAAAATACCATAAAAATAAAATGCATATGTAAAATCATTTCACATAAATGCAGCATGATATTACTCGAGAAGTAGAAAGATACATAGGTTTGTTTGGTCGATGTACCACAGTCCAAGCCCAATACACTTAACCATCCCTAGGGATGCATGCTACACTCAAAAATTAGCATACCACCCCAATCCCCTCCCTAGATTTGGGAGCATCTCCTATGCTCTACCCATAAAATATGGTCCTCATTAGGGCATGTTCATGAACCATGAAACCATCCATGGTTTGGATAGAGTTTGGCTTGAATTTATAGGGATGAAGGTGGTGGCACACACTGCTCCACTAGAACTACCTAGTATTACACCATCTAGTATATGGTTTCCCTCTATATGGTTACCTTTAACCTCTCCCCCACCCTATGTAGCTCTACCTATAGTAGGTGGATACCATCACCCTATTGGTTGTCGCTAACCACAACCATCCAATTTGATCAATCCCATTGTCACTCCTGGTCTAGATGGTTCACCTCTCCTTGGAGGTGGTCTACCTCCATTCGTGTCTTATCCCTCTCCACCTCTGTAGTGCTCGGTGCACTCTTTTTCCCATATATCCTCTTGGTCCTATCCTTTTGAAGAAGGTCCATTTCCATCCATAGGGTTATTATCTACACTTGTAGAATCTTTGCATCCCTCCCTAGATCTTCTTGACCTATGATCTTGCTCGAGCTAACTGATACTAATGTGGGAGCCTCTCTAGTACCTCTGATTAGTCCTAATCTAATAATCATGGGGAAAACTCTAATTTCTCTTGCATACTTGGTCCTAGTAGTAGTGGTGGTAGTTTCTACTATCTCTACTTAAATCCATGCTTACCCTTATCGTGAGACCTCTTGACCCTATTGCTACTGCTCTATGGTGTGTCAAGTGGTGTCTCACAGTGCTAGCTATATATATTGGCTCATGACTTGGCACCTCTATAAAAGCACTGGTGGGGATATCCTTAGAGGCATGACACTCTTATACCATCTCTAGTACCCAAGAGCAACCTCAATATCATCCATTCTTGGATCCACATAGAGTGGATCATACATGTACTCCTCTACCCATATCACCATATCAAGGTCCCCTTTGACTCTTAATGAATCTTGGTACACTCACCTATACCAATAGTCACCCAATATCAGGATCTCCTAGAAGATACTAAACTACCACTAGACTCGATCAAATATGAAGAGCTCCAAATCGTCCTTCATTGTAAGAAGACACCTAATCCTCATAATCCTAGCTAGCTCCGCTACATCCTCAACCCATATAGGGTGTAGATGCCACAGTATCTATATGATATTCAACCTCTGTAGGTTATCTACTACCAACCTTTCTAGTGGTAGATTCTCAACATACATCCTTTGGACATGCTCGTAGGACCTAGACCATCTGTATATTTTTAGCCGCTCTAGATTACAAATGGACCTGGAAGTGCATATGGTCTCTGTACTACTATGTGCTTCTAGCACCACACCTAGAGTAGCATTATGCATACTAATCCTATATGTCATTTGTACATGATATTGTACAATATTTTGTGCAATCAAGCTAGAACATATGGACCCTATACAAATTTCACTCAATGTTATTGTATGTATACCACTACACCCACTATAACCCATGATAAATGTCACATATTGGTATGGCACATTAAAAATCCTACCACCACCTTGTAAATCATGGTCATCATAGTATCAACCCCATAGCATCCCATCATCTCATCAATCAAGATCATACTCTCTCATACCTGGTGGTCCTAGCCAATTAACAATCTCTCTTGTATGGTCCACTTCTCCCATACCCTGTAAACTACTCTCCTTGTAATGAGGATACACAAGATGCACCACACATCCTCTAGTGTGATTGCCATCTCCCCTATGGATAATCAAAAGGTTGAAGATACCAGGTACTATCTCTCTACTAGTGCCATCAGTAGTGCTCTATTTTCTTCTACCCAGGGTATCTCTACCAAGTGGTCTAGCTCCACTACCTCTAGGGTATCTCTCTACTTGGGAGAGGCCATCTAGATCCACATCTAAGGAGCTCAATCGCCACTCATAGATCTCTAGTACATCATGTTGCATCCAAAAACATAATAATTTTTTTTCATTAGTCTCTTGTGCACATTAATAAATTACAATTAACAAAATTAATCTTCTTTCCTATTTTTTGGATCCACACAATGAAGGTTATCCTTTATACCTTTCATCAATGTTTGAAGTTGAAATTTAAGGATCGAGCTATCACCATTCTAGGTATTCCTCATCCACTCAAATATTGTTTGATGGTTGAGCAATATTAGTCTAGTATCAACATCTATCCTTCAGTTTCATCATATACTCTTCCAAGTTCCTCATCTCAAATTATTTGAGCAACTCAAAAGTCTAAAAGTGAGTGAGGAACCTCTCATAAAAGTTTCATCATGGTATCAAGTTAACAATTTTTTTCAAGATCCTATTTTAGATCTTGCCAAGCTACCACTTTCACCAAGGACTATGGGTTTACCTTATAAGAAGGGTGAGGTTGTACACATTGGCATGAGTACCTTTATCTTTGTAAAAACAATCTTCAAATAAAATATCCATGGTAGCAACCCTTCTCATGTGGGCATTATTTTTCTCACTAGTACTTATTCAATGATTACCCACTCCCAAAATAGATCCTATCTAGCATGGGGTATGTTGGTAAAGGTTTTAGATCCCAACATAAAGGTATTCAAGAGCCTTTGGATGTCGAAGTCTGGCCTGGGAGGTGTGGTGTAGGCTACATTCCCAATAAAAACCAACCTTTACCATTCAATAATGATGATCACCTTAAAAATTATTTTAAATATTTAGATCATCAAATATTGGAGTGGAGTGATGAGGATGAAGGACCCCCTTATCCCTTTGATATTTTATTTTGTAATATGATAATTTTTATGCATTTTTATGGTAAATATGTTGCTTCTCAAGGAAACCCTGCTTCATTATCTTATAGAGATATTGAAAAATTAGGGATTTCCACTCCTTTTGTTCAAAAATATGGTTCAAGTAGGATTTGTGAAGATTTTCATGTAAAGGCTATCAAATAAAAATCTATGAAGGAGATTCCTTGTGATTTTGATCATCAAGATGATCCCTATTCTAGATTTTTCTTTGATGAATTAGTTTCTTGCATGCCTGTTCTCTTTGTTAAGATAGGGGGTATAATTAGAATGTGTGTGAACTATAAAAATATTCACTTGTAAACACTAAAATAAAAAATATATAGATACATACATATATATACATATATACATATATAATTAAAAAAATAATTAATCATTAATTAGGCATACCTTACATTTTCATCTACCGCATTTATTTGTCTATCCATACTGCATGTTTGCCTATCATATTTTGCATGATTTGCTTGACATTTAATTGTATTTACATCTCTCATTATCACAATTGCATTGTTGTTTTCTCATGACTGCTTGATCATATAGTTCTCGAGGACCTTGTGACAATGGCATGTTATGAAACTTGGTTAAGTCATAGCTCACATGCATTGCACTCTCACTAGGACTCTAATGCCTAGAGAAGTCCCCAACTTAGGGATTTATTTTTTGTTTATTCCTTCCTCCTCTTGTTTTGCTTCCTTTCTCCTTTGTCTTTGCATTTGTGTTCCTTGACCTTGAAAGTTTTATTGATGACCATCAATTTCTGTTTAGGTAAAGGAACACAACTCTTCCTTTCTTTTATTTTCTTCTTCTCTTCTATCATGTGCATACACTCACACCTTGTCTTTCCCATTCACATTCTTGCACACACCACACCTGTAGCACCTATATCTCTCTCATCGAGTCTCCATAACCCATAGTCCTACTCAAGTTGGCTACTACTTATGTGGATTCTTCTCTAACCCCTCTATCGATCCTACTTCAACAGTTGTAAGGGTAACTCTAGTCCCTCCTACCTCCCTAGTCCAAGAAGTAGTGGTGGAACTATTCTCAAACCC
Organism: Wollemia nobilis; assembly: GCA_028583015.1. Lineage (NCBI taxonomy): Eukaryota > Viridiplantae > Streptophyta > Pinopsida > Araucariales > Araucariaceae > Wollemia > Wollemia nobilis. Next base: position 9,742,469 of record JAQPPZ010017218.1, read on the forward strand.
ATACCTACCTGACTTGGAACCTCTACATCAACACTGGTGGGGAGATCCTTAGGAGCATGACACCCCTATACCATCTCTAGTAATTTAGAGCCACCTTAGCATCATCTACCCTTATTCATATAGAGTGAATCATCCAGGTCCTCATTTTCCCATATCACCACATTAGGGTCCCCTTCGACTCCCAATGGATATCGATACACTCAATTATATGAGTAGTCACCCAAGGTCAATATATCCTAGAAGATACTGAACTACCATTGAAATTGGTTGATTTTAAAGAGATCCAACTTCCCCTTCTCTATAGAGATCCACATGATCCTCCTAACCCTGGCTAGCCACTCCTTTTTTGTTGTCCTCTACCCATAGGTGTCTACATCTTTCTTTGATGCATTTATTAGGCCATAAATGCATCAAAGAGAGGGTAAAATGTAAATGCAAAAAAAATGACCCACTTGAGTAAGTTATTATCCCTAGACCCTTAGAGAGACCCTTCAACTTTCCCAAGACAATTTTAGGCCTATCTACCCTCTTATTTTTACTTTTTTTTCTAGTTTTTACGAAATCATTATCGGCCCTTACGAGGTGCGATTTCACCTAGCTAGGGTATTCTCTTAAAAAGCCTTAACTTTTCAAACTAACCTCCTAGACATCGGTTTTCCCTTGGTTTTCCCATCAATTCTTGTTTCAAACCCCTTATAAATTATATGTTTGAAGCTTTCTTTTTTTCCTAGCAAAACTAAGAAACTTAAGTAAATATTCCTAAGCAAGTAATTAAGAATCCAAGAACAAGTTTTTGAGACAAGTGCTAAAAAGATCTTATTACAAGTGCCAAGTGATTTTTTGAAGGTTTTAAATTTTGTGGAGATCTCTTCTGCTACATTGATTGTGTGTTGCTACCCTTTGTGGATACATTTTGGAGCCCTAAGGAGGATTCTACTATCTTAGAGGTCTTCATCTTTTTTTTTTTTCTACCACCAGGTTGTTTTCTCTCATTTGCATTTATACATTTCTAATTTCACATCTATTATTAGTTTATTTGCATTCTTCTACTACATTTTCCTTCTATTGCAAAATTGCACCTCGTAATTACAGGGCATGATTTCACTAGAAGTGAAATTATGGTTGCCCTGTATAGGGCATGATTTTACCTATGCTAAGCTTGGGGGAAAACTTCACCATCGAATCCTATATTCTAATTTCATGTTATATTTAAAGCATAATTGCATAATCTACACTTTATTCATCATATTGTTTTGATGCATTATATTCGATTTGCTCATATTCCAAAAAGGTCAACTTTCACTTTTGCATTCTAAAGGTTAGCTAAACGGACCTAGGGGGATTGATTTTTGTACCTCCAATTATAGTCATATAATGACCTAAGTAGGCCCCCAGTGTTGATTATATTGTTTAAGGGTTTTGTAAAGTTATTTTGTAGGATAGAAGTTGTAGAACACTACTAGATGCAAGATAAAGTTGGGAACAACCACTGAATTAGATAAGTACCCTAGTATATATTTAGGCTATTTGGTGTTTGATTTATACTAATTTATTATTCAAAAACCTAGATCACAAGTAAATAAAAGCATTTGATCAAAATTTTAGGCATTTGAAATAATAAAAACATATAATGTGCATCTAGGGTTTTAAACTTGTTTATGCATTTCTATTGGACTCTTGCTTGAAGGTTTTATTTTGTAATCCTAGGGTTAGTGATCATTCAATCAAAGAATCATTCTAGGTTTAGCTCTTTTCTTCTTATATATTGTATCTTAGATTGTGATTTCTCTTTTCATAGCATAGTTTTAGAAAGGCCAAACATAGTTGTATGTTTAGTTAACACACTTAAACTCATTCCACCTTGGACTTGGAGCGAGTCCTAAAACCATTCCTAGTAAACCTTTATCTCTTTGCCCACCAAGTGAAGAGTTATAACCTACCCCCACGATTCACCTCATCTCCTAGCATATCTAGATGAGAATCGTATGCATTAGGGTAGTTTTCTCCCTCTATATGAAATATCAATTTTAGGACTTGCTCCAAGACTAATGTGGAATGTGTTTAAGTTTTTTAAATTAAGCATGTACCTATGTTTGGTATTTCTAAAACTATGCTAAGAAAATAAAAAGAATAATGCAAGATACAAGGTGCAAGAAGACAAGAGCTAACACTAGAATGATTCTTTGCTTGAATTATCACTAACCCTAGGATTGTAAAAAAAATCCTTCAAGGAAGGGTCCAAGAGAAATGCACAAACAAGTTTAAAACCCTAGATGCACACTATATTCTTTTATTCTTTTAAATGACTAGAAATTTGATCAAATGCTTTTCTTTACTTGTGACCTAGGATTTTGAATTTGAAATGAATAGAAAGCAAACATCAAACAACCTAAATATCTACTAGGGCACTTATCTTATTTGGTGATTGTTTCCAGTTTTATCTTGATCCAACAATGTCCCATATCTTCTATCCTAAAAAATAACTTCACAAAAATCTCATAAAATATGATCATCATTGGAGGGCTTGCTTAGGCTATTGTATGACTGTACTTGGAAGTGCAGTAGTCAAGCCCTCTAGGTGCTTTTAGCTAACCTTTAGAATGTAAAAGTGATAGTTGAAATTTTTGGAAGATCAAAAAATAGAATATACTGTAGAATAATTATATTATGAATATAGTGTAGATTGTGCAATTATGCTCTAAAGATAACATGAATTTCAAACCTAGGGTTTGGAGGTGAACTTCTACCCCTAATCTTACTATAGGTGAAATCGTACCCTATATGTGACAGCGATGATTTTTTTTTTTGGTAAAATCATACCCTATAATTATGGGTTAAAATTTTACATTAGAAGGAAAATGTAGTAGAACAATGCAAATAAACTAATGACGGATGCAAAATTAGCAATGTATAAATGTAAATGAGAAAAAACAACCTGGTGGTAGTGAAAAAGCAGAAAAAAAGATGAAAACCTCCAAGATAGTAGACTCCTCCTTAGAGCTCCAACACTTATCCACCAAGGGTAGAAACACACAATCAATGAAGCAAAAGATATCTCCATTAAATTAAGTAGCTTCAAAAACTCACTTGGCACTTGCAATAAGATCTTGTTAGCACTTGTATCAAAAACTTGTTCTTGGATTCTTAGTTACTTTCTTAGGAATCTTCACTTTATTTTATTAGTTTTTTAGGAGAAAAGAAAGCTTCAAATTCTCTATTTATAAGGGATTTGAAACAATAATGGGTAGGAAAACCAATGGAAAATTGATGTCTAGGAGGCTAGTTTGACAAGTTAGTATTTTCTAATAGAAAACCCTAGCTAGGAAAAATCACACACCATAAGGGTCGGTCATGATTTCACCAAGGCTAGAAAAAAGGGGGAAAGAGGAAGGGACAGAGGCCCAAAATTACTTTGGGCAAGTTGGAGGGTCTCTCAAGGGTCTAGTGAAAATGACTCACTCATGTGGGTCAATGTTTTGCATCTACATTTTGCCTCATCTTTGGTACATTTATGGCCTAATAAATGCATCAAAGAAAGATGTAGATACCTATGGGTGAAGGGCAACAAAAAAGGAGTGGTTAGTTTAGAAGAAAGGAGTTGTGCAAAAATGGTGTCATTTCATACTCTTTTTTATTTTGCACATAAATCAAGGCATTAGGGATATTAATACCTCTCAGGCCAGGGTGCCCCCTTGAGTTTGGGAAGGAATGTAAAATTTTCAATGAAACTTGAAATGGCATAAGTATAAGAAAGAAGAGAAAAAATAGAAAGAAGAGAGGAGAGGAAAAAAGAAGAAATCAAGAACAAGAAAGTAGGAAAATGTGTGAGTGTGTGCTCATGTGTGGTTGCTTGTTTTTATAGTTATATAATTTTTTTTTATGCATGGTGAAAACATAAATAATGGATGCAATGAACCTAAATTAATGAGGTTGAATGATATGAATCTAATCTAAATGCAATGCATCTAAAATACAAACCTAAATGAAATGCATGGACGAATGAAAAGAACACCCCAAAAGGATGAAGAAAAGGAAAATAACCAAAACATTATGAAGGCATATGTTTGCAAGAGGGACAAGGTGGAGCTAAACCTGATATGGATGTAGCACTCACTAAGATTAAAAAAGAGAAAGAGATATACCTGTTGGGTTGTATGCTCGTAAATGGTTGATTGGGGGATACCCCTCACTTGTAACCATGAAGCTATCCACTAAGGGGTGTGTTGTGTGCAAGAAAGTGATGATCAAAGTGAGTACTACCCAATGGGGTGTGGTGTATGAAATAAAGTGTATGAACATGGCCAATGGATCAAAATGAGAACCAAATCCTTTGACTTGGAGAAATACATAAGCAATGAAAACTTTTAAGGTAAAGGAATAAGAAGAATTGACCCAGTTGAGTTTAATTTTCCCTAGACCCTTATAGAGACCCTCCAGCTTGCCCAAGGCAAGTTTGTGTCTCTCTCCCCACTTATTTTTACTTTTTTCTTCTAATTTTAGCAAAATTTTGATCAACCCTTATAGGGTGCGATTTCACCTAGCTAGCATTTTGAACTAGATTCTAGGGGCATTAGAAACTGATTCAAACCATTCCAAACTAGCCAAATTGAAGAGTAATTTGGCCCCATATGCCGACACAACCTTTAGACCAGTTTTGAACTAGATCCCATTAGGATTGGTGGCAAAATCTAAGCAAATTTGTAACCGTCCCACCTGGGGATGGTTAGCAGTAGCTAGATGCACCTATTAGGGATGGTTAGAAAATAGTAGGGAATTTGAAGGAAATTCCACCATAGACCTCTTAGGAATGTTTAGATTAGCCTATGGTCCAAATTTGGTGAGATTTGGAGTAGTTTTGATGGCACATTTGGAGTCCCCATTGTTGCAGGTCTAGATGCCCCTATCAGGGATGGTCACTATTTTTGCTAACATTTTCCTTTAATATTGTGCTCAGATCTCTCCTAAAGTATCTATATTACAAAAATTTCCATTCATATATCATTTTAGAACAATTTTCATGTTATTATTAATAAGTTTTGTTAATGTTAGATGCATGTTTTCTATGTTTTCAAGGTTATGAATCTATAAATGCATATGCTATTAACCCCTTTTCAATATCTTGTGTGTAGGGGTAGGGTATACAGAGAGGAGGGGGGAAGGAAACGGGAAAAAACCCAAGATTAGCTCGGGTGTGGGAATGCGAGATGGAAAATTGCAACATCGCTTTAAGACCTTTGAAGGGATTAGATTCCCTTGCACATTGTAATGTTGAAATGTATCAAGTTATGGAGCCCTCAAGGGGATGTATTGTAATCTAATTTGAATCCATGAATGAATAAATACAAGGAGGAATCCACCATATTTTATTGCACATTATTCATCATTTCAATAGATTACTTATTTCACACTTTCCCTTTGAATGCATGCTTTAATCTGCTTTACATTTCAATAAAGTGCACCTTAAGGGATGTAGTAAATTTTGCTTCTTCAGTGGTGATCATGGTATTTGAGATTTGTAAGTCTCCCCTTTGAATTTGTCTCTTTTTGACCTTCATTTTCTGTGTTGAATGTTGCAGGATTTGGCTATTTTTGAGCAAAAATACCCCTTTTTTGCTAGGTGACACAGGGTGGGATGACCAGCTAGGTGACACTACTAGGGATGGCCCCAAACTGCTAACCATCCCTACCAGGGATGGTTACAAAACCAGAGGTTTTCTACAAAAAATTGTAGAAACAGCAAGTTCTAGGTCAGAAATTACACCTATTCTCACTTTCAATTTGCATATATACTGTTTAAATTGCTGAAATTTCAGAGTTTTCTTGTCTTCTTCATGCATGTGAAGGATAGATATCATATTTCAAAATTATTGCATTAATTAGATTAAGAAAAATAGGAAAAATAATAGTAGTTTACATGCTTTTTGTCTAGTTTGCCTGCTTGCAGCTTAACCAAAAGAAGGTTAAGTTCATATAGGTTGTCAATTTTAGTGGTTTCCTTTTTATGCTACTAACAAATCTGAATATAAAATGTACTTTCATGCATATTAGTGAATCATCATTGTATGTTGTATTGTTTTATTTCAATATTTAAAAGGAACACACACACACCACGATTCATTTTAACATCAATGACGTTGGGCTCTCACATCCAACCCATTGATTGAGACCAATCAATGGATGTAATTACCACTCCATTGACTCATAGAAAAGTATTATCGAGACCCATCCATTGGCCAATACCGACTCCAAGATCTATCCTAACCATGCAAAATAGCATGCATTCCTCTTTAGAGGGGTGTATCACTATGCATGGGGTGTTGGGTGAGGATTGGTAGGACCTATGCTACCTCATTGGATATGGATTTCATCACCATATTTAGCTTGTGCAAGTATATAGGTGAAATAATTTAAACATTTGAGTATATCATCCAACAAAATATCAAACATGCCAAGTATTTTCTTTACAAAGCAACACATATTGAAACACAACAAACAATTTAGGATTCACATTTAAAATATTTAAAAGAGATAATCATTTCTATTCTTGAGTGTTCCTATTGTTTGTTTGTTTCAAATTCATAAAAATTGTAAAAGAAGATAATCATATAGCACTTTAGAGTACATAGCTATGGTATATACCCATAGCCAAGCCCATTTAAGGGTGGAAGTTATGGGGAGTAGGGAAGAAGACATACAACATCTTCGCCTTGATCCCAAGGACATGGTCATAACTCCTTGGAGACCACCTACTCTTCTAGGCCCTAGAGGGGCTGAAAGGAGACCTAGCCAACAAGGGACCCCTACATGGGGCACCCCCATAGGTGATGGTCTCAACTTAGGAAACCATATCCCTACTTTCCAAGTGGTAGATGAATGGATGGTTAGTACTAGAGTACCTAGAAGGGGACCTAGCCAACAAGGGACTCCTACGCGGGGTACCCCCATAGGAAACACTCCCATTTTGGGGAATTATTTTCCTCATATAGATATGTCTAATGCCTTATTTTGATAAGAGTCACCATGCAATGGAGTACCACCCAATAGAGAAATCCCACGCATTTACATGTTTACTTAGTCTACTCCGCACACTACTGTGCAGGAGCATGAATTTTCACCTAGAGTAGGGTTGAATGATCATATTATGATTTCAAACCACCCTTCTCCAAGGTGCTATAATGGTGATGAGTATGATACTCATCAACATAGGTGGCCTTATTCTACCTTACCTTTCCTTATTTATGAGGGAAGACCTGAGGAACATCCAGATTATCCTCATGAAAATGTGTCAATGCAAGCACGTTGTGCCTCTACACCAGTAGTTCCTTAGGAACATCTATTTAGGGGTGAGCCTCAAGTCAATGCAGCCTCCCTCAATCGAGGGAAAGTTGTAATAGATCTTACGAACACCCATGAACAAGATAGATATCAAGGTAATAGTGCTAAGGCACTTAGACCTAATACAATTGATCAAATTAATCATTTGGTCAAGAAGTATGTTGACATCTAGGCCAAGTTTAATCAACTTAGGTCTGATAAACATTGCCTAGATCTCTTAGAGTAGTGGTAGAAATTAGAAAAAGAAAGACTTGAACGACAAATTCAAGAAACTTTGCATAATGGAGCTTCTACTCCAAACACGCGTAGATAGGAGGCTCACCCGAGGCAACCTAATTTCCAACAAGATAGGTCTCCTAGACCTAATCCAATGTTGCCTCCTAGACCTCCTAGGCCTGAAAAGAATGTATATAATAGGCCTAACATAGATCACCTTCAAGAGGCATTCGTTCCTCCTTGTAGGCCCATACCTGATACACCTTATGGGGCTTACGATGACTTGGAACAAAATGAGGATTATGTAGAAGCACCTTATGGAGGCGTGGATGATGTCAATCACCCACCCCAACCTATGCTTAATATTCCTCATCCACCCCTAAGAGTTCAAAATAAAGAAGAGGAAATCAAATCCTTGGATGCATATCAATATTTGTTGGCACGCTTAGAAACTGTAGAGGGTAGGATAGCTGGGAATGGGTCAAAAAAACCCACTTTGCATTAGCTAAAGAGTCAACCATTACACCCATCCATTCCTTCCCCAATATACCCTGAGCATTTCAAAATGCCAAAATTGGATAGATTCAAGGGGGAAGAAGATGCTCAAGAGCATGTCACAAGATTTTTAAATCTATGCTTTAACATATAGGAGAATGATGCATTGCTCCTAAGAACCTTTTTAAGTACCCTCTCTGGCCCTGCCATTGAGTGGTTCAACCAACTTCCAAAACATAGCATCTACACATTTGAACAATTTGCTGATGCATTTTTGGAATGTTTCGCCTTTAACACCAAAATAAAGGTGACATTAACTGACCTCACGGGGTTAAAGCAGTATGATGATGAGTCGATTACTGATTATGGCAATAGGTGGCGGATGCTTCTAGCAAAGTTACCCTATTTTTTACCACCATCTGAGTTAACTCAGCTATTTTCAAAGAGTTTCTTGAGACCCATCTCTTCAATATTGCAACTGCAACAATACCCTACCTTGGAAGAAGCTCTAGCGCAAGCTAGAAACATAGAGGAAATCAAAATCCAAGAGGGGGAAATAGCTAAACCTCGTAAGAAGGAGTGGACAAAGAACCCTAAAAGTAGCTCGACACCTACAAAGCCAGTAATGGTCAATCAAGTGGCCATAAATATCCCTACGCCTACACAAGTGATGCCTCCTCAAAAGGTGAACTATCAAGCCCAACCTCCTCCTACGAGTTATAACAATAATGGTCAAGCGAATCAGGGACAAACCCAATAGTATCACCCTAAGCGATAATTTACTCCCTTCATTAAATCCATGGATTCTCTATTCGATCGATTATGGGTTGCAAAAATGATTAATCTTCCAGATATCAAACCCATCGATCTAGATACAGGCAAACCCAAGCCTATGGGATACCGAGAGGATCAATATTGTAGATATCATCGGTAGAGTGGCCATGATTTACCAATGTGCTATGGTTTTAAAAACCTAGTACAAGATATGATTGAGAGGAATGAGCTCCAAGTGGATGCTCCACCTACCCCTAGAAATGAACAGTTAGGTATATACAAAGATCCATTACCAACTCATGAGGTACAGGTAGTGCCTGCTAAACCTATGATAGCTGCACCCATGAAGACAACACCTCCTATACAGGGGTATGTTGGAATGGTGAGTATAGTGACTAGGAACAAATGATATCCAAGTCAAGTTGCACAACCTGTAGCTTCGAATGATGTTCCAACGACGTCACAACCTACACCACCTATAATACAAGGCCTTCCACCTAGGCCAACGCTGACAATAAAGAACAAGCTTGCACAAATCTTAAGGACAATGTCAACGAGATTATCCATCTATGAACTAATTCAACAATCTACTCCACATAGGGAGGCATTTATGGAAATTCTCAAATCAATAGAGTTGCAACCACAGGAATCTAACTCTTTTGTGGATTTTGTGGGTCATGTGCAATAGTTCCAAGAACCAGTAATAACATTCCATGAACATGAGCTTAAGACAATAGCAAGTGATGTGGTAGATCCTCCTTTGCACATCATAGCATGTGTAAATGATATACCATACAAGAGAGTGCTCATAGACACTGGTTCCTCGAGAAATATCATAACAACCAAAGCTCTAAAGCATCTAAAGTTGCCAACATCTCATGTTGTTGCATCCACTTACACTTTATGAGCATTTAATGACACGATATGTTCTACAGTTGGTACTGTAGTCCTACCCATCCAGGTGGGGTGCAAGACCATATCGACATTGTGTCATGTGCTAGAAGGTGAAATGGCCTATAACATATTGTTAGGTAGACCTTGGATATGGGATATGAAGTGTGTCCCATCCATCATGCATCAATGTCTCAAATACACTCATGAAGGGCAAGTGCATATAGTCTCTACAGATCTAGAGCCCTTCAAATACTACAATATGGTGCAGCAGATGCCAGAGTCGACATTACCTTTGACTCATGTAGACTTTCAACTGAATACACCTATTCAGAGTCTACCCATTCCACCATCACCTTCCATTTCACCATCTACATCTTCATCCATACCATCCTCATCATGTGCAGCTTTAGATATGCCTTCGACATCGTCAGATCCTCCATCGAGGAACATGTCGAAGAGGCCAATTGATGAGAGCCCACCTCTAGTTTCCACCATATCCATGGAAGAGATTCCTTGTGTGGTAAATGAGGAATCACCTCCAGAGGTTCATACTGAGTTACCTCAAACATCACTTCCATCCCATCCACCTTCACCATCCCAGGTCACAGTGCATATGTCTAGTACAAGAATTGGAGAATATCTAGTGAGGAATGTCACAACGGTTCCATCAATAGAGATAGTGCAAGATATGGGGTGACCTCATCTTCCCATAGGGAGCATTGTGCCTCTTGGTCGACCACCCAACCAAACTAATTTCATATATGGGGGTCTAGAATATGGAACCTTGCCAAACCCTTCGAAAGAAGAAGATGATGAACCTTTTTTGGAGGATGTCAATTATTTGTCTAATCTAGATTATGCATTACAATATTTCCATCGATGCAATTGGCATGGTTTTGGCTTAGGCTTATATGAGCAGGGTCCCCATGTTCCATGTCAACCCCAATATCAGTTACCCTATGATAAGTCAGGGTTGGGACATAATAATCCAGTCCCATTGGATGTTCTCATAGAGAGCCTAGAGCATCTATGTCTAGGTTATCAAAATAAGCTTGCACGTGACCCATACACCAATACAAATCATATTCATTCATTGGGAGATTATTTTCCCATAGAAATGATAGATCAAGGTCTATCCAGTGATGTTTCCCAACCCCATGAAGTGGGGGAGAGCTCACATACCTTGCAATATGATAATGAGGAAGAGGATCAAGGTCCTCCTCACGAATGGATGAGTGATGATGAAGAAGATTATGGCATCACACCCATTAACTACCCAAGCTCAGATGATGAACATGAGTGAGTGTTCCCCTTGGATGATGAGGATGAATATTATCTGAACATGTTATTCCCCATCCAAGGCCCCATATGATACCAACTATTATCACATGAAGAGAATGCTCACCCTCTTTTGCATAGGCCACCACCAATTATTCCACTTCCACCAGAGCCACCTCCATGAGTTGAGAGATTACATCAGGTTTCTAGACCTACTCACCCTTGGGAGGGGAATCATGTGTCCATTAACATGATTTCTATAGATTTGACTACTCCATTGAGAAATTCGAGTGACCCATCGAAGCCGTTGCACCTCGATCTTGAGGCCATCGACTTTGGATGGGGGGACTCACCCCCATCACCATCAGAGTATTGGCCCTATGAGGAAACATTGCAACCATTTAAATTCTCTCTAGGAACTACTCAGGATGTTTGTCAAGCTGAGGTTGAACATGAATTTCCTATGGAAGAAGTAAACCTAGCTAATGACATTCACCTAATTCCCACTCCACATCAGTTGGAATATGGGTCTCATATGTCAATTGAGCCAACAATTGATAGGGAGATCGGTATAGATCCCGATAATCCCCATATTATTAAGCTAGGGGAAGGGCTATCCCCTATTGAACAAGATGAGTTCACAAATGCATTAAAACCAAGGATAAAGGCTCTTGCTTGGTCCTATAAAGACATGCCTAGACTAGATCCTAATCTAGTTACGCATAATCTTTCATTGGACCCAAAGATCAAACCAGTCAAGCAGAAGTTACGTAAAATGCACCCAACAGTAGCCTTAATGGTGAAATATGAATTACAAAAGTTGTTGGATGTGGAATTCATCATATCAGTAGCCTACCCACCATGGGTATCAAACATGGTGCCCATTAAGAAACCTGATGGGAGGATTCACATATGCATAGATTTTTGAGATCTTAATAAAGCGAGTCCCAAATATGAGTTTCCTTTACCCAATATTGATGCATTGGTAGATGCTACAGTAGGACATGAAATGTTATCCCTAATGGATGGATTTTTTGGATATAATCAAATCTGTATTAATCTAGAAGACCAACTAAAAATGGTATTCACAATGCCTTGGGGGACATTCTATTATAAGGTCATGCCTTTTGGCCTTAAGAACGCTGGCGCCACCTATCAACGAGCCATGACGTATATCTTCCATGACTATATGCACAAAATTTTGGAAGATTACATGGATGACTTATTGGAAAAATATTTATTGTGCCATGAGCATGTTGGTATACTATGTAAAGTCCTCGATCGCCTCATTGAACACAATGTTAGGCTTAATCCCAAGAAATGCGTATTTGGAGTTACATCTGGTAAACTCTTGGGATTCATAGTCTCTAAGTGAGGCATCGAGGTGGATCCAAACAAGGTCAAGGCTATCTTAGAAATGCCTCCCCCCACAACCATTAAGCAACTATAGATCTTGCAAGGAAAGGTCGCATCGATAAAATGCTTCATAGCACAATTATCGGATAAGTGTCGACCCATGAATAGGTTGCTACACAAGGGGGTCTCATTTCATTGGGACAAAGAATGTCAAAAAGCCTTTGATGAAATTAAGCAATACTTGGCTTCATCCACCTGTATTGGCTCCTCCACGACCAGGAGTACCATTCTATTTATACATCTCAGCCATTGAATGGGCATTGGGCATCATGTTGTCCCAAAAGAATGAATTCCATAAAGAACAGGCTACATACTATATTAGTCGTACACTAGTTAGCTATGAGATAAAGTATGCATACGTTGAGAAGCTATGCTTAGTAGTGGTCTTTACCACTAAAAATCTATGCCATTATATGTTAAATCATACCACGTATGTCATATCTAAAGATAATCCATTGTGATATATGATGAGCAGAACATATCACAGTAGTCGCATGATGAAATGGATAATGCTATTGACGGAATTTGACCTAGAGTTCATTGGATAGAAATCAATCAAAGGATAGGTTATAGCCGATCAATTAGCAGAGGCTCCTCTCCAGGATGATCAACCTCTTAATATAGAACTTCTCGATGATGGAGTATTTCATGTTTTAGAATCACCTGATTCTATCGAGCCTGAGTCATAGGTAGACATAACTCTATTCTTTGATGGTTCTAAATGTGAGCAAGGGGGTGGCACAGGTATCATGTTTTTCACACCACAAGGGGCTCCCATACCTCTTTTGTTTAAACTCGATTTCTCGTGTACCAACAACAATGCTGAATATGAAGCCCTCATCATAGGTCTTCAGACAGCTATCGCCATGAAAATTACAAAGTTAAACATTTTTGGTGATTCCTTGCTCATAGTTAATCAGGTTAAAGGGATATTCTAGTGTAGGTGTCCCATATTGCAAGCCTACAAAGCCCTAGTGGACAAAATTCTAGAAAAATTTGAGTGGTATGATATAGAGGCACTCCCTCATTCATCTAATCATTTTGTGGACATGATGGCCTCCTTAGGGTCGCTAATCCCACAAAACCCTTCAGATGATATCATGACTATTCAAGTAAAAATGCTAGTACAATCTGTGACTACGCATGATGAGCTTAATGCCACACCAGATGTTCACATGATTCAGATTGAGCCTTCACATGAAAGGTTCTCTCAACTACACAATTATTTGAATAACGTCAACTGGGGGACTCTGTTCTCTCAGAATTCTTTTGATACTAGCACAATGCTATATCTCCAAGTTCATTCTCAATCAGCATTTGCATGAGATGAACATCAAAAGGATTACGCTATTCATACAATTGAGGCTTCTTCACAACAATATTGGGCCATCCAGATTAAATATTATCTTAAACTAGGAAATATTCCACCTGGATTGTCGCATGCCACAAAGTGAGCATTCAAACAAAAGGTGGAAAAAAATATGTCTTATTAGGAGACATAATGTATCGTCAGAGTTATGAAGGTATTCTCCTTCATTGCTTAGACTCACAGGAGTTGGCTTGGGCCATTGCCCAAGCACACGATGGTACATGCGGTGGTCACTTTAGCGGCATGGCCATCGCCAAGCGCATTCTTCACATGGGCTATTTTTGGCCAACTTTAGAGCAATATTGTTGCGCTTATGTAAAGAAGTGCATGAAGTGTCAACATCATGCAAATTTGACACATGTACCTTCACAGGCCTTACAACCGATTCAATCGGTTTGGCCATTTGCACAATGGGGGTTTGATTTAATTGGGAAAATCTCACCTACCTCCTCAGGCCATCACACATTTATCATAATGGTGACTGAGTATTTCACAAAATGGGTGGAAGCAATTCCCCTTACCACTACGACTGGACCTCGCATCATGGAGTTCATGCTACATAATATCATATGTCATTTTGGTATTCCATCCAAAATAATATCGGATAATGGAACACCCTTCAAAAATAAGGATGTGCGTGCATTAACAACAAAGTATAACATAAAGCATAGCTTTTCCATGCCCTATTATCCATAAGCCAATGGGCAAGTAGAGGCATCCAATAAGATAGTAATAGCCATCTTGAAGAAAACTATTAAGGAAAATCATAAATATTGGCATAATCAATTACCTCTTGCCCTTTGGGCTTATCGCACTAGCATTCAGATGCCCACTGGGGCAACTCCATTTTCACTAGTGTATGGTGCTGAAGCTATCATGCCTCTAGAGTTAGAGATTCCATCGCTATGCATTTCCATGCAAGAATTCATCGACGATGATACCGCTAGGCAAGCTCATTTAGATCAATTAACATTGCTTGATGAATGATGTGTCAATGCCCTTGAGCATCTACGTGTTTATCAAGAATGCCTTAAGAGAGCTTACAACATGAAAGTACATGAGAGAGACTTTCAAGTTGGTGATTTAGTTCTAAAAGAGAACCAACAAAATTCCAATTTTCCACCCAATTTGTGAGACAAGTTTGTGATAAACTGGTTAGGTCCATTCATTATTACAAGCCATATTGGACCTAGAACTTATCACTTAGCATCCATCAAAGGAAATGAAGAGCCTAAACCAATGAATATTAGTCATTTGTGGCCTTTCCATGCTTAGAGCACCATAAAAATGCCCCTAGGTGGTCTATGACCATCTAGGTCAAAATAAAATACCCCTAGACTATCTACGATCATCTAGGTCAATCCAAAAATCCCCAAAGGCATCTATAAGCCCTTTGGTCACCATAAAATACCCCTAGGTAGTCTATAATATTTCCTTAGTGTCAATGACCATCTAGGTCACCTAAAATGCTCCTAGGTGGTCTATGACCATCTAGGTCAAAAAAAAATACTCCTAGACTATCTACGATCATCTAGGTCAATCCAAAAATCCCCAAAGGCATCTATAAGCCCTTTGGTCACCATAAAATACCCCTAGGTAGTCTATGATATTTCCTTAGTGTCTATGACCATCTAGGTCACCCAAAATGCTCCTAGGTAGTCTATGACCATCTAGGTCAAACTAAAATGCTCCTAGACTATCTACGATCATCTAGGTCAATCCAAAAATCCCCAAAGGCATCTATAAGCCCTTTGGTCACAATAAAATACCCCTAGGTAGTCTATGATATTTCCTTAGTGTCAATGACCATCTAGGTCACCCAAAATGCTCCTAGGTAGTCTATGACCATCTAGGTCAAAATAAAATACCCCTAGACTATCTACGATCATCTAGGTCAATCCAAAAATCCCCAAAGGCATCTATAAGCCCTTTGGTCACCATAAAATACCCCTAGGTAGTCTACAACATTTCCTTAGTATCGATGACCATCTAGGTCACCCAAAATCTCCTAGGTGGTCTATGACCATCTAGGTCAAACCAAAATACCCCTAGACTATCTACGATCATCTAGGTCAATCCTAAAAATCCCCAAAGGCATCTATAAGCCCTTTTGTCACCATAAAATACCCCTAGGCAGTCTATGACAGTTCCTTAGTGTCTATGACCATCTAGGTCACCCAAAAGCTCCTAGGTGGTCTATGACCATCTAGGTCAAACCAAAATACTCCTAGACTATCTACGATCATCTAGGTCAATCCAAAAATCCCCAAAGGCATCTATAAGCCCTTTGGTCACCATAAAATACCCCTAGGTAGTCTACGACATTTCCTTAGTGTCGATGACCATCTAGGTCACCCAAAATGCCCCTAGGCGGTCTATGACCATCTAGGTCAAAATAAAATACCCCTAGACTATCTACGATCATCTAGGTCAATCCAAAAATCCCCAAAGGCATCTATAAGCCCTTTGGTCACCATAAAATGTTCCTAGGTAGTCTATGATTATCTAGGTCATCCCAAAATGCCCCAAAGGCATCTATAAGCCCTTTGGTCACCCAAAAAGCTCCAATGGCATTCATCTAAGCCCATTGGTCAACCTGTATATACATATATATCAAAAATACAAAAACATCATCAAAATCATCAAAAATACAAAAATATTGTTTCATTGCACTTCATATAAATTGCATTAGGCATACTCATCATTGCATTATGCATCATTCAAAATTGATCATTACATGTCTAGCACCAGGTCTATACATTAGGCATCTATCAAAGTTAAAATTTTCAAAGTCAGTTATACCACCTATTTAAAATCATTTACCCTCCATATTATATGTTTGTTTCCCATCAAATAACCATTGTTGATAAAACATAGTTAAGAGTTTTCGGTCACTCAGCCATATCTAGTTTTCTTTTCAGATTTTGTAGAAAGCTATCATGATTTTTAGAAGGTAGAATCCTACTTAGATAATGCTTGGTATACATCAAAATCCCAACACATTTTTACATTAATAAATCCAAGTCTAGCACAAGGAAATATGAAAACTATAAAGTGGTCTAGGTTACTTTAAGTGAAAGAGTTTATCTTGCTCATCCCCTTGTGTGAATGGTTCAAAGATGCTGAGAATTGACAAAAGGACAAGTTCCTCCTTACCCAAAATCCCTTGCCCTACACTAGGGCAAGTATCCCAAAGAGAAAAATCAATAGTGATTATTATACCTTCAAAATATTCCAAAAAGAAACAGTGATTATTATCACTTCAAAATATGCAAAAACAAACAGTGATTATTATCACTTCAAAAAAAGCAAAAAGAAATAGTGGTTCTCACCACTACCAAAAATCCCTTGCTCAAACAAATAAAAATGAGCAACTCCCTTGAAAAATTCAAAATTAAAAGAAAATAAGGGAGTCTTGAACTTGAATCCCTGGAATTCTCAGCATTAGAGAACCATAAGGTGATCCTCATTACAGGTTTGGTGGATAGCCTACTTGGCAATGGTGGTATCCTCCCGCATGATGATATGTCTATCACATAAGCACCTTGCTTAGGTACAGACCAATGTTTGAATGTGGATGAGCTAGCTTGTTGTAGCCTAGATTACATAGTGGTCTAATCCAACTAAGTACAAAAACTCAGGATAATGAGACTCGTAGACTGATCTCTAATACAGATGGGTTGAGTAATCCCATTTGCACTAGAGCAATTTTATGCGTTATCATGGTAATGAACTCACATGCACACATAGGGATGTTGATTATCTTGGTTATCTTAGTAGGTGCATACTTTGTCAAAGGATCTTGCATAGTTATTATATGACTTTTGATTAGGTAACTAGAGTGTTTGAGTCTCTTAAAAACTACCAAACATATCATATCACATTACATTATCCATTTCATTTTACATCATATTATCACATATTTGTCAAAATTACAAAAACCATCTCATAGTGTCATATTAAACATGAAAATAAGATAGATACATTTTGTACAGTCTATGGTGCTAGCATATAATGTGTCAAATAGTCATCATAAATCCATCATACAAAATTAAATCACACCAATCATTACATCAAATCATACACATTTTTCCTTATGAAATTTTGTTTATTAAGTGGTGTTCATGAAATAGGATAGATACCGGATAAATATTAGCAATAATATTTAGACAACCACTAACTATTTTATGCATATCTTTTAATTTACAAAAGCATATAGAGAAAACTTACACATCTACACATCATCAAATCAAAGCATAGGATAAATACATGCATTCATGTTAGACATCCATCAAAAGCATCATAAAGCATATAAGCATCACATAGCATAAGTATCCTAAAGCAACAAAAGATGACATAATGATCAAAGCAAAGTCATGCATATATATATATATCCATATGCAAAATCCAAAAGCTACATCATAGTCCATAAGCTGCCCGTAGGCTACAATAAATGTGAGTCCTCAGACTTCACAATCCAAAAAACCAAAAATCCAAAAAAAACTAACAAAGTCTCCTAGCCATGGTCACGTAGGACCGACACCATGACTCTCTCCTCTACCCTCAGTAGGAGTCCATCATGAGCTCCCCAATATGCTACCCCTAGACCTACTCCCTCTAGATATGTCCATCCTCCATGAGGAACTAGGAGCCCTCATACGTGCAGATGACTATCCTATATCACTCCTCTGGCTACGTTGTGATCCAATGGCCAATGCTTGATCTAGTATGCGCCCCTTAAGGTGCACTATATCATCCTCCATCATATCCATATAGGTTTGATCCTCTCTACATCGAGTCTGATAGGTCACCACCAAACCCTAGAGATGTGCCATCTCCTCCCGCATCATGGCTATCTCATCACTACTGGAATCCCCATGGCTAGGGCCCTGTACACCAACCTATGCCTGAAGAGTAGCTATCAAAGCTGCCTACCTCTCCATATCCATCTATGCACTCTACACCTATGCCTATAGTAGATCTCTCTCCTCTACAAAATCCCATCGCACCCTACTAAGATCACCCCATAGCTCTATAATCATAGCCTCTCATGCTGCTAACTATACCTACATACCCTGATCTCCAAGGTCCTCCCCATCAAAGTCTAGTGGATCCTATACATCAATCAACTCCACCCTATCCACTGCCACATGATGATGCACAAACCACTCACCTATGTCTGCCTCCTCATAATATGGAGACTCATCTTGACCCTCCTCATCTGGAGCACCCCTAGCTATGCCCGCTGCCCTAGTAGTTGCATCCCCTCCTAGTGGTCCCTCCCCTCACCACTACCATATGACCCACCAAGCGTCATACTCCTCTATCATACCAACATCATCCAAATCAAAAATTGCCACCACAGGATCTGACTCCTCTCCTAGTGCCTCTACAATAGGCCATGCTAGAGTCCTCTCATCCCTATGATGATGATAGATCATAGGCTCCCTAGGAAACCCTTGGCATAGCCCAAACTATCATAGCACATGATCATAAGGGAAGTACTCTCACTCTATCCCATGTCACCCTATCAACCATCTACCTCATCGAACTCGACGTAGCTGTGTCTCAGCCTCCCTCCATGTGGGACAATCCCTGTAGGGCCTCCACTCAATATCTACTACTCTAAGCCATGCAAAAGCCTCTGCATAGTGCTCAACCTCCCTAGTGTGTCGATGGCTCCAGAATGCCTCACGTGACCTCTTCCATAGCTCCCCATAGCCAATATCCCTATCAAGAAGCTCTGCTTGAGTGGTCCATGGTAGTCCCCATGGTCGCTCCACAATAATATGTTGCCAACCCCAAACCTATAGTAGGAAGCTATAGCCCAATCCCTTCTACCCATGAGAGTGGATCTCATATAGCTCCTCATATAGTTACGCTAATAATGTAGGACCCCAAGCCATCACTATAGGCTCATCCTCTGTGCAACCCACAAGAGTGAACACCAACTCTATTAGGTTCCATGGGAACCTAGCACCTGAAGAGTCGGGAAGTAACATGTTGCTGATCAATGTCATCAATAAAGCGTACCTACCACTAAGCATACCTACCTAAAACCATGATATCACTAATATCCCTTTGCTGAGAAGATCAATCACTACATCCTCCCAATGCACCCCAAAGTTCCTCTACAACACGACCTCTCATCGCTCTGTAGGAGAAGATACTATAGGACGTCCCTCTATCAAAATACGTAGTATCTGATATACATCCTCTAACATCACTATCATCTCCCTCATAACTAAGTGGAAAGTATTAGTACGAGGGTCCCATAGATCTATCAGGGCAGTCAGATAGGCGCGGTCGCTCACTACGGGATCTAACCACGTAACCTACTTCAGGCCAATGGCATCAAGCCATCGCTAGTCTGTAGTAGTCAACATGTCTCTAGAAACCTAAAATAGAGTCAGAACTCTATACCGACTCTTAACTATCTGATCATGTAAAATAACTTGTCAAAAACACCCTAAAAATGCAAAAAATGACTCTAAAAATACCAAAAAAAAATGCCTAATAAAGGGCCCCTTTTGGCCTAGCTTTTGGTTGTCCCACCAAGGATCCAATTTGGTAACCATCCCACCCAGGGATGGCCACCAGTGACCATCCCCTACAGGGACGGTCCCCAAAAATGGCTAAAATAGGGTCATTTTGACCCCTAAAACAACCCTAAAAAAGCCCTAAAAAAATCATCAAAAAATGGCATAAAAAGCAAAATTTTAAACATGTAAAAGCTTAATAAACATAAAAAATAATAAATTACATTATCATTAGGGTTCCTTAACCTTAATTTAATGTGCATTAAGAAAATTGTAGCAAAATTCATGATTTCACAATAAAATAGGAAGAGAAAGACGTGTTCCATACCCGTTTCGCATCGGCTCCACCGCTTGTTGCATCCGATGGTTGGCTCATGTTGTTGGGTTGATATTTTTATAGTGCTCCACTTCATAAAATCACTCTCCTACCTCTCTCCTCTCCAACTCCTCCAAGCAAAATGCACAAATGAGCTCATATGCCCCATTTTGGGCTTATATAGCTCCAAAAGAAGCCGACCGTCCCTAGGTGGGATGAGCACACAATTGGCTGGACATCCCACCCTGGGATGGTTATAAAATGTGTACTCATATCCCCCTAGGATGGTCACCAAAAAATTGCACAAAAACAACTCCAAAAATGCAAAAATAGGGTCAAAAACCCACCAAAAACAAGGCAGAATGGTCTAAAAATTGAGAGGGATCAAGACTGAACCTATAATATTTTTGGATCCATAAAAAGTCTTTATTTTACTCCCCAATAAGGCCTCCATGGCTGGACCACTCCACGGGAATGAAATTTTTAGCCTTTTGCTTCCAAAATATTCATCAAAATAGTCAAAAATCCCCTCCAAATAGGTATATAGTACCATGGGCAAAACAGAGAGTTACCCCAATTAAGTCATATATGTCAAGTGACTCATCACTTTATCATTGGTCATGCCCTCATCGACTCATCGCTTGAGGGGGTAGTCATCATAACGATTTCATAAATCAAATCAACATAAAAACACTCAAAAGTGTAATTTTCATACATTCAAAAGAATCTTTGCTAAAGATAAATTTTCAAGCCCATGCTTGGGAAAAATAATCAGCATAAGAAACAAATAGGGATTGATCCTCCTTGAAGCCTCAGGAATCCACCCATGTATAGGCTTACAAGAACACAAGGCATCAAAACCTAGTATACCTCAAGCCCCTAAAACTATCATTACAGTGCGGCTGAAAGGTATACCCAAATTAATCCTTTGACTATGTCAAAAGCAAGGATTCCAAGAATGTATGCCATTTCCACAATGGAGGCATCTAAATTTGGTTAGGTTAATGAATAACCTTAATCATTTAGTGATTTAGTCATCTATTTTTGCTCAGTGCTTTGTTGTACATAGCGCATCCCAAAAAGGGGCATCTATAGACACCAAAATCACGTAAATCAGATAAGACTATTAGTGCATCACATGTGCCACTCTTATCGACATCATATGGCCCATTGGGACCCCCACAACGGATAGTGTCATACTAACTTATTTTTGATAAATCTAATATTATCTTGTAGTTTTGTGTTTATAGGTACTAACTCTAACTTTCATAGAGATTTTCAAAGCCCTGAGAACCCTCTTAGGCCCTCGTAATAGAGATTTAGGGTCTCTAGAACCAATTCACCCCTTGCCCCATGAATCAAATCTCAATTCATCCCCTGGATGGCGAAGTCATCTAGATAGCCTCAAAAACCCCTAAAATTACAGGGGTGAGTAGTATAAGACCTAATAAGACTATCCACAACATCATAGTGTAGGTATTTCCCTTTTTATACCTCTATTTTGAAAATTTTGAGAGCATGAAGCATACACTAGTTGAATAACAATTCCTAGGTGTAGGTTTCCTTTCTTTTCGAGCTTGTAGGATCATTAGATTTTTTTGAAATTTTCAGAACCTGCAACTTTCCAACAACTTTCTCAAATTTATTTTTCAAATAAATTTACATTTTCCTTCTTGTTTCGCATGTAGTATAAGCCTACATTGTTTCCCCCTTCATTCATAGCATCTATTGCTAAAATAAGTGCACATGCTAAAGTTTAAATTAGGGTTTCCTAATCCCCTCTTCCATGTTATTTTATTCTTGAAAAATTTTGCATTCTAAGATTGAAAACTAGGGTCTCCTAATCCCTTGTATTCCACACACTTGGATTGCATGTTTCCATGCTTTACAAAGATAGATTAATTTGCTTCACAAAGGCATCTAGGGCTAGATTATTTCTTTGCAAAGAATACGTTTATCTAATCATTTGATTTCAAAAAGGCATTAGGGTTAGTGTTTCTTTTGAAAAGGCAACTAGTTAGTTTCTTACCTTGCATACACCGTTAGCAAAACAAAAACCCACACACACTCACGTGGTATTGTAAACAAGTGGTGAGATTGGACTTCATCCCCAATCCATCACTCGAGACTGGTGTGGATCGAGTTTCACTCTCCATCAGCTCACCCCCTAGACACCTAGCAGCCCCACAGGAGCGGTTTTCTAGATTTCATCATCAAAAAATCCCCCACTTTTGTGACTGGGCCCTGGATTTCATCACCAGCGGTTACCTACGGAGTGGGATAGGATTTAGCGCCTTCATCCACAAGGCTAGTATAATTAGTGGAATTGGTAACTGTCATTCTTGACTAAGCCCTACCGAGGGTGAAGCGAAAGCATGGGTATGTTGATAGCAGGTCTTAGATAGTGCCACCTCTCTTCGTGAGAGGAATTTGTGAACTCACTTCAGCATAGTGGGTTCTCCCCTTTTAGGATATCATTTTACCGCACCTTCCATACAGGTCACCATTTGCACGTTGTGATACCATTCTATTCTGTGCATCTTTGGGTGTTGCAAGAGGTTTGATATCGATGACATTCCTAATTTTCTAGAGTATCCACTCCATTACCCATGATTCTACATAGGGAGTATCAACATTACAACACACAAAATGAACAAAACACTTTTACTTTTTTAGCATTTAGAATTGATTCCGGTCTACCATTGTTTGCATGATCACGGAACCGGTCTCAACACATTACACTATATATTGCTTTGTCACATACAACATGTCACTTGCTTTACATTTACATTATACATAGTCGAGTCTGTATCACATAGGGTTTATTTCTAAAACCCTTGTACACATGTCGCAATGCCTGTGGTCACTCGTAGTAGAGCGCATGAGCAAGCACGCTTCATAGAGGAATTGCCTACCACTTCCTCTAGTCAGTCCACTCTTACTCCTTCGATCATGAAGGGGAAGACTATAGATACATCTGATTCACGCATGGAATCCGATGTATAGTTCACACACATGATGCCTCGAGATGAGATGTCAACCTTGAGTGAAGTCCTTGCTACTTCACTCATAGAGGATTACCCGCTCCTATCATCCCCATCCTCACCTAATCCATCGACCACGTTCTATGACCATGTGATCTACATAGAGCCAGGACAACCTCATCCATTCTTTACCATAGATGAGGAGGTCATACCTACTTCTCCCACCTTCACACACCCTTTCTTCCAAAACCTATCTCAATCCCTTTTTGAGAGTGACTCATCCCTCCTAAACCGTACCCATCCAGAGGTCACATCATTCACCCCTACCATAGGAATGGTGTCCGACCCATCCTCCTCTACTATAGGAAACCAAAATCTATCCTTCCAAACTGCACAACAACTTCCTCCCCAACAGGAACCACAAGCATTTCCTCAAACCTCACACCCATACTCTTCACAGGAGTCCCAACCATCACCTTCCCAAGAGCCATTTTTCACCATATCAGAAGGCATCTTCCAACCACCCCTTCAGGAGCAAGATGTGCAAACCCAAGAGGGAGTGTACACATACACTTTCCCCTCAACCCAAGCTCCTACCTTAGTAGCTTACCCCACCTTTTCGGTAGCTTTTCCACCAATCTCCCAGGTATCCGGAGTGTATGATACCCAACCTTTAGAGCCACTTGTGTCTGCAGTGACTTTTAGGATACCGCCACCTCCTCCTTTTCAAGCTCCCACTACCAATATCCTTCCCACCTATGGATCGAGACCGATAGCTTATCCACCCACCCAACCAAGCTATTCTACGTAGTTTAGCTTCCCTACTACCTACCCTCTAGGATAGAGATAGATCCCATCCTTTGATACCTCATCTCGACCACCCCTAGTACTGGTAGCTCCAACACCTACACCATTACCAGTTGCACCCAACTTCTTTATGCCTCCCCCATCTTGGTCATCACCACCTACGGCCCAACCATTACAATAGGCTCCAACCCAACAAGTACCCATGCCACAATCGTATGCTTCCCAATCATAGTACTATTACCCAAAACAAACACCTACCCCACAACCTAGTCTGCTTGTAGATACAATAGCACATGTCACCCCGCATTATAAATATCAAGCGCAACCTTACTCTTCACAATATTGGGAAGAGCAACAATACTAGTATCCACCACATCCATAGGGTCAACCTACCATAGCTCAGTCCCCTACTCCTATGACACCTGAACTTCAACTCTTACGAGATGAAGTCAAAATGCTAAACCTATGCACCTCTAGTTATGGGCCACAAAAGCCCTATTATGATGAGTTGTGCAACGAGCTAGTCCACCCATCAGTTCCCATTCCTCCCTACCCCTATCACTTTGAAATACCAAAATTCGACAAGTATAGAGGTAAGGAAGACCCTAGAGAGCATGTGAGCAATTACCGCTCATCCTGCTACCAACTTCACAGTAGTAACCCTCTCATGTTGTGTACCTTTTCCCTCTTGCTCATCGGGATAGCATTGGATTGGTACAACATGCTCCCATGCCATAGCTTGTATACCTTTGAGCAGCTGGCCAACTCCTTCCTAGAACACTTTTCCATCAACATCAAGAAAAAGACCACATTTTTTGATGTCTACGCCTTATGACAAGTGGACGATGAACCCATTACTGAGTTCATTTCCAGATGGAGAGCGATTATCCATGACCTCGCCCATAGCCTCCCCACTACCGAGCTCGTGACACTCTTTTCCAAGAGTTGCCACAAACACATCTCCACATCCCTCCAGCTTCACCAAAGCCGCACCTTTGAAGATGCCATTTCACAAGCAAAAGTTATTGAAGATATTAAGGTTCAATCTGGGAAGATTAAGTTGAGAGCCAAATCCAACTATAACCCTAATTTCTACTTCAATAGGACAACACCAAATCAACCTTACCCTAGGCCACCTCAAGCCAACCAAGTCGCAACCACTACCCTAGTGCCAGCACCGACTCCTCCACCCTATACACCACAGCCACAAGCATTCCAAGCTAATGCTCCTACCCCACCTCAACCACAACAATACTGAGGCATGCACCCACAGGTTCCACCATGTAACCTCACACCATTATCCAAACCATTATCGACTTTATTTCATAGATTGTATGAGGGTAACCATCTCGTCCTACCCGAGATCCACCCATTGGATCCAAATGCACCCAAGCCTCATGGATACAATGAGTAGCTCTTTTGTCCTTTCCATAGACAATGTGGCCATAATATCGATTCGTATCGCTCCTTCCATGGGAAAGTTCAAGACCTAATCGATAGGGGCACCATCCAGGTAGCAAACCCTCTAGCCCCATAGAATCAAAATTTAGGGATTTTTCAAAACCCTCTATCAGATCACAGAGGACCCAATCCTCCTAGACCTCCAAACAATCCCCCAACACCACCTCACCAAGTGAACAATGTCCAACATGATCCTCCATCACATGGTGTAGTAGGTATGATCAACCTTACTATGAGGAACCAATGGTACCCATCATGCCAGACAACACCTATCATTTCCTTGCCAACTCAGTTCACATCACCACAAGTACCTCAAATGCCTACTACCATACCACCACCACCTCAAAATATGATTACCATCCATGGTAGCCTAACCCATCAGTTACATAACACCCCCATGCAGCTATCCATATTTGATCTCCTACAGTAATCTCAACCCCATCGTGAGGCATTGAATGACATCCTATGTTCCATTGACTTAGAGACACATGACACGAATGCCTTTGTCAATTTTGTAGGAAATATCCTACATTGCCTCCAACCCTCAATTAGCTTCCATGACCATGAGATAATAGAACTCGTAGGAGAAGGAGCAGATCCCCCTCTCCACATACAAGCCACGATCAATGATATCACCTACAAGTAGGTACTCATTGACACGGGCTCATCCATTAGCATTATATCCATAGTAGCTCTACATCACCTGCATATCCTACCAACCCATTTCACCATACCTTCCCTTGACCTACGTGCATTCGATGGCTCCATGAGACCTACCATAGGATCCATAGTGTTACCTATCTACGTAGGCATTCATACCATCTCTATCCTCTTTCACATCATCCAAGGAGAAATGCAATACAATATTCTCCTCGGTCACCCATGGATTAGAGACATGCAGTGTGTCCCTTCCACACTACACCATTGCCTTAAGTACATCCACAATGGACTAGTTCACTATGTCCCAACCGATGGAGATCCATTTAAGTTTTGCAACATTGTAGACCTTCCCCCTGCACCATCATTCTCATCCTCCCAACTATTCCCCGTGTCCTCTCATCAGTTGGTAGGAGCATCGATATCCTCCCCAACTTCCACCTCAATATCCCAGTGTTCATCAAGAGCACAAGCCTCGATGTCTGCACCATTAGCACCATATTCCATGGGACCCAAAACCTCTAGCATGCCTTTCTCATCACCATCCTTATGGCCTCCACAACCATCCCAGCCGATACCATTCCAATTTCCACCTGTGGTGTCGCAACCACCATCGCCACCCATTACACAACCTGTTACATTACCTCCTCCATCCTTACCTATGGAAGCCCCTATCCTTCCTATGCCACAAACACCTCCTCTTCCCTTTTGACCATGGCCTAGGACATTCTCGTCCCCACATAGCCCAACGCCTGCACCGATACCTTCCCCTACATAGACCAAACATCCTATTCAAGCTACAACAACCAAATGCCATGAACAGGAACAACCGACACCCAATTCAGATGAACAACTTCCACACCCTTCAGCCACTACCATCAAGGAATCCTAGTTTTCACCTTCCTCATCTGATTCTGATACCCCACCCTAGTCGCCAGATCGTGCCACACCACGCATATCCATTTTCATGTCTAATGGTGGCCCAAGAGACTATAATGTACGCGATGCCCATGTATGTGACCCCCTATCCAATCTACCCAAGATTTTGGCCATCCCTCAGCCTCGATGTTGACTATTGGAACCGTTGTCCAATTAGGAAGTCCTAAAAACCATACCAATTTTTTTTATGTAGGAGTCAACTCTTTGATCCCCCCACCAGCTTCTCCACCACCACAAGCTAGCTCTTGTGATGCAATTACGCACCTGGCCAACCCTCATTTTGCCTTGCGCTACCTCAAGCATTTCCATTGGCATGGATTTGGGCTTGGCCACTATGAACAAGGGTTACGTACACCCATTAACCCTCATGTTCGATCACCCACCGACAAAACTGGCCTAGGCTATCACCCAACCACCATCTATACACTAGAATATGAGATCCAATATTTATCCTTACATCCTCCTCCATGTCCAACACACACCTTGGAGGAGTATATCGATATGGATATACTAGAAGACACTCCCTCACCTAGTTCTACCATTGTAGTCCCTTGTGACTTTTTCCAAGAATCTCCTACGTCCGATACCTCCTCATTCTATGATGTTGGTAGATTGGTAGACCATTTTGCTACCTTATCCTTAAATGCAGTACCAATAGAGCCTGATACAATCCCTCCTGAGTCATCATCGATGTGCTTAGCCACGTTCCTGCCTATACATAGGCAACTACAGAGAGCGGCTACTCATCCTCGTTCACCTCTAGTTGTTCTATGACCTCCCTTGAGTCTCTTAGGGTGCGCACAAACCATCGAGCCCTACTCACCAGATTCCTCCCCACCTACTTCACCTACAACATCGATCAACATGGTTGAGGTAGACTTGTGCTCTCCCCTCCGTTACAACCACCAATGAATTTGGGATGATACCCCAAACCCAAACTTTATAGATCTCATGCATATCTCACCCATACTAGTGCCTCGAGATTTCCTTCTCTCACCTCATGTCTTGTGAGCTGCAAATACCCCTTCCTCATCCACATCATCCCAAGTCCCTTAGGTCCATCACACGGGCATCTACGTAGATGATGAATATGAGTTCAGCGAAGCCATCGATGACTTTAACCTCATTCCTATCCCCGAACAGTTACATGATGGATCTCGCATGCTCATTGAAGACACTATCGATGTCGACATTGGAGATGATCCTAAAAACCCCCACATCCTCAAACTAGTCGCTAGCCTCTCACCCGAGGAGCGCATCACCTTCACAAACTTCCTTTGCAAGTACATTAAATTTTTTGCATGGTCTTACAAAGACATGTCGGGACTTGACCCTACCGTAGTGGTTCATAATCTTATACTCGATCCCAATGCCAAACCAGTGAGACAAAAGCTATGATGCATGCATCCAACTATCACATTAATAGTGAAGTCCGAGCTCCAAAAGCTCCTAGACATCGATTTCATTGTACCCATCGACTATCCTGAGTGGGTATCTAGCATGGTCCCTGTACCTAAGCCATCTGATAAAGTTCGTGTCTGCACAGATTTTCATGATTTAAACAAAGCCTGTCCCAAAGACAATTTTCCCCTACCTAACATTGACTCCCTTGTCGATTCCATCGTAGGCCATGAGATGATCTCCCTCATGGATGGATTCTCAAGATACAATCAAATCAGAATCAACCTAGTCGACCAACACAAAACCTCCTTTACAACACCCTGGGGGACCTTTTGCTATAAGGTCATGCCCTTTGGCCTCAAAAATGTTAGGGCAACCTATCAATGTGCCATGACCTATATCTTCCATGACTTGATGCACAAAAATGTTGAGGATTATGTAGATGATCTCATCACAAAATCCAAGAAATGTGTAGACCATCTCAAAGATCTCCATCAGATTTTTGATCGATTATTAGAACACAACGTGTGCTTGAACCCAAAGAAGTGTGTGTTTGGTGTTACCTCAGGAAAAATACTAGGATTCATTGTCTCCTAGTGAGGCATTGAGGTTGATCCTAGTAAGGTGAAAGCCATCATCGAGATGCCTCCTCCTACCACATTAAAGCAATTGTGTAGCCTCCAGGGCAAGATCACTTCTATCCATAGATTCATAGCACAATTATCCGATAAGTGTCAGCCATTCAACCATCTCCTATAGAAAGGAGTAAACTTCAAATGGGATGATAACTATCAAGAAGCATTTGATGCTATCAAAACCTACCTTATATCACCACCGGTTATGTCACCACCACATCCAGAATTACCATTGACTCTGTACATTTCAGCCATAGAACTTGTGCTAGGTACACTTCTAGCTCAAAAGAATGCACTCGACAAAGAGCAGGCTATCTATTACATCAGTCGTACACTAGTTAGTTATGAAACAAGATATGGATACATGGAAAAACTATGCTTAGAAGTAGTATTCGCTACTCAAAAATTACGACACTACATGTTAAATCACACAACCTTTGTCATCACCCGAGATAATCCCCTTCGATACATGATGAACAAGAGCTACCACAATTTGTGCATAGCTAAATGGATCATGCTCTTAACTAAATTCGACCTAGAATTCATATCCCAAAAATCCATCAAAGGGTAGGTCATCACAGACCAATTGGCTGAAGCCCCTTTGATTGACAATCAACCCCTCCTCATTCAGCTTCCAGATGATTCCATCTTCCACATAACCAAAGCTGAAGAATATGTCAAACCCAAAGTTGTAGCTGACCTCACCCTATTCTTTGATGGTTCCAGATGTCTCCATGTTGGGGGTGCAGGCATTGTCTTCTTCACACCTGAAGGAGAGCCACTCCCATTTTCATTCAAACTTGACTTCCCCTGTACCAACAACAATGTAAAATATGAAGCCCTAATCCTAGGACTAAAACAAGCACATTCCATGCATATCAAATGCCTCCACATCATAGGTGATTCACTCCTAATAGTCAATCAAGTGTAGGAACTCTAGCTATGCAATTGCCTAGTCCTCTAATAGTATAAGAAAATCGCACAACAACTCTTATCCCAATTTGAGTGGTATGACCTCAAAGCCACTCCATGATCATAAAACCATTTTGTAGATACTATGGCCTCCTTAGGATCCCTCATTCTACAAAACCCAACATTTGACACAACATCCGTATCCATCCATACACTCACTAGATCTGCCATATCACCCACACCTCCTATAGATGATGGTGGTGTGTATGTGGTAAACACTGAACCCCATGATCCATGGTTCTCACAAATTAAAGAGTACATCAAACTAGGCTTCCTACCATGTGATTTACCCCATGCTCAACGTCGAACCTTCAAACAAAGAGTGATCCACTACACCTTGCTGGGGGACATCCTCTATCACCATAGCTATGATGACATGCTCCTACGTTGCCTAGAACTACAAGAATCATAATGGGTTGTACAAGAAACCCATGATGGTACTTGTGGTGGCCATTTTAGTGGCATGGCAATCACCAAATGCATCCTCCGAATGGGCTATTACTGGCCCAAAATGGAGCATGACTGCTATGAATATGTGAAGCGTTGCATCAAATGCCAACAACACGTGAACCTAACACATCTCCCATCTCAAGCACTTCAACCTATCCAGTCCATGTGGCCTTTCTCCCAATGGGGCCTAGATCTAATTGGATAGATTACACCAGCTTCCTCAAGCAACCACAAATTTATCATCACTACCACAGAGTATTTTACCAAGTGGGTCGAAGCCATCCCATTGGTCCAAACCACAGGAGCTAAAATTGCAGCATTCATCACAGATCACATCATATGTCATTTTGGAATTCCCTCCCAAATCATTTTTGATAATGGGAAATCCTTTAAGAACAAAACTATCTGAGCCCTGTGTGATAAATTCCACATACATCATAGTTTTTCTACCCCATACTACCCTTAGGGTAATGGCCAGGAAGAAGCCATAAACAAAACCATTTGTTCCATCCTCCGTAAAACCATAGCAGAATCTCACCATGACTGGCATAATCAAATACCCCTAGCCTTGTGGGCATATCATACGAGCATCCATACTCCTACTGGGGCAACACATTTTTCACTTGTATACGGGGTAGAAGCTATCATGCCCCTTGAGCTTGAGATACCTTCCTTAAGGATATCTATGAAGGATTTCATTGATGATGACACTGCTCACCAAGCTCATTTAGATCAATTAACACTTCTCGATGAACGTCGCATTCACACAATCGAGCACACATGAGTCTATCAATATCACCTTTACCATACCTACAACAGTAAGGTACATCAACGTGAGTTTAAAATTGATGACCTAGTTCTCAAGGAAAACTAGCAAATCACAAGTCAGCCTCACCAGCAGTGCGACAAGTTTACCCCAAACTGGTTGGGCCCATTCATGGTTACACATAAATACGGTTCAAGAGCATATCATCTGGCCGATCTTGAAGGCCTTAACAAACCTGAACCCATCAACATCTTGCATCTCCATGCATTCAATACCTAATACACATAGGCATTCACCATCACAAGTAGTATACACTGCTAGGCACAAGCACACTAGCTACTACACACATCACCAAACATGCATTTCTATTATTTTACAATTACATTATACATGCATGTTTATTTACTCTTTGATTGTCATTTATATACTATTGGTATTTGTTTCTCTTTTTGTAGGATCTACATTATCCACATTCACACCAACAGTAGCAATACACGATAACACCATGCAGGATACTCTGTGACCATAGTCCATACCCATTACACTAGCTAACCTAGCCCAACTAGTACTTATCATTCACCCTAGGCAGACGTCACATTTGCCACATTTGAATCATCACACATCACCCCACCACATGGCAACTCACCATCGAGGCTCTTCCTATTCACCCCACTTCAGAGACAACCAGGTATCCCTATCCTCTTTTGATGAAAAGGAGGAATCCTCCCATCCCCAAGAATAGGGGTCACCCTCTCATCCACCTGATGATTTTAGAAACCCCTACTCACCAATAGATCATCCCCATCACCCCCTAGGAGCCTATCACCCTCCTAATAGAGGATACACTCCATCATCTAGCTCATCCATCATGCCTACCCACCCCGCTTCCTAATGGTGAGTCCACCTACTCCCAAGCTTTGCAAGCTCATGCTGCACAAGCCACCCAAGCCGCCTCCATGGGCATACCTCCATCCCACATGCACCATCATTTAGGGCCATCCCCCATGCCACCCATACTCTAGACACCACCTTCCCCCTATGAGGCTTGCCTTCCCAGAAAGCTTTCCAATCGCCTAGGCCTTTTCATTCCTCCCCTTCATCATCAAGACCTCATCCAGCTTCCCATGCATATCAGGCTACACCACACACATCAAGGCCCCGATCACCACCTTCACCGATACTATCACCACAACATCATGAGATACAACATATTTTCTCCTACATCAAGGCTCTAGAGCTATAGATGAGCCACTACCATTTCCATGTGCACCCATGCTAGTCTCCCATGACCCATGCACCCTCGCCTTCACATAGATCCACCCCTCAATCTCATATCCAACCTACATTGGACTCCTACCCCACGTTCCCGTAGGTAGACCGACCTTCATCACCTCCAATGGAGCCTTATATTTACCCTATGCTGATTCCATTCACACCATTGTTAGAAATGTTTTACCATCTCATGCATCAAGGCCTCATTGACTTACCAAAAATTTAACCCATTGATCCCTCATGCTCCTAAACCATGAAACTATAATGAGAATCAATATTGCATCTACCATCACCAACCAGGTCATGACATTGAAGAGTGTCGATCATTTGAGAACCTAGTGCACAACATGTTGCATGGAGAGTGAACCCCATCACCAGACCGTTCCATCCCATTTAGCCAACTTCTGAGTCCTCCACATTGCATCACCCCTAGAACCTTACCATCCCATAGCACCCTGATAACACCAACCTGGTACATTCATAACATATCCAACTATAGAACAACCACGATCCTAGCCGCATCATCACTTCACCATCCCACTCTCGATCGGACCCATGCCACTTTTCCCGATAGTAGTTCTAGTAGTACTTTCCTTCTTCTTGCCCTTTCTTCTACTTCTTATAGTAGTTGACTCACTTCTTCTCTTCTCTCTCTCTTGGCTTTAGGTAATCCCCTTATCTTGTTGGTTACCAAAGTCTATTTCTTCTCACTTCTTCTAGTTGTACATCCTACTCTTACATCTTCCCTCTCTTGGTGACTATTACATACACTTTTGTAGCTCACAACTTATGCACCTACTACACACACCCCACACGCTGGGGCAACCATGATCATAGCATCACACTTTTTGTCATTACAATGCACTTTATTCATCTGTAAATAAATTTTCCAAACTCCTTCATCTATATGCCATGCATTTCCTCTTGTAGATATTGCATTCCCCCACTTGCATCATTTACATTTACATCCATTGCACATATCCATATGTTTTTCATTTAAACTTTTAGTTCATGTTTGTACATTCTCCCCCAAAATATGCCTTTAGCAAGAGTAATAAATGCACTTGTTAGCATCACCACCTGGATGTCCATTCCCCCTTTTTAGGATCAGGGTATACATAGGTGTCGTGTTCGACTTTGACTACTCTTTAGTTCAGTCAATCCAGTGTCACCCATAGCTACCGAGTCTTGTACATTCTTCTTATGGATCTTTAGGCTGGTTCAACTTCTCTCATGGACCATACACAACAGGTTATACATTAAACAATTTTGAGTCTAGGAAAGAGGACATCTTGAGTAGATATCACCATCTAGCGAACGGTATCCCCTGCTCACCCTATCACTTGCATGGTCAACATACGACCTGGGGATAAACAAAGGGATCAAGCATAAGCAAAAATAAATGATTGGGTAGAAAACAAAAGTCATCACCCATACAAAAAGAGCACCACCAAAAAAAGAAAAAAGAAAAAAAAGAGCACCACAATAAATAGGTCAACACTAGAAGAGGGGCAGAAAACAAAAGGAAACACCTCTTGATATCACTCATGTTATGCTTATCACCTTTGGTCCTTAGGTTCAACATAACACCATGGGATGATTTCCATCGCTAGCAATAGGCTCCAAGAGCCTACCTACCAATGGAATAGTCTTACAAGTGGCAACATATCTGTAACATTAGCATCCTACTTTTGTATAGATCATTGTTGTGGATGGATGAGCTAGCTAGTCTAGTAGCGTCTACAACGGGTTAATCCTACCTCCCTCAAAATGGATAAATGAACCTTACACATGCACACACATAGGTCCATGATAGATTTTGAACCAGCCCGATTAGTTATAAGTTGCCACAATACTTGTATAGCTAAGGGTCTGAGATTTGATTATCACAACTATGTTGGTCAAAGTCATTACACATGCCTTACATTATCCAACATCCCTGAAATCATGGGATGGATCACATCCATATAAGTAAATGCCATGATACAAGTGCTTCCTTGGCATATTTCAGTATGTCCATACATGCATCCATGCATCTATGCCATATACACTTAGTACACATTATAGCTATTGCATTCATCCTACATGCATTTCAATATCAAATCACATTATTGCATTCATCCTACATGCATTCCAATATCAAATCACATCATTACATTCATCCTACATGCATTCACTACAAAATCACATCTGATATTACATCATACCGCATTCGAAATACAATCATGCATACTACTCTACAATTCATTCATACCACATAATGATAATAGATCTAAACCATATCACACATGTATATCTATTTATCATACATACCTACAAACTATGTTATGCTATCTATGCAAACATAACAAGAAAACACATTTCAAACCATAACAATGACACATATATATATAACAACAGAAATCAAAGTATGTATATATATATCATCCATACAAAATACCTGAAGGCTACAATCTGGGACCATGCCCATCATCATATAGCATCTAAAATGTCCATAGGCTACAATACATAGAAATCCTAACTCCCACCAGGAGTCTCCCCGTAGTCCTCACGACTCGCTCGCATATCCATATCCATGCTCAACTCTATCCTAAACTCTGGAACTAGATCCACGATAGGTTGATCCTACACTACAACCCTAGCACCCATATGTCCCACCATAGCAACACTATGCTAGCTATGATGTGAATAGGCTCACACTCTAGATCGGGACCCTGACTATGACACCATCTGATCATAATTAGGAAGAGGAATCTCGTGCACCGACAGAGTAGTCTCACATAATATATTCCTAACAGACTCCACAACCAACTGACTAGCCAATCTCATAATAGTCTGCTCCTGCCTATTCATCCTGGCCCTTAGCTGCTCCACCTTAGCCTCCAACTACTGAACTCTATCTTGTAGTGCCTATGTCCCCTCCTCCACACCTCACCTCTCCAGGACATCGATAGGAATCTCCACCATACCAACAAAAGCACCAATATCAATGGTATCATCTATACCACCTATATCAGTAGCCCCACCTCTCTCCTCCTGTACTCTAGTAGCCTACTCCATAGTCACATCAACATCCATAGGTACCTCCTCTACCCTCACTCCCTGGGTGCTTATTGCACTACCCAAGCATCATCGTGACCATTATAGAGAAGCCTCCTCCTCATCGCCCGCTACACCCTCTTCCCTAGCTCGAGCCTCCCTATCGACTTTCCTCTCTGGTGGAGGTGCCCTAACATCAGGTGCCACCCATCAATCAATCACACCCCTGCCAGGCTCCCAACCCTATAGTGCCCACCAAGCCTCAAACTTTGGAGTTGCCCCGACATCCTCTACATTTGGGATAGCTATAGGTGGATCCCTCTCCCCAACCCAAGGTAAAACCATAGGATGCTCCCCTCTATCCCCTTATCACCTGAAATAAATCACAAGAGCCCCTGGGACATCCTATCATAAGCCAAACTATCGCCTCACTTTATCAAACTAAAAATACTTGGTCTACTAAGTATATCTCCCCACTAACCATCTGCCTTGTCATATGGCTTGTAGCTCCTCATCATCCTCATCCCACCTGACCCCACCCAACCAGGACCTCCATATAATATCACCGGGTGTCAGGCCTCCAAACTTACCCCTCCATAATAGTGGGTCACCCTCATGTGGCCTCTTGATACCCTGCTCCGCCTCTGTACTCCACCTCAAAGCATAGGGCAAATACTCCTTGCCCTCTTAATGCATAGGGTTAGGTAACAATGAGGGCCTCTCGATAGCTATGTGTTCCCATGCCCACACCTACAACAAGGGAATCACACTCAATCCTGTACTCCTACCACAAACAACATCGTGCAACTCCCGATAAAATTGGGCCAATAATGCAAGTGCCCATGCAAAAACAACCCTACGCTCCACCATGTCACTCACCACATCTAACATATTCTAGGTGAACAACACCCCGAAAGTATCAGGTAAGACATAAGTAGATATCATCATCATGGCCACACACTACCGATCATATATCTTATCCTCCAACCATAGCCACTCATAATCAATATTTGAGACATCAATGCCTCTCCAATCCACCCCAAAGAATCACTCCATCACAACCTCCTTACTCTCATTAGCGGCTGCTCTCACAGGAACACCCTCAATCGGTAATCTGTATATCTGATACACATATTCCAAAGTGAAGGTCATTTCACTAGTAGGAAAATAAAGTGTTCATGTCTGCATCCCACCACTCACACAATGCAAAAACATATGCTCTATTGGTGTGTATACTCTTACATTCCCACACACCTTGAAACCGTATATTGTCTAACCACTCTAACTCATCTGGTGTCTTCATCAACTCCTCAAAACCTTCCTTCATTTTTTACACCTGATGATAGGGCTCCAACATTTTCACCTATTCATCCACAACAAAACATACATTAGTCATTAATCCAATCACAAACCATCAATCAAATAATCAAATTAAAACAATTTAATTTAACATGTACTTCGAGACATAAATAATGCACTAATCACATGGCAAAACACATCAACTAAATAGTCGCATATTTGGATACCCATTTTGTCATTTTATATATATATTTGTGACAAACAATATATATTTGTCTTCTAATAGCTAAAAATAAAATTACCCACACATCCATTGTGATACGAAATTCAAAACTGAGTCAATCCATCTGACATACAAAAAAAAATACATTTTTGAATACCCATTTGCCCACTTTGCAATAAAAATTTTGACAAAATTCAAAAACAACATACAAATCAACACGAAGTTCAAAGTCAAATTTACCATACATATACCAATATAAAAAACACATCAAAACACACAATCCAAAAACAACAGTCACATTTTTGAACACCCATTTACCCACTTCATGGCAAAAGTTCAAACTGATGTGGAAAATAGTATAAATCGGGCTCCCTATAGCTCATTTTCAACTTCACACTTGTATCATTCCAAATTTTCTGCACCCTTACCTTCAGGTTAAAGGATCCATGCCCGGAAGGGGGATGCGGGAAATATGGGACAATACCTCAGACTGAGAGGCCCTTTGAAGGTCCTACCTCTCGGGGGAGGGGTATTGAGGTGATTTTTCGATAGATGGTGGGGTTCACCAGGAAACTTTTAGTGGCAGTCTCCATGCCTAGGTTGGGAATGTGTTTAATATGTTCAATTTTATCTTTAATCATTCAAATCCTAGGTTTGGCCAAATGAATATAAACTATTCTACATGAAATGCAGGTTTAAATGAATACAAAAATAGAATTAAATAGAGAATACAGGAAATATACTAGATTGGAAAAAGGTCATACCTGATTTCGGATGTTTGATGGAGGTTCTGATTTTTGAAGTAGTCAAGATTGTCTGGAATTTGATAGAATTGTCTCCTATCTAACAGGATCATCTGAGATATGATGAATTCATCAGACGAATTCGTCAGAGACCTGCAATTAGAGAAATGGACACAGAATACAGAAAATGTAGCTATGCTGATAAAGGAAAATGATGTGAAATCATCTCAAATTTTGATGGGATCGTCCAAGATTGTACAGGATCGTCTGTGACAATCTGAGCTTGCTCCGAATGAAAATCAATGAAGTCCCTGCAAGAAAACTTGGAAAGCACAAATGCAGATGGTAATCCAGGGTATTCTAATGCGTGCAAAGGTCAAGTTACAAGAAAATTCAGCCAGGGGAATGTCAAGGGGGGTCCTAAGGTTTAAATAGGCTTAGGAGGAAGGTTAGGAGGTTGGGGATCATCCCAATTTGGGAGATATCCAACAGGGAGGGTCTCTAATGGCAAAAACACGCTTCTGCCCAGATTAGAGACGTCGTTGAAACAAAGGCTAATTATGCACAAATCAGTTTGGGACAAGATCGTCTGGACGTTCTGCTCCAGACGAAATCATCCGATTTGAGGCGATATTGTCTGATTAGAGACAATATCATCCAATGGTCACAACAAATTCTAAAAATGGCACAAAAAACAAGGAAAGTTGTTTAACAGGCGGTTAACGGGCGGTTCAGGGTTAAAATTGAATTTTGAATTATTACTAAAGTAATTTTAATTATTTTCTAAGGTTTACTGCACCAATTTTAGGGTGCTACAGTTTGCCCCCTCTTTAGCAAATTTTTCAAGGAAAATGCATTAAAGACGAGTTCTTCTCAATTTACGAGAAAGCAAAAGTTTACTCCCATTTTTAGGCGACGATTCTAGGTCGAATCTTACAACTTACTATGGTGCCCCCTCCGTGTTTTTACCCAAATCGAATGTTTGAGGTAAAAACGTGGAAAAGCAAAATTAAAATGTTGTTGAATTGTTTTTGAATAAAATTAAGAAAAATAGGGAAAAACCCTAATTCATTTTTACTGTTCATTTTCATTTTCTGGTTTCTGGAGCTCTGCAAACAAAATGGTCAAGACAACACATAGATCGACAGAGGTCTGGTGCGGGCTACGGATAAGAGTCTAAACTTAGAATGCTTTAATTTTGATTTTCTATGCTTTTTAGATTAATTTTAAATGATTTTTGAGCATTGCGACCATTTTTTGGGCCGTCGACGTCGTCGGGATGAAATCATCTCCATTTCGTCGAAATTGTCTCGATATCGCCGATTTCGTCCAGGGGTGAAATCGAGGAAATGGGGACAATTTCGTCAAATAAGGGAAGATTTCGGCTTACAAAATCGAAGATGAATTTGCTCAAATTTTGGACGATATCGTCTGGTAGTGGACGATATCATCATTTATATGAAATTGAACTTATTTTACTTGCATTTTTAATCACTGTTTTATTAATGATTTTTATTGTTTTGTTGTTTATGTTGCAGAGGATTATTAAAGAGCAAAGAATGGAAATACGATGGGATAAGGGATGACTTGGCTGCTCTATCTTAGGCAAAGCGAGATCAGTTGGCTCAAGTCAGCTTGTAGCATGTGGCAGATATGCCACAAGTTTATATAGATATGGGGCTATTGATAGCCCTAGCAGAGAGGTGGTATCTGGGTTCTTCCTATTTTTGGTTATCGATAGGGGAGATGACTCCCACATTGGAGGATGTATGGAGGATTTTGAGGATCCCCATACAAGGACAGCTAATAACTCCCACAGCCAATCAGGGCCACGCGATGATGCGACTGTGCAAAGATTCAAGCTTCGCCCTGGAGAAGGGCAAAGTTAACATCGAGTCGCTATGCCAGATGCCTGGGGCATCTAGACTGACATAGTTTTTGGTTGGGGTGGTAGGTTGTCTACTGCTATGCCATCAAAGTGGATGCAGAGTACCATGGCTACTAACAGATGTGGTCTACAACATGAGAGACCATGGATACAGGTTTGCTTAGGGGAGCTATGTACTATGTCGATTGTATAGGATCCTACATAGGGTCGTATACAAGGGTGACCGATGTCTAATTATGACATCACTACTACAGGTTTGGTGCTGGGAGCACATCATGGTGCAAAGGTCAGTAGGGCTCCCACTGATAAGGATTGACAAGGAGAGGCCCCGAGCTTTCTACTGGTGGCTCCGAAGAGGGTCACAGTGGCGGATAGATCTGCCAATGTCCCGAAGACTACTTGATGACCTTGTCTTCGACCAGATCACCTGGAGGCCTTGGAGAGATCATCCAAGGTGGGCCGAGGATGGACAAGATCTGAATCACGTTAGGTGAACCTGTTGGTTGAGGATGGAGAGGGGAGAGGTGGAGCTCCACCACTATGATCGAGTTTTGATGCAGTTCGGTCTATAGCAGGGGATCCCATATCTCAAAGTCTATGAGTTTTTCCAAACCGTCCAGGATAACATGTTAGGATCTCATCCTAACACTTAATGTAATAACTTCCCTGATGTAATAATTCCTAGTGAACGTGGGTAGTACCCATGATTAATATTTTGTAATGTTCTAAGTTTTAGCTTAGGTAGTGCCTATGACAAATGGCACCCTTTTTATGTAACACATGGTAGATAGGTTAGGTAAGGTGGCATTGTGCATGTAATTCGTGTGGCATTATGCATGTAATTCGAGTGGCATTGTGCATGTAATTCAAAGTGGCACTATGCATGTAATTCGGGTGGCATTATGCATGTAATCCAGGTGGCATTTTGCATGTAAGCCAACCTTGGAAGGAAACTCCTTAAATACCCGAAAAGGCACCAATGTAACCATATTTTTGCAAATTAATGAAGTATTGAAGGAGGTTGCCCCCTCGAAGAGGCCTGCGATTCTGTCTTATTGTGAGATTGTTCCTTTATGCAAATTTTTGTTATATTAATATGATGTTTATGTGAGTTTATTTCCAAGCAATCGTGTGAGAGTGTGTTATTTGAGTTTATTTTATAGCAGGATCTTAACAAGTGGTATCAGAGCGCTTTCCAAGGCCAAGTTCTGCTGCAACTGCAATGATTCTTGCCATCCAATCCGCATGTTAGGTATAAATTCTGTGTGTTTTTTCCCATTTCTATTTTTCCTTATTAAAAAAAAAATCCAAAAAAATACAGTGCATTTTTTTTCCAGACCAAAAAAAAAAAATCTTTTTAGTTGAGTAGGTAGAAACCCTGTGCCGAGGGTTTTAAAATATCATGAAGGATCTGTCATTATTGGCTAAGCTAGATAGCCCATAAAGCGTCTAGTGAAGTGAGGGGCGATCAGGCTCCAATACCCAGGCCTCAGACAGAACTCGCGCACGGACTTGAGCTCCCACGTATCTTCGGGTATATCGGGAGACCATCTAGGATTAAACAAACTTTTAGCCATTAGGAAGCTCTTCGGCCTTGTATTACTCATAGTCTACGGGACACAGCATCCTGGACGATTACCCTCCCGTATTGTCAGAGAGGCAGGTAGTGTGCTCAAGGGTATGTGTGGAATCCTCCTTGAGTAGTGGCCTGAAATATTGGTCCGAGCACTATTGTTCATCACTGTCGGTATATTAGAGGGCCTATGGGTGGTACATACTCCTATACTTAGCATTCCCTGGTTCTGTTAAAACTTCAACCTGTAAAAAATGCAAAAAAAAAAATAAAAAAAAAATCCAAACATCCCTGTTCGTAAACCTGCATTTCAAAAGTGAGCATATGAGAAAGGAGTCCTCTACTAAAAAAATAACAGAAAGGACATGCATTCGGGATAAGCCATGAGGGTGACACTTAAGTTGACAGTCTGGAGAATAACAGTCAAATTTATAGTGGCAATCCACGGTCGAGTCGATCGGGTCAGAGAGGTCAGCACAGTCAGGGCAGAATTCACAGTCTTCAGGGTCAGAACAGAACTGTCATAACAGTCACCTACAAAATACAGAGAATCTTGAGTATGAAACGAGGCCAGTTATAGATAGTGCTCCAGTACCCAACTTTTGCTCTGTAGCTCAGAATCAGAAACTGTAAACACCGTTAGACTCAGCAAAACAGGAGATAAAAAAAAAAGTCTGGGGTGCCAAAAAGTAGTGTTGAGAGATATAGCTCATTGTGACCACCTCCTTGAGCTGATCGTTTTGATATATAGCACCCAAGCACTTTTTTGGGCACTTACTAAAAATAGTAAGTCCTAAAAACTCAATTCTATTTTTAGTAACTGGTCACAAAAGGTTTAAAAAATGGCCCGGGGTAACCGTGGACACCAAAAAGAACTAGAACACTTGGAATCCCTAACAAAAGCCATTGAGAACTTGAACTCGGCTTTTCACTCCATAAGGGAAGAAGTCCAAGGTCTTCGCCTAGAGCATGAGGCCACTAGCAACCGCTTAGAAGAAGCACTGATAGAAGTAGACAACAAACTGAAAAGAGGACCACCCAAATCAGAATACCAAGGTGAGAGTTCTGCAAGGAATCATGACCATGATCCACCCTTTAGAATGCCCAAATTGGACTTTCCCAAATTTAGTGGGAAGGATGTTGATGGGTGGCTATGTCGGGTTGACCAATTCTTTCGACTTCATAATGTACCCGTATTTCATCGAGTCCAGATGGCTTCCTTTAACTTGGAGTATGAGGCTCTACACTGGTTTCAATGGTTACGTGTTGCCTACCCAAATCTCTCTTGGGAGGATTTTGAATCCCAACTACTCACTCGATTTGGTCCTAGTGAGTATGAGGACTTTACGGGAGCCTTGACCAAACTACAACAAACAGGGTCAGTCCGAGAGTACCAAGCTCAATTTGAAAAATTGGCCAATAAGACAA
Source organism: Wollemia nobilis (assembly GCA_028583015.1). NCBI lineage: Eukaryota > Viridiplantae > Streptophyta > Pinopsida > Araucariales > Araucariaceae > Wollemia > Wollemia nobilis. The sequence continues at coordinate 9,785,638 of JAQPPZ010017218.1, forward strand.
GAGGATTGAGTGAAGGGTTCTTCCAGAGTTGTTATATCAGTGGGTTGAAGGTGGAACTCCAAGCGGAAGTAAAAATGTTGAAACCACGAACTATGATGGAAGCTATCAGTTTGGCCCGTTTGGCCGAATCTAAACTCTCTGCCCAAAGACGCCCATCAAAGTTTCCTCAAAATAGACCTTCATTTCCTCCTAGAGCCCAACACCCAACTGATAATAAACCTGCTGCACCCAAGCGCCTCACCACCGAAGAGATGGATGCACGTCGTGCCCAAGGATTATGCTACAATTGTGATGAAAAGTTTTTCAAAGGGCATAAGTGTGCACACAAAAAATTGTTCTTGATAGATGTTGAAGAACCTGATACCTCTGACGAGAGTGATGAGGATGAGGACCCTCCAGAAACACCTCCTCCACAAGAAGAAGTGAAACAGGAACCTGAGACAGCAATTACAGTCCATGCCCTTGCAGGCATTACTACTCCTCAAACCATGAAGGTTACAGGATTTTTCAAGGGCCAACGTCTTTCCATCCTTATGGATTCGGGAAGCACGCACAACTTCATTGACCCTAGAGTTGCTCAGCGGGAAAATTGCTATATCCACACTTGTAATTCCTTTGAGGTCATGGTAGCCAATGGGGGAACCTTACCTTGTAAAGGAAAATGTTGCAATGTTAAAATCAAGATAGGGGACTATGAACTCAAGCAGGACATGTTTGCCCTCCAGTTGGGTGGATGTGATATTGTTTTGGGATCTCAATGGTTGAGTACGTTGGGCACTATCAGTTGGAACTTTGCTGAACTTTGGATGCAGTTCTCCCAGAACGGACAAACACACATCATCAAGGGCTCCCCGATAGGAACACCTCAAATTATCAGTTCAAACGGCATGGAGAAATTGCTAAAGAAATCATCACGTGGGGTCATTGCACAACTATTCTCCATCCAACCATCCACATCTCCAATGGGTGAAATCCCACCAGACATGCAACAGATTCTCCACAAACATGAGGCCATCTTTTCAGAACCAACCACACTACCACCGCATCGCTCTCACGACCATGCCATTCCATTATTGTCGGATAGTACACCTCCCAATATCAGACCATACAGGTACCCCCATGCCATGAAGTCAGAGATTGAGAAGATGATACGGGAATTACTCAAGGCGGGTGTCATTCGGCCTAGTACTAGTCCCTACTCTGCACCAGTCTTACTGGTCCTCAAGAAGGATGGCTCTTGGCGATTGTGTATTGACTACCGAGAACTCAACAAGATAACTGTCAAGGATAAATTTCCTATCCCTGTGGTTGATGAATTACTAGATGAATTACATGGGACCATGTACTTCACCAAGCTAGACCTCCGCTCCGGGTACCATCAGATCCGGCTCAGGGATGAAGATATTCCTAAAACTGCTTTTCGCACTCATGAAGGTCATTATGAATTCTTGGTAATGCCATTTGGTCTCACAAATGCTCCTTCCACATTCCAAAGCCTGATGAACAACATCTTTCGCCCTTTTTTGTGGAAGTTCATCCTTGTGTTCTTCGATGACATCTTGATTTACAGTCACACATGGGAAGAGCATCTCAAGCATGTAGATCAAACCCTCCAACTACTGGCCGACCATAAACTGTTTGCAAAAAGGTCCAAGTGCTCCTTTGGTTTGACTGAAGTAGAATATCTGGGACACATTGTCTCAAAGGATGGTGTCAAGGTTGACCCTAAGAAGATCCAAGCGGTCCAAGAATGGCTGAAACCTCGCACACTCAAGGGGCTTCGAGGATTTTTAGGGCTTACAGGATATTACCGTAAATTTGTCTGCAATTATGGAAAGATAGCCGCCCCCCTCACCTCCATGTTGAAGAAGGATTCTTTTACTTGGACAGGGCCGGTTGAGCAAGCATTCCTGGACCTCAAGCATGCCATGACCACCACTCCAGTTTTAGCCATGCCAGACTTCTCTAAAAAATTTGTCATTGAAAGTGACGCTTCTGGTCGTGGTATTGGGGCGGTATTGATGCAAGAAGGATGCCCTTTGGCTTTTACCAGCAAAGCCCTATCTGATCGCAATTTGGGGAAATCCACATATGCCAAGGAAATGTTGGCAATATTGCATGCAGTCCTGCATTGGCGACCTTACCTCATTGGGCGCCATTTCTCCATCAAAACTGACCACCAGAGTCTGAAATACTTTCTAGAACAACGGGTTGCCACCCCCGAGCAACAAAAGTGGGTATCAAAACTCATGGGCTATGATTATGACATCACGTACAAAAAAGGGAAGGAAAATCTTGTGGCAGATGCTCTCTCTCGCCAATTTGAGACCCTTAGTATGTTGTGTGCCATCTCTGCACCATTGCCCCAATGGATTGAGCCCTTACGTCAGGAAATACTTCAGGATGCAGATTTGAAAGACCTGGTTGCTTCACTTAGGGATGATCCCGAGTCTACACCAGGATATAGTTGGGATGGCCAGGATCTGCGTTACCATCAATGCCTGGTTCTTCCTCCTAAGTCCCCACTTCGAGAGCTCCTCATGAAGGAATCACATGCTACTCCATCTGCTGGCCATTCAGGGTTCCTAAAAACTTATGAGCGACTCAAGCGCACCTTCTTTTGGAAAGGTATGAAATAGGACATTCGCTCTTTTGTAGCGGACTGCGACACATGTCAAAGGATGAAAGGAGAAACAGTGCGCTCTCCGGGCACTCTTCAACCATTGTCGATACCGGATCAGGTGTGGACTGACATCTCCATGGACTTCATAGAAGGGCTACCTAAATCTGGAGGCAAGTCTATTATTTTCGTGGTAGTGGACCGCCTTTCAAAGTATGCTCACTTTTGTGCCCTAACCCATCCTTACACAGCATCCACTATTGCCCAAATTTTTCTTGACTCCATATTTCGCCTTCATGGCATGCCAACCTCCATTGTATCTGATCGTGATCCCACCTTTACTAGCAATTTTTGGCAAGAGTTGTTTAAGTTGCGGGGGACTCGGCTCAAAATGAGTTCAGCCTACCATCTGCAAACGGATGGTCAAACGAGAGGTTGTTAATAAATGCTTGGAAACCTACCTTCGCTGCTTTGCCTCCGATCATCCTACTCATTGGGCAAAATGGCTTTCTTTGGCCGAATGGTGGTACAACACTTCCTATCATACCGCCACCAAACTCACACCGTTTGAGGCCATTTACGGGTGCCCTCCACTCACGCCTTCCTCCTACATTTCGGGCAACTCCAAGGTCCAGGCCGTCGACAATGCTCCGAGTCAACACACGAGGTCCTCCGCCAACTCAAGCAAAATTTGAACATGGCCCCAAAATCAGATGTGCCAACAAGGCTGATCAACATCGTTACGAGCATAGTTTTGATGTGGGTGATATGGTCTTCCTTCGCTTACAACCATACAAACAATCATCCCTACAACTTCACAGGTGTCAGAAGCTTGCTCCAAAATTCTATGGTCCTTATCGGGTTCTACAACGGATTGGTCCAACGAGCTTACAAATTGGCTCTTCCCCCCACTTCCAAGATCCACCCTATTTTTCATGTTTCCCTTCTCAAGAAAGTTGTGGGCACAAAGGTACAGGTTCAATCAACACTCCCCGAATTGGATGAAGAAGGCTCCATCTTACTTGCACCTAAGCAGCTTTTGGATCGTCGAACTCGCACTCTGCGCAACCGTACCATTACAGAGGTCCTGGTTCAGTGGCGTGGACTTCAACTCGAGGATGCTACATGGGAGTCTCTCCATCAACTCCAACAACAGTTTCCTCATTTTCAGCTTTGAGGACAAAGCTTCTTCAAGGAGAAGGGCATGTTAGGATCTCATCCTAACCCTTAATGTAATAACTTCCCTGATGTAATAATTCCTAGTGAACGTGGGTAGTACCCATGATTAATATTTTGTAATGTTCTAAGTTTTAGCTTAGGTAGTGCCTATGACAAATGGCACCCTTTTTATGTAACACATGGTAGATAGGTTAGGTAAGGTGGCATTGTGCATGTAATTCGTGTGGCATTATGCATGTAATTCGAGTGGCATTGTGCATGTAATTCAAAGTGGCACTATGCATGTAATTCGGGTGGCATTATGCATGTAATCCAGGTGGCATTTTGCATGTAAGCCAACCTTGGAAGGAAACTCCTTAAATACCCGAAAAGGCACCAATGTAACCATATTTTTGCAAATTAATGAAGTATTGAAGGAGGTTGCCCCCTCGAAGAGGCCTGCGATTCTGTCTTATTGTGAGATTGTTCCTTTATGCAAATTTTTGTTATATTAATATGATGTTTATGTGAGTTTATTTCCAAGCAATCGTGTGAGAGTGTGTTATTTGAGTTTATTTTATAGCAGGATCTTAACATAACACTACAGTTAGCGGGGCTCCAGATATGCAGCGCTTTTGGAGCCAGGACACAGATGATGCCTTTATCTAGCCAATGGATGGGGACGATGTTGGGGTAGCCGATAACTATGATGCCTGGTACTCAGGCATCCACCCTCTTCGGATGACGAGGGCTCAGGGTCTGATTCACATAGTTGTGCGTCGGATGGGGAGGCGGTGCTAGGCGGCCATTGAGGCGGCATAGGGTCATGACAGGAGAGAGCAGAGGAGGCCATAGGCTTAGTAGAGGCCACGACAGCAGGAGAGGAGGGAGGATAGACCCCCTTCTCCATGGAGAGAGAGGCCACCATCACCCGATAAGGTCAAGGGTGTGGACACAAGAGAGATTAGTGAGATGGATACTCTCTAGGTGGAGACTGTCCATCTCCAGATACAGGTGCAAACTTTACAAGATGAGGCTACATGCCATCGAGATGAGGCTACACAGCTCAAAGATGAGGTTGCACGCCTCAGAGCATGGAGCGGAGGAGCGAGCACTCAGAAGTTGACGTGGTCAATTGCTCAGACTACGTTCTATCAAGGTATCTACTTCCAGTTGGTGCTAGAGGGCCAGAGGGTACAGCTGCCAATCGACATTATAGATCCGATCAGGGTTAGGTTGTTGAGGACTTCATCCTGATCAACGACTAGGACTCGCAGTACCACACATACTGCGATGGGGCCACCTCGTCCACCTCAGGGCAAGGGAGGAGATGAGGCTAAGAGCTCGAGGGGTTATCGAGGCTAGGCTACTGCATTGCACAAATTGAATATATGATTGAGAGTATTGAGTATGCCAAGATGTAGATTGTGGCATACCAATCTAGTGTTGATATGATGTACATATATTGTTGAGATATATATATATATATATATATATATATATATATATATATATATATATATATATATATTTGATCATATGACTTGTCTTATGTGTTTGTATGATGCTTTAATATTTTTATGTGATTGATTTGATGATTCATGTGATTATGTCATTTGGAAATATTATGGTTTGAATGTCATGCTTTAAAATTTAAATGAAATAATATGATGTAAACAAATTGGTTGTTTGTGGTGTGATAATTTGATAAAATAAAAGGGGAATTTTAACAATAATTTCAAAGGACATTGTCACTATTATAGGCCATTTCATGGATTCGCCGTTCACTCGGTCGTCAAGCTAATCCCAGTATAGAAATATTGTTAAAAGAAAAAGAGTGCTTAATAGACTGTCTTAAGACTTTGTTGTGATGATGCAAATGATGATGATGATGGTGATTTGTTTTCAGATTTCCATGAAAATATTATGCATGACATATATTAAAGATGATTTTTTCTAGGCATAAATTCCTAAGTGTGATAAAATTTTTGAATAATTCCCTAGGAATTATACCATCATTGAAAAATTAAAGTTGACATAATGACATGAAATAGAAACAATGTGCATTGTTGTTAAAGTATAATTGTGTAACATAATGATTTAGGTCACATGTTTTCATGAATTTAAATAAATGGGAAATAAAATTAGTACAATGGTTTGCGCTAGGCATAGAATATTTAGGTATAGACTTATACCATCATCATGAAATCCAAAGAAGAAATTGATAGTTTTATTGCATGGTTGATTTTTTAATTTTTGAAAATAAACAGATAATATGAAGATGAGGACTTGCGCTAGGCATAAAATTCTAATTTAAGTTTTGGAACTATACCATCGTCGCGAAAGTCGATAATATATATATGATTTGAGTGTATGTTTTGAAAGAAATTTTGATTTTTTTGAAAATGTATGTAGTTGTCTTTATACTAAACAACTGTTCTCAAATAAGAAAATAAAATTATTCCAGACAATTTGCAAAAATATTTCAAAGTATCTTAAAGACAACAATTAGATTTATAAGGAATCCCATGTGCGTATGTGAGTTCATTACCAATATTGATTTATCATAATGATACACAAAATCTCTCAAATACAAATGTGTGTGCAATTGCTTTGTGCATTTACCAGTTTTGAGCAAGATAATTTGATACAAGTGATTTAAATTAACCAAATAAGTGTTCATTAACCATGATTTAGATGCATATAACCATACCAAACTACTATGTAAGTTAGGTTATCAAGAGCTAGCTAATATATAAGCAGACATAGGTCTGTACAAAAGAAGGTCGCTAATGTGACATACATATTGCCACGCTAGGAATTACCCAAGGCCAAGCGGGTTGGGCACAAGCCACTTGTTATGGGGCTTACCTCACAATTTTTGAATAATTGAGAATTCTAGGGATTCAAGCTCATTCACCCTTCTTTTATTTTCAAGGGGTAGGGAAAGGGATTTTATTGCATTTTGATTTTTGCTTGTTTTGCTTTCTTTGTTTTTTGTATTTTTTGCTTTGATATTTGAGATAATGCTGAAATAGTGCTGAGATAGTACAAAATGATACTAGAATAATGCTTCTTTTGCTCATAATTTTGTTTGATTTTTCTTTTTCTTTTGCTTCCTATGCTAGGGATACTTGCTCGGATTAGCTGTAGAGCAAGGGATTTTTATTTCGGGTAGGGGTGAGCTTGTCCTTTTGTCAATTCTCAAAGATTCTAGACCATGTGCATGATAGGATAGCAGGGGAAACTTTTCACTCAAGAAACCACTTCTACTATGTAGCATAGCATGGAAATTACAAATGTAATCATTTTATTGTGAAAGAATATGCTTGGTTTAAGTAAATAACAAGATCAATTCTCTATGCTCAAACTTTATTTAATTAAATTTTATGGACTTTGATATAAGAGAGATTAGTAATCATGCCAGATAAAATCAAGATATTTATTTTGTGTTTGCAAAAGTGAGGGATTCCAAATAAATGCTAATTTATCCAAGATAATAAGAAAATATAATTGCAGTACTTTAAGAAGAAATATATACAACAAATATTTTTGAGGAGTTTTATAATTTTGACTCTCTCTTTCTTCTTTATTATTATTATTATTTTTTTGTTGGTTTCGAAAGAGTCAATAATATTGCTGTTTTTACTTTTATGTTTGTTTGTTTTTGTTTAAACGGTTTTATATATATTTTTAAAATGAGACAACATGAAAAATATATACAAATGATGAAATGACCAAATTTTATGCGTAATATCGCTTAAGATGCATAATATTCATAGGTTCTTTTAAATCTTTACCATCTCAGGTAGCTAATTTGTACGCTCCCGATTCAAATTTAGCAATGATAATATATGGTCCAAGCCAGTTGGGCTCAAATTTACCTTTAAGGTCTTTAGTTGCATTAGTATTTTTTTTATTTTCTTTTAAAACAAGGTCGCCGACCTCAAAGGATCGATGACGAACTTTCTTGGCATATGATCTTTTAAGCTTGTTTTGGTAGGCACGAAGATGCTCCAAAGCATTGATGCACTTTTCATCTAGGAGTTTCAGCTGACTGAGTCTGTCAGCTCGATATTCATCTCCTACTTCGATATCTTGAAGTAGTAGAGCCAAAGAAGGAACTTCTAATTCAAAGGGAAAAATAGCTTCAACGCCATAAGCCAAGACAAAAGTGGAAGTTCCATTGGGAGTTCGAATGCTAGTGCGAAAGGCCCACATAGCTGGATATAATTGAATGTGCCAGTCACGACCAGATTTATTGACCAATCTTTTAAGAATTTTGATTAGGATTTTGTTAGATGCTTCTGCTTGACCATTACCCTGAGGATAATAGGGAGTGGACTAGTGATGTTGAATCTTATATTTTTGGCATAATTTCTTAACATCTTTATTTTTGAAACAAGTTCCATTGTCTGAGATGAGATTTGAAGGAATTCCAAACCTACAAATGATTTGATTAAAAATAAATTTAGAGACTTGTGTTCTAGTGTAGGAAGCTAAAGGCATAGCTTCAACCCACTTCGTGAAATACTCAATGGCGGTTATGATGAATTTGTGTCCATCAGATGACACAGGATTAATTTTGCCAGTAATTTCTAAGCCCCATTTTGAAAAGGTCCAAGGAGATGAAATAGCCTACAGCTCTTGTGTAGGCGCATGGACAAGGTCAGCATGTTTCTGGCACTTTTCGCAATGGTGCACATAATCATGTGCATAATTTTCCATGGTAGGCAAAAAGTATCCTATCCTAAGGAGCTTTTTAGCAATGACACTGCCACTAAAGTGTCCTCCACAAGATCCATCATGGGCTTCACTTAAAGCTGATTTGGATTCTTCTAGATTCAAACATCTCAATAGGATACCTTCAAAAGATCTCATATATAAAGTATTTCCAATTATTACAAATCAACTTGCTCGTCTACGTAATAACCGATGCTGGTTTCTATTAGAATTGGCAGGGAAAGTCCCATTTTGAAGAAAGTCAAATATATCCATATACCAAGGTTCGGGGAGTAGTTTCATTGATTAGAAACACATCCAAAGGTTCTAAGCATGACTTATTTGAAGTGGGTTCCTGGAGTCGATGAATAATGATGGTGGCATATTTGTCATCTAACTCCAAGGGCAGAAGAGAAGCAACTGCGGCCAAAGCATCAGTCGCACAGTTGCTAGTTCGTAGAATAGATTCCAAGGTAACTTGATCAAATAGAGATATTAACTATAAAATATATGCTTTATATGGGTGCAATTTATCATCTCTGGTTTGATAAAATTCATTAATTTGGTTTATAACAAGTTGAGAATCACCAAAAACTAGCAGATGCTTGATTTTTAGCACCAAGGCAGCTTGTAATCCAAGGATTAGAGCTTCATATTCAGCAGTATTATTGGTGCAAGCAAATGTTAATTTAAAATACAAAGGTATAAGATGTTTTTGTGGAGATATTAAAATAATACCCGCACCAGCCCCACTCATGCATCGGGCTCCATCAAAGGATAAGGACCATTGTTCAATATGGTCTGCTTCTAATTGAAGGCATTCATCTAGAAACTCAATGATGAGGGGATGGGTAGACTCTAAGTGTGCAGCAGCTAATTGATCTGCTATGATTTGACCCTTAATAGACTTTTGTCCTATGAATGTGAGTTCAAACTCACTTAGAGCAAGAACCCACTTGGCTGTGCAACCCGATAAATAAGGTCGAATCATAAGATACCGCAAGGGATCATATTTAGCAATGACATATATTTTCTAACTGAGCATATAATGGCATAATTTTTGCGTAGAAAATACGACTGCTAGACATAACTTCTCTAATGAGGTATAACGAGTTTCATAACTGATGAGGGTTCTGCTAATGTAATAATTAGCATGTTCTTTCTTCTCATCATCAAGTTGAGCTAACATAGCTCCTAAGGCAGAATCAGAAGCAGAAATGTACAAGATAAACGGGCAATCAGGTCTAGGCGGTGAAAGCATAGGTGGGTTAAGGAGGTATTGTTTGAGAAGTTCAAAAGCTTCCTTACATTCGTCATCCCAATTAAAAGGGACATCCTTCTTAAGGAGCTTAAGAAAGGGACTAGTTTTGTCTGCCAGCTTATCGATGAAGTGATGGATGGCTTGAAGTTTACCTTGTAAACTTCATAACTCAGATATATTGGTAGGTGCGGGCATATCAGTGATAGCCACAATCTTGAGAGGGTCGATTTTGATACCACGTAAAGAAACTAAAACCCCTAATAGTTTACCGAACTTAACTCCAAATATGCATTTGGCTAGATTTAATCGAATAAGGTATTCTCTTAACCGATTAAATACTTTTCTTAAATCATCTAAATATCATCTTCTTTAATAGAGCGAGCTATAATATCATCTACATAATCATGTAGGATATCATGCATCATATCATGAAAGATATAAGTCATGGCTCGTTGATATGTTGCGCCTACATTCTTTAAAACAAATGGCATCACTTTCCAACAAAAGGTACCCCAAGGGGTAATAAAGGCTATTTTAGCCTGATCTTCAGGAGCTATCCTGATCTGATTATAGCCAAAAAATCCATCCATTAGGGACATAATTCCACACCCCGTAGTAAAATCAATGATTTGATTCATGTTTGGAAGAGGAAAATCATCTTTAGGGCATGCAGCGTTAATATCTCTAAAGTCTGTGCAAAACCTAACTTTGGTAGCTTCTTTCTTGGTGACTGGAACTACATTTGAGATCCATTCAGCATAATCAATAACTTGTATAAAAACAACATTCAAGAGTTTTTCTAACACCCATTTGACTAGCAAGGCCACTTTGGGATGCATTTTTCTAAGTTTCTGTTTAATAGGTTTAACATCCGGATGGACTACTAGATGATGCATGACTACAGAAGGGTCCAGACCTGGTATGTCTTCATATGTCCAAGTGAAGACATCTTCATATGCTTTAAGAAATGCAATGTATTGCTCTTGTTTTTCTTGACTTAATTCTGATCCAATATTGATTATGTGAGGATTATCCTCAGTTCCAATGTTAACTTTAATGACGTTTTCTACTTCCATGTGTAGATCTCTTTCAAAATTAGGTGGGGTGGGTGAGACACCCAATTCTTGTAATTATTTTAAGGTTAACTTGGAGAATTCATCTTGAGGAGTCGTGGCCTCAAGTTGGGCTATAGTAGGTATAGAACCATCAAAATAAAAACCATTGTGTAACAACTCTTCAACGGAGACATCATGGAAAATATCTCCTTCCAACTCATCATCGAATTCAAAAATCAATTTAGGGTAAGCTATGGATAGCATATTGCATGTAAAGGGATTATTCTTTGGACACAAAGAATCTTGTTTATCTAGATAATCTTGATAACATATGAGTTGATCATCACCTTCAAAAGGGAAGGGTTGACCCTTACTAGGAAACAGGCCCACACCACATCGGGTGGGCCATGGTTCTACCTCGATAAGTTCTTTCATACTATTTTGGAAATGTCCCAAGCCTTTCCCTTTATATCCCATTTTAAGCATTATAGGTTTAGCTTTGATATATTCATTAGCAAAATAGCATCGAGCATATCCATCACAATGCGTCTTGATGTTTTGGGGTATTCTTCCCTAATCATATCCTTTATAAATAAAAGCACAACTCCCGACTTGGTAAGTACTTCCCATAGGTTGTGGGAGGCCCAAAGTATGAGGAGATGGTGGTAAATTATTTAAAAGAAATGAATCTTGCATAGAAGCATTTGTTTTTTCTAATATTAAAATTTTAGATAAATCCGGTAAAAGCTCATCAGAAAGAGCATAATATGTAGAAGGATCATTCCCTATATATTTAGATGTGGAAGGTATGATAGATGTAGATAATGTGGAGGTTTTAATAAATGGGTCTATAGGTTTTGAAATTATAGGGATGGAACATGAAGGATTGGTTGTAGATCTAAGATCTTTTTGAGGTTCTAGTGTGGTTTTTTTAGAAGATTGTTGAGCTATATATGAGGGTGAAATTAATGGAGGAGAAATAGATGAATTTTTAGGTGTGTGTTTCACACTTTTAGATGAAAAATAAGAATTAGGATGTGTGGATGACAGAGTAGGGCAAAACTGAACTCCAATAGGTTCTGCCAAGGCACACATATCAAAGGGTCTAGGATCACCATGAATAGTGACCAACTGATTTTTAAATTCGAATTTAACACATTGGTGTAAATTTGATGGGACAACCCGCATCGCATTGATCCTAGGGTGACCCAAGAATATATTGTACGATGTGGGGCAATGTACAATAAACACGATTGTATCTAGGGTTCTAGGACCAACTTGTAAGGGTATAGTAATGACTCCACATGTTTCTTGTGTCTCATCATTGAAGGCTTTGATAATCATATCCGTTATTTTCATTTCATCACTTCTAAATCCAAATCTTTGGTAAAATTCAAAAGTGCATATGTTTAGAGATGAACCATTATCAATCAAGACTCGTTTAACAGCTACATCTCCAATTAGGGTAGTAATATATAAGGGGTTATCCTTATGTAGACTATGTTGTGGTATATCTTTATCTCGAAAGTCAATACAATCGACTTCCCGAGTGATGATAGTATTGGACATGGATTCAGGTTGAATATTTTGAGGTACCATCATTTGGCTTAATGTGAGCATTAATTCATCCCTATGGGTAGGAGAAGATCTTAAAAAGTCCAAAAGGGAAATTCTAGCTGTAGTATTGGATAATTGTTCGTTAATATTATAAGGAGGTTTTGGTTGAACGTTAGACATATGATTCCCTTTATTGGAATTTTTCAAAATAAATGGAGCTGATCCATCATTCTGAGTTTGATCATGTTGAGAATTTTGAGCATGTTTTCTGGTAATGGCTCTGATGGTACCTACAATGTTATATTGAGGACACTGAACTGGTCTCGGTTGAGCATTTATGGCTTGTTCATTAGGAAGGAACTAATTAGAAGAGGGTCAAGTAGTAACTCTTCTAGGAAATGGTTCTTCTGGAACCATAAAATCTGTGATAGGTTGAATAGGGTCTGATTCATTTTTAGAACTATTCGATTGATTTGAGGTGATGTCTATTTCACTTTAAGTATCTGATTCTACATCACTGGGATCCAGAGTTTGAGTATTATATGGGGGCCTGGTCGTGACCATGGATAAAGTTGTGTCAAATTTTTGTAAATCATGATTAGGGACATTATGATGCTCAATTTGATTGGCCACTTCTTTACCATGTTTTGGTAAAGGATGTTGAAATATATCCAATGATTGATTAGCATTTTGATTCTAATTTTGGGAAATGGTCTTTTGAGCATTATTAGGAGCATTTTGTTTAGGTTGGAAGGCTTGCACCTCCATTTCATTATTATCAATTAGATCTTGTATTTTATGTTTCAATCTTTTACCAGAGTTTGTAGAGTGTTTAGGTCCTCTATGAAAATCACAATGTAAATCAGCTTTGTATCCGGGTATAGTTGGATCAGGTTCCCGAATAGTTGGTAATTGAATCAAACTTCTTTTGAGTAATTGGGGTAGAATAGTTGATAATGGTTGATTGAGTCTAGTAAATTCTCGAGGAGGTTTATCAGGAGGTTTTAATATAAATTTTTTTGTTGTCTTCGTTGTATTGATATTAGCAATGTTTCTGCAGTCAGTGACTCTATCACCTACAACTTGTTTGTTTTTATACTGATTTCTGGATGTTTTCTCATCATCTTTCTTCCTAAGTTGGCCTCTCCTAATGAGAGCATCTTCCACTCTTCGAGCTAAGTCTATAGCTTGGTCGAAGGTGGTCAAGGTAGCAGTTGATAACTCATAGGATATTTGTTCTTGTAAATTATTGATAAAAATATCCAACATTTCCCTATAAGGTAGCACAAAGTGTAGTTTTCCTATCAACTGCCTCCATCTAGCTAAGAAATCAGCAAAACATTCATCTTTGTCTTGTTTTAAGTTGTATAAATATTTAATGGTGACATGCCTCTCAATGTAGGCACTAAATTTATGGACAAAAGATTCAGCTATTTCTTCAAAATTTCTCAAAGAATGAGTGGGCAATTGATAGTACCACTCTAATGCCATTCCTCCTAAACTTTTTGGGAATATTTTTGGTAATAGCAAGTCATCATGTGATATATCATAACATGCTATCCTAAACATGCGAAGATGCTCTATGGGATCTTCAGTTCCTTTATATATAGGCAGGATGGGCATGGGAAAGTGTTTAGGGTATGGTTGTGCTACAACTATGGGATCCAAAGGCTGACTACACATCTCTCGATAATTGTACGAGGGACGATAGGGATCTATCTGGTCCATACGCAAAGCTAACTGTTTCACCATGGCTTCCAGATTACTGGTTTGCCCTCCATATTAGTTCGATAGGGTATTAATATGGGATTTATGAACATATGATGGAGGGACATGAAGATTAGATGCTATATTGCTATTGTGTAAATTGTTGGTAGGAAGGGTGTTATGAAGAAGTTTTGAAGTTGTATTATGTTGTATCCCAGATTGTTGAAAATTGGTGTTTGGCTTCATTTTAGGTTTTTGTCAATTTGAAGCATATTGATCAATAGTTTGGCAAAATAAAGTAGTGAATGAAGGTTTCTTTTGTGTGGGAATGATTTTAGGCTTAATAACAGGTTCCTTAGGGGGTTGGGTAACCTATTGTTTTTGCATTTTCTGAATCATAGTGACCATATCTCTATTGGATGGTCTAGCCTTATCACTTTCTTGATCAACAAAGGACAAGGGATTAGTGTGTATGTTAAACATATATTCCATGGCTGCTTGAGTGTCACTAATTTGTCCTCTATCAATACGAACTGCCATATTAAGAGTACCAATGTTATTATTGAAAAATTTCTAGAAATGATCTAAGTTATCAAAAGCAATAGTTCCATCTGGAGCCATTCTACGGGATGAGGATCCTTCCTCTTTAAGATTTTCTTCTTGTTCATCTACAAAAAGCTCATCTTCTGGCTGTTCTAGAGTTCCTCCTTCCGGAATTGAATCTTCAAGAAGGACATTTGGGTTTTTTGTTTTGTCTCCTAACCAATCTTCTTCTTCTTCTTTAGTTTGTTTACCATTCCTAAGTCTAGGCATTGTGCTTAAATTTAGATTTCAGCAAATATATATATACTTGTATATATATATATGTGCAAAAATATTAAGAGGTATATATTTTAATTATATACCTACTATAGTATTTGAAATAAAATGGTTTGGTTTTGTTATGTTTTTGGTTTTTCTTGTTTTTTCTATTTTTTTGTTTTTGTAACAATATTATAAAGATACAAACAGCACACTGAATGCAAGAAGCAATAATACTGAAAGCAATGATCTAGTTTTCTATAAACAATTTATAAATATCATTAATGGGCTCGATTTCTTCAGGAGTCATGAAGTGTTCTTCTTCAAATTGAAAATTTTCTTTCAAGAATTTAATGAAATGTGCTATAGCAATACCGTGTATTTCAGATTCTGGTTGATAATAATAATTCTCACGAAAATATTCACGATATAACATAGCTCTAGGAACTCTATTCCATATTTTTCTAATCACAAGGTCAGTTTCTTGGACTTCGATATGAACTAGAAATTGGTGTACCATAGTTACATTCTTGAGGTATTCCTCGAAGGTGAACAATTCTGAAGACACAAGAGCTCTCCTATAAGCTAACCACCTATGGCAAGCTCTCTAAAGTTCATGATAAAAAATGAGTTGATGAGGATCCAGGATCCTATCTAGGGCAAACCTCTTGATTTGTCTAAGTTTGGTTGATCTATATGAAATGATACCTAGCATCCTATCAAGTTCTTTCCACAAAAGTTGGTTTCTTTCTGTTTCAGGCACACTAAGCACAGAATTAACTTCTATGGCTACTAATTGGTTTTCAACATTTATAGTGATAGCTAGTATTTTATTAGGAGCTACCATCTAGACATGATATGCAACTTAGTAGTTTTCTAATGATTTTAAATGCATCTATGTTTTTTGTTTTTTCAAAAGGTTTTAGTTTCACGTCGGGTTCACCAAAATGTATCGCTCCAAATTTTTTGCACCCTTACCTTCAGGCTAAAGGATCCATGCACGAAAGGGGGATGCAGGAAGGATGGGACAATACCTCAAACTGAGAGGCCCTTTGAAGGTCTCACCTCTCGGGGGAGGGGTATTGAGGTGATTTTTTGACAGATGGTGGGGTTCACCAGGAAACGTTTAGTGGCAGTCTCCACGCCTAGGTTGGGAATGTGTTTAATGTGTTCAATTTTATCTTTAATCATTCAAATCCTAGGTTTGGCAAAATGAATCTAAACTGTTCTACATGAAATGCAGGTTTAAATGAATACAAAAATAGAATTAAACAGAGAATACAGGAAATATACTAGATTGGAAAAAGGCCATACCTGATTTCAGATGTCTGATGGAGGTTCTAATTTTTGAAGCAGTCAAGATCATTTGGAATTTGATAGAATTGTCTCCTATCTGACAGGATCGTCTGAGATATGACGAATTCATCAGACGAATTTGTTAGAGACCTGCAATTAGAGAAATGGACACAGAATACAGAAAATGTAGCTATGCTGATAAAGGAAAATGATGTGAAATAATAATAAGGATGTTAATAAGATAATCCTGAATAGAAATGCAAGTAAATTATGATGCTTTAATAGCTAATCATGATTTTATTATGCAATTAAACTACATGGGTGAACTCCAAGATGCAAAATGACAAGAAATAATAATAAAACTGACTAAATGCAGAATAAAATGGTAGCAAAGTATTAGAAAAGCACAAACTTTGGGCATTGATTGCCCCCAATGCAGACTGTAGTTGAAATCATCTTGAATTTTGATAGGATCGTCTGTAACGATCTGAGCTTGCTCCGGCTGAAAATCAATGAGGTCCCTGCAAGAAAACTTGGAAAGCACAAATGCAGATGGTAATCCAGGGTATTCTAATGTGTGCAAAGGTCAAGTTACAGGAAAATTCAGCCAGGGGAATGTCAAGGGGGGTCCTAAGGTTTAAATAGGCTTATGAGGAAGGTTAAGAGGTTGGGGATCATCCCAATTTGGGAGATCTCCAACGAGGAGGGTCTCTAACGACGTAGACACACTTTTGCCCAGATTAGAGACGTCATTGAAACAAAGGCTAATTATGCACAAATCAGTTTGGGACGAGATCGTCTGGATGTTTTGCTCTAGACAAAATCATCTGATCTAAGGCAATATCATCTGATCGGAGACGATATTGTCCAACGGTCACAACAAATCCTAAAAATGGCACGAAAAATGGGGAAAGCTATTTAACAGGCGGTTAACGGGCGGTTCGGGGTTAAAATTGAATTTTGAATTATTACTAAAGTAATTTTAATTATTTGCTAAGGTTTACTGCGCCAATTTTAGGGTGCTACAACACTACCCACACCTTGGCATGCAAATCAAAGGCAAGCCAAACAAAATCATCTACAAAAACAATCAACATTTTTGGATACCCATTTTGCCCTTCTAAGGTGAAAGTTTCATCGGTTTCCACAAATACTATCTCTAAGGTGGTAAATTTAACAGTCACGATTTACTACCTTACACATAAAAACAAAATATTCCAAAATCATGACAAACGAAGGTAGAAAAATATAACAGTCACAAAATGGGATACCCATTTCCCACTTTTATGGATAAAATTCATTAATATGGCAAAAATAGTACAACGTTACTTCAAAAATACACGGTCAAACTCCATACCTACTCTACCCCTCACTCGATAAAATTGATGCTAAAAAAAGTCCAAATCTGAAACAAATCATGTTTTTGGGTACCCATTTGGCTTGTTTATCACTACGTATTCAAATTTCAATTAAAAATTTCAATTAAAAATTTCAAAAAAATTCAAAACAAGATGAAAACCTCCCCCCCTCATTCACTTTTCTTGAGAAAAATAAAACAATTCAAAAATAAAGACAAAGGACATTTACCGGTGGATCCCCGCACCTACTTTCGGCCACCTTGCATCCCCTCATCATTGTTGCCCTCGAAGTCATCAATCGCATTCTCCTCATGTTGCCAAATTCTCCCACAAGTCACTTTCCAACCCTTCCTACCATCAAAATAAACCACTTCCAATGAAATTTGGGCTTAAATTGGATTTAATCCCACCTTCACCCCTCGAGAGGTGAATCCAGATCCAATTCACCCATCGGATGGTGATTTAGGTAAAAATCACTCCTTGGGTGGCGAATTTAGCTAAAACACCCCAAAATCAACCAAACTACCCCCAAAACCCTAGGAAAGTAGGCAAACTTCTTACAAAACCTTAGGAACTTCCAAAAATTGTCTTCTAATTTAATTTGCAATCATATTCATCATGCATTGGTATCTTATCAATCACTGCATCATCAACTCACCATATTTCATTCACCTCATTGTTGATTCCTCGTTTGAGGGGGTATTCATATTCAAAGTTAGCTTTGCATGCAACCATAAAATCGAAAATCTAAAAGTTTGATTAGCACATTTTTCTACAAAATTTTTTGCTTAAGATTATCATACAAAATAATCTCAATCCCAACTAGACATGGGTTACATCACGAGAGCTATGCGTTTCGATGGAGAAGTCAATCTAGCATTCTTGTACATTGAGTACATAACAAATGATATATTTTTCATAATCCTACCACAAAATTTAGAGTATTTATATCTGGTGTTCATGGAGCATCATGAATGACACATTTGAATAAGCTAAATGTCCCTTTAGTTCAAATGGTTTGACACTTGTCACCATGTTCTCATCAATCAATCAACAACAAAGATTTATATTGGATTTTGTCCTATACATACTTTTGGACCACGTTGATCTAGTCACAAAAGCAAAGAAGTCAAGAGTTGCCATTATCAAGCAACTGGTATGGCATCGTAAATGTCATACAGACTCGACAAAATCACATCATTGTATTCACAATCATCAATTTCCATTTACTAGCATTGTTGTTTATTTCTTTCCTCTTTTTATTCTTTCCTTATTATGTTCTTTCCCTTGGACATCTAGTTAAGTTGTATGGTCACGCTTCAAGCAGCTACATACCCTTTTATTGGATTTCATTCCCCTTCTATCCCTTTTCCTTCTACATAAACCCTTCACATTCTTGTATTAAATTGTGTTCCACACGGTATAGTACAAAAAGGGGTAAAATTTAGACACCCAAAAGTCACACATTGTTGTTTCTACACATCCATAGGCGATTCCAAGCATCCCTAGGCTTTGTAGGCTATGGTAGGCTATTGTAGTCATGCGTAGTCAGGCATAGTTATGCATAGTCATGCGTATATTGCCATAGTTCACCATAGTAGTGTGTAGACTCCTATACATAGCTTTTAGGTCCAAAACCCTAATAAGCCTTCAAAAGCACATCTTGAGCATTGGGATATCCTTCAACAACCTATTTGCACTCAATTGAGACCCCCACGAGGTATTAATTGGAAAAAACAATTAACAAGTTCCAAAAATCTAATTTAATGTTGACTTCACTTAAGTCACCTTTTTAGGGTAAATTTGATTAATTAACCTTTAATCCCTAGTTAATGCTAATTGCACCCTCCCACATGTGTGAAATTAGGGTTTTTTAGGATACTTCTTTTAATCATGTCCTAAACTGACTTAAAGCTTCATAATCAGGATTAACTCTAATCCATCCTCACACGTGTGAGGATAGGATATTTCTCATAAGGAATGTGATGTTGCCACATTGCATTTTCTAACCTAACCCTAATTAGAATACAACCTAGGTTTAGTCTATCTAACTCCCCATGCACCTTGCCATTTCCTATAAATAATGGGTCCTAAACCCCTAATTAACTATCTCCCTATTACAACAAAGCACAAAAACTCTACAAAAATTGATAGTGAAGATTCAACAGTCAGTTATCAGAGTATATAGTAAGATTTCCACAGCATAGGGATGCACACCAGCTGCCTAGGAATCGATCCATCGAAGGGATTTTACAAAAGGGACCTCATAGCTAAAATTGCCCCTTGCCCCGCGAATCTAGTCCTAATTTTCCCCTCAAGTGGCGATTTGGGTCTACGATGTCCAGATCAGCCCAGATCTAGTAGGTAAGGTTCATTTTCATGTTTTATGTCCATTCCTCCAGTTTATTTCAATTTTCTATGCATTATATCGATCATTTTGTCTTCATAACTATGGGGCCTGACTAAGGCAAGCCCCTCTATGCACTAACACCCTTTTGTAGGTTATTTAGCAGATCTGAAGAGGAATAACATCATCAAACAACAACCCCATGGTGGCCCACATACAAAGAAGCCCACCTACACTGAGGGATGATTGAAGATGAGATTGAACTTGTTGTAGCATTACTAGAAAAAGAAATGGAAAAAGGGCATCATGTCCCTATTGTAACACATATTTTCTTTATATATTAATGGAATACAACCTTTTTGGTTAATGCATTATTGTTTTGTGTTAATGGATCAAATATTGATTTCTACCCATTTTAGAAGCATTTTTGCAACGAAGTGCTACCCAATTATACCATCACCTTTTGCAACCTTGATTTGTCCTCACTTTGGATTTGAAGCCCTATTCATTCAAAGGCACTTTTAGGGGCATTAGAAACCAATTCAAACCATTCTAAACTAGCCAAATTGAAGAGTAATTTGGCCCCATATGTCGACACAACCTTTAGACCAGTTTTGAACTAGATCCCATTAGGATTGGAGGCAAAATCTAAGTAGTTTTGTAACCGTCCCACCTAGGGACGATTAGCAGTAGCTAGATGCACCTATTAGGTATGGTTAGAAAATAGTAGGGAATTTGAAGGAAATTCCATCATAGACCTCTTAGGAATGTTTAGATTAGCCTATGGTCCAAATTTGGTGAGATTTGGAGAAATTTTGATGGCACATTTGAAGTTCTCTTTGTTGTAGGTCTAGATGCCCCTATCAGGGACGGTCACTATTTCTGCTAATATTTTCCTCTAATATTGTGCTAATATTTGTCTGAAAGTATCTATATTATAGAAATTTCAATTCAAATATCATTTAGAATAGTTTTTATGTTATTACTGATAAGTTTTGTTAATGTTAGATGCATGTTTTCTATGTTTTCAAGGTTATGGATCTATAAATGCATATGCTATTAACCCCTTTTTAACCCCTTGTGTGTAGGTATAGGTATACCAGACAGGAATTAAGAGCTATGGAAGCACAACAATATGAACCCAAGATTAGCTCTTGGGTGTGGGAATACGATATGGACAAATAGAACATCGCTTTAAGGCCTTGCAAGGGATTAGATTCATTTGCACATTGTAATGTTGAAATGTATCAAATTATAAAGCCCTCAAGGGGATGTATTGTAATCCTATTTTGAATCCATGAGTGAATGAATACAAGGATAAATCCACCTCTTTTATTGCATATTACTCTTCATTTCATAGATTACTTATTGTACACTTTCCCTTTGAATGCATGCTTTAATTTGCTTTACATTGCAATAAAGTACCCTTAAGGCGATGTAGTAAATTTAGCTTCTTAAATAAATAAAGGGTTTGAAGCTTTCTTTTTCCCCTAACGAATCTAATAAGCTCAAGTGAATATTCCTAAGCAAGTAAGAATCCAAGAGCAATTTTTTGAGACAAGTGCTAACAAGATCTTATTGCAAGTGCCAAGTGATTTGTTGAAGTTGTTTAATTTTATGGAGATCTCTTCTACTGCATTGATTGTGTGGTTCTACCCTTTGGTGGATAAGTGTTGGAGCCCTAACAAGGAGTTGACTATCTTGGAGGTCTTCATCATTTTGTCTAATTTTTTGTTATGACTAGGTTGTTTTTTCTCATTTGCATTTATACATTTCTAATTTTACATCTATCGTTAGTTTATTTGCATTATTCTACTGCATTTTTCTTCAGTTACAAAATCATGCCCTAAATTATAGGGTACAAGTTTACCAATAGTAAAATAATGGCTACCTCATACAAGGCATAATTTCACCTACACTAAGCTTGGGGGTAGAAGTTAACCCCCAAATTTTAGATCTACATTTCATGTTATGTTTGAAGCATAATTGCACATTCTGCACTCTATTCATCATATTTTTTGACTACATTATATTTTATTTGTTCATATTCCAAAAAGGTCAACTTTCACTTTTGCATTTTAAAGGTCAGCTAAAAGGACCTAGGGGGCTTGACTGTTGTGCCTCCACATACAGTCATACAATGGCCTAAGAAAGCCTCCCAATGATGATCATATTTTTTGAGGTATGTGTGATATTATTTTGTAGGATAAAAGTTGTGGGACACTGTTGGAAAAAATATAAAGCTAGAAAAACCACCAAATAGCATAAGTTCCCTAGTAGATATTTAGGCTATTTGGTGTTTTCTTTCTATTTATTTCTTATTCAAAAACCTAGATCACAAGTAAAGAAAAGCATTTGATCAAATTTCTAGGCATTTGAAAGAATAAAAGCATATAGTGTGCATTTAGGGTTTTAACCTTGTTTGTGCATTTCTCTTAGACCCTAGCTTGAAGGCTTTATTTTGAAATCCTAGGGTTAGTTATCATTCAAGAAAATAGTCATTCTAGGGTTAGCTCTTATCTTGCATTGTGCTTTCTCTTTTCATAGTGTAGTTTTATAAATGCTAAACATAGGCGCATGCTTAATTAACATACTTAAACACATTCCACCCTAAACTTAGAGTAAGTCCTAAAACCATTCTTGATGAACCCTTCCTCCTTTTCCCACTGAGTGTAAACTTATAACATACCACTACGGCTCACCTTGGCTCTCAATGGATCTAGCCAAAAATCATACCTAGTAGGGTAGTGTTCCCCTTATACATATTTGGTGAACCCAACATGAATGCAAATCTTAGTGGCCAAATTAGGAATTATTTTCATTTTTTTATTTTCTTTTGAAATTTTGTTAACAATACAACTAATTTATTTTCTTAGAATTAGAACATTAATAAATATATTAAAAATATTTGTGTGTGTCTTTCATTAGTTTTCTTCTCTATACTTTTGCTTCTAATGGACCCATTCCTTAGAAGTCAGTGGAGGCAACTAGATTCCGATCATGTTCCCCAAGAAGATGATCATATTGATAGAAAGAACCCTAACCTTGATATAGAAGAGCAAGAAAATATGGAAACTGAGATAAAGTATGATCCCCTTGAAGGGTCCAATGGGTGCTACATCTTTATATCATTTTATCACGTTTGGATTTTTATGAAAAGTAATAAAGCAGACTTGCTACAAGCTATGGAGTGGGAAGCTTGACTTGAAAGAGACGAGACTCCTCATTCTCCAATAGTATCTCCTAGCCACATTCATACTAACCCTTCATTTGAATCTTTGAATCATGGTAATCGTATCCATCAACAAACTTATGTCACTACCGTAACCACCAATTTTGAAAGGATTTTGTAAGGTCTTCCAACCTGTAGTGGCACTCAATATTGTTTTCAATTTTCTCCTCATCCTTATAATCTCAACATTTTTTCTTTCGTTCCACCAACTGTTAGTTACCCTCTTTGGTAAGATACCACATATCATAACCAAGTACTCTTTCAACAACCTAACTATACACCTCCCTGAAGAAATCTAGGGGTATTGCACAACAAAAAACCTAAGGTGCAAAGTTTAACTAATATGGTGAAACAATTGGTTTCAAGAGTGGATATGATTCAATCCCCTAGTTTTACCTACATCTATAGATAAATGTGCAATAAAACCTTAGACCATATTGTTGCTGCTAGACCCTATCCTAAGTATTTTTTCATGTTGGTTTTGCCTATATATAAAGGGATGAAATATCCAATTGAGCATTTGAGAATGTTTAGAAAATCTTGTCATGATATCATATATGATAACTTATTGTTGCTAAAGACATTCCCTAAGATCCTTGGTGGCATGGCATTAGAGTGGTATTATCAGTTTCCCAACCATTATTTGAAGAATTTTAAAGAAAAAACAAAATTATCTATGCAACAATTTGGTGCTTATGTTCATAAGAATGTAACCATGAAATATGTTTACATGTTAAGGCAAGGTAAAGAGAATTTTTTTTAGAATTTATATATCGTTGGAGAAGTCTAGTTAGATTTTTGAGATATACCTTACCTCCTCGAGACATGCTTGAGATATTTATTAGAAATTTTCAAGAATAATTATCTTATGCATTTGAAACATCAACTATCACATCTTTTGATCAGGCAATTGACCTATCAAGAAAAGTGGAGCAAGCTCTTATCAGAAGAGGATAGCTTGAAGAAAAATAAGATAGGACCACTAATAATTAGTATAAGAACAAGAATGTGGTTAGTGATGGGGTAGTAGATAGTACACATATTAATAGTATTATTAACAACCTACGAAATATGGTGCTTAACCAGCCCCCAAAACTCTTATAAATTTTTTTTATGAGACTCAACACACCTATGAATGAGGTCCTAAAGTATCTTTTGGAAGATAATATGATTGAGTTACCTCTTGTAAGGTAACCAAATACCATGACTGATTGGTATAAGTCTGGTCAACACTATGAGTATCATAGAATAGAGCAACACTAGACAAATTCTTGTAAGAGGTTGAAACATGTGGTTTAGGACCTTATTGATGAATCTCACCTTGTCATTGAAGGTTCTCGTCCACAAAATAATCAACCTCCTACTCAAAAAGCACCCATAACTAATCAAGATATGGGAATCTTCCAAGATTCCTTACCTAAGCATAGGTAGTAGGCAGCTAATCAAGTTTCATATTAGAATGTACCACCTCCCTATGATAATATGGTTGGTATGATAAAAGTAACTACAAGGCAACAAGATCAAGCTCAACTAGCTCAATGTTCTCAGCAAGAGATGATCTCTTTGTCCAATCCAACCTTGAAGCCCATATTAGTTTTGAAGAATCCTTAGAAGAGGAGTATGAGAGTAAAATCCCACCTTTATTGTTGAAACCTCATCCTAAAGCCTCCTTTGACATTCAAAAGTAGTTATCTAGTACCCCAACAAAGATCTCTATCTTAAAACTCTTCCAAAATTCTCCTATTCATAGGGAAGATTTTTTGGAACTTCTAAGACACTAATTTTTCCTTGTAGATATTTCCCCTAGTGCTATAGCCAATGTCATAGGTTCTCTTGAGATACATCACATCACATTTTTGGATGAAGATATGCTTTCCTTAGACTTGCAAAATTATTCTTCCATTTACTTCACAACATTTATTAGGAGGACATTTTTCAAATGAATATTGATTAATAATGGTTCCTCCCTTAATTTATGCACTTATCATTTTTCTAAAATTTTGGATTAAAATAGGAAGACTTAACTAAATTTGATATTATCATCAAATATTTCAATGAGTCCCAAGAGGCCTATGGAATTGTATCTCTTCCCCTTAGAGTTATACCTTAGATATTAGATACCTTATTCTATGTGGTACCTTGCCCAACATATTTCAATCTTCTTCTCAGATGTCCTTGGATCCACGCAATGAAGGTTATCCCTTCTACCTTTCATCAATGTTTGAAGTTTAAATTTAAGGATCAAGTTGTCACTATTCCAGGTGACCCTCATCCATTCACATATCATTTTATGGTTGAGAAAGCTCAATATAGCCTCAACATCTATCCTTAAGTTTAATAATTTGCTCCTCCAAGTTCCTCATCTCAAAATTTGAGCAACTCAGAAGTCTAAAAGTGAGTGAGGAACCTCTCATCAAAATTTCATCATGGGATCAAGTTAATCATTTTCTTCAAGAGCCTCTTTTGGATCTTACCAAGCTACCACCTTCACTAAGTACTATGGGTTTACCTCATAATAAGGGAGAAGGTGTACACATTAGTACATGTACCTTTATATTTGTAGGAACAACCTTCAAAGAAGATATTCATGGTAGCAACCCTTATCCTGTGGAGTGTTATTTTACTCACTATTACTTATCCAATGATTACCCACTCCCAAAATAGATTTTATCTAGCATGGGATATGTTGGTAAAGGTTTGGGATGCCAAAAAAATAACATTCAAGAGCCTTTGGATGTTGAAGTCTAGCATGATAAGTGTGGTGTAAGCTGCATTCCCAATAAAACCCAATCTTTACCATTCAATAATTATGATCATCTTAAAACTTATACTAAATATTTAGATAAAATATTGGAGTGGAGTGATGAGGATGAATATCTCTTTATCACTATGATATTTTGTTGTATAATATGATAAATTTTATGCATTATGATGGTAAATTTGTTGCTTCTCAAGGAAACCCTACTTCATTATCTTATAGAGATCTTGAAAAGATAGGGATTGTCACTCCTATTCTAGTGTTCCCCTTCTCCCATGCATTTTCATGCATTGCATTCACTCCATTGCATCCATACATGTTGCATTTTAGTATAAGTGCATTTCATAGTGAAAATCATATCAAGCATAAAAGAATTAAAAACATTAATATAACATTAAAAATACAATAAAAATAAAATGCATAAGTACACACATTGCACATAAATGCATCATGATATTACTCGATAATTATAAAGGTACATAGGTTTGTATGGTTGATGTACCACAATTAAAGCCCGATACAATTGACCATCCCTAGGGATGCATGCTACACTCAAAAATTAGCATACCACCCTAATCCCCTCCCTAGCTTTGGGAGCATCTCCTCTGCTCTACCCATAAAATGTGGTCCTAGTTAGAGTATGTTCATGAACCATGAAACCATCCATGATTTGGACCAATTCAGGCTTGATATTTATAGGGATGAAGGTGGTGGCACACACTACTCCACTAGAACTACCTAGTAGTATACCATCTAGTAGATGGTTTCCCTCTATACGACTACCTTCAACCTCTCCCCCACCCTCTATAGCTTTGCCTATAGTATATGGATACCATCACCCTATTGGTTGTTGCTAACCACAACCATCCACTTTGCTCAATACCATTTTTGCTCCTTGTCTAGTTGGCTCACCTCTCCTTGGAGGTGGTCTTCCTCCATTCGTGTCTTATCCCTCTCCATCTTTGTAGTGCTTAGTGCACTCTTTATTCCCTCTATCCTCTTGGTGCTATCCTTTTGAAGAAGGTCTATTTACCTCTATAGGGTCATTATCTACACTTGTAGCATCTCTGCATCCCTCCCTAGATCTTCTTGACCTATGATCTTGCTTGAGCTAACTCCTACTAATGTGGGAGACTTTCTAGTCCCTCTAATTAGTCCTACTCTAATCATCATGGGGGAAACTCTAATTTCTCATGCATCCTTGGTCCTAGCAGTAGTGGTGGTAGTTGATAATATCTCTGCTTAGATCCATGCTTACCTTTATCGTGGGACATCTTGTCCCTACTGCTACTACTCTATGGTGTGTCAAGTGGTGTCTCATAGTGCTAGCTATATATATTAACTCATGAATTGGCACCTCTATAATAGCACTGGTGGGGATATCCATAGAGGCATGACACTCTTATACCATCTCTAGTACCCAAGAGCAACCTCAACATCATCCATCCTTGGATCCACATAGAGTGGATCATCCATGTCCTCCTCTACCCATATCACCATATCGAGGCCCCCTTTGGCTCTTAATGGATCTTGGTACACTCGCCTATACCAATAGTCACCCAAGATCATGATGTCCTAGAAGATACCAAACTACCACTAGACTCGATCAAATTTGAAGAGCTCCAACTCCCCCTTCTTTGTAGAGAGACACCTAATCCTCATAATCCTAGCTAGCTCCTCTACATCCTCAACCCATCTAGGGTGTAGATGCCATAGTATCCATATGATCTTTAATATCTGTAGGTTATCTACTACCCACCTTGCTAGTTGTATATTCTCAGCATATATCCTTTGGACACGCTCGTAGGACCTAGACCATCTATATATTGTTGGCCGCTCTAGATTGGGCAATGGCCCTAGAAGTACATATGGCCTTTGTACTACTATGTGATTCTATCACCACACCTAGAGGAGCATTGTGCACACTAATACTATATGTCATTTATACACAACATTATACAATATTTTGTGCAATCAATACAACTCATATGGATCCTATACAAATTTCACTCAATGATATTGTATGTCTACCACTACACCCACTATAAACCATGGTAAATGTCACCTATTGGTATGGCACATTAGCAATCCTACAACCACCCTACAAATCATGGTCATTAGAGTATCAAACCCATATCATCCCACCATATCATCGATCAGGATCATACTCTCTCATACCTGGTGGAGCTAGCCATCTAACAATCTCTCTAGTGTGGTCCACTTCCCTTGTGCCCTGTAAACTATTCTCCTTGTAATGGGGATACACAATATGCACCACACATCCTCTAGTGTGACTGTCATCTCCCATATGGATAATCGAAAGGTCAAATATACCAAGTACTATCTCTCCACTAGTGCTATCAGTAGTGCTCTATCCACCTCTACCCAGAGTATCTCTACCAAGTGGTCTAGCCCCACTACCTATAGGGTATCTCTCTCTACTTGGGAGAGGCCATCTAGATCCACCTCCAAGGAGCTTGATCACCACTCATAGCTCTCTAGTACATAATGTTGCATCCAAAAATATAATAATTTTTTTCATCAGTCTCTTGTACATATTAATAAATTATAATTGATACAATTAATCTTCTCTTCTATTTTTTGGCTTGCTTCATTTTTCTTCTCTTTGATGAAATCATGCCCATCTAGCTTTGGGCATGATTTCATTTTTCTTCTCATTTTTCAAAATAATACCCTTTGTCTCTGATGAGCGATTTCACAAATTACATCCCATATGTCTGGGGCATGATTTCACTTGTCACGAACCAGGGCAAAATTGTGATCGTGCCACAAAATTGCACCCAAGTCATGCACGGTGATTTTCGAAGAAAAAAATGCTTGAAAAATGAATTAAAATCTACCCTACCCTAATATAGAGGGAATATTTTAGTCCTTACCTATGCCTGCTCTACTTCTACACTGACCTCACCCCTCGCAACGGTTGAACAATGTGTAGGAAGTGCCATTTCTATTTTTCTATAGAGATACTTTATTCTCTTTTGTATAGTGAAAATGAATTAGGTTTTTCACCTTTTACCCCTTTTATGCTTATTTTTCTACATTTTCTATTTCCTCTCTTTTTTATTTTGTTCTTCTTTCTTCTGCATTTTTCATTTCAAATGTCATTAGGAACTTTACATTCCTTATGAAACTCAAGCAGACACCCTGGTCTAAGAGGCATTAATGTCCCTAATGCCTCGATTTGAATGTAAAGCAAGAAAGTGTCTCGAATGACACCATTTTCACATCACTCCTTTCTTCTAAACCAACCACTCATTTTTGTTGTCCTCTATCCATAGGTATCTACATATTTCTTTGATGCATTTATTAGGCCATAAATGCATCAAAGAAGGGGTAAAATGTAGATGTGGAACATTTACGCACTTGAGTGAGTCATTTTCCCTAGACCCTTAGAGAGACCCTCCAACTTGCCCAAGGAAAGTTTGGGCTTCTCTCACCTCTTATTTTTCCTTTTTTTTTCTAGTTTTGGTGAAATCTTGATCAACCCTTATGGGGCACGATTTTACCTATCTAGTTTTTCCTTTTAGAAAACCCTAACTTTTCAAGCTAGCCTCCTATATGTTGGTTTTTCCTTGAT
Organism: Wollemia nobilis; assembly: GCA_028583015.1. NCBI lineage: Eukaryota > Viridiplantae > Streptophyta > Pinopsida > Araucariales > Araucariaceae > Wollemia > Wollemia nobilis. The sequence continues at coordinate 9,815,108 of JAQPPZ010017218.1, forward strand.
TTTCTTACCCATTCTTGTTTCAAATCCCTTATAAATAGAGGTTTTAAAGCTTTATTTTTCCCCTAACAAATCTAAGAAGCTCAAGTGAATATTCCTAAGCAAGAAACTAAGAATCCAAGAATAAGTTTTTAAGATAAGTGCTACCAAGATCTTATTGCAAGTGCAAAGTGATTTGTTGAAGTTGTTTAATTTTGTGGAGATATCTTTTGTTGCATTGCTTATGTGTTGCTGCCCTTGGTGGATAAGCGTTGGAGCCCTAAGGAGGAGTCTACTATATTGGAGGTCTTCATCATTTTGTCTTATTTTTTACTACCACCAGGTTTTTTTCACTCATTTGCATTTATACATTGCTAATTTTGCATTTGTCGTTATTTTATTTGCATTGTTCTACTACAATTTCATTCTATTACAAAATAACACCCCATAATGATAGAGCATGATTTTTATAGCAATGAAATCATGACTTCCTTGTACAAGGTAAAATTTTTCCTATGCTAAACTTGGGGGTGGAAGTTCACCCCCAAACCCTAGATATGTATTTTCATAACATTTTTGCTTGGTTAAATGTCGACATGCCAGGGCTTGATCCTTCTCTTGTTATGTTTTATTTCGTAGTGAAGGCTTGTATTAAACCTATTAAGTAAAAACTTAGGAATATGCATCCTAAGGTTACCCTTTTGATCAAGGAGAAGCTTCAACAACTCCTTGACATCGATTTTATAAAAACTATCGACTATTTTTATTGGATCTTTAACATCATTCTTATGGCTAAGAAGGAAGGTACAACCAAAATATGTAATGACTTTAGGGACATCAACTTAGCATGTCCCAAGGATGATTTTACCTACACAACATAGATCAGATCATATATTTCTATCAAATGTGGTATGTTATCTCTCATAGATGACTTCTCAAGATACAATCAAATCATGATTATCCCTGAGGATTAGGCCAATATAGCTTTCATTACTTTGTGGGGTACTTTCCATTAGAAATTCATGCCTTTTGGATTGAAATTTATTGATGCCACCTATCAGTGGGCTATGAATTATATTTTTCATATGATGCATGATATTATCTAGGACTATGTGGATGATATCTTAGGTCGTTCCATATATCGACAAGATCATTTTCATGACCTAAGGTATATTTTTCAAAGGCTTCAACATTTAAAAGTTTACCTTAATCCCACTAAGTGTGTGTTTGGATTCACATCTAGCAAGTTGTTAGGTTTCATTGTTTCTAGGTGAGGTGTTTAAGTAGACCCCACTAAATTAATGACCATTACTAACATACATCCTCCCCTCACCCTAACTGAGTTGTGTAGCCTACAAGGTAAAATTTAGTCTATTCATTGGTTCATAGCCCAGTTAGCCAATAAGTGTCAACCCTTTCTTAATATTCTTAAGAAATATTTTATCTTTATATGGGATTTTTAGTTTCAAAAAGCTTTTGATGACCTCAAATGATATCTCACTTTCCCACCTATTTTAGTCCCTCCTATACCTAGTAGGCATTTTATGCTTTACATAATTTCCATAGCTCATGCTTTGGGGGCCTTATTGGCTTAGCATGATGATGAAACTAAAGAAAATCTATCTACTATATTAGTAGAACCTTGGTTAGCTATGAACCTAGTACACCCCATTAGAGAAGCTTTACCTCATCAAAATGTTCATTTTCTAGAAGCTAAGACACTACATGCTTAGCCATAAGACATTAGTAGTGGCAAATTTTGATCCTTTGCACTACTTAATATCTAAGTGCCACCTATTAGATGGAGCTACTAAATGGGTATTGGTACTTATAGAGTTTAACCTGACCTTCATAGGTCATAAGGCTATCAACGATCAGGTAGTCATTGATTAGTTAGTCTTTACTCCCCTAGAAGTTGTCCATCCTTTGGTTGTTGAGTTTCCTGATGAGTGCTTCAATGTTGAAGTTGAAGAACCAGAGTGTTGGGCTTTATTTTTTTATGGATTCCACTACATGAAGGGTGTTGGTACTGGAGTCATTCTAGTTACCCCACAAAAATAGCTCATCATTTTATCATTCAAGATTTGTTTCTCTTGCATGAACAATACTATAGAATATGAATATTTGATCCTTGATCTCAGAGTAGCATTATATTTGCAGGTTTGAATATTTTTTGTCTTTGGTGACTCTCAACTTGTGGCCAATCAGATCAACGATGTTTATCAAAATCAGGATGATAAACTAAAGCCTTACAAAGATATTATCATCAAGTTGTTGTCCTTGTTCAATTGAGTAACTATAGAGTCTATCCCTAGATTCTCAAACCATAATATAGATACCATAGCCACAACTACATACTTATTTCCTTTGGAGTTAGAGTATGATCAAGCATTGATCATTATTAGACACATTTGGGAGCCCAAATCACTTGGTTATTGTATTATCCTATTAGATGTTTTGACCATTGAAGATGCCCCATATGAGCCATGGTATACTGACATCTTTAATTTTCTTAAGTATGGTTTGATTCCTGATGGTTTAAATCATAATTAGCATAAGGTTTTACACAAAAAAACATGTTTATTCATCATAATTAACAATACATTATATCAATATTCTTTTGAAGGAATCCTCTTACAATGTCTTAAATTTGTTTAAGCCCAACTTGCTCTTAGTGAGGCTCATGAAGGATCATGTGAATGCCATTTTAGTTGCAATGGTATTGCCAAGAAACTCCTTTAGATGGGGTGCTATTGGAATTTCATAGAGAAAGATACATGTGACTATGTCTGATGTTGCAACAAGTGTCAATGCCATGAAAATCTTATCCATGATCCCTCTTAAAACCTTTAGGTTATTTATTCCCCTTGGCCATTCTCTATATGGGGATTAGAAATTATAGGGAAGATTAACCTAGTGTTATCATATGGTCATAAGTTTATCATAACAATGATAGAGTACTTCATTGAATAAATTGAAGTTATACCCTTGACCATGGTGACTGGAACTCAGATTTCTAAGTTCATATTCAACAAGATTCTTTGTAGGTTCAAGATTTATTTAGTGATTGTTTTTTACAATAGGACTCCTTTCAAGAATAATAATATTCATAATATATGTACCAAGTATACTATTCAGCATGAGTGGTCAACTCCATATTACCCTTAGGGTAATGGATAAGCCAAAGCATCCAATCAGTCTTTGATCAAGATCTTAAATAAGTTGGTATGTGAGAACGATCATGACTGGCATATCCATATTTATCCTATCTTATGGGCCTATTGTACTAGCATGCATACCCCCATAGATGCCTCACCCTATGTATTGGTGTATAAGTCTGAGTTTCCTTTTAAGCTTGAGATTCCCTCATTACTCATCTTGTTGCAAGATGCCTCGGTTGGTGATGAGTATCACTCAGACCATTTGCACAAATTGAAGTTGGTAGATAAAAAGTGCATTTATGCCTTAGAGCATTTACAAGATTATCAAAATAATCTCAAGTGATCTTACTCTAAGAAAGTTTATGACCATTATTTTGAAGTTGGGGATCTTATCCTCAAGGAAAACCAAAAGAACACCAATGATCATTCTTATCTTAAAGGTAAGTTTCAAGCCAATTGGTTAGGGCCATTTATCATAATGATAAAGTTTGACTTAGGTGCCTCTCGTTTAGCTTCTTTATATGGTGAAGAACTTAAAGAAAAAATGAACATAATGCATATAAAAAGTTATAGTGCATGATCCATCATATGCATTGCACATTGCATTTAACATAGTTTCATATAGCATCATTGTTTTCCTAATCATTTTGCATGATTGCATGTCATATTTTGTATGACTACCTAAAATTCTATTCCATTTACATCTCTTCTTGTCATAAAATGTACTTCTACCTATTCACATTTGCATGATTTCTTGTTCATATAGATTTTTGGGGAATTTGTGACAATAGCAAGTGATGACACCTAGTTAGGTCATAGCTCATATGCATTGCACTCTCACTAGGGATTTGATACTTAGTGAATCCCAAACTTAGAGTCCACCTTCATGCACTTCCATCATTTCATTCATCCATCTCATATTTTCTTTATTTTTAACCTTGAAACTTTTCATTGCTTATATATTTCTCCAGGTTAAGGGATTTGGGTCTCATTTTGCTCCATTGGCCATGTCTATACACTTTATTGCATGCACCACTTCCATATTGGATAGTACTCACTTTGATCATCACTTTCTTGCACACAATGCACCCCATAGTGGATAGATTCATGGTCATAAGTGAGGGATAGCCCCCATTCAACCATTTGTGAGCATACATCCCAGTGGGTGCATCTCTTTCTCTTTAGTCTATCTCAACAAGCACTACACCTACAACTGGTTCAACTTGTTAGTCTTACAATGATACTGAGAGGGGGGGTGAATCAGTGTAGCTCTTTAAAACTTAAATCTTCAACTCTTAAAGCCAAAACAATGAAAACTTAAAACCAAATAAAGCAAATATAACAAGAGAGCATCACACAACACAAGATGTACCGAGGTTCACCGATTTGGCTACTCCTCAAAAATTGACTGTTTGGACTCCCATCCAAATCCAGCCTTTGCAAAGCAACAACTTTACAATCAATTTACCAACACCCACTGGAAGGAGCACCAACCCCTAATTTATATGCACCAATAGAAAGGAGCACCAACCCCTGATTTACCAGCACCAACTGGAAGGAGCACCAACCCCTGATTTATCTACACCAATAGAAAGGAGCACCAACCCCTGATTTATCTACACCAATAGAAAGGAGCACCAACCCCTGATTTACTAGCACCAAATGGAAGGAGCACCAACCCCTGATTTATCTACACCAATAGAAAGGAGCACCAACCCCTGATTTACCAGCACCAACTAGAAGGAGCACCAACCCCTGATTTATCTACACCAACAGAAAGGAGCACCAACCCCTGATTTACCAGCACCAACTGGAAGGAGCACCAACCCCTGATTTATCTGCACCAACAGAAAGGAGCACCAACCCTTGATTTACCACCACCAACTGGAAGGAGCACCAACCCCTAATGCCAAGCACCAACTTGGACTTCAATTTTGAAACTAGAAGATTGACATAAAAATGCCTTCACTTTTACAAGACCCCGACTGGTCTATTGCTTACTCAACATCGCCCACAATTCACAAAACACACACCCTTCTCGCTCACCTCTCGCTCGCCTCTCACGCTCCTCTCACGCACTTCACCGAATAAAATCCCCACATAAATTCTCCAAGCAACACTCCTTTTATAACAATCCTTTCTCTTTGTAACTCTAGTTGTAACTCCTTCTTTCATATTCTCATACGCCACTTGTCAATTGTAACGCCTTCTTTATGTAACTCCTTTTGTATATATAGAGTAGGCATTTCGTCAAACACGTTACATGCAAAGAATTGACACCATATTCTCCTACCATGATTGTTCGTCTTCTCGGTCATGACTATTCGTTTTCTCCTTTGTGCATGCATGCATTTTGGTTTTCGAAAAAGCTTTTCATTTCTATTTTAATGACTATTCGTTTTCTCCTTCCATGACTGTTCATTTTCTCCACATGGGCATGCGTCCATTTCTTTCCACGTGTAACGACCATCTTAAATGATTTAAAATCATTAAATATTCCTTATGGGTCCACGTCACTATGCAGTCTTCAGTTTTACCATCCTGGTCTTTAGTCGCAAAAATGCGACATGTCGCGATATCGCCACACTTTTGTTTCACTGCCTACCTGGACTTTTGAGTCATGAAAATGTGACATGTCGTGATATCACGACACTTTTGTTACTCTGCCTGCCTGCCCTTCTTGAGTCGTGAAAATGCGACATGTCACGATATCGTGACACTTTTTCTTTCTCTGCCTGGCTACCCTTTTGAGTCGCGAAAATGCGACATGTCGTGATATCGCGACACTTTTTCTTTCTCTGCCTGGCTGCCCTTTTTGAGTCACGAAAATGCGATATGTCGCGATATCGTGACACTTTTTTTCTCCTTGCTCTTTCTCTTTGCTTCGAGTCACAAAAATGCGACATGTCGTGATATCGTGACACTTTTTCTCCTTGCTCTTTCTCTTTGCTTCGGCTCGCGAAAATACAACATGTCGCGATATCGCGACACTTTTTCTCCTTGCTCTTTCTCTTTGCTTTGGACTGCAAAAATGCAACATGTCACGATATCGCGACACTTTTTTCTCCTTGCTCTTTCTCTTAGCTTTGGCCCGCGAAAATACAACATGTCGCGATATCGCGACACTTTTTCTCCTTGCTCTTTCTCTTTGCTTTGGCCCGTGAAAATGCAACATGTCGCGATATCACGACACTTTTTCCTCTTTGCATTTTCTCTTTCTTTTGGCCGTGAAAATGCAACATGTCGCGATATCGCGACACTTTTTCCTCCTTGCATTTTCTCTTTGCTTTGGCTGCGAAAATGCAACATGTCGCGATATCACGACACTTTTTCCTCCTTGCATTTTCTCTTTGCTTTGGCCGCGAAAATGCAACATGTCGCGATATCGTGACACTTTTTCCTCCTTGCATTTTCTCTTCTCTTTTGGCCACGAAAATGCAACATGTCGCGATATCGCGACACTTTTTCTCCTTGCATTTTCTCTTCTCTTTTGGCCATGAAAATGCAACATGTCACGATATCGCGACACTTTTTCCTCTTTGCTTTTTCGCTTCTCTTTTGGATATGGGCCACTTCGGTCTTCTTGGACAACCTGTAACAACTTCACCCATACATCAAAAACATCCTCATAAGAATTTAACATCACTGTACATACTCTGAATAACCTCTAAACTCCTATCCACTGTATCAACCGATCTATCTGACTATGTTGACAACAATGACAATACTGTCGCTGCACCTTGCTCAACAATCTCCCCCTTTGGAATTGTTGGCAACACACGTGCAATTTCCTGTAACTCTTCTCCCCCTTTGACAACAATACCAAAAGGGCTGCTGTAAACTCCCCTGAGTCCATGCACAACATTCTCAGGCAAAAATTATTATACTTAGCAAAAATCACAAACATGAGCAAAAAGATAAACAAATACACAAATGCTCCCCAAGAGAATGTGGTCCCGATAGCTAGTCAATTCTTGGGAAGCGTGACCACTCCCAATTTATTGTGAAGGTACTCAAAGACTTCCTTGGGCAACATTTTTGTGAAGATATCCGCTACTTGCTCTATTGTTGGAACAAAATCCAACTTAACCTCACCTTTCGCAACTTTCTCCTGCGTACAACACGCTGTCGTTGCAATATATTCTGCCTCTGCTGTGGATAAGGAGACTGACTCTTGTTTCTTACTGTTCCACGTGACCAACCTGTCTCCAAGATAGAATGCACCTCCACTGGTACTCTTTCTGTCATCTACACATCCTTGCTCAACTTGCAACCTGTCGTCATGGGAGTGCTAACTGGCTTACAATCCTCCATTGTGAACTTTTTAGCATCTCTTTCACTAAACCAAATTATCAGAACTGTTATAATCCATAACTTTGAACAATGGCAGTAAGAACCATCAAAAGTACAACACTGACATATAGCAATACTACCAATGGTGACAACTCTCAATTTAATCACCACCCTTCATGGTACCTCCACAAACAACTACATGAACTGAAACACACTTTGACAACTATACGACAACTCCCCCTACCTACTTGCCTTTCATCCTCAGATAACCAAACAAAACATAGGAGCATTAAAATAAACTTTAATATTGCTCCCCCTGAGGATGTGCTACCTGGAGTTGCTTAGTGCAATAGAGGAGTAGTCTCCTTCAGTCCAAGGAGACACGATTTCCTTTCCTCTTTCTTTCTCCACTCTGGTTTGATTACGCTTTTGGGCTCTTGTTTTGACTTTTCTTTTTCAGTAGCTTGTGCATGTTTTTCGAGAAATTTTCTATTTTGTCTCATTCCATTTGGTTGAAATTTTCTTCCCTGAAATTGATTTGATGCAAATGTACTTCGACAATTTCTTGCAACGTGCCCAAAATTATGATAGTTATAACATTCTACCGCATAATCCATCAAAGGTGAAAAAACATTTCTACTCGGTGGTTGTCTCTTGTGCATCCTTGATGGATGATTATTTTCCTTTCTTTGATGCACATGATTTCTTCCCTGTCTGTGTTGCATTCTTTGTGTCTGATGAAATCTACTGTCTTGCCTTAGATTAGATACAAAAGTTCTTGGACAAGACCTTGCTATGTGCCCATGACCATTACATTTAAAACATTGCACATGGTGTTCAACAGATGTATTTCTACCAGCATAACTCTTTGATCTATTATTCAATCCACAATAAATTGCCTTGTGACCATAATGGTTGCATCTAAAACAATAGCCATTAAAAGCATTATTATGAATAAAGTGAGAGTGATAGAACCTCTTTTGTTGTGGTTGCTTTGTCTGTAGATCTCCTTTGAGATTTTCTTCCTTTTGAAGATTCAACTTCAAGCTTTTCTTGCTTTGATCCTTCAACGAGTGGACTTCTTCTTCTCTGCAGATTTAGAAGATGAAGGTTGTTCACCTTCATATCCAAGACCAAGCTTACACATGGGGCTTCTTTGTTGCCTTATCATTTTATCTAGCAACTCTGTGCTCTTCTCAAATTTGAGATTTGTATTGGCCTCTTCTAGTTGTTTCCTCAATAAAACAATCTCCTCTTCTTGTTTGCAGCAAACAATCTCTTTCTCATTGATCTGTGACTCGAGAGTTTCTTCAATCCTTTTGGACTCTTCTACTTGCAGCTTTAGATCACTAATAACTTTGTTAGATTCCTCTTCACGTTTGCTACATACATCGACTTTATCATCCAGGTGTGACTTCAAGGCTTCTTCTATTTTCTTGGCTTTATGAATTTGTAAGAAGAGATCTTCAATATTATCCCCATATTCTTCCAACTTCTTGGACAATATTTTGTTCTTTTTCCTTTCTATACCCAACTCTTCAAGTGCAACGATCAACTCACCTTCTAGATCTACTTCAACCTCAAGGTTTTCATCACATACTTCAGAATTCACTCCCTATATTTTCTAGTTCAATTTTCTCTTCCACAGAACCGAAACTGACTGAGATGCCTTATTGGAGGAGGATCTATTCTTCTTACCCATTGCATACTAATCCAAGATCAACCCTAGCTGATTTAGCCTGACAAGGGAAACTAGCTCTGATACCAATTGTTAGTCTCACAATGACACTGAGAGGGGGGGTGAATCAATGTAGCTCTTTAAAACTTAAATCTTCAACTCTTAAAGCCGAAACAATGAGAACTTAAAACCAAATAAAGCAAATATAACAAGAGAGCATCACACAACACAAGATGTACCGAGGTTCATCGATTTGGCTACTCCTCAAAAATTGATTGTTTGGACTCCCATCCAAATCCAGCCTTTGCAAAGCAACAACTTTACAATCAATTTACCAGCACCCACTGGAAGGAGCACCAACCCCTAATTTATCTACACCAATAGAAAGGAGCACCAACCCCCGATTTATCAGCACCAACTAAAAGGAGCACCAACCCCTGATTTATCTGCACCAACAGAAAGGAGCACCAACCCCTAATTTATCTACACCAATAGAAAGGAGCACCAACCCCTGATTTACTAGCACCAAATGGAAGGAGCACCAACCCCTAATTTACTAGCACCAACTGGAAGGAGCACCAACCCCTGATTTATCTGCACCAACAAAAAGGAGCACCAACCCATGATTTACTAGCACCAACTAGAAGGAGCACCAACCCCTGATTTATCTACACCAACAGAAAGGAGCACCAACCCCTGATTTACCAGCACCAACAGAAAGGAGCACCAACCCCTGATTTACCAGCACCAACTAGAAGGAGCACCAACCCCTGATGCCAAGCACCAACTTGGACTTCAATTTTGAAACTAGAAGATTGACATAAAAATGCCTTCACTTTTACAAGACCCTGACTGGTCTATTGCTTACTCAACATCGCCCACAATTCACACAACACACACCCTTCTCGCTCGCCTCTCGCTCGCCTCTCATGCTCCTCTCGCGCACTTCACCAAATAAAATCCCCACATAAATTCTCCAAGCAACACTCCTTTTATAACAATCCTTTCTCTTTGTAACTCCAGTTGTAACTCCTTTCATATTCTCATATGCCACTTGTCAATTGTAACGCCTTCTTTATGTAACTCCTTTTGTATATATAGAGTAGGCATTTCGTCAAACACGTTACATGCAAAGAATTGACACCATATTCTCCTACCATGACTGTTCGTCTTCTCGGTCATGACTGTTCATTTTCTCCTTTGTGCATGCATGCATTTTGGTTTTCGAAAAAGATTTTCGTTTCTATTTTAACGACTGTTCGTTTTCTCCTTCCACGACTGTTCATTTTCTCCACATGGGCATGCATCCATTTCTTTCCATGTGTAACAACCATCTTAAATGATTTAAAATCATTAAAGATTCCTTATGGGTCCATGTCACTATGTAGTCTTCAGTTTTACCATCCTGGTCTTCAGTCGTGAAAATGCGACATGTCGCGATATCGTGACACTTTTGTTTCACTGCCCTGCCTGGCCTTTTTGAGTCGCAAAAATGCGACATGTCGTGATATCGTGACACTTTTGTTACTCTGCCTGCCTGCCCTTCTTGAGTCATGAAAATGCGACATGTCACGATATCGTGACACTTTTTCTTTCTCTGCCTGGCTGCCCTTTTGAGTCGTGAAAATGCGACATGTCGCGATATCGTGACACTTTTTCTTTCTCTGCCTGGCTGCCCTTTTTGAGTCGCAAAAATGCGACATGTCACGATATCGCGACACTTTTTCTTTCCTTGCTCTTTCTCTTTGCTTTGGCCCACGAAAATACAACATGTCGCGATATCACGACACTTTTTCTCCTTGCTCTTTCTCTTTGCTTTGGCCCGCGAAAATACAACATGTCGCGATATCGCGACACTTTTTCTCCTTGCTCTTTCTCTTTGCTTTGGACCGCGAAAATACAACATGTCGCGATATCGCGACACTTTTTCTCCTTGCTCTTTCTCTTTGCTTTGGCCCGCGAAAATGCAACATGTCGCGATATCGCGACACTTTTTCTCCTTGCATTTTCTCTTTTCTTTGGCCCGCGAAAATGCAACATGTCGCGATATCGCGACACTTTTTCCTCCTTGCATTTTCTCTTTCTTTGGCCACGAAAATGCAACATGTCATGATATCGCGACACTTTTTCCTCCTTGCATTTTCTCTTTGCTTTGGCCGCGAAAATGCAACATGTCGCGATATCGCGACACTTTTTCCTCCTTGCATTTTCTCTTCTCTTTTGGCCATGAAAATGCAACATGTCACGATATCGCGACACTTTTTCTCCTTGCATTTTCTCTTCTCTTTTGGCCGTGAAAATGCAACATGTCGTGATATCGCGACACTTTTTCCTCTTTGCTTTTTCGCTTCTCTTTTGGATATGGGCCACTTCGGTCTTCTTGGACAACCTGTAACAACTTCACCCATACATCAAAAACATCCTCATAAGCATTTAACATCATTGTACATACTTTGAATAACCTTTGAACTCCTGTCCACTGTATCAACCAATCTATCTGACTATGTTGACAACAATGAAAATACTATCACTGCACCTTGCTCAACACAACTCCACCTTATCCATATTGTAAATATATACCATCATAAGTGTTTGATTTTTTTCCTTTTCTTTGTCCTTTTGGAGCATTCTTTTCATCCACCCATGTATTTCATTTAGGTTTGCATTTTAGATGCATTGCATTTATATTAGTCATATCATTCCACCTTATTCATTTAGGTTCATTGCATCCATTATATCTATGTTCACCATGCATACAAAAAAAAATATAACTATAAAAACAAGCAACCACACATGATCACACACTCACACTTTTTCCTACTTTCTTTTTCTTGCTTTCTACTTTTCTTTTCTTCTTCTCTATTATTTTTGTTTTTTATCTTCTTTCTTATTTGTCTACCATTTCAATTTTCATTAAGAATTTTACATTCCTTCCAAAAATTGAGGGGGCATCCTGGCCTGAGAGGCATTAATTTCCCTAATACCTCGATTTACGTGTAAAACAAGAAAGTGTTTGAAATGACACCATTCTCACACCACTCCTTTGTTCTAAACTAGCCACTCCTTTTTTGGTGTCCTCTACCCATAGGTGTCTACATCTTTCTTTGACACATTTATTAGGCCATAAATGCATCAAAGAGGTGGCTAAATATAGACACCAAACATTGATCCACTTGAGTGAGTCATTTTCCCTAGACCCTTAGAGAGACCCTCCAACATGTCCAAAGCAATTTTGGGCCTCCCTCCACCCCTTATTTTCCCCTTTTTTCTAACCCCTATGAAATTGTGGTCAGTCCTTATAGGGCATGATTTCACCTAGCTAGGGTTTTCTCCTAGAAAACCCTAACTTCTCAAACTGACCTCCAATACATTGGTTTTCCTACCCATTGTTGTTTCAAATACCTTATAAATAGAGGGTTTAAGGCTTTATTTTTCCCCTAACAAAACTAAGAAGCTCAAGTGAAGATTCCTAAGCAAGTAACTAATAATCCAAGAACAAGTTTTTGAGACAAGTGCTAACAAGATCTTATTGAAAGTGTAAAGTTATTTGTTGAAGATGTTTAATTTTGTGATCTCTTCTATTGTATTTATTGTGTTGTTGCCCTTGGTGGATAAGTGATAGATCCCAAAGGAGAAGTCTACTATATTGGAGGTCTTCATCCTTTTGTCTACTTTTGTACTACCACTAGGTTGTTTTTGCTCATTTTCATTTATACAATGCTAATTTCATATCTATTGTTAGTTTATTTGCATTGTTCTACTATATTTTCCTTCTATTGCAAAATTGTACCCCATACTTATAGGATGTGATTTCACTAGTAGTGAAATCATAGCTACCCCATACAAGGCATGATTTTGCATGTGCTAAGCTTGGGGGTAAAATTTTACCCCAAAATACTATATCTACATTTCATGTTATATTTAGAGCATAATTGCACAATACACACTCTAATCATCATATTGTTCTACTGCATTATATTTTGTTTTCTTATCTTCCAAAAAGGTCAACTTTAACTTTTGCATTCTAAAGGTTAGTTAAAAGGACCTAGGGGGCTTGATTGTTGCACCTCCAAGTATAGTCATACATTGGCCTAAGCAGACCCCCAACACTGATCATATTTTTTTAGGGTTTTGTGAAGTTATTTTGTAGGATAGAAGTTTTGGGACACTGCTAGATGTAAGATAAAGCTTGGAACAACCACCAAATTAGATAAGTGCCCTAGTAGATCTTTAGGTTATTTGGTGTTTGATTTCTATTAATTTTTTATTCAAAAACCTAGATCACAAGTAAAGAAAAGAATTTGATCAAATGTCTAGGCATTTGTAAGAATAATAGCATATAGTGTGCATCTAGAGTTTTAACCTTGTTTGTGCATTTCTCTTGGACCCTTGCTCAAAGGATTTGTTTTACAATCCTAGGGTTAGTGATCATTCAAAAAAAGAATCGTTATAGAATTAGCTCTTATCTTATTTCATCTTGTATCTTGCATTGTGTTTTTCATTTTCATAGCGTAGTTTTAGAAAGACCAAACATAGGTGCATGTTTAATTAACTCACTTAAACACATTGCACCTCCAACTTGGAGTGAGTCCTAAAACCATTCTTGTTGAACCCTTCCTTCTTTTCCCACCAAGTGTAGAGTTATAACATATCCCTGTGGTTCACCTCAGATCCCAATGGATCCAACCGAGAATCCTACTCTGTAGGGCATTTTTCCCCCTTGATTTTTCCTAGCTAGGGTTTTCTCGTAGAAAACCCCAACTTTTCAAATTGGTCTCCTAGATGTCGATTTTTCCTTGGTTTTCCCACCCATTCTTGTTTCAAATACCTTATAAATAGAGGTTTTTAAGCTTTATTTTTTTCCAACGAAGCTAAGAAGCTCAAGTGAAGATTCCTAAGGAAGCAACTAAGAATCTAAGAACAAATTTTTGATATAAGTGCTAACAATATCTTATTGCAAGTGCCAAGTGATTTATTGAAGCTATTTAACTTTGTGGAGATCTCTTCTACTGCATTGATTATGTTTTGCTACCATTGGTGTATAAATGTTGGAGCCTTAAGGAGGAGTCTACAATCTTGGATATCTTCATCCTTTTATCTACTTTTTCATTACCACCAGGTTGCTTTCACTTATTTTTATTTATACATTGCTAATTTTGCATCTATTATTAGTTTATTTGCATTATTCTACTACTTTTTTCTTCTATTGTGAAATTATGCCCTATAATTATAGGGTGTGATTTCACTAATAGCAAATTTATGGCTACCCCATATAGGGTATGATTTTTCATACATTAAGCTTAGAGGTAGAAGTTCACCCCCAAACCCTAGATCTACATTTCATGTTATATTTAGAGTAAAATTATGTAATCTCCACTCTGTTCATCATACTATTTTGTTGCATTATATTATGTTTGCTCATCTTCCAAAATGGTCAATTTTTGCTTTTGCATTCTAAAGGTTAGCTAAAATGACCTAGGGGGATTTACTGTTGCACCTCCAAGTACAATCATATAGTAGCCTAAGCAGGCCCTCAAATGCTATTAAATTTTTTTGAGGGTTTTGTGAATATTATTTTGTAGGATAGAAGTTATGGGACACTGCTGGATGCAAGATAAAGTTGGGAAGAACTATCGAATCAGATAAGTATCCTAGTAGATCTTTCAACTATTTGATGTTTATTTTCTATTCATTTTTTATTCAAAAACCTATATCACAAGTAAATAAAAGCATTTGATAAAATTTCTAGGCATTTGAAAAATAAAGGCATATAGTGTGTATTTAGGGTTTTAACCTTGTTTGTGCATTTCTCTTGGACTCTTGCTTGAAAGGCTTTGTTTTGCAATACTAGGATTAGTAATAATTCAAGCAAAGAGTCATTCTAGGTTTAAATTTTATCTTCTTGTATCTTGTATTATGCTTTCTCTTTTCATAGTGTAGTTTTAGAAAGGCCAAACATAGGTGCATGCTTAATTAGCACACTTAAACACATTCCACCCCTAGCATTAACATATCTTCAATACCCTCCTTAATGGTAGAAGGTCATTTTATTTCAATATATGAATGGTTCAAGTGGCTCTTTGTGTAACCAATTATCCAATTATCCATGAAATTTGGCTCCAATTCGTTGGGTCTCCATATACCATTTGGTCATCCCCCATGCCCTTTCAAGTTTTTGTAGGTTTTTATTTTGTAAAACTAGTACAAATATTATCTTTTCATGCCCACAAGGTATTTTCATGAATGGGATAGAGCAGAGATCAACCAATACTTTTTGCTTATACAAAGGTGGTTTTATGAATAAACATTAACCTTGTTGATCCTTCTGCATCTCCATTGTTAGGGAGAGATGGAGGCTCTCAAGCCTATCTATTGTCTAAAATTTTTAAACTTCACCCTCTAGAGTGGCTTAGTGAAGATGTCAACAATCTAAGTTGTTTTTGGATAGTAGTGTATTTGTATTGTGCCATATTGAACAAGGTCTTGGATCTTGTGGACTTTTGTACTTATGTGTTTGGTTCTATCATGAAATATAGGATTCTTTGCCATGTGGATTGTTGATTGATTGTCCACATGTAGTCTTGTAGGACCTTTTTGAGTGATATCAAGAGTGTGTAACAACTTTATCAACCATACCACTTCTTTGCTTTTCTCAGCTACATCAATATATTTAGTTTCTTCTAAAGAATCTGCTATAATATTTTGTCACTTTTATCTCCATGAAATTGGTGTTGAGCCAAGAAACATAAAGTACCTATATGTAGCTCTCCCAGTGTATTTATCTCCTATAAAATATGAGTTTGTGTATGCAATAATTTTGAAATTTACATTCTTTTCATACAATAGGTCATAATTGTGGGTTATATTTAGGTACCTCAACACTCTTGTTGTTGCTTGCTAATAACTCTCCTTTGTCTTGGTCATGTACCTTGCAAGAATCCCCACTGCATAACTGATATCAGGTCTTGTGTTAGTAATATAGATGAGACTACCAACCGGCCTTATGTAGAGTGTTTTATCTACCTCTGGTGTGTCATCATCTATGGCTAGTTTTAGATTTGATTCCATTGGTGTTGTCATAGGGAATGCATATTTGAGTTGAAACTTCTCCAAAAGATCATTGATGTATTTATCTTGGGTCAAGAATATTTTACCATTTTATTGAGTTACTTCTATTTCCAAATAGAATTTCATCAATCTTAGATCAGATATATCAAAAGTATTTGCAAGGTCCTTTTTCATTATATTGATGATGTGTTCATTATTACCTATTAGAAGCATGTCATCCACAAATACTATGAGGTATGTGACTTTATATTTATTATGCTTGATGAATAGTGTTGTATCAATATCTTGGTAATCACACACTTAAAATTTAATTGCTTCATATTATCTGATAGCTTGTTGAACCAAGCACAAGGGGCTTGCTTCAAACCATATAAAGACTTTTTGAGCCTACATTCCTAGTGCTCCTATCCTACAATATCAAAACCTTCTGGCTGTACCATGTATATTTCTTCTTCCAATTTTCCATTCAAGAAAGCAATATTTACATCTAATTGATGAATCTTCCAACCTTGATGTGTAGCTAAGGCTACAAGAGTCCTACTTGTGGGCCATTTTGTGGTAGGTGCAAATACCTCAATGTAGTCAATACCTTTCTTTTGCATGAAGCCTTTAGCCACTAATATCACCTTGTGTTTGTCAAGGGTACCATCTGATTTATACTTATTTTTGTATTTTTGAACTACCTATCTTCCAATTGTTATATCAACTAACTCTCAAGTACCATTTTTGATCAGAGATTCATAATCCTAGTTCATTGCATATCTCTAAGTTTTGTGTTTGATAGGTTCTTGGTACATGAGAGGTTCATTATTCAGAGCGAGGTGCAGTTCTACAAGTTCTAGTTCAGCAAGTAATGACTCATGCACTCTTCCTCTAAGGGCACCTCTTATGCTTGTTTTTCCTACTACATCTAGTTTCATGTCCTTTAAGAGTTGGCAAGCTTCAAGAATTTATTGAGTGGGGAGTAGTGTGGATGTATCACCTAACTCAAAGTTTTTATCATGATATTGAAATGGATCAATAGGTATAGAGGATTTTAAAAAATATGGATGTGAAATAATACTTTTACCATGATAAGAATTACTATGTGAAGGGGTAGAAGGTGTAGAAGATACAAATATAGACTCAGTATCACAATTTGGTTCCTTCAAACTTGTGGGTTGATTTATAAATTCTAGATTTTTGAGTAACTTTTCAACATCTCCCTCCCCAAAGGCTAGAATCTGAACATCATATATGTTAACATATTTTGATCTAGGCTAAATATTGTGTCCCCTGGTATCCAGTGTAACCAGTTGTTCTTTAATTTTTGCAAATACAACATAATGTGTCACAATCACTTTTTGATGTGAAGGAATGAATACCTTGTATCCCTTATGATCCATAGGGTATCCAACAAAAATGTCTTTAATAGCTCAAGATTTGTTTTTTTTTGTGCTCTGGAATAACATGAGCATAATAGATGGAGCTAAATATTCTAAAGTGGTTGATGGTGGGGGGTGTTCAATCCATTTTCATGAGGTGATGGGTTGGGTTTTGAGGGACTCATTGTGTTGAGTACATGCATATCATTCCAAGTGGATTTGGCACAAATATATGAAGACACATTTTTTTGGATAAGAAAGGCACAATCCATGTACACAATTGTCCTATTCATGCACTCGACAACATCTTTTTTCTAAGATATGCTTGGTATTTTCAATTGATGTTTGATCCCATGTGAGGAAAAATATTATGTGAATTCATTTGAGGTGTACAACCTGATTCTTATTCTATGCGAGCCTTGAATGCTTTGAAGAATTTAAAAGCTTTAGATTTATTCTCCAAAAAGTTGATCCATAGCTTCTTTGAGAAGTCATTTATGAAGGTGATGTAATACATTTTTTCTTTTAATGAGGGAATAGGCATTGGCCCACAAATTTCTGAGTGAACTAGCTCTGGTTTTTGTGTGGACTTCCACTGACTCTATTGGAAATATTGAGTTGTCATTGTTGTCAAAAGCAAAAGTATCTTTAGAGGTGTCAAAGGTAGAAATATATCCAAGGATAAATGTCAATGTCAAAGGCAAATATCTTCAAGGATGTTTAATATTTAAATAATATTTAAATATTAAATATGGAGGTTCATATTTAAATAAGAGGATTTAAATATAGTTTAATAGTTTAAAAGTTTAAATATTTAAAGGTTAAATATTTAAAACCTTGGGTGACCTCCTTGCAAAAGATTTAAAAATTGAAAAATCAAAATTCAAATGTTTTGGTGCCAAAGGACAACGTGCATAATGGTGGAGCCGACTTCATTGGAAAATAAAGGATAAAGCATATAAATATATGCTTTAATTAATCTAGACAAAGCTAAGGTTTGTGAGAGAAAAATAAATCGAACGGAATAGTGGCGAACAGGTGGCAGTGAAGGGGGAGAGTGGAGAAGTTTTGATGACAACAAAAAATTAAGGATACATCTGATATAGTGCAATTCATGTTTCAACCGTCGGGGTAGCCCATCTAATTATGAAGCTCACGGGGAGTGTTGTCTAGTTGGATGTTGAGGGATAAAAACCCTTTGATGTTGTTTTTTGTTGAAGACAAAGTGATGGAAGAAATAAATTTGTTTTTGCACATTAAGGTTCCAAGCGCTATGATAGCACAACCAGTTAAAGGGCCCGTGATAGGGTGTTGCGCCTCACAAGGTGAGGGGATCAAATCCCATCGATAGCAGTGAGAGGTATTTAATTTTTGCTTTATTAAAATTGATATTTGAGGGGCTATAAGGTATGGTTTGAAATTTAATTTTGCAAATAATAAAAGGGAGCTATAAGGTATAGTTTTGTGATTTAAATTTTGCAAATGATAAAAGGGAGCTATAAGGTATAGTTTTGAAATTTAATTTTTTGTAAATGACAAATGGGAATGAATTTTTACAAATGATAAATGTGATTTAAATATTTGCAAAAGAATAAATAAGGGTTCTTGTTGTTAATACAGTTTTATATTGTGTGTTTCAAAAGGGGAGATATAAGGAGTTATTTTTAAGCTTTATTGTGTATGTTTTGATAAGGGTTTCTAAAGTGGTTGATTTGATATTTGATCAAAAAGGGAAAAATAAAATTGCTAACCAGATTTTGAAGGAACAAACAAAGAGAAGATTATTTTTGTCAAAACAGGTTTGGAAAGCTCATCATCATTGAGGCAGATTTGGAGGTATGGTGATTTAATTCCTTTCTCAAAAGTGGTTTTGCTTGAGGAAAATATTTTTGGCATATGGTTGGAGGAATAAGGAATTATTGAATGTGCATTTTTTTTTCTTGAAATTGAAAATAAAAGTGCAAGGGTTATTGATCAGTTTTGTGAGCAAATTTGTGCATTCCCTTTGATTGAAATTGAGAGTATAAGTGCAAGGGTTATAGATCAGATTTGAGAGCAAATTTGTGTATTGTTCATGATTGATTTTGGGAGTAGATGAGAAGGACAAACTTGTGCATTGTGATTGGTTTTGAAGTGAAGGTGGAAATCAGTAATTACCTGGTCAGTTATCTAGTGCTAGACTAAAGCTACCTTTTGATGTAATAAATGTGAGACATGTGAAAGCGACATACTTAATGAATGTGAAGAACATATAGAATTTTTTTTAATGCATATCATATTCTATATGTTCATGAAGATAAAATAATTCTGGGTAGAATATGTCTAAAATTGCTTTAGTTGAGGAAAGCACACTAAAGAATAAATGAGCACTATTTGTATGCAAGTTTTGGAAATAGATGAGCAGTGTTTGTAAGCAAGTTTTGGATCAAATTGATTGAATATATTTGAGCAAGTTATGAATCATATTGTTGAAAATATTTGAGAAGGTTTTGGATAAGGTTTTTGAGCAGACTTGAGTAGGTTTTGTGAGTAAATTTGAGTAGGTGTTGTGAGCAGATTTGAGCAGGTTGTGTGAGTAGATTTGAGCAAGTATTGTGAGAAAATTTGAGCAGGTTGTGTGAGAATATTTGAGTAGGTTTTGAGCAGATGTGAGCAACAGTTATGAGTAGGTTATGGATCTGATTTGAACAGAGTTGATTGAGTAGGATTTGAGAGCATATTTGAGAGAAGACTTGAGAAAAGGGGATTGGTGTCCCTTGTGGAGTGGTATCCACAAAACCAGAATAGATTGGAGTGGTTTCCATAGAACCAAATCAAAGAGGATTGGTGTCTCATGTGGAGTGGTATCCATAAAACTACAACAGAGTGGAGTGGTGTCCATAGAACTAGATTAGAGGGGATTGGTGTCTCCTGTGGAGTGGTGTCCACAAAACCAGAATAGAGTGGAGTGGTGTCCATAGAACCAGAGCAGAGGGGATTGGTATCCATGAACTTGAGAGGGGATTTGTGTCTCCTATGTATTGGTGTCTACGAACTTGAGGGGATTGGTGTCTCATGTGGATTGGTGTCCATGAAAATTGTAATAGGGGATTGGTGTATCCTATGGGTTGGTGCCCACAAAATTTATTGAGAAATTTATAATTAATATTTCTCCATGGATGTAGCCCACATTTTATGAACCATATTAAATTTGTGTCTCTTATGTGTGTGGTGATTTGTGCATTGTTTCATTACTGCATTGATATTATTACAATTATCATTTGGATTAAAAAGTAAAATAAATTATATTATACTATTCACCCCCATATTATATAATCTTGTGTTCTTAATACTCTTTGAAAATTGTTATCGAGAGTATTTGTAAATGATGCATGCTTCACATTTGACGGGTATGGAAGAGAAGTGTGGTAGCCCCCTAATGGTGGACTTCATTTGTCTCAATTGGTCAAGTTTGACATGACCCATGCAAGCATGCCATAATGCATCAACAAAAAATTTCTTGGAAGTTAGGATGGCATTAAGTGTCATGTCATATTTGGCAATGTGAACTTCAAAAGCAATATTTCCAACAAGTCTAATGATTTTGCCATCTAAGGAACCGATCATGACCACTATTTTGGAGGGTGGATGAATAACTTGAAGAGTTTTATATTTGGTAGTGACACTTAGATCAAATCCATGGAAGATGAGTGTGGATAGTGATGATAAATTCTACTTCAAAGAAGGGACATAGAGAATATTAAGTAGCCAAAAATCAGGTAATCTAGGAAGTTTCAATCAAACAGTTCTAGCTCCTTCAACTGGTTGATAATATTTGTCAACCATGTAAACTAACCAAGTACTTCTAAGTTGAATTATATAAAGAAGTCCTTTCTGTAATTCATGTGTTGGGTGGCTCTAGTATACATGATCCACAAACTATTGGTGGAGGCTACGCGATAGGAAAATCCAATGGGTTACAATGTGGAATGAGAAATGTCATAGCTAGCATATCCTAAATGTACCTCAATGAATGTTTTGGGATGATCAATAGATGGTGATATAGATATTTGTGTGCCGATGATCTAGGCATGCATAAATTAAGCACTATGGAAGACATTTGAAGAGTCATATTCATTTACATTATGCACACTATGCTTTTGAAACTGCTTGATCTTGTGTGTGGCCGTTTGGTAGTCAATGGCGTAGTGCCCTTTTCTATTACAATGTTTGGACACAACATTTGAGTTGCAAGTTCCTTGAGAGGTACTAGGATATTTTATTTATCCTTGACTAGTTTTATGTCATGAGTGTTTATGTTGACCATTGTTATAACCTTGTCCTTGTCCTTTGCCTTTACCTCGACCAAAGCCTTGGCCATAACTTCTGTTACCTTGATTGTTTGAAAAATTTGCATCTTCATCCACCTAAAAGGCTAAGTCACCAAGGTCAGAACTGATGAATTTTGTATAAAAGGTTTTGTCAATTTCAACAAGAATTTCTATTAAAACTTCAAATTTGAGAGTTTTTAAGGTTCCACTAGTTGATAAACTGACAAGCAAGTTCTTTTAGTTTAGAATGTGAAGACATGACTAAATGAGGAAAGCCCATGTGATACATTGATTTTTGAAGTCTTTATCAATGACCTATTTAATAGGGAAAAGGATGTTGATGATGGAACTGGAGTGTCATTTTTGCATCTTTATTTGATTCATCTTGAGAATAAAATAAATTCTAGGTTAGATTTGGTGTCAAAGTTTTTCTAGAAGAGTTTGAGAACTGATAATGTCGTGTCATGCTTGACTTCATCAATTAATTTATGAAGGTGATATTTTGTGACAAGTAGGATGTTGGTACAAATTTGGTCATCATATATCTACCATTTTTCTAGGGTAGCAACATATATGGGTGGTGTAGGATTTACACCTAGATGGTTGCATCATAGATTCTCAAATTTTACAACTATCCTAAGTCTTGTGAACCATTGATCCCAATTATCCTTACCTTTGAGGATACATCCAATATTTTTTTGAAGTTGAAAGTCATTATGACTTGTGACACTACAAAGACCTAAAATAGATGTGTCAAGGTGTAAATAAGGAACAAATGACTAAGGTAAAATGTGCCAGTAAATAATGAGCCAAGTGATGACAATGAAAGAATGTGATCTATTAGACCTTGCTCACCATCCAAGTGGAAAATATTTTACAAATTATGAATTGTACAAGTGGCTTTGAGTCCTAATGCAATAGGATGATTATGTGGCTAAACTTGAACTACAAGAAAAATGTGTATAGCCTAAACTAAAGTATTTTAGATGAATGTAAAAGCTAATATATCGAATAGATGAATGTGTAAGCCAATATATCCAAAACTAGATTACATAATCGAATACCAAAGTGTGGTATGTGCAAAAATAATAACCTCAATATTATTACTGCAAGTAGGTGAGGTGTTGAAAGCTGGAGAGGTATAATGAGGTTGTCTCAAATTAATGCCTTCATCTGGATGCCCCCATATAGAAGCTTTATGACAAAATCCAATCCATTATGGAGCCCAAGTCCTACCATTCCTCACCTAATTTATTGTGGTCAGTGATATACTCTCTAAAGAGAAGTACGTGCTCTATTCCATAACTATGATAGATATTGGATTTGTTTAATTTTAATCTTGATTAAGAGTTTTTATTTTTTTGAGTATAGTCAAAAGGATGATCTCTTTCCAAAGGTTTGTGGGTATGGCTAACCTACTTCACTATGTATTCTTGTTAAGTCTAGTTCAACTTTAACTCATAGGACCTTTAATGTGGATTTCCCACCACCAAGGAAGTGGTGCCCTATCACAAGGTAAGGTTGTGGAATGAGTCATTAGATGCATTCCTTTTAGGAATGATGCAAATATGTGAATTGATTTGTAATGAAAGAAAGCAAATGAAAACTAAAAATAGACTTGGAGTACAAATGGAGTGCTACTATAGTGCTAATGTGGCAGTATATATGTTAGGTGCAATCCACTAGACCTTGCTTACCATCCAATTGGAATCACTTTTACAAATGAGGGCTATAAGTTAGCCATGTGGAAAATTTTGTAAGCCACTTATACAAGTATAATGGAGAGGCTAGAAGCCTATTGTGCTATAAAAAAAAACATGATCAATTTACATAGAGGTTGATCTAATTATATGGTTGTATAAAAACAAACACAATCAATTTACATAGAGTTCATCAAACTCCATCAAATCTAGATTTTGGATACTGTATGGTTGTGTAAAAATGAACACGATCATTTTACACAGGGACCATCAAACTTGATTAGATCCAAAATTTAGATATTGTATGGTTGTGTAAAAATAAACACATTAGTTTACATAGAGGTCATAAAACTTGATCAGATCTAGATTTTGGATACTATATGGATGTGTAAAAATAAACATGGTCATTTTACACTAATATCGTCAAACTCAGTTAGATCTAGATTTTGGATACCTACAAACAGAGATAAAAGCTAATATATGCAATAAAAATAAAATATATGGAGGTTTTATGAAACCTCATGCAACATCCTCATGCTTTCCTTCAACTCAACACATAAATTTGTGGAGGAGGAGAGGAGGGAAATGCAATTTTTCTTCAAGCTTAGTTGTAGGAGGGGCAAACATCCAAGCTTTGATACCACTTGTAGCAAATATCAATGCTATGTGCCCAAGCTCAACCACAAGAAAAAAGAAAAAATGAGGAGAATAGTTTTGACAATGGAGAGAATGAAAAATCACATCTCTCCATTTGTGTTATGGAATTATATATTGAGTGTTAGGATTCTCTATCCTAATCATTATCATTAATTAATCACATATTTATTAATTAATTTATATGGACCATTGTGTCCTTTCACTCACAACCCTATAATAGGTATATATTATAATTTGATAGGGTGTAAACTTTTAGAATTATATAATGTGCACTATACCTCTTGACACTTGTCATATTTATATGACACTTGTCATGTTATCATATAGGCATATGCTTATATATTGTAATCCATTGTTGTATCAATATATCTCATTAGTTTCAATCCCAATATTTGGTATCAGAGCAGGCTTTCCCTACCCTATGAAACCCTTGAAGGGAGATTTCCCTCATGGAAATCCCTCCATTTTTTACACTCCATTTCTCCTCATCCATTTTTTTCCCTTCAAGCTAGGGAGTATGCTCTGCATCTCTTGATGGATCGATCAGAAACCAAAAGTTTGGGAAAATAAATAGCTACCATTTTTCCCTATATATTCGTCCAAAGAAGTAATTTCTCCATGAGAAGTGAAAAATGAGATACATTATTTTATTTTTTTAATATTTGTTTTGCAGGTTGTGCGGGAAATGCAGAAATTTGGTACCTCATTGTCATTAAAACACCATCAACACCATTTTTTGTGTTGGTGCAGTGAACCAGTCCTTCCCGAATGAATGAGTTTTGGTCACAGCCCATTGCAAGCTTGTGCTAACAACTATGATGTTGAGTTTCCCCAGTGATGTTGTAGTGATGCAGTTTGTATTATTACACTTAACGAAGAACATGCAGTAGTGGGCCACCTAGAACTATTGCTCACAGGAGATTTTTTTGGTGGACCCTCTCCACTATGATGAGGCCTGGAAATGCCTCAATTATAACATGTTTTGTACACTAAAAATGCCTATAAACTCTTATGTTTTATCTGATATGTTAGTTAAGTTGATTTAATATGTTGTATATTAACCATTTTGCATGATCAATGTATTTGAAATATTATATGTTGATTTTATAGCTTTTTGCATAGTTTTGTGCTCTTTTTGTTATGATTTGCTACAATGGGATATGCTTAGAATAATAGCAGCATTTCACTAATCATATTCTGATTTGTTTCAAGCATTTACTTCACCTAAATCTGGCAACAGGCAGTAAGCAAACCGTTGTTGTGCAAAAAAATTGGTCTTTCCCATATAAATTCCAACCAGCTGTCCATAAATAGCAAGGCATGGAATTCACATGAGGAAAGGGATGAAGACCATTAGAATTTGATCTTAGGAGATAACCCACCTGAGAGATGCAGAAGAAACCAATGGAAAGCATACATTTGTTCATTCCGAAGCATCTTCGAAATGAACAGATATCTTTGGAATGAAGAAAACACAGCATCTTCGAAATGAGCGGATCTTCGGAATGAAGAAAGCAACGTCTTCGGAATGAGCGGATCTTCGGAATGAAGCATGTAGTATCTTCGGAATGAGCGATCTTCGGAATGAGAATGCAGTATCTTCGAATGAGCGATCTTCGGAATGAAAACTGCACTGTCTTCGAATGAAGCCACTTATCTTCGAATGAAGAACAGTAATGTGTTTTTGACCTTTTTGACCGATTTTTGAAGGCAAAAAAAGGGAAATAAAGGTTGGAAAAAGTAAAGAGAAATATCCTCCATCTGTCTTTGCCGTCATTGCCGACCAAATCCATCATTAAGGGAAAGATCAGGTTTTAGTCCTCTTCTAGGATAAAACCAGAATTTGTTGCAAGATTGTAGGATTAGATCTTTTGAGATATTCTTTGTTTGTAATCAGATCATAGGATAGCTATAAATATTGCTCCCGTTCAGGTTGAGCTATAGAGAGAGGTAGAGAAATAGCAGATAGATAGAAAATAGAGTAAGGAAGCTAAATACAGAGTATAACTAGGAATTGACTGTTACAGTCCTGTAACAGTTTTTTAGCAAAATTCTTGTAATCATGTCTTTTGATCAATAAAGTGCACCAGTTCTATTTCAAATTACTTGTAAATGAATGTGATTAAGATTTAGAAAGAGAGAGAGACTTACACCTTCTTCTAGACAAAGAGGCTGGCCACTTCCACACCTAGGAGGAGGACTAACGTAACAGTGTTTTTATTCTCGATTTTGTCACAGCTAGTAATGAGTTGCAGAACTTGTTATGTAAATTGCTTGTGAATAGTTGACAATATTTGCAGTATTAGTTTATTTATGCTAAGATAAATCTTGTGCTTAATGTTTTAGTTGCAATCTTACTTTCAGCCAAGCTTTCACTTTATTTTCAGACTGTTATTTTTAGCATTTACTATTTTTTAGCAATTTCCTGCATTTTTATGTTTTGCTGTCAAAATCTGAACAGAGGATTGACAACCTTCTGTTACAAAATTTTGATAGTTTTTATTTCCACATTAGATCTAGACTTTCATTACTGCAAAAGTAATTAGATTTCCTTTCTGCAATTAGAATCGACTTTCAATTCTCGTAACCGTTAATTCTGCAATATAATTAGGTCTTATTCTCGCAATTGTAATTAGGACTTCATTTCTGCAGTTAGTGATTAGTTTCCAATTCTGCAACTTAGATTAAGATTTAATTCATGCAATTTAGAGATAGGAATGTTCCAAAACCCCCCACCAAACCGATTCCACCAATAAGACTTGTTGCCCTAGATTGACCTAAGTTATAGCTGTTTCACTTCTTCTCCCGTAGATAGCCTTGTACACTGCCCTGGATTGACAGATTCATTGAGAATTAATGATGGTATAACGACTACGCATCATTTTGGCACCGTTGTCGGGGAATAGTGTTGTCAGAAGAAAACAAATAGTTCAATAGCTGTAATCAGACCAAACTGTGAACATTCAAAGTTAAAATCTGAATATAACAGCAGAGTAAGATAACAACTATTGACTTAATTTATGTCATTTAGGAGTAAACATGAATGAGTAAGTCTAGGGAGACCCCAAAGGATCCTTGGCTTGTCCCATTAAGGAGATCTTCACGCCTAAGGGGTGAATCACCTGTGTTTGAACTACCTGAAAGACTGATAGAAAAATCACCTGTCTCACCATCAGTAGGACATTTTGAGAAAGGAAAATCACCAATTGTATCAACAGAATATCTTAAGGAAGATAATTCATCAAACTCATCAACAGAAAAGCTTGGACCTCTTGAGAGAACAATTTGGGAAGCTTTAACTTCTCCTAAGAAACAAGAAACTATGGCAGAAGGAGGCAATGTAGATGGCCAACATGGCTATGTTCATAATGAAGGGGATGATCAGGATATACTCCAACCATCCATAACATTTGAATATCCTATTCATCCGAATCCAACACAAAACTCTCCCATGAAGACCATTTCACCTTCAGCACTTCCCACCTTCCGAGGTGTTGTATCCGAAGATCCCGACCAGCTTTTGTTTGAATTCAAGGTAGTGTGTCGGACCTATGATTATATAAATGACAATAAAAAACTTAAGGTTTTTCCCTCAACTCTCAAAGATTCAAAGATTGCGCCGGTTCATGAGCTTAGAGCCAAATTCCATAAGAACCCGGGATCAAATGGAGACTGTCTTTTTAGACAAATATCAGGAATACTGCCGTGTAAGGAATAGAAAAGATGAGTTATTTAGAATCAAGCAAGAAGATGATGAGACCTTGGAAGATTACCTTGATAGGTTCTCCTTTGTTCAAAGGAGATGTGGACTAGTAGAACCATAATTGTGTAAAACTATCTTTTTGAGAGGATTGCAAGATGAATCCAGAGAAGTTCTGGATTTGATGGGAAAAGGGGATGTAACCACTCTCAGTAATGAGGAAATTATGGATCTCTACAGGAATTACTCTCGCACTAAGCAGAGAAGAAGAAAAAGCCGCACAAATGGTACTGATGTAAAGGACCTGATAGAGGAACTTGCAAATTTCAAAACTGATATCCTAGTGCATTTAAACACTACTTTAGGGGAAATCTCTGCAAAAGCTAAAAACACAGAACCTTTGGCAATTTATTGCCCAAGATGTAGAAGTAAACATGCTTTGCAGGAATGTCCTTTGAATAAAACAACCATCTCACCCATTTGTAGTATCTGTTCAAAAAGGCATTCAACTGATCAATGCCACTCGCTACCACAACTCAAAACTGTGTTAGAAAACCAAACTGAGGAACTTAACTATATTGGACCAAAACAAGGGGGAAATTTCTCTCAATATCAAAATCCCCCTCATTTTCCTACAAATTGGGGGCATAATCCTGGTACTATGCCTTGGGGACAATCAGAACCACCCCAACGTCCTTGGAATTATCCTCAATGGACAAATTCCCAAGAATGGCCACAGTCAAATTGGAGTAACCCAACCTGGAATCAGAATCAAAACAACCCCTCATGGAATCAAAACAATCCAGCTTGGAATCAAAATCAGACTAATCCACATTGGATGCAAAACCAACCACAATGGAATCAACAATACCAGTCCTATCCAAGGCAGCAAAGGAATCAAGGTCAAACTCAGCATTTGTTGCCTGCACCTAATCAAAATTTTCAAGAAAAATAGCAAACACAGCAAGTGAAGCAACCTCAATTGCCAGCTCAACCAATCACTAATCCAAACAGTGTAAGACAGACACCTCCTGTCTATGTGGCTGAAGCTGAAGAAAATATTGAAATTAATGTTCTTGATTGTAGTGATATTCAACTCCGTTCAAGAAAAGTTGTACCTGAACCAGTTTTAATAGAAATCAAAGATAATGAAGAGCAAGAATCATCAGAACCAGAGAGAATCCAACCAACAAAAGAAACAGAAAAATTGGATCCAACAATAGAAAAAGAGACACAAGCAGAACAATTACCAAGGATAGTTCCATATCCTGAAAGACTTAATGCAATACCAAAAATTTCTGAGTCAGAATTGGTCAAAGAACTAAAAAAATTGACTATCTCATTACCCTTATTGCAAGCCATTAAGGAAATACCAGAAATTAACAATACTGTCCAAAATTTGTGCATTAAAAGAATAGGGAGAAAGAAGAAAGCATTCCCCAAGACTGTGCAGGTTGAAGGAAAGATAGCTGATCTCTTATCTGGAAAACTACTACCTCCAAAGTATAGTGATCCAGGAAGCCCAGCTATCACAGCCACCATAGGTTCAAGCACCAATATCAAATGTTTTAGTGGATCTAGGAGCCGCAATAAATGTCATGACTAAAGATACAATGGAACAAGCTATAGCTCAAACATCTCAGCCCCACATTTATAGTTTTAGAAATGGTTGATAGGTCAGTAGCAAAACCTGAAGGAATCATTGAAGATGTCCCTATAGAAGTTTCTTCTTGGGAATTCCCTATAGATTTTCTGGTTTTACAACCAAGAAATTCAGCACATGGATATCCCATTATTTTGGGAAGACCTTGGCTTGCATGAACAAGGTTTAGAAGATGAAGCAACAAATATCCAACAAATGATAAGTAATGAGGAGAATCAAAAATCTGAAGATGAATCATCTATGCTATCACAAGGAAACTCTGTTTCACTATCACATGGATGGCACCATCATCTGATTTTTCCTTCTCACTGTTCCATACAAGAAATGCTTCCCTCAAGCAAAAATGAAACAGAAACTGCTTCGTTTCTCCAATAACAGCAATGTCCTCTTAATCCCTTAATCACCAAGTATGAAGGAGTGAATTCAGTCCTTCTAAATACAAAACAAATAGAAGTCCAGCCAGGCAAATTTTTGAATATCTACAACAAAGCTTACTAGGGAAGAGGAAGAAAAATTGATAGTTGTTTTGTAGAAGCATGTTCATGATTTTTCTTGGAACTACAAAGATATGTCAGAGTTCATCCTGATACATGTACCCATAAGATCTATACCGAAGAAGTCAAGCCAGTCAGACAATTTCAAAGAAGATTGAATCCTCGCCTTAAGAGATATTGTGAAGGAAGAAATTGAAAAACTCCTGGAAGTAGGATTCATTTACCCAATTTTTGATAGTCAATGGGTTTCTCCATTGGTAATAGTTCCTAAGAAAAATGGAAAAATGAGAGTATGTGTAGATTACAGAGAATTGAATAAGGTGACATACAAAGACCATTTTCCATTACCTTTCATAGATCAAGTGTTAGATACTCTTGCTGGAAAAAGATACTTTTGTTTTCTTGATGGATTCAGTGGGTATAATCAAATTCAGATTGCACCTGAAGATCAAGAAAAGACAACTTTTACATGTCCATGGGGAACATTTGCCTATAGGGTTTTACCTTTTGGTTTGTGTAATGCCCCAAAAACTTTTCAGCGAGCAATCCTAGCAATTTTTGCTGATCCGACCACCAAAAGTGTTGAAATTTACATGGATGATTTCACAAGATGTGGACAAACTTTTGATTTTACATTGGAAAATCTTGACAAAGTCTTAACTCGCTGTGAAACATACCACTTATCCTTAAATCCAGATAAATGCTTCATGATGATGAAGGAAGGGATAGTTCTTGGTCATCACATCTCTCCTGAAGGGATCCAAGTTGATCCAAAGAAAGTTGAAATTATCAAGAACCTCCTTCCTCCTAAAACTCAGACTAATGTCAGAAGTTTCCTAGGACACATTGGTTTTTACCGCAGGTTTATTCCCAACTTTAGTACAATAGCCAATCCACTGTTTGCCTTATTGACTAAAGATTCTGAATTCTCCCGGACTGCAAAGTGTCGTGAAGCATTTGAAGCTCGAAAGAGAAATTGATAACTCCACCCGTGCTCAGAGGACCTAATTGGACATTACCATTTCACATTCAAACTGATGCCTCCAATACAGCAATTGGAGCAAGCATTAGGACAAATTGATAATGGTGAACATTATACCATCTACAACATTAGCAAAAACTTGACAGGAGCAGAGAAAAATTATACAACTGAGAAAGAATTCCTAGCAGTGATTTATGCCATCAACAAATTCAGGCATTATATCACAAAGTTATCAAATATTTATTCACACAGATCATACAACCATTAAGTATTTGATGAATAAACCTATGGTAAGTGCAAGAATTATTCGTTGGTTGTTGTTGTTGCAAGAATTTGATATCACCATAATCAACAAACCAGGAAAAGCTAATGTTGTTGCAGATTTCTTGTCCAAGGTTGCAGAACCACGTATGAAGGGGAATTAGTTGATGACACTTTTCCTGATGAAAAACTATTTGCTATATCATTTCAATCACCTTGGTTTGTAGATATAGACAATTATTTGGTCACATGGAAAGTTCCTTCACATTTCACCTCAAAACAGAAAAAACAATTGATCAAACAGAGTTCTTCTTTTGAATGGATTAAGGGTATGCTTTTCAAGTGCAGTCCTGACCATGTGTTACGTAGGTGCATCCGAAAGGATGAAGTATATGATATCCTTAGAGCTTGTCATGATGAACCCTCAGTGGACACTATTATGTAAAAAGCACAGCTTAGAAAAATCTTGGGGATAGGATATTATTGGCCATCTCTTCACAAGGATGTGAAAAAGTACATCGTGCATTGTGATGCATGCCAAAGAATGGGGAAACCCACTCATACAAATGAGATGCCATTGCAGCCTCAAATGGTTTTAGAACCATTTGAGAAGTGGGGGCTTGATTTTGTAGGACCTATTGATCCACCTTCTCAAGGAAAGGTGCATATTCTGGTATGCACTGATTACCTGACAAAGTGGGTAGAGGTGCGTGCTTTCAAACATGCTCGTGAAGAAAAGGTCGCTGATTTCTTGTACACTCATATTTTTCAGAGATTTGGAGCTCCACGGTCTATCACCACAGACCAAGGACCCCAATTTGCATCCAAAGTCATAAAAGTATTTACAGAATTATATGAAATCAAACATAGGAAATCATCACCCTACCACCCACAAGCAAATGGCCAGGTTGAAGTAACAAACAGGGAACTAGAACGCATCTTGACAAAAATAGTAGCTTTTCATAGGAAAAATTGGCTAGACAAATTACCTAAGCAGTTTGGGCCTACAATACCACTTGGAAGTCCACTACTGGATTCACACCTTATGAACTAGTCTTTGGTAAAAAGCCTCTTTTACCTATTGAATTTGAGTTACTAACATTGCGCACAGCACTGGAAATTGGAATTGACTTGTCGCAGGCACAGACAGACAGGATTCTGCAGCTGAATGCATTGGATGAACTTAGATTGGATGCTCTGCACCAAACTGAGGTAATTCAGAGCAGAGGAAGCCGTGGCATGACAGTCACATTCAGCAGAGGAAACTTCAACAAGGAGATTGGGCTTTACTGTTCGATTCTCAATATGAAGACTTCCCTGGAAAACTAAAAACTAGATGGTTGGGACCTTACTGGATTGAAGAGGTATTCAACAATGGAGCAGCTCGTTTATCCCCCATTGATGGGTCACGAAGAAAGTTGGTAGTGAATGGACATCGCCTCGTGGTATACCATACACCTCCGACTAAAGAAGAGTTCTTGCAAGCAACTTGAAAGCTTGGATACACAAGCAGTGGAAGAGATTCCTTCTTCCACTTCAAAACAATCAATATGATCATGGATTTCAAGAAAACAGAAAATACAAAAAAATCAGAAAAATAGAAAACAAAAAGATGAATAAATTCTGAGTATGAATTCCTTCATGGGCATGGTTTCAGGGGAAATCATGAAATTCCTTCATGGGCATAGTCAGGATCAAGAAAAAAGAAAAAAGAAAAAAGAGAGAAAAGGAGAGGCAAAAAAAAAAAAAAATGGGAAAATCAAGAAAAAAAAAAGAGAGAAAAATGAATAACTCAGCAATGAAAACCTTTTTAAGGCACTACTGGGTTGGTATGCATGAAAACCAGTTTTCTGGCATGCATAACCTTGAGAATTTTTTTGAACCATCATCGTACAAATTCACCTAGTGCACTTGTTTTGAAATGTTGCAGAAAATCTCAGCAGAATATCAACAAAAGCAAGTCATTCTTCAAAACTGGCATTAACTATTTTTATCAGTATATATTTCTTACATTTCTTCATTGTAAAATGATTGGTATATAGTATGTGACAATTAACCATTAGCATAAAAGGTATTCATAAGAGTTGGCATACTTAAAAACATGTTTTAAGAATGACAATATTGATTTCTGCCTAATCTTCGGAACAAGAATGCCAAAAACAATGCCTGCTGTATTATCTTCGGAATGAAATTGTCTTCAGAATGACAGAAAAATGAATGTTGCATCTTGTCTTCAGAAAGAAAAATTGTCTTCGAAATGACAATTTGTCTTCAGAATGAAACTTGGTCTTCAGAATGACGACTTGCTGCATCATCTTCGGAATGAAGATATGTCTTCGGAATGAAGATCTATCTTCAGAATGAGGGTATGTCTTCGGAATGACGATTTACTTTCATAATACAGCCTGATCTTCAGAATGAGGATTAATCTTCGGAATGAGGATTGATCTTTGGAATGAAGATCTATCTTCGAAATGAAAATTCTGCAAAGAGGATTTGTCTTCGGAATGAAGACCTGTCTTCGAATGAGGTCATAATCTTCGAAATGAGGATTTGTCTTCGGATGAAGACTTGTCTCTCAATGAAGTCATAATCTTCGGAATGAAATTTTATTTGCATTTTCGGAAAGAACATTTCCACGTGGCGTCCAAGAAAACAAGGTACGACAAAATTAAGATTTTTTCTTAGTTGCATGCGAGGAAGGGACACGTGTCAATCAAGCACATGGTCTGCTTTTTGCACTCATTGGAAATACGGAGAATCTGCAACCATATGCCACCAGTTTTTAATGTCAATTAACATGCACGTGAGAATCTGCAAAACTGATGAGGTGGATCTGATGGCAAGGACATCCATGCAATTATCAACGAATAGGTGTACAGTGTAGAAGTAGATATGTGTGCCATATTTCTTTTCGAAGACGTGTTGCGAGGTACAGTGCACAGAATACGGCTCATTCCGAAGAAGAAGATGCAAAACAGGGCAACGAGGGTTCTAACTCAAAACTCTGCAAATTTGCAACAGGAAACAACCAGAAATCCTATAGTAGAACAGCAGCCGCAGTGTACGAATTTTAAACAGAGAAAAATGGGGCAAAAAATCAGAACAGAGCCTGCAGATACCAATTTCCTCCGAGAAAATCTGGCAGTTGTGCAGATTTTTGAAGACGGAGGGTTTATGACGTTTCTGGACAAATTCAATGGGTCTTCTGAAGATTTAGCTGGCATGTTTGCCCATACATTCGTAAACAACAGAGCACATGTCAATGGCATGTCTATTGAGGTAAGCCCTAAAATTTTAAGTCGGATTATAGAGCCGCCATTAGAGGGAATTTCAATTACTAGATCTCGGCAAGAACACATTAGCAAATGTAGTTAATCACTTTGTAGAAGAAAATGATAGGGAACTTGAATACTTAACCCATAACAACACATGCAAAGGGTTAAAAAGGGCCAGCCTGCAAGAACCCTAGGATGAAGTAGCCACCTGGGTGATTAAGTTTTTGACCTGTGAAGGGCAGTATGTGTTGTTATCAGGGCATCATCTATGAATTTTAAACCATCTCAGACATGGTAGACAACAACCAAAAGTTAGGGTTAATCTTCCCCTGTATTTGTATCAAGAATTAAAGAATATGGCAAAAAGATATCAGGAGGGTAAAGGGAGCCTTCGCCATCATGGCCTTATCAAATTAGTTTGCCAACATCATTTTAGAGGAAACCCTAGGAGTTTTGACAGGTTTTACTCTAACCTAAATGATGTCATTTTTGGGGATGAAAGTGAAGAAGAAGAGGAGCCAAGTACTGCTGATGTTGCTGCAGAAGAGGAAACAACTACTGCAAAAAATATTGCAGAAGCTGCTACAGAAAATGTTGCAGAGGATGCTACAGAAGAGGCTGCAGAAGATGCCCCTAAAGCAGTTACAGAACTACACCCCACAGCAGCAGCAGAAAACCTTGCTCCTGAGCCTTCAACTTCACAGGCTAAGAGACAAAGGAAAAGAGGATCTGGAACTAGCAGCAGAGCAAAAAAACAAAAGAAAGTTTGGTTTGCTGAAGCTGCAACTGACTTGTCAGAACAGAGAAGTGAAACAAGGGAAACAGAGGCATCAAAGACTGACCCCATGACCCCTGTTGTCACCAAAAAATAGAGCAAAAAGAAGAAGTTTGCATCTGGAACTAGGAGGTCTACAAGAATCCATTTGAAAGAAACTGCAGAACAGGTCATGGAGGAAGAAGATAGACCAAGTAGCCCAGATGTCACAGAAATACAACCAGCATCTGATAACTTTCCAGAATTCCCTGAACAGATGGCTGAGGCAGAAACTGAGCAAGTTGGTTTGGAGGAGGCTACAATTCAACAGGCTACAGATATGGTAGATATCCTTATAGACAGTTTCACAGAGCCTCCTGAACAAGAACAAACTGTTGCAGCAGAAGAAGATTTGGTTGAACAGCCAACTGCAACTGATTTGTCTGCATCAACTTCTGAAGCAGAAACAGAAGAGGAAGACATCACTGAGCAGCTGAGGGCAGCAAGAAGTGTTGTCAAAACACAGACCAAATGGATCACAGAGAAAGAAAGCATCATTGAGATGCAAGCAAGAAAAATTGCAGAACTTCAGCAGGAAGTGGCAGAACTGAAAAAGTTGTTGTCACAATCTGAAAAACAGCCAGCTGTATCCCATGATGAAGACAGTTTGGCTCAATTGCTTCTGGGTTTATCAAGAGCAGATGACTCTGTTGAGGCAGATATAGAAGTTCATCCTGAAACAACACTCCTTCATTCTGAAGAAGTGCCTGTTCATTCTGAAGCAGTGCCTTCTTGTTCTAAAGATGCTTCAAAAATGGTGAGAAATATCGCAGAGGATGTTGAAAATGAGCCACCAACACAGGAACAGTCCCAACAGCAAGAAAATGCTCAAGTAAGTACTCCAACTGAGGTCCCTGCATTTCAACTTGTTACACTTCCAGTAGAAACAGCAGATAAGGGGGTACAAGTAGAAATACTATCTGATGACAACCCCATAGAAATAGCAAATAAGGGGGTGCAAGTAGAGATATTGATAGATGAACAACCAATGGAAGTGGCATAAAAAGGAGTTCGGACAAATCTGGTGCCTAGGATTCCCCCTGTAGTAAGACCACCTAATACTGTGTCCCTAGAGCAGTACAATGCAGACATAGCTAGCTGGATGATTAGATATGAACAGCTTGCCAGTAAAACTAAAAAATTCAAACTGGAGGCAAAACAGCTAGAAGCCAAGGACACAAAAATTTAGGCATTGAAAGAAAAGGTATCTGACTTGTGCCAAATTGCTGAGTTTTTAGTCCAATTTAGACGGCCAGCCAGATTTTACAGCCTTATTTTGAAGGAGAAATACCTTAGATGGCAGGTCATGAGGATTACTTCAAACCTTCCATACAAATTGGACACTATTGAAGATTTTCTGGAGGCATATTTTGACAGTCCTTTTGAGCAAAAAAATCTCCTGTGTGAACTGTTTTTGCATAGTTTCTTCATACCAGAGGAAGTTGACTCTCATCCTCAAATCTACATTGGAGATGTTCAGTTGAGAGCATTTATGTCTACCTTGCAAAATCAGCTTTATTGGGATCATGAGAAAAGGCAGAATAAAGTGGTTGAAACAAGGGCTGAGTTGTTAGTCAGAGCAATCCAGCCAAATCACTTAAATATCACTCAGCAACACTTCTCAATGATGAACAGGGATGATATCAAGAGAATGTACTTGAACAATTTGAGGGACTGTGTGACCAGATTTAACAATTTCTGTGATCACAATTTCTTTCCAGCATTGTCAGTATGCAGAGACAGATGGAATGAACTTTCCATGTCTTTAAGGAAAAGAGAACCTATCTCCCCCATCAATCTAGAGTGGTCCGGAAGAAGAGCAGAAGGTGTAGTCCAACTGATCCAGATCATGCAAAGATAACCGGATAGGTCTCGTGTTCGAGCCTCCAACCATCATTACTCCAGCTCCATTTTACTTTGAGGAAAATGAACAGCCTGATGAACAATTTGAAGATTGGCTCAGAAACATTCAGGAAAACAGGGGATATTACATAGGCAAGAAGTTATTCTACAGGTCATGGAATCTAAACATGGACATATGTGATTCCATAGCCCAACATAATGCATGAGGGCATGCATCAATATAAGTTGGGGGAAAATGATGAGGCCTGGAAATGCCTCAATTATAACATGTTTTGTACACTAAAAATGCCTATAAACTCTTATGTTTTATCTGATATGTTAGTTAAGTTGATTTAATATGTCGTATATTAACCATTTTGCATGATCAATGTATTTGAAATATTATATGTTGATTTTACAGCTTTTTGCATAGTTTTGTGCTCTTTTTGTTATGATTTGCTACAATGGGATATGCTTAGAATAATAGAAGCATTTCACTAATCATATTCTGATTTGTTTCAAGCATTTACTTCACCTAAATCTGGCAACAGTGCAAGCAAACTGTTGCTGTGCAACAAAAACTGGTCTTTCCCATATAAATTCCAGCCAGCTGTCCATAAATAGCAAGGCATGGAATTCACATGAGGAAAGGGATGAAGACCATTAGAATTTGATCTTAGGAGATAACCCACCTGAGAGATGCAGAAGAAACCAATGGAAAGCATACATTTGTTCATTCCGAAGCATCTTCGAATGAACAGATATCTTCGAAATGAAGAAAACACAACATCTTCGAAATGAGCGGATCTTCGGAATGAAGAAAGCAGCGTCTTCGAAATGAGCGGATCTTCGGAATGAAGCATGCAGTATCTTCGAAATGAGCGATCTTCGGAATGAGAATGCAGTATCTTCGAAATGAGCGATCTTCGGAATGAAAACTGCACTGTCTTCGAAATGAAGCCACTTATCTTCGGAATGAAGAACAGAATGTGTTTTTGACCTTTTTGACCGATTTCTGAAGGCGGAAAAAGGGAAATAAAGGTTGGAAAAAGTAAAGAGAAATATCCTCCATCTCTCTTTGCCGTCATTGCCGACCAAATCCATCATTAAGGGAAAGATCATGTTTTAGTCCTCTTCTAGGATAAAACCAGAATTTGTTGCAGCATTTTAGGATTAGATCTTTTGAGATATTCTTTGTTTGTAATCAGATCATAGGATAGCTATAAATATTGCTCCCATTCAGGTTGAGATATAGAGAAGGAGGTAGAGAAATAGCAGATAGATAGAAAATAGAGTAAGGAAGCTAAATACAGAGTATAACTAGGAATTGACTGTTACAGTCTTGTAATAGTTTTTCAGCAGAATTCTTGTAATCATGTCTTTTGATCAATAAAGTGCACCAGTTCTATTTCAAATTACTTGTAAATGAATGTGATTAAGATTTAGAAAGAGAGAGAGACTTACACCTTCTTCTGGACAAAGAGGCTGGCCACTTCCAGACCTAGGAGGAGGACTAACAGAACAGGTTTTTATTCTGATTTTGCTACAGCAGAATGAGTTGCAGAACTTGTTATGTAAATTGCTTGTGAATAGTTGACAATATTTGCAGTATTAGTTTATTTATGCTAAGATAAATCTTGTGCTTAATGTTTTAGTTGCAATCTTACTTTCAGCCAAGCTTTCACTTTATTTTCAGACTGTTATTTTCAGCATTTACTATTTTTTTTAGCAATTTCCTGCATTTTTATGTTTTGCTGTCAAAATCTGAACAGAGGATTGACAACCTTCTGTTATAGAATTTTGATAGTTTTTATTTCCACATTAGATCTAGACTTTCATTACTGCAAAAGTAATTAGATTTCCTTTCTGCAATTAGAATCAGACTTTCAATTCTCGCAACCGTTAATTCCGCAATATAATTAGGTCTTATTCTGCAATTGTAATTAGGACTTCATTTCTACAGTTAGTGATTAGTTTCCAATTCTGCAACTTAGATTAAGATTTAATTCATGCAATTTAGAGATAGGAATGTTCCAAAACCCCCCACCAAACCGATTCCACCAATAAGACTTGTTGCCCTAGATTGACCTAAGTTATAGTTGTTTCACTTCTTCTCCCGCAGATAGCCTTGTACACTGCCCTGGATTGACAGATTCATTGAGAATTAATGATGGTATAACGACTACGCATCACACTATAGCAGCAGTTGCGTGATCGATGTCAGTCATGGAGTGGCACTCATGATCACCGAATGACATGTTGTGGATCAATGCGAGTGACATTGAGCATAGGACATATCATAATTCTAATCCACCACTGTTGTGCGCCTTCAACGACTCTATGTGGAGATAAAACAAATCCTCCATTGGATTGTTGGTGCTTAAAGGAGGGCACTTATGTATATTTTGTGGTCATTCTGATTTCCCGTTGCTTTGATGCCCACAATGGAGATGTGGCATTGGTGGACTCCCCCCATATCTATTCACTTGGATACTCTGTGTTGTTTACATTGTAATGAGATGTTTATGGTTTGTCGAAGCGCTATTTCATATTTCTCATTCAACGCGATAAAAGCATGGTGAAGATGGAGTTATTAGATCAAGATCATTGTGTTATTTAAGAATTTAAAACCTATTTTTCTGTGCATCATACTTTCTTCTTAGCAATCAAATTAGTGCAGTAACACGGTCAATAGTGCCACTCCCTCTCGATGCACCACATCGCACAAGAATTGAAATATTTGTTCTAACCAGTGCACAATTTTCAGATACAATGGGAGGAGTGTTGTGAGGATAACCGTAATTGTTTTTTTCTACTTGGCATAAATGATGATAGTTGAAGCCAACTGACGAGTGCGACCCTCGCCATATTTGAGTTAAAATAATGCAATGACCACCGATTGGTAACTTAGCTAATTTTGTTTTTTTCATCAGTGACCGAGAGGGATTGTGTTTGCAAGGATGAAGCTACCACAACCAAGTTATTCGATGATAGACAAGAATTTTGCCATGAATTTGTTTAAAGGAATGGACGTATTCGGCTATGAGTAGGAAAATTATAGGCGCTCATGCTAAATGGCCATCATGTGAAGTCCAAATAGAGGAGGTGGTTTGACCAGACGTGCATGCTTAAGGAAGAGCTCCATGATTTTTTTTTAATATTTTTTTTAGTGCAGTTTGTATGTGATTTTAACGAAGGTCTCGGTGGGCACTTTGTGCATAATTTTCTATAGTTTAATTTCTATTTTAACGAGACTAGTGACGAACATGCAAGATTCTACGCTTCCGTGGCCCAGGAGGTTTGATCCACAAGTGATGATGGAGTCTATCATGTCATGCTCGATAGGTGATGATGGAGTCCATCACATCACTCATAGACATAAGCTAGTGTACTCGATGAAATATATGTAGAGAGATGAATCTCAACCGCTGCTTGTTGATGGAATGCCACTGACCATTAATTTTTTAATACACCACATCATGAAGATAACAACCACTCTAAAATATGGGGTTTTTATAACATGTTCATATCTATTTGGAATACAAGCAGTTGCAACTTATGATTGAGGGTCATAATTTTTTTCATTAGATTGTGATTGAGCTTGATTTCTCTTGGGATGTTTGTTGTACACGGTGCACAATAGAATGCAAAACTCCAATTTATCTCTCTACATTAATGATGGTGCACATGGATCTAGAAAGAATGACCAAGTTTATTTTGTTAGTTTGTGGCCGATCCACCTGTGATTGATGCACTAGGAGTCAATACTATTGACGAATGGATATGATCTATTGTGGTGCTTCAGATTGATTTCAAACGAATAATGGTGTGGCTATTTTTTTTCTACTGGAGATTCAATCTTAGTTTGAAGAAACATACAGGGTGGCTTTACATCTAAGAATTATACAATTTGCAGTGTTTGAAGCGTGCGT
Source organism: Wollemia nobilis (assembly GCA_028583015.1). NCBI lineage: Eukaryota > Viridiplantae > Streptophyta > Pinopsida > Araucariales > Araucariaceae > Wollemia > Wollemia nobilis. The sequence goes on from JAQPPZ010017218.1 coordinate 9,856,281, forward strand.
AACAGTCAACTCGATGAAGTTGTTTGTTTTTAGCACATCAGAGGAATATAGGTCCTTTGTTAATATTTTGTAGCAAGAATTGTTGACGTCATGAATCAATGCCCATGATGTGGGCCCCATACATGCTCTAGGAGATGGTGCACGCCGAATGTTCTCTGGCAATGAGAAGTTTAGCATTGAAAGAGCTCACATGGACTGTTGGAGCATTAGTTTTCATTCGCAATCCTATTTGTGATACATAGTTGCAAAGGCACAACCAGAAGGATATTGGATGCTCGTCAGTGAGACCATTAGCAATGAATATCCTTACTAGTGGCTAAAATCCAATACCTTGTGGTGTGGGTTCAAACCATTACTGATCAAGGTGAATGAATTTTTGTAGTGTGGCATAGTGTTTGGAAAATGGTACACACTCATCATCGTATGGGGATTATATAAATGTTCAAAAGGAAAGTTTTTTAATTTATAGTCTTGGCCTATTTTTTTTTACAAGTGGGAGGGTAATTTTTATGGCCATGAGCAAAATTTTTGTAAAGGCAAGTTTTTTTTTAATGTGGAAGGGCCTCAAATCGCCTTCATTGTTTTATTTCGAAGGTCATTCTAGAATATTACCCTACGAGGGAAAATTGAAATATTATGTTGTGATTTGTTATTTCGTCATTGAGCAATGTTACAGACATGCTATTTTTCTACAATATGAAGACCCCTTTCATAATGGAACTGTAGACACCTAAAACATGTCATGTTTAGGGGAACTACTCACATGGGCACATTCATAGATCATGTGACTAAACCTTGGGACCTTCCAAGTGTCAAAAGTGGTTTTCACCACTCATTTGGGGTAGTCTTAGCCCATCCAAGCCTGGCCGCTATGAACCAGAGTGGCTGGATCCTGGCCATTGAAGCTCAGAGTGGCCAAACCTTAGTCACTGTAGATGACAGTGGCTAAACCCTAAAAAGCAACTTGCCATCAAATCAGCCTAATCATGGGTGGAAGTGGTAGTTTGCATGCAATAAAGTCGAGCGGGGATAACTTTGCATGATTCCTCATGGCCAGTCTACATGAGAGACTCATGTCTTGATTTAGACACCAGTTAACTAGCCCTCAAGGGTAGACAAAGGCAAAACTTCTCATGCTAACATCTAGTGTGCATGCAGAATTCAGTCCTAGGGTTTGGACATTGACCTAGGGCTTCAAACACATTATAAGGTGCAAACCTAAGAGCACCAAGGATCGAATTAGAGAGAATCTAGAGACATTGAGAGAGCTTTTAGAGACTTGGAGAGCTTTTCTTGTAGCGAAGCCCTATCGGATTGGAGAGCAAATTGGAGCACCTTTGAGGAGCAACGAAGTGCTAGCCGATTTAGGGTTTATCATCTACAGGATATTCAACACATCGGACAAGAAACGACAATCATTTCAACATCGATAACAAGCTTAGATCCATAGCCTTGGAGCAATAGAGATAGGTTTTCATCTTAGCGGCCACTATCTTGGATAGTGGCCCATAGGCCTAATCTAGGGTTCTTAGCATTAGTTTCTTTCATTTAGCTTGTTACATGTTTTTACGCCATTAGCATAGATCTAGTTTATCACATTTACTAGCATTCATAGCATTAGTTTCTATTATCATTGAGCATATTTCTATTTATCATTAGGGTTATTGCTAACAACCTCATCCGAGGAGGCAATCTCGGATAATTGAGCATTTGCTATTGTTTTCATGCTTGCAGGACTACAGGTTCATTTGATAGGTTATCAACATACGAAAGCAAAAGGATCCCTCTAGGAACCAGACCTAGAGAAGGAGGCATCTGTAAGCCCTCATACAGTTCATGTGTGCATCATCGGGAAGCCTATGAGAGTGCATCACCCCTTGCGAGGGGATATCATACATCCGTTACCCTACTTTGTAAAATCTGTATCAAAAGAAGGGAATCCCTTAGAGGGATCTATATGTAACCGAACTTGAGAAAAAGCAATAAAAAGCATTATCTATTCATTTTATTTGTATCTCGGTTGTATCTTTCATTTAATGCATGATTAAATATGAATAAGATAAATAATATTCACAAATAGGAGTAGTGGATGGTGCACCGCTTCCCCGAGGTCACTACAGATGGTGATCATGATGGGACCCCCACCAAGTTTTTATTTTTTACCACTTTATTGATTCATGTTTTTGTGTGTAGGTTTAGCCACTCTAGTCTACAAGGCCCATAGTTAGCCACTCTCTACTACAGTGACCAGAAATCAGCCACTCTGGTCAATAATGATCAGAACTAGAGTGCAGCAGAGGACAAAATATTTGTTCTCTGAGCTAGATTAGAGGTTGGTACAACTTTTCTAATGATTTATGGTCTTCTATCTGCTTCTATTTTCCTAAAATAATGAACATTAAGACACATTTTAATTTGGAAACTAAGGAATGGAAAGGAAAGAACTTGCATCTTACGCATCTTAGGTTTTTTTAGATTTCCACTAGGCGTTGCTAGGAACAATGGCTTATGCTTGTAAAGTCTACCCTAGAATCCAGCATGCTAGGAATCATGTGTTGGTTTGCTTGCTTTGAGGCCCTACTAGAGGCCATATTTGCATGAAATAGAGTGCATCCATGAAACTCATATTAGTTTATGCATATTTCTAAAAACTGAAACGTCATTTGTATTAGGCATATAGGAAAGATACATTTTGTTGTATGATGCATTTTACTTTATGCAAACTTAAAATGAACCCCACACACACACACATGTTTTAAACATTGGGGAGTTGGATTTCATCACCAACCCTCAATTCAGTCTAGTGACGTTGGCATTCATCTCCTTCCACCGACTTGCCCCCTAGATCTTCCTAGAATGGAATTGGGAACTTCTTTATAGTGGTACTAAGTTACTCATGTTCAAACTATCTCCCACTATTGGAACAATCATTGGTTCAGAGTGGAAGAGCTAGGCGAACCCCCCATTGGGATTTAAGTGGTGTACCCTAGTCTCTTTTTGAGAAAATCATGTTTGGCATGGGTGTTCTTGATTCCCACTATGGATGAGTCTCCTCATTCTAAATCCAAAACAAGAGCAAGAAAACAAGAACAACACATCAAAAACACAACAAATAGTTTAGGGCACACATAAATTGGTAATCAAGATAAACACTTGCTTGATATTGTTTGGCTATCTCTAAATTGCAATCCAAAAGACTAATTCACAAACACAATGGTCAAAACCAGAAGTAAACATCCTCGGTCCAATACCGAGGGAGAATCTGAAGCAACACATACCCATAGGTGAAGTCATAGTAACATTGAACCACATACTCATAAGACCATGAGACGTAGTTCCATGAGTCTAAGGGGTGATAACTCAACCCTTGGGGGTTCTCCTCGAGAAACCCCAAATAGGGAGTCAAATCATGGAACTAAATCACAAAAACACAAAGAGGCTTCATGGCCATCATCATCAAGGAGACATGAGGAAGCCTCAAGGCCTTCCTCTAAACACATAGAAACTTCTCAAAGACATGAGGAGGCTTCAAGAGCTTCCTCCCCACATGGACATAAGAAGGGTTCTAGACCCCATTCTTCACATAGGGATGATGAGGTTTCCCCATATCCATCCTCATGGAGGGTAGGTGGGGCCACAAAGCCTTCATCACCAAAAAGACACACAAGAGTCACAACATCTCAAACTTCACATGAGACACTTAGAACATATATGCCCACTGAAGGGCAAGAAACTAGAGTTACATCCAATCATAGGCATCAAATAGAAGATACCCTTCACACAAGAGGAAGGATTCCAATATATTATGACCTCATTGGAGTAAATGGCACCCCAAGGGATCAACCATGGAAAACAAGATAGTTAGATGAGTTGGATCGGTTTCATTCGAGGCCACCTCCCAGAACCATAGCCACAAAAAATTCTGCATCTAGAAGTTCATGAACTGTTACTTCTAAATGCACCTCTCAACCTAGGGATGCTTCAGAGTGACTCCACAAGTCTCATACAGAGTCTGACCATAGAGACACTTATCAACACATGAAAAAAATTACATTAGCTAGCAAGAGCAAAGAAACAATGAAAACCTCTTTGAGGAATCTATGAATCAAAACCACAAGAACAGAATCAGACAAACATGAGTCTTCTTTAACAGTGCAATATGACCGCATGCGATGGTTAGAAAATATATTGTACAAAGAGCGAGAGCTAGTGGAAGCTCTCGAGCATGACAAACAAAGAGAAAGGCTTTTGCACCAACATGAGCAGCATTTAAGAGAACAAGCTGAGCAACTAGCTCATATCAATTTACAAGCCAATGGTAATGATCATCAAAGAGATAAACATATTGACTCACCAAGAGAAGGGTGCACTAGACAAGAAGAAAGCCCACAATGAAACCACCACTCAAATCATGAACAAAATCAAACTGGTGGAGAAAGGGTAAACATGATAAATCAGGATCAAACACATCCTAAATCCCCTCATAGGAGGGAAGAGAATAGAACAAGTCAAGTGCACATAGGGTTACCTCCATTACCACCATGAGGGGGCCTACAAGAAGAGGAACTCCTCACCTCAAAGGCATTCCAGGAACTCACTAAAAATATGAAGTCCTTTGAGAAACAAGAGATGATAGGGAACCAACCAACATTGAGTAAAATACACAACCAACCATTATGTCCATCAGTCCCTAGCCCTGCATATCCTAAGCATTTTGAGATGCCTAGGTTAGAAAATTTCAAGGGTGAAGAGGATGCACAAGAGCATGTTACCAATTTCATCAATGCATATTTTCATCTTGAAGACAATGATGCTCTTATGCTAAGAACTTTCATTATGACATTTTTAGGTACTGCCACTCAATGGTTCAACCAACTTCCCAAGCACAACATATCCAATTTTGAACAACTAGTAAACGCATTCCTAAAATATTTCTCCTTTGGTGCTAAAAGAAGGTGAACCTTTCAGACTTGGCCAACTTAAAACATTATGATGATGAGCCAATAATGGAATATGGGGATAGATGGAGAAAAGTCATGGTAAAGTTATCATTCTCTATCCCCACAGAAGAAATCATCCGCATGTTCACCAAGAGTTGTTCTAAACACATCTCCCTCTTGCTACAACTTCAACAATATCCTTCATTTGAGGAAGCCTTGGCATAGGCCAAACTCATTGAGGACATAAAAGTAGATGAGGGAACCATCAAGCTCCAAACCAAGGAGTGGAACAAAAATGGCAAGAATGACAAATACAAGTAAAAACAGGCAAACCCTACTCTAGTTAATCAAGTAGTATTGGTTGCACCTAAGGATGGGGCTACACAACAACCCCAAAATTATCAAGCACAACCCCCACCATCCAATTACGATCAAAAGAACAATCAAGGGTAAAACAGAGAATGCAAGCCACCTCGCTATTTTACACCTCTATCAGAGTCAATGCAATCAATTTTCAACCAATTGAGCGAGGCTAGAAAGATCAAATTTCTTGATATACCTCTTGTAGATCCCAACCATCCTAAGCCAAAAGGATATAGGGAAGATCAATTTTACCCTTATCATAGGATACCGAGGCATAACATTGAAGTTTGCATTGGTTTCAAGCACCAAGTGCAAAACATGATTGAGGTGGGAGAACTTAAAGTTGACAACCCATTGGCTCCCGATAACAGAGATATGGGCATATACAAAAACCTACTGCCAAACCATGAGGTCCCTAGAGGGCAAGGTGCCCAAGTCAATCAGGTCCAAATTGATACGCCTACCCATGGGTGCATTGGGATGGTTGAAATTGTCAATATAGCAACCAAGAGTAGATGATATGGTCAACCACAGCCTCCTATAGCTCCCATTAATGTCCCAGCTACACCTAGGTAGAGGTAGGGGCAAAACAACCTTCCAGGTCCACCAACCCGACCTATGGTAACTATTTAGAGTAGACTAGAGCAAAACTTACAAATGACTCCAACCAAGCTATCTATCTATGAGCTCATACAATAGTCCCCAAAGCATAGGGAGACTTTGATGGAGATTTTGAGATCAATTGAGCTCCAACCACAAGATCCAAATGCATTCACTTATTTTGTGGGACAAGTACAAGAATGCCAAGAACCTGTAATTCGATTCTATGATCATGAGATTAAGACAGTGCCTACTGCCTTACTAGACCCTCCACTGCACATTGTTGCATCAGTCAATGATTTACCTTTTAAGTGGGTCTTGATCGATACAGGTTCATCAATCAACATCATCACAACAACAGCAATAGAACACCTTAAGATCCCCAAGTCAAATATCATTCTAAGAGCCTACACATTAAGAGCTTTCAATGATGCTTTATGCAATACTATGGGAATGATAGTCCTACCTATCAAGGTGGGGCATAAGACCATCCCTATGATGTGTCATGTCTTGGAAGGGGCCATGCAATACAACATCCTCCTAGGGCATCCTTGGATAAGAGATATGAAGTGTGTTCCTTCGATTTTACACCAATGTGTCAAGTATGTGCATGATGACAAAGTCTATGTGGTGTTGGCTGATGAAGAGCCATTCAAATATGTCCATCAGGTGGATTTTCTAGGAGAATTTATGATTCCTTCTACCCACCTATATGTAGGACCTTCATCTCCAACTACGCAACTAGATGATAGAGACAAAGGGGTACAAAAAGACCCATCCACATCAACACCTCATCTTGCACCCAAAATGACTGATGCTTCTAAGAGACCATCAACGTCTAAGCCAAAAGATAATCAGAAGCTAAAGGCACCCTTAGTTGAGGAAGGAAATCCCAAGGAAGTGCTAACCATAGCCATTGAGAAAATTCCAAGTCCCATGGAAGAAGAAGATCTCCAAGATCAAGCCAAGGAGATACTAGAACCCACTTCGCCAGTGTCATCTATAGGATCATCCACATCACATGCGACAATACACTTGGCAAGTACAGGGATAGGAGAGTATCTTGTGTAGAACATAACATTCATACCCATCATAGAGTCTGCACAAGACATGGGATGACCAAAAGACCTAAGACCACCAGTGGGAATAGTGGTTCCACTTGGAATCCCTCCCAACCAGACCAACTTTATCTATGTTGGCCTGGACTGCACCCATAAGTCTACAGACATAGAAGAGGACAATGATGAACTATTCACTATTAATGTTCATTACCTCTCTAATCCCAAGTTTGCTCTAAGCTACTTTGAACATTGCCATTGGCATGGCTACGGTCTTGGTATATATGAGCAGGGGCGTAGGTGGCCATACGAGCCACAATACCAGCTTCCCACTGATAGGTTTGGGTTAGGCTATCACATCAGAGGTCAAGATGACTCTCTAGAAGTAGCCTTGGATAGATTAAGCTTGGGGTTAGGAGAAGACATCAATTTTATTCCTTATCACCCACCAAGTACAAGACATCTGATCAACAGACAAGTGGTCATGGTAAACATACCACCACCAGAGACTTATCATCCAAGCTTCACAATTGATGCCATCCCAATAGGTTGCAACTTGTGGGATGAAGAGTGAGAAGAAAATGGATATGAGGCAAGTGATGATGAAGCACAAGCAAGCTTAGCCTATCATGGGCCTCGCTATTTACAAAGCCTTGCCTGGTCTAGCCACAATGAGAGTGGATACATATCGGATGAAAGTGGCTATGAGTCAGAGGACTCAATAGAAAGAGCCTACCTAGGGTCAAGGCAGTGGCCCCATAGCTTGGGGCAAGAAACTAATGCAAATGGCATCTTCATAAGTGATGAAGAATATGAGGATGAAATAGAGATGGCCTACTTGGGGCCAAGACATGTGCCCCTTGTCTTGGGGCCACATACCAATGCTAATGGTTTTTGGATAAGTGATGATGACTTTGAAGATGAGACTGAGATGGCTTATCTTGGGCCTCACCACTTGTGACAAGTCAACATGCTGGTAGAAAGAGAAGTGGCACTTCATGCCATAGACCCTAGCTTACAGTTTTTGGGAAGACCTATCGACTTAATTGCCATTCACCATGTAGTCAATCCCCCTCCACCTACATTTAGAGAGCTCTTAGAACCCAATGATCCTATTATCTAGCCTACTCATGGGCCAGATCTAGAGATTCCTTTTCCTCTAGAGCCTCATCATGAGTATGGAGGGGAAACCTCTGAGACAATATTTCACCCATGTGGTCCTAGAGATTTCATTCCATCCATCAATACAATCTCCATTGATTTGACCACTCCACTTCATAACCCAATAGATCCTACTAAACCATTGTGTCTTGATATAGAGGCTATTGATTGGGATCATACTGATTCACCCATAGAGCCTGAGGACCTTTTCCCTAACGAAGAGGTGTTACAACCATTTCATTTTGCATCAGGTTATGCATATGATGTATTCCATGCTGGTTTGGATCCTGAGTCAGTAGGACCTATAAATCCCATCGATGACATTCATTTGATACCCACGCCTCACCAGTTGGAGGATGGGTCACATATGGCTATAGAAGCAACTTTTGAGGTGGACATCAGTGATGATCCTACTCAACCAAAGAAAGTCAAGTTCAGAGAAAGTCTATCTCCAGAGGAACAAGCCATCATAATCCCTCTCCTTAAGGAGAGGCCAAATATTTTTGCTTGGACTTACAAAGACATGCCAGGGATTGATCCAAAGTTAGTTGTTCACAACCTTTCATTGGATCCCATGAAGAAGCCAGTCAAGAAAAAGTTGAGGAAAATGCATCCAACCATCACTTTGATGGTGAAGAACGAGTTACAAAAACTATTGGATGCGATTTTCATAGTTCCCATCGACTATCCTGAATGGGTCTCGAACATGGTGCCCATGGGAAAACCTGATGGAAGAGTCCATATTTGCATGGATTTTAGAGACTTGAATAGGGCAACTCCAAAGGATTCATTCCCATTGCCAAACATAGATGCTCTTGTTGATGCCACCGCAGGTCATGAGATGCTCTCCCTAATGGATGGTTTTTCTGGATACAATCAAATCTGGATCAAACCTGAAGACCAACATAAGACTACTTTCATTACTCCATGGGGGACATTCTATTACAAGGTGATGCCATTTGGCCTAAAGAATGTTGGTGCCACATATCAATGGGCCATGACATACATCTTTCATGACTATATGCATAAGATCTTGGAGGATTACATTGATGATTTACTAGCCAAGTCTTTATTGTGGCAAGAGCATGCTAAAATCCTTACAAAGGTCTTCGATCACCTCATTGAGCACAATGTTAGATTGAATCCTAAGAAGTGCGTGTTTGGCATAACTTCTGGTAAGCTCTTAGGGTTCATCATTTCTAAGAGAGGCATTGAAGTCGATCCTACAAAGGTAAAGGCTATAATGGAAATGGCCACCCCTACCAACATTAGGGAGTTAAGAAGCCTACAAGGCAAGGTAGCATCCATAAAATGGTTCATTGCTCAATTATCAGACAAGTGTCGACCCATGAACCGGTTGCTATGCAAGGATGTCCCATTTCATTGGGATGAAGAGTGCCAACAAGCCTTTGCAGAGATCAAAACTTACCTAGCAACACCACCAGTGTTGGCTCCACCAAGGCCAGACGTACCATTTTTACTATACATATCGGCTACTGATTTCGCTTTGGGCACCATGTTGGCCCAAAAGAATGCACAAGACAAAGAGCAAGTCATATATTACATCAGTCGCACCTTGGTGAGTTATGAGCTAGGATATGCGTATGTAGAAAAGTTGTGTTTAGTAGTGGTCTTTGCAACCAAAAAGTTGTGACACTACATGTTGAGCCATACGACCTACGTTATATCCAAACAAAATCCTTTGTAGTACATGATGAACAAGACCTATCACAATACACGTACTGCAAAGTGGATCATGCTATTGATAGAATTTGATCTAGAGTTCATAAGCCAAAATTCCATCAAGGGACAAGTCATAGTAGATCAATTAGTAGAGGCACCTCTTTAAGATAGCAAGCCTCTCACCATAGAATTGCTTGATGATGTGGTCTTCGCATTATCAGATCCACCCAAAACTCGAAGAACCTGAGAAAGAAAGAGACATGGCATTGTTCTTCGATGGTTCGAAGTGTGAGCAAGGGGGCGGAGCAGGGATAGTCTTTATCACACCGTAAGGTGCTCCATTACCCTTATCATTCAAGCTAGACTTCCCTTGCACAAACAATAACATAGAGTATGAGGCCCTGATCTTGGGACTCCAAACAACCATTGCAATGGGCATTAAAATATTGAATATCTTTGGTGACTCCTTGCTCATAGTTAATCAAGTCAAAGGATTGTTCCAATGTAGGTGCCCACTCCTGAAAGCTTACAAGGAGCTTGTTGACACTTACCTAGCCCGACTGGAATGGTATGACATCGAGGCAATCCCTCGTACATCAAATAGATTTGTAGACACCATGGCATCTTTGGGATCCTTAATCCCTCAGAATCCATCTACTGATTTCACAACCATTCATGTTAAAGTGCTCATGCACTCAGCAATACAACGTGAGGCTATTGACAATCAAGAGTCAGTCAACATGATCCAGACCGAACCAAATCAGGATTGGTCCTTCAGAGCTAGAGATTTCTTGCAAATAACACCTTGGGAATCTTTGATCTCTCAAGGTCCTATGGAGTGTGGTACAACCATTCACCATAGGGTTATTTCTCAATCTATGTTCACAGATTCTGGATCATAGGAGGAACATGTCATTTTATCCATAGAAGTTGTGGCTTATCAGGATTGGCTTTCCCAATTATGAGATTTCCTAAAACTTGGAATGGTACCACAAGGCCTATCGCATGTTGAAATATGAGCATTTAAATAGAAGGTGATGAGGTACATCTTGCTAGGAGATATCCTTTATAGATGAGGTTATGATGGAATGCTCCTTCATTGTCTTGAGCCTCAAGAAGCATCCTGGGCAATTTTGCAAGCTCACGATGGTACGTGTGGTGGTCACTTCAGTGGCATGGCCATCATTAAGCGCATCTTGAGAATGGGTTACTATTGGCCCACTATGGAAAAATACTATTGTGAGTATGTCAAGAAATGCGTTAAGTGCCAACATCATGCAAACCTCACTCACTTGCCATCACAAGCCTTGCAACCCATCCAGGCAGCATGGCCCTTCTCGTAGTGGGGACTAGACTTAGTGGGGAAGATCTCACCCCCATCCTCAGGCCGACACACATTCATCATAATGGCCACTGAGTACTTTACCAAATGGGTCGAAGTGATCCCCTTGACATCGACAACTGGACCAAGGATTGCGGAGTTTATACTCCATAATATCATAAGTCATTTTGGGGTCCCTTCAAAAATAATATCGGATAATGGGCCATATTTCAAGAACAAAAATGTGTATGCTTTAATGAACAAATACCATATTCAGCATAGTTTTTCAACACCCTATTATCCACAAGCAAATGGGCAAGCAGAAGCCTCAAACAAAACAATAGTCTCCATCTTGAGGAAGATGGTGAAAGATAATCATAAGGACTAGCATTTGCAATTGCCTCTGGCATTATGGGCATACAGGACTAGTGTGCGGACGCCCACTGGGGCAACACCATTTTCACTTGTATATGGCACTGAGGCCATCATGCCCCTAGAGTTGGAAATTCCAACCCTACGCATAGCATTGAAGGACTTCATAGATGATGACACCGCACGACAAGGCCGCCTTGATCAATTAACGCTTCTTGATGAACATCGAGTCAATGCCTTGGAGCATCTCCACATTTATCAGGATCGCCTTGCATGAGCTTACAATAGTAAAGTCCACTTGAGAGAATTCAAAGTTGGGGATCTTGTGCTCAAAGAAAACCAACAGAACTCAAATCTATCACCGCACCTACGAGACAAATTTATGGTAAATTGGATAGGCCCCTACATGATTTCAAAAAGGGTTGGGCCTAGAGCATATCGCCTCACATCATTGGATGGTGTTGAAGAGCCTGAGCCTCTCAATATCATTCATTTGAAGGCATTTTATACATAAAATACAAAAACATTCAAATATGTCAAAAATACAAAAACATTCAAATATACATAAAATACAAAAACAATATAAAAATACAAAAAACATTCAAAAACAAAAATTCAAAACAAAAAATCTCAAATCTTTCAATAATAAAAATGCTCCAAGGGTATCCAACACTTGGTCAAACTTCAATCAAAAATTCTCCAAGGGTATCTTCACGCCGCTTGGTATCAATCAAAAAATGCTCCAAGGGTATCCACCACTTCGTCAAATTCAATCAAAAATGCTCCAAGGGTATCCAATCGCTTGGTCAAATCAATCAAAAATGCTCCAAGGGTATCCAAGCCGCTTGGTCAAATTCAATCAAAAATGCTCCAAGGGTATCTTCATACCGCTTGGTCAAACCCTAAAAGCCCCAAAGGCACAATAAGCCCTTTGGTCAAAATATAATAAAAAATACAAAAACAATGCAAAAATCAAAAATACAAAAATAGTTGCATCTTACATCTGCATCCATATAGTTGCATTACATCAAACATGCATATCCATTGCATTTGCATATGTTATGATCACACTCTTGCAAATGATGCCACAATTTGTATCACAACCACAAATACACAAGTCCACCTTCATCCATTCATCCATGTGTGTAACTATGTTTTTCAACACAACCATATCATGTTGCTATAAGGAATAGGCTAAGATTTTCTGGTCATTCAACCATATCTAGTGGTCTTATCAACTTTTTGTGGGAAGCCATCTTGATTAGTAGAGAGTAAGGTCTAGTCATGATAATGCCTTAGATATTCAGGATCCCATCACTAATTAAAACACTAAAATCCTAGTTGGTACAAGGGAAAGATGAAAGTTGCAAAAGTGGTCTAGGTTACCTTAAGCGAAAAGGGTCTTCCTTGCTTATCCCCCTATGTGACCGGTTCAAAGGTGCTGAGAATTGGAAAAAGGACAAGTTTCACCCTACCCAATTAAATCCCTTGCTTAAATCAAAACGAGCAAAAATCCCAAAAAAAGCACAAATTCAAGATTCCAAAAGCACAAATTCAAAGTACAAAAGCCAAAAACAAACAAGTGATTTTCATCACTACATAAATCCCTTGCTCAAAAGAAAAATCAATAAAAAATAAATAGTGATTTTCATCACTAAGCATGAGCAAGTATCCCAAATGAAATGAAGAAAAGAAGGGAATGGAGCTTGAATCCCTGGAATTCTCAGCATTGTACAAACCGGAAGGGGATCCCCATTACAAGTTTGGTGTACAACCATGCTTGGCAATGGTGATACCCTTACGCATGATGATATGTCTATCACAATAGCATCTTGCATTTGTGTAGACCAATGTTTGCATGTGGATGAGCTAGCTTTGGGTAACCCAATACTACCTAGTGGTATAGTCCAACTAAGTCCAACATAGGATCAGATGAACAATTGAGGATCCTCGATCTTAGAAATGGGCTGAAAGAATCCCGCCTGACATTGGAGGAAATGCTTGAGTTCTATCTAAATATATTCATTTGCACACATAGGGATAATGAATATCTAGGTCCATGATGAAAGCCTTGCTTTTCAAAAGTCTTGTATGGTCAGTATGCAATTGTTGATAGGGTAACTAGAGTGTTTGAGTCTCAGGAAAAGCCTCAAAAATTCCTACATAGCAACAAATCATATCATCAATCACATCATCAATTTTCTTTATGAGGTTTTGTGAATTAAGGGGTATTAACAAAGTAGGCTAGATACCGGATAGATGTCAGAAATGATATTTACATGACCACTGACTATTTTGAATCTTTTAAATTACATAAGCTTATCAAGAAATTACATACATTCCATGCCATTACATTTCACATATGAATGCCTAAATAATTAATTCTTATGATAAGAATGATTATTTACATTCATGATTGTTATACTTTATGTGGTATCACCCATTTAGATTGTTAAAATCATATCATATGCATTCCTTATGTTTTAAGTGATTAAAGCATACAGGTTCATTCACATTAGATTAAACATCATATAGACAATGCATGACACATTGCATTTACCATATCATAACATAAGTTAGATGCATACAATTAAATCAAAATTAAACATGCATTTAACGAAAACATTGCATCCATAAACACATAATTTCATAGATCATCCATCTACATCTAAGATCACATCATTGCATCCACCTATGCATACAATCATAAATCCATCATCAAATCAACTCATAATACATCACATCATGTCACAATAATCAGATCATATAAGCATCTACATAAGCATCCATATAAATATCCACATCATCATAAATATCATCTATCATCTAACACATACATCAACTCATCATAATGCCATCATCACATCACATAAATAAAACAAAAACATAAGCAATAAAGGATACACATAATGAATCATAATGCAAATATCTCATAAATATGTGTGTCAAATACATGGATGTACAAAAATGCCCGAAGGCTACAGTCATATAGGTCAGCTGACCTCAAAAATAAAAGCCTAGTACATCATCAATCAAACATTAGGCCTACGCCCCCTACATCACCACCCCTATGGTTGGATCTCGAGTGGAGTGATGTGAGCCTACTAGTCTCTCTATGTGAGTCTAGGTCCTCTAACTAGGCCAGATGGAAGACTACCCTGAGGTGGAGCACCCACTAACCTGTGATCCACCTGCACCTATCCTCTCCTTAGGAGTGGCTCCTAGCCTCTTGATCTGCATCTCGAGGGAAGCAATGTGGCCTACATGATCAAAAATATCTACCTCATACTCATCTAGAAAAGCCTACATATCCTGATCTCTACCCTTGGATCTATCCCTGTAGGACCCTGAGGTGTAGGAGGATCAACAACAACCTACATCCTAGTAGCACCACCCTCGATAGCAGCCTGTAAGGCCTATATCTATGTCGTGAGCTACTCTATAGTGGCATCTCATTGTACTATACCTAGATCTTGGCCGACTAGAGCTTGACCTCTACATCATGCAACTATGCTCAGAGGAGAATCTCTCTCCTCAAGATCCAAGTCCTCCTCCTCCTTAAGAGCCTCCTACTCCTCCACTACCACCTACTCTATTAGCTAGCCCCATCCCTCAATCCTAGCTCAGACTCTACGCCCTACTAGATCTGCACCTCCATCACCACCATCATCCTCATAGCCTAGACTACCATCACCATGCCACAATCGATCCCCCACCACTATGCAAATGCATCTATAACTCCCCCAGTGACTCCTACATCAACTAATGGGGCATCCTCCTCATCAATAAGCTCTATAATCCATGGAGGAGGAAGATCTCCCTCTATAAGGTGCCTATACAAAAATGGGACAAATGGCACATCTCTATACTGATGAAGAACTCGAGAGTAGAAGAAATACTCTCTGATGCCAACCTTGTAGCCAATGAGCCACCACTCATGCCACATCCTAGCTATAAACATTTCTAGATCATCCCAAGCTGAGCACTCATGGTATGGATGCCATATGATATCTTCGACCTATAGGGAGGTGAAAGTAGCAATGTAATGGGGGAGCTCCCCACATGAGGATAGCTCTTGCGCTCCTCATGCTCTCGAGCCCATCTGGTAGCATAGCACTACATCCTATCATCAATAGTTGTAATCTCTAGTAGAAGCCCTCTGGGATGATCTACGTTGATATGCTCCCATCCCCATATCTATAGGAGCAAGCTGCAAGTAATGCTGATACGACCCCATCGACGGATGTGATACAACTCATCATAGCACTATGCTAGCAAAGACCTCCCCCATGCATAGATGATAGGCTCCTCACTATCCACCAAATCTTGAACCATCACAAGGAGGTTCCATGAGAACCTCAAGCCTGAGTAATCTGGGATAAGGATGTTGTTGATAACCATCAACAACACCGCATGCCTCTCAGAGAAGACATGCTCCCTGTACCATCATAGAATAGATACACCACTATATTTGGTGTCCTTGAAGGCATCTACAACATGCCTCCCGAACACCCGAACAAATACTACATCATGATCATTAGTGGCCGAAGAAACAATGGCCACTCCATCAAAGGGAATCCAGAAAATCTTGTATACATCCTCTGGTGTGATAGTCATCTCACCGATAGGAAGGTGGAAGGTGTTAGTCTGAGAATCCCATCGGTGAGCCAGGGCCATGAGGTAGGCCTGATCCGACATAATCTGGGGTAGCCTGGTCACATACTACAATCCATGGGCCTTAAACCATGCCCAGTCCATGTCATCCATGAGTGGTAGGAGGTCCTTCAAGAGCTTTGGGTCCCGAGCCCGAGCAGAAAGAATCTAAGGATGAAAATCAAAGTATAACTACAGTGCATCTAAGGCATAAATCATAATAAAACATGAAAAATGGTGCAAACAAGGATAGACTATCCTAAGTCTAAATGAAAGAGGAATAAATGCACCTAATCATGCAACAAAGTGCAGAAAAGTAACTCAAAAATTCAAAAAAATCAATTAATCATCTCAAAAATTCAAAAAAATCAAGAAAAATTAAAACATTTTGCCTAAGGTTCTTGGTCGCTTTCACTTACAATGGCCAAAAATCGCACTGAGGCTGACAGTGGCCAAACCCCAATGGTCAAATTTTTGACCATTAGGTTTTGAACTGGCCGCTACCATTGACAATGGCCAAGTCGCAGGCCGAAATGGCCACTCTATGCGACAATGGTCGACGCGAAAGCAGCGTTTGCCCTAGGCCAAAAACACCAAAAAATTGAAAATTACAAAATGGGGGCAAGCCCACCAAAAAAATCCTAAACTAAGCCTAACTATAGGTTTGGTTCATTTCCAACAAGTTTAATGGAGTTCATTTACCGATTACTTAAGTGTGGTTCATTTTTACCCAAAAAAAAACAAAGGTTAAGGTTTCGAAGAGTACCCGAGAAGCTCTGGCTCCTCCACTCGAAGATGCCTCACCCTGCAGCCATAATCTCCAATGCAACAGCACTCCAAGTCACAAATATCACTTTCTCTCTAGAGCTCTAAAAACAAATCGCCAGCTAGAAGAATGAAAAGTCAAAACCCTAGGCTACTTTTATATTTCCCAATTTATGCCTTGGCACTATTGTCATCAGCGGCCCACACTTCTTGGCCGTTGTGGGCAAGAGCAGCCAAAAAAGCATTTGGGGTCACTGGATCCTGACAACAGACATAGAAAATAGAAAAATTCCTTCCAGGAGGAATAAAAAAAAATCAAATAAACACATTTTGATGGTCCCTAATCATCACAATGCTCAAAATAACAAAAAAATCACATAAAAACAAATCTCGAGTAAGCTTCATATTCAGTTACTTACTCTATCAACTCAATGGTTGCAGCGATTTGCACTCCATGCAATTCGGTGAGATGAGTAAGTTACCATAGGGCTACTTGGGGTAAATTATTCATTTTGGAATTATGATGTACCACCTCAATCCCAAAGAAGACCAAGATGGTCGGACTGCTCCACGGGTGCGATGGAATCATCCTAATTCCCTTATGACATAAAAACATTGAGCCAAGTGATGCAATACAAGTATAAATAGAATCACTCATCCTAACTCCCTAAGAAGGCTATTTATGGTTGGACCGCTCCCGGGATAGGGATGAATGATCATCATAAACAATTGGAATCACACTTGGATGGGGGTTTCCCATTAAAAGAACAAACACTAGAAAGGAACCAAAACTAGTCATGTTGGTCAAGTCTTGTCCTTCATTCATTACCTTCCTCACCAATTCATTGTGTGAGGGGGTAGTTCAAATCTTCAAATAATCATAATCAAAGTCAACCAAAGATCACTCGATCATATCAAAATTATATTCATCCTACGAATCATTGCATACAACTCTTACAAAACTTTCCCCATTTGTTGGGTTCATAAGCAAATATGACATTTTTAGTTTGTAGCTCTCCTCCGATCGGATCTCATTGTAGCGACATAAGCTACCCGATTGCATTTGAGGAATGAGTGCAAGTGAACATGTGCAAGCCCTATGCTAAATTAAGCCTTCAATCAGGTTGAAGCAATGATTCAAGGATGCACGTCATCTTGCATGATTGGGCCATCCAATGTTGATCAGATCAATGATCATCATACACCCTACAAACATAGCAGTCTACATTTTTGCTTCACGCTATGTTTTTCCACATAGTGCATCACAAAAAGGGGCATCTGTAGACACCTAAAACATGTCATGTTTAGGGAGACTACTCACATGGGCACATTCATAGATCATGTGACTAAACCTTGGGACCTTCCAAGTATCAAAAGTGGTTTTCACCACTCATTTGGGGTAGTCTTAGCCCATCCAAGCCTGGTCGCTATGAACCAGAGTGGCTAGATCCTCTGGCCACTGAAGCTCAGAGCGGCCAAACCTTAGTCATTGCAGATGACAATGGCTAAACCCTAAAAAGCAACTTGCCATCAAATTAGCCTAATCATGGGTGGAAGTGGCAGTTTGCATGCAATAAAGCTGAGCGGGGATAACTTTGCATGATTCCTCATGGCCAGTCTACATGAAAGACTCATGTCTTGATTTAGACACCAGTTAACTGGCCCTCAAGGGTAGACAAAGGCAAAAATTCTCATGCTAACATCCAGTGTGCATGCAAAAATCAATCCTAGGGTTTGGACATTGACCTAGGGCTTCAAACACATTATAAGGTGCAAACCTAAGAGCACCAAGGATCGAATTAGAGAGAATATAGAGACTTAGAGAGAGATTTTAGAGACTTGGAGAGCTTTTCTTGTAGCGAAGCCCTATCAGATTGGAGAGCAAATTGGAGCACCTTTGAGGAGCAACGAAGTGCTAACCGATTTAGGGTTTTTCATCTACAGGATATTCAACACATCGGACAAGAAATGACAATCATTTCAACATCGGTAACAAGCTTAGATTCATAGCCTTGGAGCAATAGAGATAGGTTTTCATCTTAGCGGCCACTATCTCGGATAGTGGCCCATCGACCTAATCTAGGGTTCTTTGCATTAGTTTCTTTCATTTAGCTTGTTACATGTTTTTATGCCATTAGCATAGATTTGGTTTATCGCATTTACTAGCATTCATAGCATTAGTTTCTATTATCATGGAGCATATTTCTATTTATCATTAGGGTTATTGCTAACAACCTCATCCGAGGAGGCAATCTCAGACAGCTGAGCGTTTGCTGTTGTTTTCATGCTTGCAGGACTACAGGTACATTTGATAGGTTATCAACATACGAAAGCAAAAGGATCCCTCTAGGAACCAGACCTAGAGAAGGAGGCATCTGTAAGCCCTCATACAGTTTCGTGTGCATCACCGGGAAGCCTACGAGAGTGCATCACCCCTTGCGAGGGGATATCATACATCCGCTGCCCTACTTTGTAAAATCTGTATCAAAAGAAGGGAATCCCTTAGAGGGATCTATATGTAACCGAACTTGAGAAAAAGCAATAAAAAGCATTATCTATTCATTTTATTTGTATCTCGGTTGTATCTTTCATTTAATGCATGATTAAATATGAATAAGATAAATAATATTCACAAATAGGAGTAGTGGATGGTGCGCCGCTTCCCCGGGGTCGCTACAGGAACATAGTGTATTTGCAGTCGTCGAAAAGATTTTTCCAAGATGGACACATTGGTGTGTCCATTTTTTATTTTGAGGCTATTTCATGTATCTTTTTAGCCTCAAAATTTTTGTACCTTGGAGTGCACTCTCGATTGTACTCGACACTCCCAAGGTAAATCTGTATGTGATCTTTGTACCCAGTCACCTTCTCTATAGACCTGGCGTATGCAGCGACTGGTTACCCAGTATTCTGATGGGATGAGGAGGTCACCATAAGCACACCTACTCTAGGGACTATAGATATAGACACCCTAGACTCTATTTGAGGAATTTTTTGGATCAAATTCTAAATACTATAGACAAAGACACTTCAAAATATTCTCTTCTTTCTTCTCCTGCATATTTGGATTCTATGGATCATTTTTTTTTGTATTTCATGGCTTGTTTTTATTTTGTATTAAGGTGCATTTTCAGCAAATATCGATACCTTCTATATTGATTTCACCATATGATATTCATGGTGGATCTAGTCAGTGACCTACGAGAGGCAACATACCTGGAGGATGACCTACAGAGGCAACAGACCCAAAAGTGGCTAACCTTGAGGCACACAGGATGACCCTGAGGTACTGAGTATGAGCCTAGACATAATTAGCAATAAAGGAGGATGATAGGTGTTTGTTAGAAAAGTCAACCTTAAGGGGGAATGTTACCTAATGTTGACTTGTTTTTTTTATAGTTAGGATAGTGCACATTAAGGGGGAATGTTAGAATTATATAATGTGCACTATGCCTCTTGACACTTGTCATATTTATATGACACTTGTCATGTCATCATATAGGCTTATGCCTATATATTGTAATCCATTGTTGTATCAATATATCTCATCAGTTTAATTCCCAACATAAACAATCATCCAAGAAAATAAAAGAATATACATTTATATTTTATCCATTGGTAGGAATTTCTCTAGTGCAAAAGTGATTCGTTTAAATAGTGAATCATGTATTTTACTTGCATATTTTGATATTAACTCGTGTTATTTCATTGCAAACCCAATATAGGTACAAGGAAACTATCATATAGTATAAGATCAGTTCGTGATTAGGAGTAAAACATCGTCTCTACCCTTACACCATTATGCATATGGCCTTCTGGCTCATTGATGTCACATACCTCCATAAACATCTATTGGTCTCAAATCTACCATAGGAAAGGATTTTATACGTATACATGCCCTAGACTTGGCCAACATTGAAAGGCCGAGAGAAAGAGAAGTCTCCCGGGCCAATATCTAGAGAGGGCTAGCTCCCAAACTAATCTAAACTAGTTTTGAAGATAAGGATGCAGGAAAGAAATGGGAAATAATAGAAAGAAATGGAAATAACAAGAAAGATATGGAAATATGGCCACAGGCCAAAGTGTATAATTTGAGGCAGACTAACAGCAAGAATTCCACCAAGTTTTATGATAGTATCTAATAAAGGGAAAGCAGCAGAATTGAACTCACACCTTTGTCGAGATAACCTCTAGATCGCATTTCAAAATATACTCACTAACCAACAACATTCGAATTTAGAATGCAGAATTCAAAACCTAACAGCAAGAGCATGAGCATAAACAGAAATGACTTTTAAAATAGAGGGACATCACACACATAAGAATGCTTGCAAATTTTAGAAGCCGAGTCACTTCTATTGATGCAGAGAACTTAGAGAGTTTCCTTGTAAAAATGTCTAACCTCTTTTTCTTTAGATATACATGAATATTTATAGAGGTCTTCCCTCTCTTTTGCATCATAGCATTTAAAACATACAATATATTTCAAAGAAGAGGTCCGCAAAATATGCACTTGAAAAGAGAGAACCATCACCCTTAATCTGCCTCGGAGAAATGATAGTCCCTGTTTTTATGGATCAAAACTGAAAATCAAACAGAAACAAGGGACCATATTTCTTCATTAAATGACCATTCTCGGGGCATGCAGGAGATCACGAATAGGAGCTTTCAATACTGGAGGCATCTTTAATTTTGGTGGCATCAAAAACTGCCTCATGTTCTTCCATCTTGCGCACCTAGGTAATCAGCAACATTTAATCTTTGAGCCTCTTTGACCACGATCTCACAATCCATTGGAGAGATTTTATTTGATCCTTATCTTCTCCTCATGCTCTCCTATGCAATTTTGAAGGAAAAATGCAAACAGAACTGTATCGGGCCTTTGTTGTTGCTTCTGTCACGAAAATGAAATAGGTAAGCATGAAAATGAAATAGGTCGCAAAAATGCGACATGTCGTGAAATCGTGACACATTTACCTTACTACCTTCTCTCTCCACCACTAGTTGCGAAAATGTGACATGTCATGAAATCGTGACATCTTCTCTTAGTTTAGCTTTGTCTTCCTGACATATCATGAAATTGTGACATTTTTCTTCGCCTGCCTTCTTCGCTACTCCAAGTCACGAAAACTCACCATGTCACGAAATCGCGAAATCTTCTTCCTGTTGTGTCCTTTTCTTCTGTATACCCGCAAAACTGCAACATGTCATGAAATCATGACATCTTCTCTTCCTTGGCCTTCATCTTCCTACAAGGAGCAAAAATGGGACATGTTGCAAAATTGCGACAGTCCATACTTAGCATTGTCTTTCGAGCTCCTTCATCGTGAAAACGCGACATGTCACGATATCGTGACAATTTTTGTTAGCCTTGTACTTGTCAACTTTCATTTCGTGAAAATGCAACATTTTTTCCATTTGGTTCTTTCACCTTCAATAAGTCACGAAATCGTGACATTGTTCTATCTTCTCCTTATTTCCGCCTTTGCCTCGCAAAAACGGAACATGTCGCGAAATCACGACATGTTTCTCCATTTGGCTTTATCTCCACAATATGTCGCAAAATCATGACATTTTTTGTCTCCTTGTACTTTGCTGCTTTTAGGCCGTGAAAATTCGACATGTCGCGAAATCGTGACATTCCATACAATTTGGCTGCCTCCTTGCTTTCTCCTCACAAAAATGCGACATGTTGTGAAATCACAATAGTTCTCCACACTTGGTGCTTCCTATCAAGCATGTCATGAAATCACGACAATTTCTTGCCTTCTCTGATGTTGTCGCTTCCTGTCATGATATCGCGACAAGTTTCTCCTGCTTAGCTTTGTCCTCAAAAATGTCATGAAATCACGACATCTTTCTGGCCTTGTGTTTATCTTTCAGCTCTTCCGTGATAATGTGACATGTCGTGATATCGCGTCAGTCCGTACCATTTGCTCCTTTCTCACTTTTTTATCATGATATCACAACATTTTTCATGGACATTACCCTATGCTTCTTTATGTTGTGATATCATGACATTTTCTATCATTCTGCTCTGTGGCCACCGCAAGTCACAAAAACACGACATGTCACGATATTGCAACAACTTTTCAATTAGTTCTCCCTCATCACAACATGTCGTGATATCGTGACAGTTTGAATTCCTTGCTTCCATTGACTGTTTTAACCGTGAAAATGCGACAGGTCACGAAAATGCGACATGTCACGATATCATGACAATTTTCATACTTAGATGATTTTTGCATTTGGCACCGCAAAACTGCGACAGGTCACGATATCGTGATAGTTACAGTTACTTTGCTCTAATAAAAAACTTATAGAGATTTTTACATTTTCCTTTTCAAAGTGCATGGAGGGATAAACAGAAGAATTAGTATCTCTACAACTTGTGCATTCTTTTACATTAATAGTAACAACAAAAACAATGTGGCAAGAATGCCAACATTCTTGGCGGCTTGCAGGGTATACAGTTTTGTTGTATGCACGAACCTCAGGCCTTTATCCATTGGGGAACAGAGTCAAGCAACTGGAGGAGCAGAAAGAACTAGTTCTGGTTGATGTTGGACGTCTCTACAGGCTACTACAACAAGCTCTTGCTGGTACTCAGCTCTGAAAAATAGGACCTTCAACAAAAATTTGTGGAAGAACAAAAATTCCTTTATTTTTTTAGAACTACTGCACTTTGCCTATCTCAGATGAGTTGGGTAATCACCAGGTGCTATGCAAGGATCTCCATGGCAGTAGTGAAAAGCACCTGAATTGCAAAAATGGAAATGAATGGAGTGATGACATGCATATGTGCAGGCCGTGGAATGGGAATGGGAAATGATGAAATGATGGAAGGTGGAGGAATGGAAGTGGTAGATACAACAACAGGGTGCTACTGTGCTACCAGCTACTGGGATGCTATGAAATAGATAATGAAATGGAAGTGGATGGAATGGATATGGTAGTAGAAACTGTGGTTGTGACGAAGTACTCACAAGACAAAGGACTAGAAGAAAGGGAAAGTAGAAATGGGAACATCAGAGAGGGGAGTAGAAACAATAGCAGTGGCTTGATTATGTATAGAGGAACAAGGAGTAAAAGGGGAAGGGAATGAAAATGAGGAAGTGGAGAAAGAAGTAGAAGAAAGCCACTAACTGCTGGGAAGGAAAGAAAAGAAAAAAACATACCTGCGGGCTCGTGTGCAAAAGGAGCCGAAGTTGACAATTTTTTTTTTTTATTTTTTTTTCTCCCTTTTTTTTTTACTGATAATAGGCCTTCAAATGAAGACCATTAACTAGAATTAACAGTGCATGACCATCCATATCTTGCAAATAAAAATAATTAACCTGATTGGCACCTGTGATTTGAAATGGACCTTCCCATATTGCCTCGAACTTGTGATGTTTTCCAGGCTTTGATTTCTTTTCATTCCACTTCAATACAAGATCGCCAACCTTAAAAGTCCTTTCAGAGACATTTTTACTGAACCATTTCTTTGTCATCTCAGCATGTTCTATAAAATTCTGGTAGGATTTCTCCCGTTCTTCTTCCAACTACAAGAGTTGAGTTAATATCATGTTCATTGAATCAGATTCATCATCCTGGTCATCAATCAAATGCCAAGTCTAGAGGGCCGGTAATTCAATATGAATTGGCAAAAATGCTTCTTTTTCGTATACCAATGAATAAGGGGATGTCTTGATAGATTTTTTCACAGAGATGCGATCAGCCCACAATGCTTGATTCAAAAGTATGTGCCAACTCCGCTTATTGTCGCCAAGGGTCCTCTTCAAAATTCAAAGCAAGTTCTTGTTTGTGGATTCGGCCAAGCCATTCCCCTGTGGATAATAATTAGATGAAGTTTTCAAATAAATTATGTGCTTACCCATAAATTCATTGATTTTGGCCCCTATGAAAGGAGTTCCATTATCTGTTAGAATCGCATCTGGGATTTGGTAGCAAGACATACCTGAGAGCTTGCAGTCTAAATCTTCTTCTCTGTGAGGCATTCATATGTGAAGGACATTTTCCAGAATAAAAATATTCCATCAGCTCCTCTGTCCACTCTCGATCCACTATAGAATGATTGTCAAAATTACAATTATCTACTACATCCTCATATTCATGAATTGTGGATCCAGAGGAAGCATTCTTTGCAAGCTCTTGGCACAATGCTCGACCTCGAACAAGCTTGGTCGGTCGGATCTCAACATCAAATTCTTGAATTTTAGAAACCCAACCAGCTCTTCTATCTCCAAGTTCTCCTTGTATGATAAAATTTTGGACATATGGATGAACAACATAAACTATCGTTTTACTCTGTGAAACAAAGTGCTGAAACTTCTTCAAAGATTTCATTACCGCATACACTTGTTTCTCAATAAATTTATACTTCTCTTGATGTGGTTGGATGACTTGGCTTAGGAAAGCAATCGGACGTTCACTCTCATCATCTCCCTTCTGTGTAAGCACCGCGGCATAAGCTTCTTTTTCACCAACAGCATAAAGGATAAAATCCTTGGAATAATCAGGATTCATCAGGACTGGAGCTTGAGTGATCCTTTATTTGATCTCCTAAAATGATTGCTTCCTCTGCTTGGTCCATTTGAATTCAATATTTTTCTTTAAAAGCTCTGTCATTGGCTTTATTACTTGAGCGAAATCTGAAACAAACTTTTGAACAAAATTAATTTACCCAAAAAAAGACTACAAATCCTTCTTATTGGCTGACAATGGAAGTTTTAAAAGAGCTTGGGCCCTAGATGGATCAATGGCTAGGCCATTTTCTAAAATTAGATGTCCTAGGAGCTTTCCCTCCTTTATAGAAAAAATTGACTTTTTTGGATTGATAGATATGCCAAATTCTTGACATTTTTCAAATATCCGCCTTAAATGAGATCCGTGGTCCTCCCTATTGTGAGAAAAAATAGTCATATCATCCAAATAAATCACAATAATATGATTTAACAACTCACCAAAAGCCACATCCATTACCCTTTGAAAATTTGCGCCAGCATTTGAGAGTCCAAACGACATTCGCTGGTAAGCAAAGGTTTCCCATTTTGTGGTGAACGTTGTTTAATATGGTTATACCTAGAGAATCCATCCAACAAAGAGAATCTCTGAGCTCCCGCAACCACGTGAAGGATCTGGTAAATTGGAACTAGATTTACGACCCAAGTTGAATGCTTGATGGGGTAAATGATTTTAGAATCCAACATTTTAAGAAGCTTTGCCTTCATCAGTACTTCAATCTTGGGATTGACTGGTCTCTACTTTTGCCTGAAGGGTTTCACCCCATAATGCAACTCAATAGTATGCTAGATTACATCTTTGTTATATCCCTTCAAATCAGGTAACTCCAAGCAACTGTGTCAGGAAATTCATGACATAAATCTCTGATTTGTTCTAACTCCTTGGGGGTGCAATCCGTTCCAACCTTTATCAATTTTTGGGGACCTATCTCTAGTTCAGTATACTCCTCATCTACTTTGATCCTGTGCTTCTCTACCCTATCATTCTGATCAAAAAGGCTTTCAAGTGTAATCAATCCTTTGGGGATATGATTATTCCTTAATTGAATAAGCCCTTTGGCTTCTTCCTCATTAAGCGTTCTCTCTTCCACAGTACTCGCTTCTCTTATCAAAAAATCTATAATATGTTCATCACTTTCGAATACTTGCCAATACATGTTCTTGTCCAGGACCAAAGGTCTGTAAACTAACCTTACAGTCTTAGGTTTCCTCACTACATTCTCAATCATAGAGAAGTTTGCTCCAAGAGATGCTAGAATATCAGTATGCTTATTCATCTCTCGTGAAATAGATTGAATATTCAATGCTGTGAAAGCCTCAAAAAAGTCCCAAACTTTGTTGTGATACACCTTTATATAATGCTTCTTGGAGATGCACTTGTTTGTTACTTGATTCACAATCAATTCAGAATCACCAAAAATCTGCAATTGTTCAATCCCTAATTTTTTTGCCTTTTTCAAGCCTAGGCATAACGCTTCATACTTAGCAACATTGTTAGTACAACTCCAGGTTAGTCGATATTAATATGTTTTCTATAGACCAGAGGGAGAAATAAGAACAATCCCTGCTCTCGCACCATTTTTGCATCGTGCTCCATCAAAATACAACTTCCATAATTGATCGGGCACAGAGTCTTTGACCAACTTGATCAGGAGGCAGTTTTACTTCAACCTCTTTGGGATTTGTAATAGAGTAACAACCAATTTCAATTTCCACCATGGAATTAAAATTGAGCATTGAAAACTCATCCTCTAAGCGAGGCTCATCTAGGACTTCATCCATCAAATCATAATCTTCCAATTCTTTAGTTATCATGTGAACAAAATGTGTGGACTTTTCTTCTTCTCCCATCTTCTCTATATGAAAAGTAGAAGGCTTCTCATTGGAGATCCGGATTCTTCTTCCTTTGAAAGGAATTTCCAAGTGAGAATAATCCAGAGAAAGATAACCTCCCAGCTTGGCAGTAAATTCTCTCGACAAACACATACTGAAATATGGTTCCAAATCGACCACAACTATCTCTTGAATTATTGTAATCTGAGGCATACTATGTAGAACAATAGAAACATCCTTGATTACACCCACTATTTTCATGGGAGTCCCATCCAACTGCAAGACACCAGGGCTACTTCTTGTATACTCCATTCCCATGACTTCACAAACTACCTTTGGCATGACAGTTGTTGCAGCACCAGAGTCAATCATGCAGTTGTGCACTATCCAACCCTCCATCCTGAGTGACAAATAAAATGGGGGTGGTCTATTTTTTCCAATGGCTGAAGTAGTTAATGTTTGAGAAAAAATCATCTAGGTAGGATTCTTTTCACTATCTTTCATAGACTTCAATGATTCTTGTAACATATCAACTTGCCCAGGTAATTGTAATGCATCATAGAGACTAACCTTGGCTAGAATATTCTTCAATTCTTCGACAATATTGTATGCAGATGCACCAGACTCCTTATTTTCATTAATGTCTTCATATTTGCTTTGATATTGTTGAGTGGCTTCTACCCTTAGTATTTTAGTCAAATATGGGTACTTGAGCTTTTCTCTGGCTCGGTCCTATGTTTCAGCTCTTACCTACGAAGTTGAGGCTTTTTCTTGCAATCTTTCCTTTGCTCGTGGTGGCAAAAGATCTTTCAATAGAATAGGTGAATCTAGCTTTGATACTGAAATAGGAGCTTTCACTTGTACTTGTTTCTTCTCATTCTGCATCTTCGGATCAGTCGGTACCCTTAATGGTTCCATCTCTATTGGATCTATAGTGATTGGCTTCTTCATAGTTCTCATGAGAACTGAGACTTGTTCTTCATATTGAACCATAAAATTATGATCTACCTCAGAAATAATATTAACTTGTCCTCTAGAAGAGCTTGCGGCCAATTTTTGCACATAGTTCAAATGAACCATACAAGTGTCTTCGTCGTGTGGATCATTACATGTAGAGCACCAATATGTTCTTTCTATAGGGCCAGCTTCCTCATTCGTCAACACAGTCAGGTTCTTTTCAGGCACCTTGCTTGTTGAAGCCGCTTGTTCTCTAGTGATCGATGGAGGTTGAAATCTCCTAGGTTGGAAATCTCTCTTAGCCTGCTTTCTTTCAAGAACTGTGATTTTATTTCCCATCACTCTTATAGCTAAATTAGCCGATTGTACCTCTTGTAATAGGATTGTGAAAGGATCAAGGTTTGATGGCATAGGAGGTGCCGGTAGAGGTAGAGGTGCTGGCGGTGCAGGCAATGCTGGGAATGAAGTGGGATCTGGTAATTACGGAATGATTGGTGCAGGCAAATGTGGAATAGTTGGAGCAAGGATCTAGGGAACTGGAATGGGTGCGATCTGAGGCGCACTTGAGCTCCATGATGGAATAGGATACATGGAAGGCATAGGCTATGAAAATGAACAAGAATACAAATGCTTAGGAAGATCAGGTAAGATAGACATTTTTACCTTTGGAGGAAGCCTACCTATGGCAATCAAGTCAGCTTCCGCCTTTTGGGCTTGTTTGAACAGCTCTGGAAATGTAGTCACGTTGGACTACTGGACAACCCAACCGATGTCTATGTTAAAGGCTCTGAGATAATAAAATGTAGCTAGCTCATGAGTGGGCCGAAGACCATCAAGA
This sequence comes from Wollemia nobilis, assembly GCA_028583015.1. Lineage (NCBI taxonomy): Eukaryota > Viridiplantae > Streptophyta > Pinopsida > Araucariales > Araucariaceae > Wollemia > Wollemia nobilis. The sequence continues at coordinate 9,885,350 of JAQPPZ010017218.1, forward strand.
ATTCTCTTCCAGCTTCTAGTAAATCTGACATTGAAGTCGGCTATCTCCTCCTGCGGGTGCCTTTGAATTGCATTAAATTGATGCAATAAGGAGTATGGATCAGCTTGTTCATGAAATTTTTTGACTAACAGTTCTCCTAATTGATCCCATGATGCAATGGTGCCTGGTTGCAACGTTCGGTACCAATACAAAAATTTCCCTCTCAGTGATAACACCAACAATTTTACCATCACGTCTTCGTCGATTATGTCATGGATAGCCGCCAAAGAGGCTACATCATTAATATGCTCATAAGTAGTTTTACTAGTACCATCATAGGTCGACAAAGCTTTCAAAGCAGCTTGAGGGACTTGATTATGTGTCGATAAATTCAAGGCTCCCGAATCATTCCATGTCGAGAACTTCCTTGGTGGAGGATGTTGGGCCATTTGGACTGGTGTGTATGGCTATAGAGGTGGAAAACTAGTAGCAGTACTAGATGAATTTGAAGGAACAGAGAACACACCAACAATTTGTGAGGATGTTGCAGAGGATATAAGTGGTGGGGAGACCAACTTAGGGTGTTCGCTTAATCTTTGGTTTTCAAGTTCAAAAAACTCAACGAGATTTTTAGATTTTTTGGCCTTCGATCTTGTGATCATGAAGTACAGCTCTCACTGTATCCACGTTCGAAGGCTTTTGGGTAGTGCTAAGTCACCAAATGTTCTAATTATACAGCATGAAGGTGAACATTAAACCTTAATACTATTGGAAGTGAAACTTTCAGTGTCCCACCAGGTGTGCCAAAAACTGTTGGTCACAAATCTACCACAGGAAAGGATTTTATACGTATACACGCCCTAGACTTGGCCAACATTGAAAGGCCGAGAGAAAGAGAAGTCTCCCGGGACAATCTCCAGATAGGGCTGGCTCCCAAACTAATCTAAAATGGTTTTGAAGATAAGGATGCAGGAAAGAAATGGGAAATAACAGAAAGAAAGGGAAATAACAAGAAAGAGATGGAAATATGGCCATAGGCCGAAGTGTATAATTTGGGGCAGACTAACAACAAGAATTCCACCAAGTTTTATGACAACATCTAATAAAGGGAAAGCAGCAGAATTGAACTCACACCTTTGTCGAGATAACCTCCAGATCGCATTTCAAAATATACTCACTAACCAACAACATTCGAATTCAGAATGCAAAATTCAAAACCTAACAGCAAGAGCATGAGCATAAACAAAAATGACTTTTAAAATAGAGGGACATCACACACATAAGAATGCTTGCAAATTTTAGAAGCCGAGTCACTTCTATTGATGCGGAGAACTTAGAGAGTTTCCTTGTAAAAATGTCTAACCTCCTTTGCTTTAGATATACATGAATATTTATAGAGGTCTTCCCTCTCTCTTTTGCATCACAACATTTAAAACATACAACAGATTTCAAAGAAGAGGTCCACAAAATATGCACTTGAAAAGAGAGAACCATCACCCTTAATCTGCCTCGGAGAAATGACAGTCCCTATTTTTATGGATCAAAACTGAAAATCAAACAAAAACAAGGGACCATATTTCTTCATTAAATGACCATTCTCGGGGCATGCAGGAGATCACGAACAGGAGCTTTCAATACTGGAGGCATCTTTAATTTTGGTGGCGTCAAAAACTGCCTCGTGTTCTTCCATCTTGCGCACCTAGGTAATCAACAACATTTAATCTTTGAGCCTCTTTGACCACAATCTCACAATCAGTTGGAGAGCTTTTATTTGATCCTTATCTTCTCCTCACGCTCTCCTATGCAATTTTGAAGGAAAAATGCGGACATAACTGTATCGGGCCTTTGTTGTTGCTTCTGTCGCGAAAATGAGACAGGTCACGAAAATGCGACATGTCACAAAATCGTGACACATTTACCTTGTTGCCTTCTCTCTCCGCCACCAATCACAAAAATGCGACATGTCATAAAATTGTGACATCTTATCTTAGTTTAGCTTTGTATTCCTGACATGTCGTGAAATCATGAAATTTTCCTTCGCCTACCTTCTTTGCTACTCCAAGTCACGAAAACTCACCATGTCGCGAAATCGTGACATCTTCTTCCTGCTGTGTCCTTTTCTTCTGTATACCCATGAAACTGCAACATGTCACGAAATCATGACATCTTCTCTTCCTTGGCCTTCATCTTCCTACAAGGAGCAAAAATGGGACATGTCGCGAAATCGCGACAGTCCATACTTAGCATTGTCTTTCGAGCTCCTTCATCGTGAAAACGTGACATGTTGCGATATCGTGACAATTTTTGTTTGCCTTGTACTTGTCAACTTTCGTTTCGTAAAAACGTGACATTTTTTCCATTTGGTTCTTTCACCTTCAACAAGTCACGAAATCATGACATGGTTCTATCTTCTCCTTATTTTTGCCTTTGCCTCACGAAAACGGAACATGTCGCAAAATCGTGACATGTTTCTCCATTTGGCTTTATCTCCATAATATGTCATGAAATCGCGACATTTTCTGTCTCCTTGTACTTTTTTGCTTTTAGGCCACAAAAATTTGACATGTCACAAAATCACGACTTTCCATACAATTTGGCTGCCTCCTTGCTTTCTCCTCGTGAAAACACGACATGTCGCGAAATCACGACAATTCTCTACACTTGGTCCTTCCTATCAAGCATGTCATGAAATCATGACAATTTCTTGCCTTCTCTGATGTTGTCGCTTCCTGTCATGATATCGCGACAAGTTTCTCCTGCTTAGCTTCGTCCTCAAAAATGTCACAAAATCGTGACATCTTTCTTGCCTTGTGTTTATCTTTCAGCTCTTCCGCGATAACGCGACATGTCGCGATATCACGCCAGTCCGTACCATTTGCTCCTTTCTCACTTTTCTATCGTGATATCATGAAATTTTTCATGGACACTGCCCTCTGCTGCTTTATGTCACGATATCGCAACATTTTCTATCATTCTGCTCTGTGGCCACTGCAAGTCACGAAAACGTGACATGTCATGATATCGCAACAACTTTTCAATTAGTTCTCCCTCATCGCAAAAAGTCGTGAAACTCCAACATGTTGTGATATCACGATAGTTTGACATCCTTGCTTCTGTTGACTGTTTTGACCGTGAAAATGCGACAGGTCACAAAAATGCGACATGTCGCGATATCACGACGATTTTCATACTTAGCTAATTTTTGCATTTGGCATCGCAAAACTGCGACAGGTCGCGATATCGTGACAGTTACAGTTACTTTGCTCTAATACAAAACTTATAGAGATTTTTACATTTTCCCTTTCAAAGTGCATGGAGGGATAAATAGAAGAATTAGTATCTCTACGACTTGTGCATTCTTTTACATTAATAGTAACAACAAAAAAAATGTGGCAAGAATGCCAACAACATCATTAGAAAGTTTTTATCCAACAATAGCACATTACCATATTAGAACAATGTAGTCTCATCTGATTCATACATTAGAACACACACAGTATTTAACGATTACACCACCATGCTACCATTACCATCCAAAACTTGACTTACACCACCGCACTATCATTACCATCCAAAACTCGATGTACGCATGAGAATTCGCAAACACTTAGCCATTATCATGGATAGAAGTGAATTAAAGATAATTCATATCATCAAATTGTAAAAAATAAAATCATCGCGATGGATGTGTTTGAAGCGATTTAGCTCTTAGTTCTCACAAGAAATATCATCGTCGATGAATACCCAGGAAATTGGTAAAAGAAAAAAAAAATTAAAAGTAATAAGCTAAAGTTTAAATATTTTTTGATGTTGGTTTATTGTTTTTTGACATCAAAATATCATGAAGATCAAATCTTGTTTAAAAATCGATATAATAATCCCACATCGACGAGGAACCGGTAAATTTGGGGTTTAAATACTCTTATGCTCATATAATTCATCATGACTTTGGTCACGCTCTCCCTTCCACTCCTTGCAAGATGCTTGCCATTTGTTACCTATTGTTGACTCCACCCCTCCATGTCCCGCTCATCACATGCCTTGTGGTCGCATGCCATTGACTCCACCCCTTGTGTCCCACTCACCACATGCCTTGTGGTCACCTCATGTCTTGCCCCTATCACTGTGTGGTTTATCCCCACCTCGTGCTCTCCACCTTGTGTTTGTGCCTCCATTGTCCTTTGCACTACACTTGGTCCCTTTGCTCACCGTGCATCACCTACAATGTACTTTCATCCACCAATGAAATCAACCACCTCGTGCTTGATACTGTTGACGTCACCTCTCGCTCATGCTTGATGCCTCCCATCGTCACTATTGTGCTTCCCACCAAGAACATTATTTCAAATTTAAAAATAAAAACTAACCATTGGGAGTCCTAAAAAATTGCTAAAACCATTTTTTTAGACCAAATATTTGCAAAGTTTTGCCAAAATATATCAAATTGTGCCAAATTTTTTGGCCACTCTCAAATAAATTTTGAAATTTAAATTATATTTTGGTGAAGAATCCTATGAATGGTTGATGAACAGAGATTGCAAGATATTACTCTCAAAAAAATCTACCATGAGCTTTGCCAATTTAAGGACCAATTTTTTTAAGAGAATTTAGCTATACAGGAGGAAATTGAGCGAAAGATGTCATCAATGGACTTGAAAATAGATACCTTCAATAAAAATATGGTACTAGCTCAAGTAGGCCAACCCACCGGAGGACTGACACACCCGACACCACTTGGGGGGCCACAAACATCCATCCTCCCTAGAAATACTAAGTTGGATTTTCCCAAACTTGAAGGAGGTGATCCCACTAACTGGATTTATCGAGTAAAACAATACTTTTCTCTAAACCAGATCCCTAAGGTAAAAAAAGTTCATATTGCATCCTTCCACCTTGAAAATAAGGCTATCCAATGGTACCAGTGGTATGAGAATACTAATGTCACCCCTACTTGGCTAGACTTTACACAAAATCTATTGGTACAGTTTGGTCCTAGTAAATTTGAAAATTTCATAGGAGCCCTTACCAAACTGTATCAAACCACTTTAGTGCATGAATACCAAGCTCAATTTGAGAAACTAGCCAATCATACAACAAGGCTAGATGCCTCATTTTTTCAAGATTATTTCATCAGTGGATTAAAAGAAGAAATGCTATTGGAATTACAAATGTTCAATCCCACTACCATGATGTAGACCATTATATTGGCCAAATTGGTGGAATATAAATTCAATGCTCAACATTGACTGGTAAAACCACCTATGGGGAAATCACAAAATACTTCCACTACCCACACACCTAACCAAATCTTACCAATTAAATGTATCAAATTTTTAGAAAATGAAGGAAATACGATAAAAATACCTATGTTATCATTGAAATGAGAAATTTATACCCAATCATAAATGTATTACACCCAAATTATATATTATGGATGCAACTAATCCTTGTATTTCACCCAATGAATAAATGAGATCGAGGTAGAAGTAGTGATGGATACAACCGATGATAGTGCTAAAGGTCCACTAGAAATTTATTTTAATGCCCCCATTGGTAATTATTCTCCCCAAACTATGAAAGTTTCAATATCCTTCAAATGAAAAAATTTTATTATGCTTATTGACTCTGGAAGTACCCATAATTTCATCAATCCATGTGTGGCAAAATAAGCTAATTGCTATATATAACCTTGTCATAGTTTTGAGGTTATGATTGGTAATGAAGGAAGGATCTCCTGTAAAAGGAAATGACAAAATATTAAGCTCACCATGGATGATTACAACATGAAACATGACTTGTATGCAATTCCATTAGGAGGATGTGATATTGTCTTAGGAGTGCAATGGTTACAAACACTCAGGACAATCCAATGGGATTTTGAGAAATTATGGATGAAATTCACAATAAAGAATCAAACATATACTCTTAAAGGATTACAATACGAATCTTCCCAAATCATAAGTTCTCATTGAATGGAGAAATTTCAAAGGAGGCAAAGGAATGGTTGCCCACCTATTTTCTATCCAAACCACCAAGGAGGCACAAAAAGAGGTCCCATAATTCTAATAACTTATACCACACCATTCTAGCAGATTTCATGCACCAAAAGGGTTCCCTCCCATTGTCGTTATGATCCCACTATTCCTCCTACCAATCCCCCACCAACACTTCAACCTTTAGAATATCCCTGCTTACGAAAATATGATATTAAAATCGTGCAAGAACTTGAGCGTATGCTACTTGGAAAACAAGGGACAAAGCTCCTCACTTTTAGATTTGAGTACAAAGCTCCTTTTAAGGAGGGTGGCATGTTAGTATTCTCTATCCTAACCATTATCATTAATTAATCACTCATATTTATTAATTAATTCATATGGACCATTGTGTCCTTTCACTCACAACCCTAGAATAGGTATATATTATAATTCGATAGGGTGTAAACAATCATCCAAGAAAATAAAATAATATACATATATATTTTATCCATTGGTAGGAATTCCTCCACTGTAAAAGTGATTCGTTTAAATAGTGATTTAATCCTTTTCCTTGCATATTTTGATATTAATTCTTGTTATTTCATTGCAAACCCAAGATAGGTACAACGAACCTATCATTGAGAAAAATGAGATTAAGTTTAGGGTTCCCAAATACATATTACATGAAATTCAAATGAACATGAAATGATATTACACATTAAAATAACCTATTCTAATGATGTCTTATTAAAGCCTCATAAAAATTAATTAGGAACCTAACTAATAAACATGACCTTGTAGCAAAAATATATCTTCAAAATGGTCCTTACACTTCGAGCACCATGACCACCCATAATGTGACTTTATCAAGTGTTTTCGATGCATGTCCCTTGCTTAGAGCACCAACCCAAGAATTTTCGGGAATATGGGACATGGATCATTCATATGACCTCCAAGATGTTTTTCATGACCCTCCATTGGCAGATCTTTGGTTAGATAGATTAATGTTCAAGCTATGATTATCATATGATGCATGGTTGATTTTTAATGAATGGTTTTATGCATGACTTATATTTTATGGAAAATAGAATATTTTATCAATAGGATAATGGACTATTTCCTCTTTATATTAAGCAATTGCATATTTTCAAGAAACTAATATGATAAAAGTTGTAAAAGGAATGATAAACTAGCTCATGATGAGTTCCTGTTAAACAATTATTAGTGATGTTTTATGGGAATAAGTATATGATAACTTTATTTTTGTTGTAGGATATCTACAATTGATTTGGATATCTAATAAATATTTTTTCTAACCTTTCAACATGTTTCAATTTTAGAGATACTAGACAAACAACTTACCTCATGTTACCACAAGGAAAGGGTTAATACCACTTGTATACATTTGTAGGTTTAGAGAAGTATCATGATGTGAAAGTATCACTTTTTTATTATTCATTAAGAATATTTTTTCTTGGATGAGGGATAAAATGAAGCATGGATTTTTTTGTCAAGATTTTGAAATTAAATTTAATGGTTAAAGCTCCATTGTATATTGTCACGTCAGACGTTTTGGAAGAGTGGCTAGTGAATGCAGAGGGGGAAGTTAGGAGAAGGTGAGTGCAATTTAAAAAGGGAAGAATAAAAAAAGAGGATGGATTCAACCACTAAGGGAGAAGGGGGAGACAGAAAAAAGAGAGGAGTTCATTTTGCTAGAATTATATAGTGCCACTGTGGAGAATGGGATCATCTTGCTAAAATTGGATAATACCACTGTAGATAATGAGTTCATCTTACTGGAATCTAGTAGCTCCACTGTGATATAGTGAGTTCATCTCATTGGTTTGAACAATGCCACTGGGGAATAACAAGCTCATCAATAGGTATTGATAGTGTCATTGAGGTAGGTACTTGACCTAAAGTTCCATATTGGAGATTTGTTAAGCTTTTTGTTAAAGTAAGACTTGGCTTGTTTTGGTAGAGAAAAAAATTGTGAAAGTTGTATTGGTGGATAGTCTACCTTGTGATTAACAAAATAGATCAAATGTAATTTCTTGTGTCTCTTACATTTTAATCAATTTTGATTATCTACATGTTGTGGTTGCTTCACAACTAGCCCCAAAACTTGGGGACCCACCTTTTATTTTGGTATTTGGGTGTTTGCAGATTGCCTTTAAATGTATGAGAGCTTTTGTTTTGGTGTGGGTTTGTAGTTTGTCATCATTTATTGTCGATAATATTTTATTTTCAATGATATTTTGTTGTTGATGATTTTTATCGCCCATTTCTTGTCGATGACTTTTTTATCGTCATTTTGTTGTCGATGACTTTTTGTCGTCAAGTTTTTTTTGACGATATTTATCGGTTTGTAGTTTCATTGTTAATTGTTGTGTTTTCTTCTTTTTATTTGTTTCAAATAATGTATAAAAAGATATATATATATATATATATATATATATATATATATATATATATATATATATATATATATATATATATATATATATAATTCTATGTTATATATATATATATATATATAATAAAAGAATGAGTGAACGCACACATCAAGAAAAGGAGCCCTTTTAGTTTTATTGAAAATAAGTGTTGGTTCTAATAAAAAATAACAATAAAAGTATATTTATTTATATATATAATATAATATATATAAATAAATAAATATAAAAAAAAATGTTAATGGTACACTTATATATGACCATATATTTGTGTATGTTTTTGTTGCTTGTAGTGTCTTTTTATATTAAGGTAAGTGGTCTTATATTTTAATATTTTGATTGTTAGTTTTTGTTTTAAGTTAGGCTTTCATTGTGGTTAATCCACATTTGTTCTAGTTTGATAACATTGCATTATGATAATGATGCCTTTATTAGGGTGATTTCAATGATTCATCATATATAATGTATGACTGGTCTAACTTGTCTTGTTCGTTGTGGTGTAGGAAAGACAAGGGCGTTTGATGTGGACCATCCCAAAAGAAACCAATGCAAGGATCGAAGATATAGCACCGAGGTGGAATGCGATGACAAAGGAAATCCAAATTAATAATCCCGAGGTCAAAGAACACCAGTGTTCGATGACAAGAAAGCTATGATGACATAGGTAAACGATGCAATGGATAGACATATGTGATCACCTAAGAGAAATCAAATCTATCACCGTTGTGGTTGTCAAAGTGTCATGCAAAATGTAGATTGCAAAGTTTTCCAATGACACAATGTTTGAGGTAGCTTGGATGCATTTTATGGAAGTTTGAGAGACTATGGTATTATGTTCTCCATGTGCATTTGGGAAAGACCAGCGAATCACAGGCAGTCGAAGACAAATTGAGAAAAGTGCAGATATTAATCTCGGAGGATATCACTAGAGTCAAAGGTTCACGGGAGTAATGGAAGGTCATCATCAATAATAAGAAGCATATGGTGGCACCATGGTTACAACAGGGAGTTTAGAAGATATTAGTGGTAATTATGAAGATGTGATGCCAATATTTCAAAACTCAGTACATGTCGATCGGTAGTTTTTGTGACACATCGGTGATAACATGGATGGGCCTGCTTGAGGATGTGAAGATGATTTTTTAACAGGTACCACCATACAATGAGACTAGGAGAGCTGAGGAGAAGAGTAACAGAGTTCTCACTGTAGTTTTAGAATCTTATACTCTCGATAGAATTATGAAAAATAGGGAACTCCAATATGCACAGTTATGAAGAAGATATCGCGACAACCATGGCCAAGACTTACACCGCCATCAGATAGCTATCAATACAGAAAGACAATGGGGAATATTGTTCATGGCGATGACATATTTGACTACAAAAATAGCAAACTCGATAGTTTTGGGCCCGAATGGAATTGATAGAACAACATGACAACTAAGTACAATAGAATACCAACATTTTAGATGAAATGCAACTGGATTCGATAGCATATCAAGGTAGGTTACATGCAAAAGTGGCAGCAATGGCCATTTAATGGGTGTGTATCAAAATGCAAAGGATATGGACCACAACCAACGAGGCGCAATTGACCATTCAGCAGAGTTTATGGTAGTCGTTTCATGAAAAAATGTCCAAAGCAAAGTTTTGGGGGATACTATGGATATGTAAATGCCGAGAAGGATGTGGTGATTGGAGTCCATGTCGAGGACCTTCACAAATAAATTTCCAAGTTTGACAAGGCATTTGAGAGGGCTATTATAAGGTCTTTGCCACATGCATAGGATTAAGACAAACTAAAACTAGTGACTGGTGATATGGTGGATCCACCCCTGCACGTCATTGCGCGGGTCAATGGGATTCCATTCAAGAGTGTGTTGTTGGACACTGGCTCATCCAACAACATAATCATGATAGTGGAATTAAAACATCTTAAGCTGCCAGCATCCCACATTGTGGCATCCACTTACACTCTTTGAGCATTCAACGACGCGTTATGCTCGACGGTTGGCACAATTGTCCTGCCCATCCAAGTAGGATAAAAGACCATTCCTAAGTTGTGTCACATCCTTAAGGGTGAGATGACCTACAATATCTTGCTAGGCTGACCTTGGATCAGGGACATGAAGTGTGTCCCTTTGATAGCCCATCAATACCTCAAGTACACATACGAAGGGCAAGTACATGTAGTCCCAACTGACTTAGAGCCCTTTAAGTTTTGCAATGCGATGCAGCTAATGCTGCAATCGACCCTCCCATCGACACATTTGGACTTTCAATTGAATCCATCCACACAGGGTCTGATTTTGCCTACATCCTCATTGTTGAGTCCCTCAACTCACCAACCTGGCCCTTCTTCGTCGTCTGTTCCTCCACCAATAGCGCTGCCTACGATGGCCATACCAAAGTACAATGGGAAGAAGCCCCTAGAGGAGGTACCACCATTAGTATCAACCATATCTACCGAAGAGGTGCCTAGCCGAGTGGAAGTCGAGACACCTGGTTCACCCAACATGGAGTGGACTCAAGGAGAACTCCCATTCCCTCCCCCATAATCATAGATGATTACCATTGATATGGCCAACACGATCATGGGGGAGTACCTTGTGCTGAATGTCGTGGCAACACCTGTGCTCGAATCCATGCAAGACATGGGGAGACCTCACCTCCCCATCGGCACTATCGTCCCTTCAGGTTACCTGCCAAATCAGACCAATTTTGTATATGGAGGCCTCAAGAACGGCATTGAACCCTACCTACAAGAGGAAGAGGACGAAGAGCCATTTGCTAAGAATATTGACTATCTATCCAACCCATAATTCACCTTGAAATACTTAGACCAATGTAATTGGCATGGATATGGATTGGGCAGATACGAACAAGGAATGCTCATTCTTTGTCAACCGAGATACCAGATGCCATATGATAAATCAGGAGTAGGGTTCAACCACCCTTTGCCCCTTGACATCTTGGTAGAAACCATGCAAGACTTAGGTATAGGCAACAGGGATGGGTTGGCACAAGATCCATATGCTAATCCCAACACTACATACACATTGGGGATAAAATCTGACACCCATTGATGACTATCAGGAGGACTTCGTGGTAATGTTCCCCTTTAATGTTCTAATCAGGCAATTGCCACCTCTATAGAATCCAACCCTCCTGTAGAGAGCGAAACAATCCATAAGGGGCCAAATCAACTTGCTCGAACAAAACGAGCCTCCTATGCCAGCCATAAGACCAAGTGATCAAGAAACGCCTAGTGGGAGGCTATACCAACCAGAGGGGCAAATAGTTGTTGGAGCCAATGAAGGCTTGTGGATCTCCGATAATGACTATGAGGATGATACTGAGATGGCATATCTCAACCATATGAGGTAACAGGAATACCCCATAGACATAGATGATATGTTTAAACATTTAAATATAGGACCAAGGCATAGGTGGCATTTAAACCAAATACAATTAAACCAAGCGCTTCATCCACCACTTCAGGCATACAGGGCACACCTCCCACCTAGAGACCCTATAGGGCCATCAGTGCCTAGGGCAGACCCTATCCTTTTGTCTGCACATAGGGCTGATCCTTTTGTGCCAATACCCACAAAGCCAAATTCGGGGTACAAGGATCACCAAGGATGTCTGAATCAACACCCACGCGGTAATGGAGACCAAATCCAATCCATCAACATGATCTCCATTGATTTAACCTCCCCCATCCACAATCCATCTGATCCAACATGACCATGGTATCTAGACCTAGATGCCATAGACTGAGATCGCACTGACACACCACCATCCCCATCAGAGTACTGGCCTTGCAGCGAGATGTTCCATTTCACCCCAAGACAGACTCAAGATATCTTCTAGGTTGAAGAGGAACCCAAAGTTCCCAATGCAGATCTAAATTTAGCAAATGATATCCACCTGATCCCAACTCCACACCAGTTGGAGGATGGATCCCACATGTCAGTCGAAGAAATAATTGACGCAGACATCGGTTCTGATCCAATGAATCCACAAATCATCAAGCTGGGGGTAATTTTATCCCTCAAATAGAAAGCCGATTACATTACCCTTCTCAAAGAGAAGAAGGAGTTTTTTGCATGGTCCTACAAATACATGTCGGGGCTAGACCCACAACTAGTCATGTATAATCTAACACTTGATTTGACAGTCAAGCCAGTCAAGCAAAAGCTACGTAAGATGCACCCAACAGTGGCCTTAATGGTCAAAGACAAGCTACAAAAGATGTTGGATGCACAGTTTGTCATCTGCATAGATTACCCACCATGGTTGTCCAACATGGTACCCATCAAAAATCCTGATGGGAGGATTTGCATATGCATCAATTTTCAAGATTTAAACAAAGCGAGTCCCAAAGACAATTTCCCCTTGCCTAGAATCGATGCATTGGTAGACGCTATAGCAGGCCATGAAATGCTTTCCCTCATGGATGGTTTCTCGAGATACAATCATATTCGTATCAATCCCGATGATCAACTAAAAATGGCATTCACAATGCCTTGGGGGACATTTTGTTATAAGGTCATGCCCTTTGGCCTTAAAAATATTGGCGCCACTTACCAACGTGCTATGACATACATCTTTCACGATCACATGCATAAAACTTTGGAAGATTATATGGATGATTTGTTGGCCAAATATCTTTTGTGCCAAAATCATCTCGATGACTTACGCAAGATCCTTGATCGCCTCATCGAACACAAGGTTAGGCTAAACCCCAAGAAGTGTCACATCTAGAAAACTCTTGGGTTTCATAGTCTCAAAATGAGGCATTGAGGTAGATCCAAATAAATTCAAGGTAATCCTTGAAATGCTTCTCCCAACCACCATCAGGTAGCTCAGAAGCTTACAGGGTAAGGTCACGTTCATCAAGAGCTTCATAGCATAGTTATCTAACAAGTGCCGACCCATGAATAAATTATTGCACAAGGGGGTAGCATTTCATTGGGATGACAAGTGCTAGTCAACCTTCGATGACATCAAACAATACTTGGCTTCACCACCAGTATTAGCACCACCTAGACCAAGAGTGTCATTCTATTTATACATCTCAGCTATTGAGGTGGCACTGGGTGCCATGCTAGCCCAGAAAAATGAATTACATAAAGAATAGGCTAATTATTATCTTAGTCGAACCCTAGTCAGTTATGAACTTAACTATGCATACGTTGAGAAACTATGCTTGGCGGTGGTATTTGTCACCAAAACGCTATACCATTACATGCTGAGAAATACGACATATTTTGTGTCTAAGGAGAATCCATTGCGGTACATGATGAGTCGTACTTATCATAGTAGTCACACGACGAAATGGATCATGTTGTTGATGGAGTTTGACATCGAATTCATTGGACAAAAGTCCATCAAATGTCAAGTCATCATTGATCAACTAGCAGAGGCTCCTCTCGAAGATGATCAACCTCTAATCGTAGAGCTACCCGATGATGGGGTCTTCCATGTCTCAGAATCACCAGATTCTGATGAGCCTGAGTCACAGGACGACATAACCTTATTTTTCAATGGTTCTAAATGTGAGCAAGGGGGTGGCACGGGAATCATATTTTTCACACCGCAAGGGGCTCCAATGCCTTTATCATTTAAACTTGATTTCCCGTGCACCAATAAAAATGTTGAATACGAAGCCTTGCTCATAGGTCTTCAGAAAACCATCACCATGAACATCAAACACTTGAATATCTTTGGTGATTTGTTGTTAATTGTCAACAAAGTGAAAGGGGTATTCCAATGCATATGCCTAGCTCTGTAGGCCTACAAAGCCCTTGTGGATAAATTCCTAGCAAAGCTTGAATGGTACGACATCGAGGCACTCCCTTGATCATCAAATAAATTTGTGGACACTATGGCCTATTTGGGGTCACTGATCCTGTAAGACATTTCTGGTGAGATGACAACCATTCAAGTCAAAATGTTATCGCAATCCATGATGGAGCGTGCAAGCTTTGACATAACGCCAGGAATCCACCTGATCCAAATAGAACCATCTCAAGATAGGTTCTCTCAAATCCATGATAGTATGAATCACGCCAATTGGGGGTCCTTGTTCTCTCCCACCCCTCTTAATAGCAACACAACGCTAATTTTACAAGTTCTTTCCCACTCAGCTTTTGCTAGGGATGAACTTCAAGAGGGATTGGTCGTTCATACCATCGAGGTTTTTGATTAGCAGGATTGGTACACACCCATAAGATACTATCTCAAGTTAGGTAGCCTCCCACTTGGATTGTCCCACACCATGAAAAGATCATTCAAATAGAAAGTGGCAAAGCATGTCTTACTAGGAGACATTTTATACCGTCAAAGTTACGAAGGAATCCTCCTCCGTTACTTAGATCCGCAGGAGTCCACTTGCGCGATCACCCAAGCGCACGATGGTACATGTGATGGCCACTTCAGTGGTATGGCCATCGCAAAGCACATTCTTCGCATGGGCTATTATTGGCCATTGTTAGAGTGATATTGTTGTGCATATGTGCGGAAGTGCGTGAAGTGTCAACACCATGCTAACTTGACACACATACCTTCTCAGGCCTTGTAGCCGATCCAATTGGCTTGGCCATTTTTGTAGTGGGGCATAGATCTCATCAGAAAGATCTCCCCTGCGTCGTTAGGTCGTCACACGTTTATCACTTGAAAATAAAAAAATGAGTGAACACACACATCAAGAAAAGGAGCCCTTTTAGTTTTATTGAATATAAGTGTTGGTTCTAATAAAAAATAACAATAAAAGTATATTTATTTATATATATAATATAATATATATAAATAAATAAATATAAAAAAAAATGTTAATGGTACACTTATATATGACCATATATTTGTGTATGTTTTTGTTGCTTGTAGTGTCTTTTTATATTAAGGTAAGTGGTCTTATATTTTAATGTTTTGTCTGTTAGTTTTTGTTTTAAGTTAGGCTTTCATTATGGTTAGTCCACATTTGTTCTAGTTTGATAACATTGCATTATGATAATGATGCCTTTATTAGGGTGATTTCAATGATTCATCATATATAATGTATGACTGGTTTAACTTGTCTTGTTCGCTGTGGTGTAGGAAAGACAAGGGCGGTTGATGTGGACCATCCCGAAAGTAACCAATGCAAGGATCGAAGATATAGCACCGAGGTGGAACGCGACGGACGAAGGGAATCCAAAGTGATAACCTCGAGGTCAAATAACACCAACGTTCGATGACAAGAAAGCCATGATGACATAGGTAAACGATGCAATGGACATACATATGTGATCACCTGAGAGAAATCAAATCTGTCTCCATTGTGGTCCTCAAAGAGTCGTGAAAAATGCAGATTGTAAAGTTTCCCAATGACATGATATTTGAGGTAGCTTAGATGCATTCGATGGAAAGTTGAGAGACTATGGTATTATGTTCTCCATGTACATTTGGGAAAGACCAGCGAATCACGATAGTCGAAGACAAATTGAGCAGAGTGTATATATTAATCCTGGAGGATATCACTGGAGTCGAAGGTTCACGGGAGTAATGGAAGGCCATCATCAATAATAAGAAGTAGATGGTGGCACCATGGTTACAACAGGGAGTTTACACAAGATTAGTGGTAATTATGAAGATGTGATGCCACTATTTCAAAACTCAGTACATGCCAAGCAGTAGTTTTCGTGAGACACATCGGTGACAACAATAATGGGCCCGCTTGAGGATGTGAAGATGATTTGCAGTTTTAGAATATTATACTCCCAATAGAATGATCAAAAATGGGGAACTCCGGTATGCACAGTTATGAAGAAGATATCATGGCAACCATGGCCAAGACTTACACCGCCGTCAGATAGCTATCAGCACAGAAAGACAATGGGGAAGATTGTTCATGGCGATGACATCTTCGACTACGAAACTAGCAAACTCGACAGTTTTGGGCCCGAATGGAACTGATAGAAGAACATGACAACTGAGTACAACAGAATACCAGCATTTCAGATGAAATGCAACCATCTTCGATAGCATATCAGGGTAGGTTACATGCAAAATTGGTAGCAATGGCCGTTTAATGGGTGCGTATCGAAATGCAGAGGATATGGACGACAACCAACGAGGCGCAGTCGATTGTTCAACAGAGTTTATGGTAGTCGTTTCATGACAAAACATCCGAAGCAAATTTTTGGGGGATACTGTGGATATGTAAATGCCGAGAAGGATGTGGTGATTGGAGTCCATGTCGGGGACCTTCGCAGATGAATTCGCCAAGTTTGACGAGGCATTTGAGAGGGCTATTATAAGGTCTTTGCCACATGTGCGGGATTAAGTATTTAAATATTTAGAAATGGCCATGGCCCATATATAACGATGATGTCGTAATCCTCATATTAAAATCAAGCTCAAAGGGCATTACTAGAATGTCGCCGCATGGATTCTACATAAAATATTAGAGGTGTCAATCGAAGCCTAGAATTTGGTGATGATCGGGAGACAATAATAGGTGATCGGGGTGTAGTGAAGGACAGTCGTGGTAATATTGCCGGAGCTATGGGATGTCAAAAGAGATGACGTGATAACACAATGCCATATCAAAATTCAATACCAAGTTAACAATTGACGTGGATAGACATCGAGCACATCGGGAGCCACGCAAGCACGATAGGCGACATAGGCAGTTTCAAGGAATACGTACACGTGGTAATAAGACAGCGTGGCGTCAAGACATGGTGGGTGTAGTAAGCATTACGATCAGGTAGTAGACGTTAAAATAGGTCATACGTCGCAAAATATTAGAACACAGTAACGTCAGTGGCAGAAGATTACCATGTTGGGACGGAGATGCTAAGGAGATGGACATAGTCCTACCATTTACCAAGGGCCACGTATGTGCATTTACTGGTGGTAAGAAATAAAACGGGTGGTTTGTAGACTTGATTATATCTTACCGAAAACATGTAAGAATATTTTAGTCACCTTAGGAGCCACATTGATAAATATTAATGTTGACGAAAGAGATGGAAACCACATGCAAGCGTCATGATGGCTTTCTCCAATCCAAGGATAAGGGGCTTGTCATAATTATTTAAGAGCGACGGTTACTAATGGAGAAAGAGTAAATGGTGGAAGTTGCATGACTTTATTGAAGAAGATGTTGCAAATTGAAAGAGGAACGAAGCACCTTTGAGGAATGAAACAAAGGAAAACGAAAGGGTAGAAAATAAACCAAAGGACAGCACTCGAAGAGAAACGAAGAGTTGTTTTGAAAACCTTTAAAATATTCATCGAAAGAGGAAAGAAGGGGATGGACCTTTTGAATGCCAAAGGCTACCAAATTTAAAATGTAAAACCTGAGATTTTTTTTGTAATACCAAAACTTTACTTCAGAAATTTTAGGCCTTCGTTAGAAAGAAATGCAGAAAAAAAATTTGCATGCATGAATTTGATTGTTTTATCTTTCTCTTTTCAGATTTTGGATTTATAGATGAAGTTTATGCAATTGTTTTTTGGTTACTTCATGCGAATATTTGGAATCTGAAACTGATTTTTGTACCCTAGGAGCTAGCACCTAACTTGTTTTGATTGTGTTTGTTTTGTAGGTCTAATAGGCTAGGTTGCATGTATGAAACTCTCACATATTGTTTTGCAGGACAGGGTGCTATCAAACTGACGGAGCTTTACATTTCTGCATTTTCAGCATTTAATTTACTTCAGATTTTCATTTTTTAGTTTTTCAAATTTTTTTTCTATTTTCGGACATTAAAAATAAACATTAAAAAAATTTCAAAATCCAAAAATAATTGCATGGTTACGTAGAGTATACTTCATAGTTCCATTACGCACTTAGACATTTTTTATTTGGAGTCATTTCATATTTTTAAAAATTCGTCAAAGTTGTTGTTTTTAATGCAGATTTTAAAAATTTGAAATTTCAGAATTTGCATTTTTGGGCCAAATTTCATTTTTTCAGTTTCAGATTTCATTCATGAGCCTATGATGACATTTCCTTCATGAAAATTTCAATTTCATTGAAGGGGTTATGTTTTATGGCATTTCACAAAGTACCATTTTTGGAGCAATAAATGCACCTTTCTTCATGAAAATTCTGATTTCATTGAAGGAGGTAATTTTATATGTTATATTAAAAGCGTGTTATTTCAAAGCACTAAATTATTCATCTTTATGAAAATTTTGATTTCATTTAAGAGGGATAAGTTGAAGTGACATTTTAAAGCCCTTATTTTAAGGCCATAAATTATTGCCTCTTTGTGAAAATCAATTTTACCAAAGAGGGATAGTTTATTGATCACATTGAAAGCTATCTTTATCTTCATGATAAGAAGCCATATTCAAGGAGCCTATTCATCAATTTCGGATTTACATTCATAGATAGATTTAATATTTATTTTCCTGTTTAAAAGTAAGATTTAACCCAAGATAAAACTTGTTTAAAAGCTACTTAATAAAGAAGATAAATTCTACATTAAAATCCTCAAGATAAAAGGAACGAAGGCTACATCGTGGTCATATGAGGGTCAATTCACATTTACTTTTTATTTTGGTTTCATGAACAATCATTCAAGTAGCACGGTAAAATAAACCAACACATGCCCCTTGTTTACAGTTACTTGCAATCACTAATGTGTTCATAGCATTGAATTGATATATTTTTATTGAGATTACTAATAACAGATGTAAATGCTAATATAGCGAAGACCTTGGAGAAGTTGTTTGTTTAAATTCTTTGCAAGAGAGGGTTTTGGGATCCAAATTCTAAGGGAAAGTGTAATTTCACAATTGGGTGAAATTAACACTCAACACTACACTAGATAGAGTATTTATATTACTTTAAAAAAAAAATTAATATGGTAATGAAAGTAAGACTATAGTTGCATATTTTGTGATAATTGGTCTTTAGAAAACTTGTAGGAAAAGAAGATGGAAAATATTTAAACTTGATTTTAAGACCAGAACTATTGGGAGTGGTGAACACAATAATGGTGGTTAAGCTTTTGCCTGGATAGAAATGCCTAAATCCGTATTGAGTCTATCTATTTTGTAGTTTCCTTTAAAAGAGGACATGGGATTTCATTATTTTAATAGGTAAATTTTATGCTCGGAATCCTGTTATGAAATTAGGTAGACAACCTTACTTGAGTAAGGTGAGTGTGATGGAACTCATATTGGTAATCTGGGTAGTTGATAATCTAATAGAAGGGACCATTAACAAATAGATGGTGTGTTTAATTAACTTTTCATATGTATGTATTGGTTTTATAAGAGATGTAATGTACCAAAAAAGGGAGTCTTAAGAACTATATCTTTAGGAAAACTAATCAAATTTAAATTCGTAGAAACTAGTGACAATTACATTGAAACTTTGAACCTAATAACCACTAAAGGTTGGATAGTCTAATACCTCATATATTTGTACATCTAAGGAAAAGTGAGGCATGTAAATGAACTACTAAAATATTTGAGATTCAGTTTGGTTTTTGAATGATAATGTCTGGTATATTTTTGCCAGACATGGGTTCATATGCTTCAAGGAAAGGTACGTTGATCTCGAATTATGCATGGGTTGGTTTTCCCATAATAAAATGACCACAATTCCACTTCCAATTGAAGGATGAATGAAAAATTGTGTCTTTAGGATGTTGAGCACATCAACCTGAGTTTTAGTTGAACCAAAATTTCTATTCTATATTTTTATAAAATAAGGTAAGACACTAAGTGAAGGAAGATAAACTTAATAATGGGTTCCTTGATATGGAGATTTTTAATGAGAGATTTACTGAATATTCTTATGACTAAAACAAAGGAAAGTAAGAGGTTATTAGTTTATGGATTTGAATAAGTGGTTGTTAGTTTATAAGTTATCCATGATAGGGATAGCTTGACATATTAAAGTAAAGACACCTAATGCTCTTGCATAACTAGAATTATGTAAGTTGTAAGGATGGGTGTGCCTCATAGAAGCTATATACAAACAAATAAGGTAGTAACCTTTGTAGATACTCATAGATCTAGAATCTAGTACCCTTGGTATTATTTTAAAAAAAATAGTATGGGAATTTGGGTTATGATAATTTTTTACCAAGGTCGACTCCTTGTATAGATGTGATATTTAGCATACTCCTTCCAACCTTACCTCCTAAACTTGCCTAATCTATTTGGTTCTCCCTAGGTAAAAGAGGAAAGAGATAAAATAGTAAAATCTAACTAGCCTATCTATCCTAAGGTAAGGGTAGCAAAGTTCCAAATATTATAGATTCCATATTGCATATCAATGGGATTAATGAACATGCATCAAAACATAATAGCTAAAATGAACACAATATCAACCACATATGACTAAAAACTAAAATATTCCCTATGGAAACTAGGATAAATAGTAATCTTAGCCCCTCATATAAAGATATATGAATATAGATACTAGGATAGAATTTGTAGTAGTCATAACTCCTTTCATTCATAGTAAATAATTATATTCATATATAATTGAACGAGGCTCAATAGTATATACATGAAATGACTCAAGTCTTGAGCCCAAATTGATATACAAAACAAAAGTGAGAGAAGAATTACCTAAGACTAGATACTAGGCATGAAAATAATTCAACCTCCTTAACTGACCCTAAAGAAGGTTATAGAATATTTACATAAATTTTAAAAATTCAAAATTCCCCCAAAATGGCTATGGGTAGGAGCACCTACATAATTATTTATTGTTGAATCATGGGGGTTGAGCTCCATTTATTTTTAGAAGGTTCAAAACTAATTGGAGTGTCAAATCACCTTAAATGCTCCTACAGGTGTCAAAATCTCCTTGCAGAGATGTCATTAATAAATTCACCTTCTCCCATGGAAATTCAATCTCGGGTGGTGGCTTTTGTTGATGGGGCCACATTTTGGTGTTCATGGCCCCATATTCTCTTGACTTTTAACCCATTGATATATGTTTCTCTTCCTTTATACTAGACCATCAAGTTTTGGCAATTGGCTTGATCCTGAGCCTTTCCTTCAATGACTTGGTTGCTTTGGTAGCCCCCTTTCTACATCCCTAGTTGACCTCCTAGTTTAGTTATTGTTGCATTTGATGTTTCCCTACTCCTTTTGATTGTTAACTATCTAAAACTCCTATGCACAAGGGTCCACTAGACCTTATTTGATGGGCATATTTATGGTTTGATGTGGCTTGTGTATGGTCTTATTTCATCCATTTCCATGTTTTCCCTATGGAATTCATATGTGTATTAACAAGATCAGGTGATATTGTTGAATATTTACTTGATTCATCATATCCCCCTCTCATTTTCCCTCTAGGTCCCTTTGGTTTTTTATTAGTGAATATATTGTGTGTGCCTTTGAGCAACAACACCTGGAAAATAAGTTATTGAAAGTGATAGAAAAATAATTCTCAATTTGTGTCATGGAACCATGGAAAAGGCTTTAGCCTATGAATTAGGTATATATACTAACAATGAATAATGATGATATTCAACTTTAAATTGATAAATGGATACATGTTGATGTCTTAGAATCCCTTGTGTCAACATTTATTCTTAGATAAATTGAGAGGTATGGTAAAGAGACAAGGTCAAGGTTAATAAGGGCTACTACATATGCTAAATTAACAATAATATTTAGGGCTTTGATCGGCTAAATAAAAGGTACATAGTGCCTTGGAAAAGAGAGTGAATAACATACTAGAAGGAAAGGAGGAATCCTTGGTTAGTTGATTCTATGAATGGTGGGTGATTAGCAAGTTAGGAAAAGAATTCATCAAGCGATTAGTTGTTATGGAGGATATTGGAGAAGCTACTAAAAAGGATATACCTAGGGTTGATTTACAAAATCTACAATTATAAAAAATATAAATTTTGAGATAATTCACTAATGTTTATTATAAGTCCTCAATAAATATCTAGCAATCCTTACTTGACCCTTTTGTTAACATGAGGCCTACCTTTTTTAGGAAGCTAAAGAAAATATTGGTGATGAGTTTCCAATGTGTATTTTTATACAAAAACTATAAATACTTATTTTCATACCTTCTAATATTCATCAAATTTGTTATATTTCCAAAATGTACTAGATATGGATATAGGGGAAAGCTACTTGTTAAATTGTGTCAAATATATTTTGACCAAAATATTTTTTCCATTTCTTATAAGAAGTGCCCCTCGTTAGAATGTGAGGGTGAAATAATATTAGTCTAGAAATATCCATCTTTGAAGTAGAATTTATAAACAAAAACAATTAAATTCCATTAATGGTGGCCTTTGATGCAAAGGAAATTCTCATTATAGAAGTAGATCTGATGGAAATAGAAATAATTATGCCATCCTATGGAGGGTATGTGCATAGTAGCATCTATCCCTAGTAATATGAGAGATAGATCTATGTAAAAAGTGGTATAATGCAATGAAGAAAGAGGATACTAGGCATAAAAGGGAAAATGATTTCAATTGAATAATATATATGATATATGAAGGATATGATGCAACAATCTATTAAGGAATATAAGAAAGCTTAAAGGATAATTTTTCCATAAAAATAGATGAAACTTTTGAGGTAGGGAAAAGGCTAATTTTGACATTTAAGATCTTATTTATTACAACGAGTGGCTATATTACAAGTTTGTTTCACATAACAAAGTTAGTATTACTAATAGGATTTCAAAAGAGAAGTGAAAGGTGGTTGAAGTTAAGGCTAGAGTTCCATATTAGGGAAAACAACTTATGAAGAGTAGCTTTGCTAGTCTAGGTGGAGTTCTATATAAAACTAATTGAGAAGTGTCATGCAGATATGTGCAACCATATTTGAGGACTATCCCAATGGGTACAAGCTTTTAATTCATAAAGCTTTCCACACAATATAGATGAAGGATGATTAGAAAAGAGTATAGTATCCATAGAGAGTAATGATCAAGACACATTTGAATTTACTTGAGCTATAAATTAACTTATATAAGGCCATGATAGAAATAGTTTTATGAATAACGATAGTGGTAGTTCTAGTTGTTATAGCTCATAGATTTTGTTGTAATTGTGGACTCATCAGGTGATCTAGAGAATAGTTTATTTTGTTTGTTCTTGGAAGTATGAATGAGCCTTCATGATGACTAAATTTATTTTTTATGCCTATATATTCCTCTGGATGGTCTAATTTAATATTTTATAGTAAAAACTAGGATATTTTGTCTTGGCTACGAAAGCATGTTAACTCATATAACAAATTTGTAAGGCTATCCTTAAAAAATAATTTTTAACCATATTTTTTAGTAGATTGAATAGATTAAAGATATTGATTCTTGCAACAAAATTGTAAGGATATCCTTAAAAACCCATATTTTTAACCATTTTTTAAGTAGATTTGATAGTTTAAAGATATTAATTCTTGCAATGTTATATGAAAATATTGGTTGTTTCATGTGAACAAAACCCTCATAATGGTGTAATAGTGAATATTTAATTTTACTAGTAGTTATGCACTAACTATATCACTACTAAACATTTTAAACTTAGTTAACACATATCCATATTGGTTTATTTAATATCTTTTGATCTGAAAAATATGCAATATGTAAAAAAATAGGGTTTAAAGCTATGTTGATGTGAATATTATCCAAATCCAATATAAATATCATGTGCATAATTCTACCATAGAAAAACCTCTTTGATTTTTCATTATTCCCCCAACTCATTTTAAGTGAGATATTTTCATTGTTTATCATGTCCATAAAAGGATAGAGGGAAAGAAAAAACAAACCTACTCTTCATCTCTACTAAATGAAGTCTCTTTTCCCCTTTTGTCTAACATACCTAGTTCTTTACAACTTTAATTTCTAACAAGGAGAAAGAAATTTAATATTAGACCTAATAGGTATATGCAACCCCATATGAAAAACATCAGCCTATTACATTTTACTCCCATGCACATAACCATTTGGCCAAGTTTATTATTCACATCTTTCCTTCAAGCAATATAATCATATATCAATATCGCTATGTAATCAAACAATAAATACCCTAAGGTAATACTGGCCATCAAAATTTTATGGTTCATCCTAAATATTTTGGTCCTAGACAACTCCAAAGTCATAGACATCATAGTCATATTTATAAATCCAAATCACTTTCCAATAACCATAATAATCACATAAAGAGAATAAAAATCCATTGTTTCCAAATAAAAATATGGGAGGAGTAGGAATCAATGCCACAGACATCCACCCAAGACTTACTTATATAGATTCATTATATTTAAAAATTCACCTTTAAATCCATGGTCTCCGAATTATTTGGTTGATTGAAATTATTTTTACCTTGAAATCTACAATAAGAGAGCAAAAAATTATAATACAAAGCATAACTAGGAAAATAATCATGGCATGTTGGCATGAGGGCACCAACTAAAGTGGATGAAGAGTAGAGTAATTGAATAGGCCCATGACTAAGTTGTGTCGCCAAAATTATTGCTATAAGCTATCCACAAGCTAACTTTATAGAGATACACAAACAAATATAACCAAAAATCCATACTATATAGGAGTTTAAATAAATTACCTTCCCCAAATTTGGTACAAACTTTGAGTAATTCAATAGAATGCTCTTCTCCTCACTATAGCCTACAAATCCTTTGTTTCCTTGTAAAAATTTTATTAGAGACCCCCTTGCAAAGTCTTCTAAAGAACATAATAACAACCTTAGGATTCAACTATGGAGGCATAATTTTTTCACATGAACAACAACCATAAAAAAAAAAAATTGATTTTTTATGCATCCTTGAGATTCACTAGAACAATCCATTCTTTAGTATTTCAAGTTAGCATGAATTTTTTCTTTAAAAATATTATTTCTAAATATAATAATACCATAATTTTTACTAACTAAATTTGAATATAGTCTATTGGTAAGTTGGAATATTAATATAATAATTCCTTTTGCCCATACTTACTTAAAGTTGTTCTACTAAGTGATCATGACTTATAGCTATTGTATTTGATCAATTCCAATCTTTAGGGCTCATTCCCAATATTTAGGAAATATTTCAATCTTAATTCCCAAACATTATGGATCATCCCAATCTTTAGGGGTAATTATTTTATTTACTTAATGTAAACCATATTGTTAATTACCAAGTTATTCTAGTTATAGCTGATGGACTAAATTATGGAGCCCATATCATCCTTTATAGAAAGATTACGAAGAAAATTTTAGTTCATCTAGAAGATAAACCTCATTAGAAGTCACAAGCTTTTCTAAACGATGAGATAACTAGCTTATGCCATGGTACTATGGAGCTCAAACAAGAAAACATAATAGTCATCAAATATGTAAGAGTATTCATATAGTTCCAAGGTTATACATAAACATTTTCTCCATTTAAGTAGTGTATTCAAGAGAGTACCCATTAAGGTTTGTTGCTTTATTTTTAATTTATTATAAACATGTAATAACTCCATTACCTAATAGAAAATGGTCTATAACTTATAGTATATTTGACTCATTTATGACAGATTTAGAGTTGTTGAGGGGAGTGATAAAACAAAAAATCCAAAATTCATCCATAGCATCCAATATGATTCATTTAGTTTTGCATCTATTCTAGTAAGCGTTGACTTACCCATTAATTGGTTTGGCTAAAATAGATTTATCCTTTAACATTGGAGTGAATACCTTAGGGTCCCTTAAACAATGTCAATATTTTATTATAGTCAGTTTGTAAAAATATCATATATTGATTTCATCAACTCTTTCATTTTATATTTATTCATTTGATTCTAATATATAAACACTCAATCCTAAAAGAAACATTTTTTTTTAATCACTCTACTAAGCAATTTTTGCATACAATAACAACTAATGGTTTAATCATATCATAATTAGAATTACTTAATGTTATTTAAGGAATGCACATATATCCTTTGTAAATTGAGTATATGATATATCAATAAGTTTTATTGTATAAATTACATAACTTAATAATCATAATTGGTGTAGCCATTTGGGTAAGTAAGAGTATCATTGAGGCATTTATCCACCCAACTAAAATAATCACATCCTACAATTTTCTATCTCAACTTCCTTCCTACAAATTTTGACCCTTCAATGAATATCACCAAGGGGAGAGAAGGGGTAAGAGATATACATAGAGAAATTTGCATGTACATCTGTATCATGCATCTATATAGCCATGCAACTTTCAAGAATGAACATTATGATTACACAATCACAACATTGACCAAATTTTTATGTATAGTGATCAAATTTGTATCTAGAAAAAATGCAACTACTATATGTATTTTAAGCATCTATCTATAGTTGGAACATAGTAGTGTGCTTCCAACTTCTCTTATTTAATTCAAACTATCCTTGCATGTAACAAAGTCAATATGCTTCTTTAAATATGCTCATCCATAAATGCTTGAGCAAACAAATTATTCTGTATTTCCTCTAAAATTTCTATCCAAGGTTAACACAATTATCTAAATTACATGATTTTGCTTCTATATGCAAATCCTCGATATACATGTCAACATTAGATATAAACTCAGCATGAAATATCTAC
This sequence comes from Wollemia nobilis, assembly GCA_028583015.1. NCBI lineage: Eukaryota > Viridiplantae > Streptophyta > Pinopsida > Araucariales > Araucariaceae > Wollemia > Wollemia nobilis. Next base: position 9,912,336 of record JAQPPZ010017218.1, read on the forward strand.
AATCATACCACTAGTAGTATTGTTATTGCATTTATGTAATCATGTAATCAATAGTTCTTAATATATTCAAGGAATAATATATTAAAACATAATATATATCAATATACTATGTATATTTTCATATCCAAACTATGGAGGATGCTTAAAATTTAATATATATTATCCCTTCATAAAACAAGGAAAGTAATGGGCTATGAAAGACCTATTTTTTTTTTTAGATTGAAAACAAGTTTAGCATATATTCAATTGTTACATTAAAAATATTAATATAAATAGGATATGACTTAAATTAGATATTGTTCATCTTAAATCCTCAAAAACTCATTGCATAATTTTATATTCACATGGTCAATACGTAGAAAAATGACAAGAATAACAACAAGAACTAATAGAATTTACAAACATTCTTCACAATCATGTCATTAATCCAAACAATCATCCTAAAGTTGACTATTTTAAAGGTAAAAGCAATAGTTTATGACTTTAAACAACTTGCTCTAGAAAAATAGCTTTTATTGATAAAAAAAATTCAAAAATTAATCTAAACTAATCATTCATAGAATTTCCAGAGTCAGAACAAACTTTAGGATTAACAAGAGATGGAATTATATCCATAATCTCTTTACTCATGGAGGTGGATACTTCTATACTTATATCAAGACTATACACATTTTGACACACTCATGGTTGAGAACCTCACAACATGTATGAAGCATAGTGAATACAAGGTAAGGGTGCAAAATTCATCTTCTCAATAGATAGTGATATCCAATTCTAAACCCTCACATTGTTGATATCAATAAAAATAATTCTTATAATTTGAAATTAGCATCATCTCTATAGTCATATCCATATTCCACAACATATATCATACATGACCTTCATTTAAAAAAAATAACAACACACAAATTCATTTCAATTAACTTGCAAACCAATATCCATATCCCAAAAAATTCAAAACTCTACTTCTACAAGGAAAACCCCTTTCCCAAAGTTATTTTAGTACTCAAAATATGAAATTTCACTAAACCCAAAATGATTTCTACAAATATTAAACATGCAGTCATGTTATAATAGAAAAATCTATTTAAAATGAAAGAAAATGATTAAATCACAAATGCATGAATCCTTAGGATTTACTTTGTAAAATTCCTATAGGGTTTTAAAGAAACTTACAATTAATCTTACTTATGGTCAAATTTACCTTAAATATTGGCCCTAAATCTATCAAAACCAAGTCTTCTTTCTCTACATTTAAATTCAAGTTATATCATTTCATAAATATCATAATGTAAGAAAAAATGATAGAGATTACTAATAACCATTTTTCCAATATTCATAGTAGCAATACATTAAAAATTATATTAAAAAACCCATAGGATTTTTCACATATACTTCATTTGAAAGCAAAAAATAATTTCAATAGTAGAATCACCTAAAATAATACATACCATAAAAAAAATCATATATATAACTTAGTAGATTTGTGGTAAACAAAAACCCCCAATACTTAGTAACATTCCTATTAATATCAAACTCTCTCTTATACCATCCAATAATTCTTTGATACAACCATTGTTTCCTATTATAAATCCCATGTCACGAAAGAAAACATTGTTTTTTTTTCAATGGGTTCAAGATAAGAATTTTTTGCAAAATACAAGTGTTACCATAAAATACTCATGCATGGCTTCTATTAAATACCCCAATATTGGAAGGAATATGTAAGAATAACCTCTCCATAATCACCTTTACCTCTTCTCCCCTCTAAAGAATCCCAATGCTCAATAGGCACAAAAATGAGCATGTTATGAAAGGTAAGTCTTTTGTATGAAATAGTGGTACTTGGCCCCTAAATTCTAATTAGGGAACCTTCTACCATTCCAAATAAATAAATAAATAATCTTTACAAAGTATAGTCCCTTAATTTTGTTATAAAAACCAAGGAGTCCATATGTTATATACCAAGGTAAGCAATATTCCTTGATGCCATACTGAGGTGGGTTTTCCTAAGCCCACATTCCCTCAAAATCCATATTGGTGCTGATAGACATAAGCAACTCAAACCACATGAATATTACAAAGGAGTTTCAAAACCATACCAAGGATAACTTAATGAATGGAGGGATCCTTTACCCATTATCAAACCAATACAATAGAACATTCAATCCATTCAAAATCATCCCAAATTTCTTACATCATATCCCTATGAAAAGCATAGTTCCACACAGACTATCCATATTAAATAAATCTAAAATGCATGGTATAATAGAACAAAATGTTGAATCAATAAAAGTAAATACAAATACATTCATAAATATGGTGTCTAAATTATTATATCCTCTCTATATACATCATTGATAATTGTTTGTGATCCCCTCCTTGATGATACCCTCCCTCACTTGGCCTACAAGAGGGTAATCCTATCAAAAATATATAAATGATAGTTGATTTTATTAAATCAACATATTATCAAAATAAATATTACTCAAACATATTTTTTATCTAGGCATATTATGTTGATTCATCAATGCTAGCTTCCTCATTCTTCCATTTAAAGCAAAATATTAAATTCTATAGATGATTCCAAAAATTGGGATGTGAAAATCACCAAATAAATGAATCTTTTTAAATCATGAATTTTCTCAATATAATGTGGCATCAAATTGATTAAATCACACCTTCAAGTAGGAGAGAGCCTTCAAAGGGGATGTATATATCAATTCTTCTAAATTATTTGTTAGTTCCTGTCAACCATCCTTAAATCTAGTGATCTTGATACTTACTGTTGATTTGTTATTTCATATTGATGACTCCAACATTCTCACAAAATAAGAAATAAAAATCTTTTATGTATGCTAATAAAATTATAAAGAATCTAACCTTTGAAAAAATGGGATCTCTATTTGATCAACAAGTGCTAATAGTGCAAAAAGTTCCTTTTTATCATTTGGTATCAGAGATATAATTAAAGCTAGGAATCCTAGCTACTTATAGAGTGGCTTAAATGAGAACTTAGGAGCAATAAACAACAACTCAATGTTAGAAAATTATTACATCCAAATTGTAAATATGGGCTAAAACTTTAATGGCAAAAAAAACTCAACATTTAGAGGTCCTAGATTTGAGTCCCAACTAGTCCATTTCTTTAATAGTGTATGAGATCCAAAGTAAAAAAATTAAATAAGATGGCAATAGCATAAGTAATCTACAAAAAATAAATAGATTACCATAAAACTATTGAGAAAATTGTTAGAGAAAAGAAGTAGCACAAATTATCCCTCAAAAATAAAGGGGAAGTCATCAACTTTTTCAAATAATTTTTTTATAGAAGTAGAGTAGCAAGACTATGTTATAATAGACAACAACAAAGTTAACTGCATACTCTATGATCTACATTATTGTACCTAGCAGTTGTAAATTCTAGTTATAGATGTTGTTTTGTAGGATAGGAAGGTTATAATAAGGACACTTTTAAGTCATGGGTTCACAACCATAGTGAAGAAGAAAAAAAGTAAGATAACAATTGGATGAGCTATTCAAAATTTTACAAATGTAGTCCTAGTAATTGGATAAGAAGTCAATCAAATTGTTTAAAGATACATGAATATGTGCATAGAGTAACAACTAGGTGTGCATTCAATAAGACATTGAAAGAATTTTGAAATATGAATCTAGATCACTAAGCATTAAGGTATAGAAAGTTAAAAATTAATGCTTAATATAGAAATTACTAGAAATTGATATGTTATAATTTATCTGCAACCATGCTTTAATATCACACATAAAATTAATATTATATCTTGTCATAGTTTATTATTTTAAGATCAAATTACTATCAAATCAAACACCAATGTACTAAAAGTTTAATATAACTTATGGCCAAGGGCAAGCATTGTACAATTGTATTTGATTTGTTGTAATATTTTATTATGTAATCCCTATTGGTTTTGGCTAACCTTGTTATGGCTAAACCCATATTATAAACTTGTAAATTAACCTTAAATTCCTCTTTTTATGTTAGCTTAGGTTAAACTCATTTATGTAATTTGTTAGCGTACTTAACTCCTTTTATCTGTATTACGCTATTTAGCTATTAGTTAGCTATTAGTATAGCTATCTGTTGTACTGTTACAACTACGTAACAGAGTGCAGTTGCCTGTGTGCTATTCACGGCACTGTCACATGTATTTAAACTCTGCAGCAATATACAATTCCTGTTCGTTGAATCTAACATGGCATCAGAGCCAGCGATGTGCAGGGAGGCGTGACGAGAAGCCGAGGCTGGAGAATCTGGGCGGGTGTGCAGTTAATTTTAAATTTTTTTTTTGTCGCGCAGTCGCGATAGAAAGAGACAGACCACTCCCCACCGGTCGTCGAAGCAGACGCAGCCGGCGCGCTGCGTCGCAGGAGGGCCCGGACCCCGTTGCGCGCGGTTGACGGGAAAGACCACTCCCCGCGTGTGCGCGCGACCAGGAGGGGCCCGCTCCCCGCGCGACGGGAGGAGCTGTCGCGGCGAGCCCGTGCGCTCCGGAGGTGCCGCAGCAGGCCCGTGCGACAGACTGTCGCGCAGGCCGTGCGACAGGAGGGGAGGCCCCCTCCCCCTTGGCCGACGCTGTGGGGGGAAATTCAAATTTCCCGCCCGCCGCGGCAGGAGGGGTATAACCCCCCCCCGGCACGCCTCCCCACCAGCCCGCCCCCCCCACGCGCGACGCGCAATTTGCGCGCGCGCGCTCCCCGAGGAGGCGCCCCCCCGGCCCGCGGAGCGGGAATTTAAAATCCCCGCCCGCGCGGGAACCCCGAGGAGGCGCCCCACCCCCCCCTCCCCCCGGCCCGCCCGCGGAGCGGGAATTCAAATTCCCGCCCGCGGCGGAGGGTATAAACCCCCGGGGGACTGCGTCCGCGAGACGCCACCGCGGGACTGCGTCCGCGAGACGCCCCCCCTCCCCACCGCGGGACTGCGTCGCGCCCGTCCGCGCAAACCCCCCCCGCGGGACTGCGTCCGGGAGACGCAGTGTCTGCGCAAACCCCCCGGTGATTGCGCAGAGAAGCCGAGGGCCCTCTAGCGCGCGGGGCTGGCCCTGGAATTTTTTGAAAAAAAAAAAAAAAAAAAAAAAACCCCTGTTCGGAACGCAGGGAGGGACGCGGACGAGAAACAGAAGCAGGCAACGGGAGACAGAAGCCTGCGGAGGACGGGAAACAGAGGCAGCAAGCAACGGAAGAGCTCGACGGAGCAGCATACCGGAACTTGCAGAGGAGGTGGCAGAGGGCTTGGGCAGACCGAGAAGGGACAAAGGAGAGGTGCTCCATTGTTTCTTCCGGATCAGCCCGCTGGCTCACGTGGTCGTGAGCCGTGCGGTAAGGCTCAGGGAGCCTACAGGTCGGGGGTTCGAATCCCGCCGACTCCCCCAAGGTATATTTTTTTTTTTAAAGTTATTTTTTTATTATTATTATTTTTAATTAAAATTTTTAATTTTAATTTTTTTTAATATAGTTTTTAAACTTTAATAAATTAAATTTAATTTTAATTTATTTTTTCTAAAAGTTTAAAACTATAGAAATTAAAATTTTTTATTTTAATTTTAAAATTGATAATAATTATAAAAATGCTTTGTTAAAGAAAGCCTTTTAAGGGGGGATTTTTTTTCAAAAAAAAAAATCAAAGGGGGATTGAGAGTAATTTTTTATGAAAAATAGCAATTTGGCATTGTAAAAGGTGCATTTTCGGCTGTGACCGACACCTAGTGGGTTATTCTAGTGGGCATTTTTTTTGTTGTATGTTGCATATTTCATTTTTGCACTATAACATTAAAAATTAAAATCAAACACTCCTTAAAGTCCCCGGAATATAAAACCCATCTGTGCAATTTATTTGCACTGCAGCGTTCGGTATTTGCGATACCTCTGGCCAGCACTTACAGGTAAAGTTGTCGTGATTTGGCTATTGTATCCGCCGCCTAATATAGCTGCTATAACGACGTCTGAGCTTGTTCTCTATAAATCGTCGGGGAGGAATAAGTACGCCATTTTTTTGCATTTTTTACTCCATCCACTACCCTTTATCGCACTTGTGTTTAGGCGTAAATCCTGACGAAGTATTCTTCATAGTGTTTAGGGGAAGTTACGCCCCACGCATGAGAAGAATCTTCTATGGTAGGTGCCATCAACAAGGCGATTCCCTTTCGGTACCGCTTATGTTCCACGTATCGTATGATCTCTAAAATTCACCTATAGTCTCCCTCACGTAAGGGCGGGTGATTTTTGTTGATCTTTCTAAATACCTATAGTTTCCCTCACGTAAGGGCGGGTATTTTGTACGGTATATTGGCCTAGCAAAAGGTATATCGAAAGGGGGACCAATTTGGTGATATAAGGAACCTTCACTATGGCCACTGTTGCAAAATTGATGAGCGATCCGCATCGGTTATTGAAAGGTCCAAATTATACACCATGGAAACATAAGATGAAGGCTATTCTCCAAATGGAAGATTTGTGGGATATTGTTACTTGAGTAGCAACAAGGCCTTCACCAACAAGCAGGGATCCACAGGTCCTTCAGCAGATCAGATTGCTTTTGACAAGAAAGACAGTAGAGCAAAGGTGCTCATTTTGTTTGCTGTTTCAGATGAAGTGCAACCTCATATAGCTGATAAAGCAAGTGGTAAAGAGGCATGGGATGCCCTTAGAACCATCTATGAGGGGAAGAATGAATCCACCATTCTTCATCTTCAACAACAACTTCATACCCTGAGTTTGAGACAGGGTGAAACAGTTGAACTCTTTCTGTGCAGAGTGTCTGAGTTGAAAGAGAAATTGAGTTCTCTAGGAGATATTGTGGATGAAAAGCTTCTCATTTCACTTGTGATGAGAGCTTTACCTTCTTCATTTGACATGTTGATAACCTCCATCCAGGTGTCCCAACGACAAATTACCTACATCGAGTTGGTCAATCTGCTTCAACAACGGGAAGCACGCCAACTTCACAAGGATGATTCTTCCAATACAGCCCTATACACCAACGGAAGCGGGGTTCTAGGAAGAAAGGTAATGGGCAAAAAGGAGGCAACTTTCGGAAAGGAGGAAATTCTCAACAGGATACGAAAGGAAAAGGCAAGCAACCTCATCAGAAGAAGAGGTGGTGCAAGATCTGTGAGAAAGACAACCATGACACCAACAGGTGTTGGCATAAGAACAAGCAAAAAGGCCAAAACAAACCACAAAATAAAAACAAGCAACCCCAGGCGAATGTTCGTTGTTGAAGAATCGACTCGGATTCCGAATGGGCACACAAGGTGCTCATGACTACCACAGATTCCACTCGGAGGGATCCTATTTGGTATGTCGATTCCGGAGCTAGTAAACATATGATCGGCGACGGATCGTGGTTTGAATCATTTGTGGCCAAGGAGGGCAAACCTGTCACCATTGCCGATGATAAAACCTACGGGGTTCGGGGAGAGGGTACGGTTTCGGTCACTCTTCCCGATGGCAAGTGTCGGATTGACAAGGTCCTCTATGTTCCGGGATTGGCCAACAATTTGTTGTCGGTGACACAAATCCTCGGACGGAAATATGGTTGTCAACTTTCGTGTTGAGAATGGAAAGAAGTGTTGTACAATTACCGGGAAGGGTAAGCGATTGCAATGACTTCATATAAGCATGGCTTATTTGCACTAGATGCTATCTCTATTCCACATGTTGCCATGATTGTCTCTACCAAGGAGGCAACTTCCCTATGGCACAAGAGATATGGGCATCTTAGTTACGGCTACTTACTTGAGCTCGGCAAGTATGAGATGGTAAAGGGTCTTCCTTCCCTTTACGCCACATTGCCAGTGTGCTCGACCGCTGGCGAGGAAAGCGACATAGAGTACCATTTGAGAAGAGCTCTACAAGAGCACGAAAACCTCTGGAGCTAATTCACACCGATCTATGCGGTCCTTTCACACCCAACAGGTGTTGGAGGGAAGAGGTACTTTCGGTTATTCGTAGATGACTACTCACGAAAGATGTGGGTTTTCTTTCTCAAACCGAAATCCGAAGCTTTCGCATTCTTCCAACGGTTCAAGAAATCCGTTGAGAAGGAGTCGGGGGCTTCTATTAAAACCCTCCGCTCGGATCGAGGGGGAGAGTTTACCTCTAATGAATTTTCTGCATTCCTAGATAAACATGGGATCAAGAGACAGGTTAACAACCGCCTATACTCCTCGACAGAATGGAGTTGTTGAGAGAAGGAACCGTTCTATCATGGAAATGGTTCGTTGTATGCTCACAGGTGCAACTCTTGGGCAACAATATTGGGCGAAGCTGTCACCACTGCAGTGTATCTTTTGAATAGGGCACCCACAAAGGCCCTAAAAGGAATGACTCCACGGGAAGCATGGAGTGGTCGAAAACCCTCCATATCTCATCTACGTATTTTCGGGTGTCAAGCTTTCATGCACATACCGAAAGAAAAAAGGAAGAAGCTAGATGAGAAAACACTGAGATGTATTTTTCTTGGATATTTTGAGCACTCTAAAGGATATCGGTTGATAGATCCTTTGACCAAGAAAATTCATATCAGCGGAGATGTTGTCTTTGATGAAGCTTTCACATCACAGAGCACATCTACGGGACACCGAGGATATTGTGGAACCAAAGGAAGAGGAGATTCCTTCGTCAACACAGACAGGAGGTCCTTCTACATCTTCTTCACCACCACCGAAGCGGAATCCTAAATGGTGTACAAATACAATCGGAGATGCAAATTTATCCACTCCTCCCAATTTGAATTTGGATAGACCTCGTACACGCAGTATGGCTCAAAAGGAAAGAGAAGCCGAGAAACCGGTGAGGTTGATGATCTTTGTCAATCTTTTGAGGAACTTTCGTGACTCCAAGTAGAGAAGTTGAGGATATGGATATTGATGATGACAGGGCATTCATGTCTACCATAGATAGTCTTGGACCTGCATCAGTGCAAGATGCTCTTAGTGAGCCTCAGTGGAAGGCCGCTATGGATACAGAGTATGAGTCTATGATGAAGAATAAAACTTGGAAGCTTGTTGATCTGCCTCATGGAAAGAAACCTATTGGCTGCAAATGGGTATACAAAGTCAAGTACAAGGCAGATGGAACAATTGATAAGCATAAAGCCCGTCTTGTTGCAAAGGGCTATGCTCAAAAGGAAGGCATCGACTATGAAGAAACTTTTGCACCTACTGCTCGGATGACCACAATTCGGGTTATGTGTGCTATGGCAGCACAATATGGGTGGAAAGTTCACCAAATGGATGTCAAAAGTGCCTTTCTTAATGGTGATCTCCAAGAAGAAGTCTATATGACTCAGCCTGAAGGATTTGAAGTGGAAGGCCAACAACAGAAAGTTTGCAAATTGGTTAAATCCTTGTATGGTCTGAAACAAGCTCCTCGAGCTTGGTATATAAAAATGGACAATCACCTAATGCAGCATGGATTTAAGAGATGTCCGTCAGATGCAAACCTCTATTTCAAGAAACAGGGTTATGAGATAGTGTTGCTTGTACTCTATGTGGATGATCTGCTCATTACAGGGAGTTCGGAAGATTTGATCTCTACTGTCAAAAGAAACTTGTGCAAATCTTTTGAGATGACAGATCTTGGACTTCTCCATTACTTGTCTTGGTCTGGAATTCAGCCAGAAGGAGCACACCATCAAAGTGTCTCGAGAAAAAGTATGCCAAGACATTGCTCGATAAATATCGCATGATCGATTGCAAGCCAATGGCAACTCCTATGGAGAATGGACTTCAGTTATCGCGACATGATGACTCACCCGGGTAGATGGCACTCTCTATCGACAGTTGATTGGGAGTCTCATATATCTGACCAATACTAGGCCAGATCTCGTATTTGCTGTAAACTATCTTTCGAGGTTCATGCGGGGAGCCTAAGATTACTCATTGGAAAGCAACGAAACGTGTTCTTCACTATGTCCGTGGTACTATAGAATATGGCCTAGAATACAAGAGGAACAACAAATTCTTCTTGCAAGGATACACGGACTCCGACTATGCCGGATCATTTGATGATCGCAAGTCAACTTCTCGGATACATTTTTCATCCGGGATCCGGTCCTGTCTCTTGGCACGACAAGAAGCAACAGTGGTTGCTATTTCTTCAACGAGAGGCAGAATATCGCGCCGCACGTGAAGTCGTGTGCGAAGTGATATGGTTACGTCGCATTCTAACAAGTATGGGCCATCCATCAAAATCTCCAATACACTTGTTTTGCGACAATCAGGGTGTTATGAACCTCGTCAAGAATCCAGTCCATCATGAAAAAACAAAGCACATTGACACACAATGTCATTTCATTCGAGAGGAAGTTCCAAAGCACCGAATTCAGCTTCAGCACATTCCCACCGATGCTCAAGTTGCAGACATTTTCACTAAGGCACTTGGGCGTGTCAAATTTGAATTGTTTCGGGCTCACTTTGTATTGCAAAATAATGTAAGGGGATGTTAGTATAGCTATTAATTATTACATTACCCAAATAATGTAATAAAGGGGGATGTTAGCGTACTTAACTCCTTTTATCTGTATTACGCTATTTAGCTATTAGTTAGCTATTAGTATAGCTATCTGTTGTACTGTTACAACTACGTAACGAGTGCAGTTGCCTGTGTGCTATTCATGGCACTGTCACATGTATTTAAACTCTGCAGCAATATACAATTCCTGTTCGTTGAATCTAACATAATTTGGAGATTTTTAATTTATATAAGTACCCCTCACTACTCCATCGATTGTATTATAGTGTAATCCTTATCTATGGATAGTATAATAATTAGTTATAATTCTCAAGGAAGTGCACTAATTATTGTTGGAAATTTGAGCATGTTTTGTTGTCATTGATGTCAAGAGGTTTGTTGATGGAATTAATGTCAAAAAAATTTGATGTCCTATAATTAATGTGCTATGAAATCAAGGTAAGGTTTTCTCCAAAGCACTTAGGACCATGGGTTATAAGGTAATAAATAAGAGGTATGAAGGAGACTTTAAGACTCAAGTTTCATGTTATGTGCAAGAAGGCAAGTGAAAAAGGATAATAATATAATATTTTAATATTATAACATTTTGGCCATAAGGGTTGATGGAATTATGAAATAACTTGATATTATTGAATGAAAGGAGCTTTGCTTAAATAGCAAAGACTTACAATCTGATCCATTGGATCATAACTAACTGAGCTAATCTCAGCCATTCAACTTTATACTAGTAACAACTTAGGATATACATATTATTCTAACACCCCCCCTTAAGTGGTACTAGGATATAATAACACCCTCCCTTGAGTGATACTAGGAGGTTGTAAAAAACAAAAGAAAACTAGCGGTAAATCCACAAGTATGAGTACTAAAAACAAGGCCTGATAAGGTACTCGTACAATATATCCATAAGAAATCTCTACTGAAAGATGAGAAAAAACCACAAGGGATAAAACCACCTGCCAGAATAGAAGAAGAAGAAGGATTAATATGTGCATGGAGGATGGAGAGGAAGGAATATGTCCTCTTCAACCCCCCTATGACAACTTCCATCAAGAAGCCTGCAAAGGATCCATCAGATATCTCAAAAAAGTAGAGAAGCCTCGTTGCTAAAATGAATGAAAACATACTCCTAGACTAGTGCTTGTGACACATATCAAGGTTGTGAACCATGCAAAAAGGTCACTAAATAAAATCCCTTGAAACCAAAGTGTCTCACAAAAAGAAGAGTGTGAAGATAGTGTGGAAAGAACCACAAGAATCGCAAGGGATGTCCAAATTGACTCCACAAGCATAAGTAGTGGTTTCCACCTATATGAACACAATGGGATGATAACAAGGTCCAAAGTGGACAAACAACTTACTTCAAGGGAATCTAAAAAAGAAAGGGCACCAATGTAGCTCTCGAATGTGTCCTTATGGTGACCTCCTCATCCTACCGGAATGCATGGGTAACCAGATGCTACATCCGCTAGGTGATATAGAGGAGATGACTAGATACTAGGATCACTTACAAATCTTGGGAGTGTTGGGTTCAACCGAGAGTGCACTCCATGATACAATAATCTTCGATCCACAAAAAATGTGGAAAATAGTTTCAAATCTAAAAATGGACACCTCCATTGTGTTTGTCTCATAAAAATCTTTTCGATGACTATAAACACCCCTATGATCGGATGTTAATGAAGGCTTAATGTGTAGGAAAAAACTTCTCCTTTCCCTTACAAGGTAATATTCTGGAATCTCTCTTTGTTTTCAAGAAAAGAGTTCACATGGACCCACCTTTTTTAAAGAATTATATCTAGTGGAATTAAAAATGATCAACCTTTTTTTTGTAAAAAAATAATATTAGGGCCATACATTTTTTTTAAATTACCCCCACTATAGATTTTCCTTTTTACAATGCAAAGATTTAAAGGGGCCATAAAAAATAATATACTTCATATGGGACAAAAAAAATGGGCCACACAACCTAGACCGATTTATCTCGCCCAAGTAAGCAATTTTTTTTTGTTTTAATTTTTTTTAAAGTACCCCATGTTTTAATATTATTAAACAAATCCTTCAGTGTGGATTGTAGCCTAATTAAATCCACATGAAAATAGACTATTGCTCACCCTAAAAACTGTTCATCTTCAACATGAGGTCGTCGAGGATTGAGCTTCGCCTAAAAACACCATCGTAGAAATTTGGCCAACCATAATGTATCAATGGAGTGAATGATCCTCATGGGTCATCAATGACTGGGTTTCAATGAGGTGGCACAAAAATCGAGGTCCAACAAAAAAAAATTATCACACGAGAATCTTCACACATTGTTTTGTGGTCCCCTCCTCCAGAGAGCTGAGCATTGGTTATTCTTTAGACTATTAGCAGCAATAGAGCCTCCTCAACATTTTAAACTATCTCATGATTCTTCAACATGATTGAACACTCACCTCGGTGCATGAAATAAATCGACAATAGTAACATAAATAAAAATCACAGAGTCGACAAGGCCATGAAATCTATGTAGGCACAACCAATCACAAAATAGGTGGTGACAAATTTATTTGACACCAAAAAAAACACCAACCAGAGCTCGACGTCATTGATTTTTTCTCTGACTTGCCCATCTATCTCGAATAATATTTGGCCATATTTTGAAAAAAAAATCCACCCAAACCCTATTAACTCTAGTGAAACAATCATGTGTGAGTGCCAAAAAAAACTACGTGCCTTTCTTCAAAAATATTTATCCATGATCTTGAAATTTCTCCCCAGCATAAGCCTTGAAACCACCATGCAGAAACCAGCATGAGCCTTGAACTTTTTCACAATCTTGAAATTTCTCCATTACAGTAGAAACTAGCGCATAGGGAAAAATGAATAATTTGAGTAGAGGCCATGCCCCTTCAGCCATGACATGAAATCCAATCCTCCATTCATTGTCATAGCTCTGTTCTCAGTTGATCCGTCTTACACTAGTGGTTGGGGTCTTTATTACCGATAATTGGAAGACATCGCCTTCCTGTGTAGCCTGTCTGTTAAGCCACATTTTTTGGGCTTCCTGGATCTCTCAAATTCATAATAATTCATCATAGTATAGAATTTTTTTGACTTCTCCTCATGGAATTATTTCAAAACTATGTTTTCAAGGGCAGATCGATAGAGATGGACCCAAAGCCAAGCAAATATGTAACTCAGGATTGGAACTCGACCTAGGGCTTTTGTCAAAAAAATGGCTTTCATTGTGGATCATGTCATCTTTATCAAATAATCAAATATTGATGATATGTTTATTTGATTTATGAAAGCTCTCACCTTGATCAGCCTCAAACTCCAATTTACCACAAGTTCCTTGGCAACCTATGCCACAACCAAAACCCTAGATCCACACACAACCAAAATAGGAGTAATATTCTTGCATTTCCAAGCCAAAGACAAATACACATATTCCACAAGCTCACAATCCTACAAAATGCAACCTCGAGCCTGAAGTGGGTGTAAATGGTCAAAATACAAATAAATCCCCCATAGTAGAGGCTATATTTCTTGCAAGTGTCCCCCACCATAATGACTCTGTAGGAATGCTTGTCATCTCTACCCACCACGACCATCACAATCGCCTGGGAGGGATCTATGGCCAATAATGACAGAAGAGAAACATTTTCTCATAATTTAATTCCTAGACAAAGAAAGCACTACAAATGTAACATTTTTGCAACAACAAAAGACCTACTCCTTCGCCTGTGGCTGTGTCCAAGTAGCTGTAGAATACTAAAAATGAGGGCTTCGAAGAGTAGGGTTCGAAGGAAATAGGAAATGCTTTCTCCTAGTCTAGACCACGACCACAAGTGGAGTTTGTAGTTCCAGATATGCTAGAATATGCACAATATCTACATCATGGTGGATGTCACCATCATTAAGGCTTTCGTTGTGCTCAGATTTGAAAGAGCAATATTCAACAGTAGCAAAGGCTAAAATTGGCATCTCTGTAAAACAAAACATTACTCCATAAGGCCACCTGAAACTGTAATGACTACACCAAATAAAATGGATCTACAAAACTATAGAAAAATAAGAAAAAACTAAAATTACCTCCCAAAAAAAATTAAACCATCTGGTTTTTGATCCATCAAAATATGGAGAGCATACTCCCTCAGTAAAAAAATTGAGGAAAAAAGAGAAAAAAAAAAAAGAGGGGGAATTTCCATGAGGGAAATCCCCCCATGAGAAAAAAATCCTCAAGGTCACAGGGCAAGGAAGGCCTGCTCTAATACCATGATGCAATTATGAAATAACTTGATATTATTGAATGAAAGGAGCTTTGCTTAAATAGAAAAGACTTACAATATGATCCATTGGATCATAACTAACTAAGCTAATATCAGTCATTCAACTTTATCCTAGTAATAACTTAGGATATACATATTATTCTAACAAGGGCCTCTCAAAAAGGAGATTGGATAATGCATTGACGAAAGGGTTTATCAAAGTGTTAAGTATATTATTTAATTAATTAAATTTAACCATAAGGTTAAATAATTAATTAATTAATATTTAACCTAAAGTTAAATATTAATAAAAATAATATTAATTTTGAAGTGCCAAAAATTAAATTGCATGAGCGTCGACATCGAATATAAAGGAAAGGAAATATATAAATAAGGCTAAATTGTTTAGCCTAAGTTGATTGTGTGATTCAATGTGCCTCTAAACCATTGCATAGCTCGTGCAACATGACAGAAGGGAGAAGACA
Source organism: Wollemia nobilis (assembly GCA_028583015.1). Taxonomy (NCBI): domain Eukaryota; kingdom Viridiplantae; phylum Streptophyta; class Pinopsida; order Araucariales; family Araucariaceae; genus Wollemia; species Wollemia nobilis. The sequence continues at coordinate 9,927,589 of JAQPPZ010017218.1, forward strand.
ACGCTTGCATGTTATGCGGGGCAATATTTGGTCAAAGGGAAGAAGGGGTGTGTCCCCACTCATCTGAGGTGGTATCCAAGATGGCAAGCAAGGCTTGCACAACACGTAGAAAGGGAGATATCCTGCATTCGATTCATGTGGAGGAGTTTTTGAAAGACGGTGCATGGATTTTGTTTTATTGTTAACGGTAGATATCAAGGAGGGAAACATGTTCTATTGAGTCATGTGGCTTGGCTAGCCCACACGGTATCCTTACCAAGGCTAAGCCACGGGGCCAAAAAGTAGTGCAGGTTCGACTCCTGAGGGAGGCAATAGGCAGTAGCAAAAGGGAAATTAATTTTTTGTTAAAAATTAATTATGCCCTAAGGTCTAATGTGGCTTAGGTATGTGCTAGGGAGTTATAAGGTGTCTCAAATTAATTATATTTTTCATTAAAAGGAGGTATAAGGATTCCTTTTTTAAGTAGAAATTAATATGGCTTGTTTTGTTAATGCATTGAGATAAAAATTAAAGTGAAGTTTTTATTTATTTTTGGGAAATGCATTAATACAAAGTTAGGAGAAATAAGGTGTAAAAGTGATTTGATATTTTTGTATGGTAAAATATCTTTTGAGAAGAGAGTTCATTAAGAGAGCATTTTGATAACTAACCTTGAAAGTGGCACATAAAAATGTGGATGGTTGTAATACATGTCTTGAGGACAATTCTTCATCAAAGCAAATGAGAGGTATGGGCACATCATATTTTGTTTAAAGTGATTATTGGAATGAATGTTGTGAAATACAAGGTGGAGTGAAAAGGATTGTTTGATAAGCATTGTTGGAAATATATGAGCAAGTTTTGTGTGCTTCATGGTTGAATTATTGAGTGAAACTTCTTGAGCATTGGTTTTGAGTGAATGTGCAAACATTAGAAATCATATTTGTGAAAGCAAGAGTGTAGATCAGAAATATAGGTGTCATGTTCTAGATTGAATCTATCTTTGAAAGAGCAATAAAATTAAGACATGTGGAAGCGATAGACTTAATGATTGAGTAGAACATATTGAGTTTTGATAGATTACATCATTCTCTATATGTTCCAAAGGTTAAAATAATTCTAGATAGAATATGTCTAAACTACTTCAAGTTAAAGGAATTACTTTGAAGATTAGACAAAGCATTTGATAGCATTGTGTGTAAGATTTTGAGATTGATTGAGCATATTTTGTGAGTTGTTTTGAGCATGTGTTAGAACAGGTTTGAGCATATACTAGAGAATATTTGAGCAAGTATTTGTGAAGGCTTGAGAGCAGAGTTGAGCAAGCTTTTGTGAAATCTTGAAGGCAGATTTGAGCAAGTCTTGTTAAGACTTGGAGCATTGAGAGCAGGATTGATTGTTGATTTTTTCAAGCTTTATGTCAAGGCTTAGGGTAGATCTAAGCAGAGTTGATTGGTGATTGAATCAAGATTTGTGTTAAGGCTTGAGGATATATTTGAGATAGAGGTTAATGTAGATTTATGAGCAGATTTGTGAATAAAGTTAGAGATGATTTGTGCTAGACTTGGGATAAAGTTTGGTGTAGATTTGAGATAGATCTAAGAGCAATATTTGGAGGTGATAGAGCAGAGGACAACAATATCCAGTGGATAGATATCCATTAGCCATGTTAGTGAGAACAAAGGTATTATATGGAGAGAGATCCATAAGCTAGAGTAGTGGGGGTAGAAGTCTTCTAGAAGATCACCATCTAGACTAGAGGGGAAAAATTTCTCCTGTGGATAGAATTCCATAAACCAAAGCAAGGGGAAAGAGTTCTCTAGTAGAGCGTGATCTGTGAACCAGTTGGAAATATAGAGTTCTTTTGTAGATAGATATCCATGAACTATTTTAGGAGAAAGAGTTAACTTGGATCAAGTTCCACGAACCAGAGAAAAGGGGAAAGAGTTCTCTTGTGGAGAGAGATCCACAAATTAGAGCATAGGGGATTAGTGTCTCCTTTGGATAGAGGTCCATAAACATTGTAATAGGAAAGTGATTCCCAAAGATATTTGTTGAGGAAATTTTAGTAGAAAGATTTTCTCTATGGAGTAGCCCACATTGGGTGAACCACGTTAAATTGGTATCTCTCTTGTGTGTGATGAATTGTGCATTTCTTTGATTATTGATGTTTATATTGCCATTGATAATATTAGATAATATTTTTTGGAAATAAAAGTAAAAGTTGATTTCATACTATTCACCCCCCCTCTTAGTATAAGCCTATGTTCTTCAATTCTATGTATCTTTATTTTATTTTCATTCTTTTATGCTTTTTGTATAATATTGGAGTGGATTGATTTCTTCTATTTGTTTCTAGAAATATGTGTAAATTTCAACATGGTATCAAAATGAAAATGGAGTTGCTTCACTTAATCACACTAAAAATACTACTTAAAGCCTCTAAAATTTCTTTTGAATCCTAGGATAATCTATTTTTAAGTCTCTATATTTTTATACATAAGAGATAAAAAGGTATTTTACCCTATATTTTTAATTCATCTTTCTAAGAGTATTAGAGAAAAATCCAAATTTTTCTCCCTTAAAAAAGTTTTAGAATTCAAAGAGAATATCATGGCTTGCTCCAAATTTGAGATCCATAAGGTCAAAAACTTTAGTTTCTATATTTCTATAGAATATTAATCGAGCACAAAAAATTTGAATTCAAATTCACGTTGTTTCCCACCCATTGGTTCTAGCTTGGAGCCCATACAAATAAGTGTGCACAATCCCCTTCTTCATGGAGAAGGGGTGTGCTCCTATAAAAATTGTAGGGATGTCATTGCATGTAGAGGAAGGAGATATAGGATGCTCTCTCCCCCTAATCTCAATGTCAATGCCCATAATGTACTATTTTTGGTCAAAGGGGATGAATATTTTTGGTTAAATAAGTTGATATGAATATGTAAACTTTTGTTGTTCTCACCTATAGTTTAGTCATGGCATGGTGTGGTGGTTGGTTATAAGCTTGGAAGAGAGTAGGATGTGAGGTCAAATTCCATCCATCACATTTGTCATTATAAAATTAACTAACCTTCTATGAAATACCTATTCATTTCATTGTCAACCACATTGTGGATATATGGATGACAAAAGGTATTTAGGGTAATGGGGGTCTCATGTTTGAATCAAGAATAGGACAAGTTTTTTATTGTTGAAAATGAAATATTTTATGATACAAAATGGGTTTCTTTCCCAAAGGTAACCATGGCAACTTAGTCAACATGTTCTTCATACCAGAGAGACCATAGTTCACACCCCTTTAATGCTCTATACCCATTATGGAGGATGATTCTTTAGTTTATTTGGAAACCAATGTGGCCATTCTTAGGACTATGTATACCAAAATTTTATTTACTTACACCCCTTGCACCAATAAAAAAAATATATCTATCATAATTCCACTAGAAAATATGTTGTGGAAAATATAATTGGATAACACCAATGAATCATAGAAAGCCAAGAAGCAGCAAGTGGGTGGTTATGGTTTTTTAGGGTTTAGGGCTTTAATATTTGTATTTTTAAGTAAAATATTTAGGAGGTAATAACTTTTGCATACATAAGTGTTTTCATATTTTCTCTAAATCACACAATTTCTTGAGCCCTTTTCATGGTGAAATTAATTTACAAACATATTCTAGTGTTAGGGGCCAAATTGTGTAGGGTAGTCCTCAAGCCCTATTGTCCTATTCTAAAAGGACAATTTATCATATATTATGCAATTAGAACCTTTGGTATATGTTTTTTGGGGGATGTAGGTGGTGATAACTAGTGTATATTTTGAGCCTTTAAATGCATATTGGAAAAGGATTAATAATGTGCTTTGGTCAAACCCTCTTCCTCCTTTGGACTATTGATTCAAATTATTCATGAAGATCTAATTATTCATTATCTCTTCTTCCTTTTTCTATTTCTTATCTAGGTACACTTGGAAGTTTATAATAGATATTTTCTTAAGCAGATTCATGCAAAGCCTCTTTTGGTGATAGAAATCAGGTGGCCTACGGGCAAGTTGAAGTTTTTAAATAAGGTGAAGTATGCTATAAAAGGGAAAGCTATGTCTTCAAGTCCTACCTTATGCAACTGTAGAAAATTGAAACAACATATTTTTAGAAGTGGTAATCTTGATTTTTCTTCCTTGTTTAGATTCCTAGTGGAAGTTTTCTTTGGATATGTCTGGGAGTATCTAATAGTGACAATGATGACTATGATCCATCCTAAGGAGATTCTTGTGCAAAAAAAAAATATATAGTAGCATATTTTAGATGATGAAGGGGTTTTAGATGAGGCTACTTCAAGTGTGAAGGCCCATTGGAGCATCCATCATGGGGGAGGAAGATATTATTGTTAGTAATTTCTTCCTCCTTTGCCATTTAATTTATATTATGAAGGGTGTTGAAAGTGTAATCATACATATGGCCAAGGCCAGCATTATGTAATGGAATCTTGTATAGACATGGAAAGCATTGTTTAATTTTATTTAGTTTATTATAATATTTTATTATGTAACCAATATGGGTCACAATTAACCTTGTTATGGTTAAACCCATCTTATATACTTATAAATTGACCATAAATCCCTCCTTTTATATCAGACTAGGTTAAATACATTTATGTAATTTGGGGATTTGGTATTGGTATAAAGACCCACCACCACTCCATCCATTGTATCATATTATTGTGATCCTTATCTATAGATAATATAGTGATTATTTATAGTGCTCAAGAGCATCCACCAATTATATCTTTATTTTATTTTTATGTTTTTATGATTTTTGTATAATATTTGAATGGATGGGTTGTTTTTATTCATTTTTGGAAATACGTGTGAATTTCAACACATTGAAGCATACAAATTATTTTACATTTTTATCATTCTTGTAATTTAAAACAAACATACATAAAAGTTATATAAATGCAATCTCATGTGCTAAACATAGATGTGATGCATTCTAAGTTATCTTATCCAATTAAGGATGACCAACAAAATAACTATCATACAAAATTTGGACACAAGAATAATACTTCAAATTAATCTTCTTATTATGCTTGTACGTAGGATTTTTTTACAATGAAAAATATTTGACTTCATTTGTTGGAGGTTTAATTTTGTAAAAATAGTAGAGATAAATTGTCACCAAGCCTGATCACACTCAAATAATCCCCATATAATACTCTTTAAAAAGCTTGAAATAGTCTACTACAATTGTTGATCTTATACCAAAATCCTCTGGTACTATGTCAGAATCACAGTAGAACCCACAACCTAAATCAGTTAATCAAACCTAGGTGCAATCCATTTTTTGTCTTTCTTTTACCTTTTTTTCTAATTTAGTCTTGAAAATGGAAATAAATTAAGATTGCACCTCCGGGAAGCCTAAATTGCTCACAAAATCTATAGAAGCTCTCAACTTGCGAACACAACCAAGAAAATAATAGCAATTATATTATTGTAGAATATAAAGCATAGCAAATATATTATTGTAGAATATAAAGCATAGAAATTACATTCTTGCAAATAATAAAAGTAGTTACAATCTTGGCCTCAACAAATTTTCTCACACCTCCATACACGCACTCTGCACTATGCAATTCACACCTACCAGGTGCTTTCTATAGCTTCCCTCCCTTGGGCCACTTTATTCAACTATCATTATATTTAATGACTAATGTAGAACTAACAAAAAAAAGTTGATTTATTGCTTTCTTTAATTATTTTTTTTATTGTTTCTTTTATTTTTATTTAAGCTGCTATCTTTTTCTCTTTTTTTTGGGTGATGCAAGATAGCTTTTTCATCCAAATGCTCTTGCATTAGACACATCAGATAAGAGGAAATGTTTCATGAGATTTAGCTCATGAAAATTTTATAAAATATTCAACCATGATATCATACTTAGAGTGTTTCATGTGCTCTCTTTCTCTCGTATGATTCTCTAATGACTTCCACTTCTACATTTTTTTGATGCACCTCTTCTTTCCATGGCTTCTCGTATTCTTTTTCTTTTTATTTAGCCTCGAGTTTCTATACTTCTATTTTCTCCTCATGTAATTTTTCTTGAGTTCTCTTTGACTTCAACCTTCAACTCTTTCAAGGTTGTTGTAACTTCATCTTCCTCTTCAGATATTTTTGGCTTGAAATTCAGCAATATCTTCTACCACCTGCATAAATTTCCTAGCATTCTCAATTGTGTCAAACTATAAGCAGAAGAGTTTATCCTTAAGCTCACCATCTAAGTAATCAACAACATGTCAGATACAATATTTATCTTTACTAACATGCTCTTGGAGGGATATTGAAGGAATAACTAAATAATTGGAACATATTTTTAGGGTCTTTGACTACCTCATATAACTAGTCTAGCCTTTCTAGTTTCCTTATGCTTTAATAACTTTATCATTCCAACTCCTCTTTTCGTCTACTGATTCACATCTTTGTCAAATCGATACAGCTTAGCCTTCATATCAAGAACATCCTCATCCTCATTGCTAGTTGTAACTACAACTCCCTTTAGTTTAACAATGGGTGTGATTTGAGCTCTCATATCTTCTTCCTCTGCTCTAGCTCTCCTTGCTTATTCCATAGTTATATCTTCAATTTTGTCATCGATGCTTCCTTTTATTTCTTGAGAGGACAAATATCCCCTAACTAATTCAAAAACAATTGTTGTATCCACTTCTATAGTTTCTTTGACAATAATTATTGTGTTCACTTCTATAGTTTCTTTCATATCAATATCTTCATTGATGCTTTCTTTTCCATTTTGAGAAATGTCGGTGCAAAATCTACCTTTGGTTACGTTTGCACCCAAGACTTTTCCAACATTTAATGACTATATTTAAAATTGAGATTACTCGCCTCAATCTCCAGAGAAGGTTGGTTCCTTGCTTAGTTGTAGAAAAGAGGGAAAGAGTAGAGTGCATAAATAAAGGAAAATATAGCTATTGCTAGAAACATCAAAGGGGTATAGGTTAGACAACAACAAGGAAACACATACAATTTTTGCAGATAAGCATTCTTTAAACCATAAAATAAGAATAACCAGTTCTTTGGTGCAGATTAAAACAACTGTAAAATCTACTAGAATCATTAACTTTAGAACCAGTGGAACCAAAGCATAGAAATACAGAGACAAAATTAAAATGATTTGCATTCAATGTAATTTATATAGAATTTAACATTCATACATACATGATTAAACACCAATGAGCTAGAAACTAGAATGAGGAGTATTTTATTACTTTCAAAAGTCTCTATACATTGCCTTGTAAACGTCCAAGAGTTGACCCTTTGTTAGAGTTGGTCATCCTATATATACATCTTCTTACAACAAAAAAACTAAAGTTTATTACAATAATATGCCAGTTGGCTCATTCTGGTAAGATGTTGCACAACACCATCAGATCAAGAAGGAACAAAGTAGTGGGATCTTCAACAGTAAATAGTTAATATTTTTCTATTATAGCACACTTGCATCAATCTTCTCAAAGACGTCGTGGCCCAACTGTCTTCCACTCCTTCATCTGGCTTCTCGACCAGTGAAAACTGGTCTAGTCACAAAATTATGACTATTTTCTACCTTCTCATATGTTTGGGCTCTCGGCCAATAAAAACTAGACCGATCATGAAATTCTGACTATTTTTTTCCTTCTCATATGTTTAGGCTCTCGACCAACAAAAACTGGATCAGTCACAAAATCGTGACTATTTTCTACATTCTCATCTTTTTGGGCTCTTGGCCAACAAAATTTAGACCGGTCACGAAATCATGACTATTTTCTGCCTTCTTATCTTTTTTGGGCTCTTAGCTAGAGAAAACTGGATTGATCACAAAATCATGACTATTTGCTAAACTTAGCAAAATTTTGAGAAATCTCTTCACTCCCCTTAGTGTAGTCATTTTGACCTATATTATTGGTGCCTCCTAGGGAATTATGCTGATAGAATATAAGAATCCAAAGCCTTCATCCATTGAAAATCAGAGTAAAAATAAGAACAAAAAGAAAGAAGGGGGAGGGATATAGAACAAAATTTTGTTTCTTCTTCAATGCAACTATTCTTTCGTGGTTTCTTCTTTAGTCAATTTTTTAGCTTCTATTGTTTCCTGACTACTCATTGAGGCTTTGTTGGTCTTCTTTTGTTTCTATAGCTTCTAGATAACCTGATTGTAAGCGATGCAGGATTTATTCTAAGTATCTTCATCTAGGTTAGGAGTTTTCATAAACATATGATATAGATATTCTAACTCTTTGACTTTATTATAAGACAAAACCTTCGACCTCAAGAATAGCTCGTGTAGGCAGGAGTTGATCTAGGTAAGATCTTGAGCCATGCTAAATATTTGACCTTCTTAGACTAGCTCTTCCTAGTTATCTATTTTTTATTCATCCTTTATAAAAACTTTCCAGGAAGCTTTAAGCCCATATTCTTCTAAGATATTTGAATTTTCATCTTAGAAGCTTGGAAGACCACAATTCTCTAATATACTCAAATGTTTCAAAATCCCCTTAGCTTATGCTTTGAGTTCTTGAATTATCTTAGCACTTTCTAACACAATATTGTGCCTTATAAAGAAACTCTTAGAAGCCATTTTGGCTTGGGACCATGCTTCATTTTGGGCTATGTTTCTAACCCTTGCCTGCGTGCTTTCAGCTAGAACTTGTATCTTTGTGTTGGCATTTTTGCCACACTACAGTTAGAAGTCAAAAAAGGTAAAAATCGAGAAGCGGCCATTTTTAGGAAATCAGCCTAAATGAACACCTATGGACTTGAAAATTTATCCAAAGGAGGGGAATTAAAAAAATAGACTTATGGTGAAAGAATCACCCCAATATCCTGAACAAATTGAGAGATATTAAATTTTTCGTCTCGAGAAATTTCTCCAGCACAACTTAAAAATACAATATGAATATTTTAGAGGCCCCGTAGAGGGATGAAAAATGGAAAACATAAATTTTTCATCAATTTTATTTCTTTAGATCTCTTCCCAAGATTTCCAACAATATATTACAATAGACAATCGGGTCAACAAATCAAAAGTTATGGCTCCAGGAAGATGTACCACCGAAAATCCATTTTTGAGCACTTTTGGGGTGAAAATAATAAGTGGGCATCGGTCAAAGTCAAAGTCACCCTAGTGGGGGGGCAAAAATAATTTTTGCCCTTCTTTAGGGTTAATTTCTAATTGAAGACGTCCTGAGGTGAAAATCAAGTGAAATGTGTGCCTTGTGAAGTCAAAGTCAAAGTTGCCCCTGAGGAGGGGTGAAAATCACTTTCACCCTTCTTTGGGGTGAAATCCAAGTTGAGGATGCTTTTCGGGGTAAAAATGATGAAGTGATGTCATCCAAGTGAAGGTTGCTCAAGTCAAAGTCAAAGAGAATTTAATGAAGGCATCTGCCAATATAATTTCACCCCATTTTGGGCAGAAATAATAATTTCACCCAGGTTGGAGTGAAATTCCTAAAATAGCATCTTTAAGCTCCAGTCAAAGTCAAATCCATCCCGGGTAGGGGGTAAAAATCATTTTTGCACCTCTTGAGGGAAAAATCAATCATTTTCGCCCATTTTCTTGCAGAAGTCGTTTTCATTCCATTTTTGGGTGAAGTTCTCTAGTTTTTGGGAGAAATTACTCAAGATAGGGGCAAAAGCAAAACACCAAATTGCTTGAGTGAAATAAATTCTTGCCCCCTCCCTCCAACAAATTTTTCCTTCGGAGGTGTCACTGTTCCTGATATTTTTTAGGAAAGATCAAAGACTGGTGGAATTTAATTCCTAAAGAAATAAAATTAATATTTCCATTATTCTTGTTGAAGAGATTCCAAGAGTAAATGCTATGTCCTAGATTCTGGTGCGATCCTATTTATTTTCAAGGCACCCTCCATTGATTTTATTCCTTTTCAAGATAAATTTAATTTTTGTTGGGTCTCCCCTAGCGAAGATAAGATTTCGAGGCATAAAGTGGTGAGATGGTGTCCAGAATTTAATATCCAAGCTCTCGATTTTTGCATGATATTACTGAGTTTCAATGCACCGAAATTTGGAATGTTTTTCCTATCATCCATCTCTACTGATTTCCTAGGTGCACTCCACAAAAACAAAATCATCACTTTCTGAAGAATGTTCTGATTTGAGCATTGCCATTATCGAGGAGAAAATTTCTTTGGCTAGTCTTTGACTAGCTAAGCATCTTGTTTTTATTTGCATTTAATTTCAGAGGTGAAATCCTCTATAAATATTAATGAGGGAGGATAAACACTCTACAAAAAAAAACACTTTGAGTTTTCTACATCAATAGAAATACATTCGACTTATGGTTCCTTGAGTAGTGTTGTGTTTGATCACTTTTTGCTTATCACTTCTAATTACGTTCATGTCCATTATTAGCTAAACTTAAATTCTACATATGAATTTAATTTTTTATAAGGGAATGAATATTAAAATGCTTCTTAGAGGTTATCTCTACAAACTATGAGTGGTTCCTATGCCTTTATTTCTATTGTATGTTAATTAAAACTTAATTTGAATTTTAGTTGTTAGGTTATCCCCGCTTGATGTTTCTAGCTCATAGCCATATTTCTCATTTCTTTCTGTCATTTTCCATCTCTTTCCTATTACCCTAAGCTTTAAACCAAATTATATTAGTAAGGGAACTAGCCCTCTCTGGAGATTGGTCCAAAGGACATCTCTTTCCTTTTGTCTTTCAATGTTGGTTGGGTCTAGGATGCACATATGTTATGAACTTAGGCAGATTCGTGACCAACACTTCATTGTTGTAGATAGTCTTGCTTGCAATAAGGTAATAGATGCAGTGAACTTACACAACTCAATATTTCCTTAATCTTGGCTAGGTATAGTAATTTAGGCCTCGCTTTCAAGCCTATTTTCTGTATATAATTGAACATTTCCTTTCTGATTGCACTGGCCTTTTCTTTGGACAATCCATTAGTTTTACTTGTGCCTTCTTGGATTTGTCTCTGGAGATCTTCCACTTGTTTACTCAAAACTTGAATTTTTTTAGTAGCCTTTTTTGCTTCTTCTTTATACTTGGCTACTTCATTGAACCTTTCTTCCCACTTCTTAGCCTCATTTTTTAGAGCCTTTTCAATAGTATTTTGCTCACTCAAGATTGCTTCCAAATATTTCCTTACCTCTTCAACTCTAAGGTATTTCTCTTTGTAATATTTTGTGTTTAAGTATATGGTCCTCATGTGGGCCTAGGATTTTTCCCATTCATCTTCCATAGGTAGCTGAGTGATGTCTTCAGTGACTATCTCAACTTGGTAATCTTCCAGAGTCATTTCCCCTTCAAGCTTTTGTACCAATGACATCATCTTTATTGTTAAGCATTGCATACTGAGGGGATCCAGAGCTACTACCTCTTTGGTATGGGCTATATTCTTGGAGGCTTGAGTGTAGCAGGATTTCCACCAATCTGAGGTTTTTTGGTTGGCTTTATTCATTTTCTTGAGCTTAGAGATGGTGGGGTGACTTTCAGAAGAGGAAGCAGGGATAGATTGAAAGCTAGAGAAATGGGTAGCATGGGGGAAAGGAATGTTGACCAGGGTGGCATCCACATTTAATGGTCCTATGAGGGGATTTGTGGGAGCAGTTGAGGATGCTTTTGGATCATATTGGATTTGAGATACAGGTGGTGGTTGCAATGGTGGGGGTTGTTGATTGGAAGGAGAGGAAACATCATATTTAGGAGTAGAATGGGAAGGGGATTCTATTTGGGATTGAGAATAGGATGAAGTAGAAGAGATAGAAATCATACCTGGTAATTCTGATAAATTTTGCGGATTTGTGCCTTCATTACTCGATGGCTCTTCAACAGGGACTAATTTTTTGGCAAGAATTGATTTCTCTATAGGGATTGACCCCTCGATAGGAATTGACCCCTAGGTAGGAATTGATCCCTCAGCAGGAATTTATCCCTCAACTAATTCATTTTTTCTTGGAGCACTGACATCATTATGTTTAGGGGTTTGTTCTACATTTTCTCCTACATCCTCTATTTCAGAATCTACATTTGTTTCTTCCTACCTACTTTTATTTTGCTTTCCTATTTCCATTGACTCTAATTTTCTTTTTCTGAAGGTGAGAGGCTCATCGTCATTAGAATTTGTGTGATATGTAGAATGGGGAATGAATTTAAGATTCACTTTCTTAGGGATTTATTGTTGCTTTGTGGTAATCCCTTTCCCCTTATCTTGACTTACCTTCTCCATTTCAGCGGTACGATGGTTTTTCTCTAGAGTGCCATGATAGCTAAGTGGAACCTTGTTCTATAGATTTTTTGACCAGGTGGTATAGTGTTGGTCATATCGATAAGAAAATTCATTATTGGGCTTTATTCCCCACTTGGAAGTGCTCATATTAATTTGTACTCTCATCATCCACCAGGTAAGAATTTTGGTTGATGTCCACTCTGGTCCCTTCTTGGACATTCTCTTTATAACCTTTTCTTGCAACACATGTTTTGGATTACCTTTGGGGTTATAATCCATCACATGTTCATAAAAATTGTGCCACAGGGGAAATGACTACATTTGTTCTACATGTCATTGTAGCGTTTCATTTTCTTCGTTATTCTTGCCTTGTTTATCGATTTCTCTATCAAACAAATGAAAAATCTTGAAGGGAGTTTTGATTAAATAAGTCTACATTTCTATGAACTTGTCGAGGGGATCATATTTCCACCTCTATGGTAGTTATACTAACTATAGGTTCTTTAGGACTCGAGTGATTCACTCATGATGTTCTTTCTTAGATACAACTATTTCTTTAAACTAAAAATGCATAAGGCACGTACCCGTTTTACCAATCCTTGTTCTAAACTTACAATTGATGTATTCCATTTGCCTCACATACTCCAAGGTAAACAATAAATTAGTGACATAGTATGGGAGTAAGAAAGGTTTCCCTATGAAACCATACAGTCTGATAACCACCCCCTATATCAAAATGAATCAGTTATCTTCTTCTACATGGGGTGTTGTAAAACATCTCATATTTTCTAGGGGATTCTATGTATTTCCCCATACATCATTTTTAAAGTAGGGCCCAAAAATTCCCTGTTGAAATTGTAGTATGATTCGGTATTTGAAAGCACCATTTTCCATTCATATACTAGTAAAAAATTTCCCTTTTTATCTTTATCAATCGTAGCTATGAAAGAAAATTGCTTTGACTAAAAGAAGAATAAAATCTATACCAGATAAGACAAAAACCTAAAATTCACCTAAGAACCCTTCTGTATTCTAGACAAACCTTCATGTAATTTTTGAAATAGGTAATATGACCAATAGAAGAAAATTGGTACAGTGCACTCATCGAAGAAACATCGTAGAAATTAGAGTTCGAGATTCACTAATCCATTGCAATATACCACTCATGCACCTTTGCATCTGATTCTAGCCCCACCATCATAACTAACATGGAAAATGATTCTTTGTTCTTAAATTTTGATAGGGGGATGGGTGTTTCTGAAAAAGTCCCTCTAGTAGGAGGTTCTAGCAATTGTGATTGCATAAACAACTTAATATTTTGGGTGGGGGTATAGTATTTAGCTTTCTTAACAGGGTCAAATGGTATGGGTTTCAAGGTTGTCTTCCTGTAGCCAATGAAGGCACACATAATAACATCAAGATCCAGGGTAAAAATTATGTCCCCCTTATAATCCCTAACAATTCTTTGCTTGACGTCATAGAACTTTGCCATAGCTCTAATCAACTCAGGGCAAGGGTGTACATGAGTGTATATATACCAGGTGATGAGTGTCATTGAGTCTCATCATTTAATCTCAATGATTTATCAATCCGGGGTGGTGTCCAAGGTTGTCTACGATAGAAGGCTAGGGCAGAGTACAATTCAGGCATTCAGATTTCAAGCATTTATTGGTGAAGCAGATTTTGGTTTAGCCTTTTGGTGTCACACTAAACCTAGTCTGAAGAATGGAAACTAAAATAAATTACAAGAATTGAAAACTAATTCTAAGTTGCAAGAATTGAAATCTAACTACAATTGCAGGAATTGGAATTGCTAAATTGAAAGTCTAATCTACTCTTGCAGAATTTAAATTGTTGAAATGAAATCCTAAGTTACATTTGCAGAATTGAAATCTAGTTACTTTTGCATAATTGAAATGATGCTTGTAAATGAAACTTATTCTAAAAACACCTGTCAATGCCCTGCCACAAAAGGTCGTCAAGCTTCTGCTACAGGAATTGACAACAAAATGAAATATGCTGAAAATGGAAAGTTGCTAAAATAGAAAGCAGGGAAAACATGGAAAGCAAAGGAAAAATGCGTAATATAATTTGTCAGCTGACATACACACAAATGTTGTACACAAACATAATAGAAAACATAAATCACATAATACAAAATAAAAACAAGAAAATGAAATCTGGCAAGCAATCTATTAATTCTGCTATGATAAAATTACAGATTAAAACCTGCCATAAAATCCCTCCTTCTAGATCTGAAAGTGGGCCCATACTTCCTGATCTAGAAGGAGGTGAAAATCACTCCTTAACTAATTAACACTCAGAACAGAAAATGATAAAATAGCTGCACTTTTATTGATGACAGAACATGTTGAAAACTATTACAGAAAATTATTGTACAGTCCTAATTGCTGCTATTGAAAACTCTCCTCTATTCTAATTCCTAAATGGCTCAACCAAGGAGGGAGCTATGTTATTTATATAAATATTTACAACATATCCCATGCTCAAATCAACCTATGTGCTGCTTTACAGTGATTTGCCAATAATTTTGGATCTAAAATAAATGCAAATATGGACAACTTGTGTTGTAGTAGTAGTCATTGGCCCTTAGAAAGCATCTTCAGTGGTGGGAGTACATGGGAGAAGTCTAGAAATATCTCACACATCTTTCTTCACTTCAGAATATGCCATTTCTATCTTGCAAACAACTTCCTATTATGCTGCAATTATTTTTGTGTTTATCCTAGAAGAGGATCAAAATTGATCTTTTCCATGAATGGTGGCTTTGGACGGCAAGGATGGCAAAATCAGATGGGAGATATTTTCCCTTAACCTTCTCAACCTTCTTTCCCTTTTTCCATCGTCAAAAATAGTCAAAAAGTCAAAAAGCACTTTTCTGTTCTCATTTCGAAGATAAGTGGCTCATTTCGAAGAGATTGTATTTCTCATTTCGAAGATGTCTTGTTCATTTCGAAGATCTTCGGAATGAACAACTGTGTGCTCTTCAAATGATTTTAGCTGCATTTCTCAAGTGGATTAGCCCTCAGGATCAGATTGCAATAGCCTTCATTCCTCTCCATGTGTGAATTCCATGCCTTGCCATTCATTGGTAGCTTGCTGGAATTTACATGGTAAATTACTGCATTTTCCAGTTTTATTACACAGTTGTAAAATATTGGCATTTCTTGCAAATTCAAACAAATTAGAACATGGAAAAATTATTCAAATATCAACATGAAGGAGTACATCAAGTTGCTACTGAATTTATACACTTCATTCACCAAGTAACCATGTTGAAATAGTGCAACAGTGCTGCACAATTGCCCCTGCTCTGTTATACCCTATTGCTTGCCTATTTAGACCATGTGGGAATGCTTCTAAATAGGTCAGATGTCTTCTGTAGTCCTTCTGAACTCATTCCATCCATATCCTCATGCTTTGCTTGACAACTTCAAGGTGTTCCTATAAAGTAACAGCTTGCTGATTTTTATATGGCTATTTTTTTAGATTTTCAGATTTATGACAGTCCTAAACTTTTGGCTTCAATGTGGATTTGAAACAAGTTGAAGGGCAGGAAAACATTCAAAAACCATTGAGAAGTTAATGGATATCAACATACCACATTTGGTTAATTGAAATGCATGTTCTTACTTGCTACTTAATCAAGCAAAATCAGTCACAAAATGCTGAAAATAGTCAAAAACAGAGATATAGTATTCCTAACATAAAATCATGTAAACACTTAACAAATAGTATATTTTAGTCAACTATTTGGCAATTAACTTATCATATGGTAGTCAAACATTATGCAATAATGAGGCACTTTTGGGCCTCATCATCCCCCCAACTTGAACTGATGCATGCCCTCATGCATCTTAGTAGGCCATAGTAATATGCAGGTTTTATTCTTGTGAACAACATCCTTTGCTACCTGCTAACTGAGAAATTCCTCCTTGCTGCACTATATCAAGTATTTTGCAATTAAGCACATGTATGATTCTTTTTCTATCTTTCTACAAGTTTTAGTGTTGCAAGGTACCTCTTAAAGGCTTGATATCATGTGATTCATCTTGCAATAGTCTTATTGTGGAACCATATTTGGCAGATGCACTACTACTGATGGAATTTTCTATTCTTAACAACATTTCAGCCTGAATGCTTATTTTTGTTGTTTGCATATTTTGAACAAAATTGATAAAATTTTTGGATTTGAAATGCTTGAGGGATGTACTTACTTGTGGTAGAGCCTTATAAACCTCAATATTTGATGTACCCTACTCTTTTTGCTATTATGTAGCATTTTTAGCAATTTTGGTACAGTTTCTGCTCATTTCGAAGATATCCTGCTCATTTCGAAGAGATTGTATTTCTCATTTCGAAGATGTCTGCTCATTTCGAAGAGATTATATTTCTCATTCGAAAAGACTGTATTTCTCATTTCGAAGATGTTTATTCATTTCGAAGATCTTCAAAAAAATGCAGAAATGACCTCCTATGCAAAAGTTAGCTACAGATTCTATTGTGGGTCCATCTCTAGAGTGTATAAGCCTTCCATAACATCAAAAATCCCTTCTTCATCCTTTTGTTTAGATGCTATTCTTTGTTTTGTATGTTGTTGTTTTATTCTAGTAGTACTAAAATAGAACCTTCAGGTGCATTTTGTTGATTATCCTCCTTCAATTTATCAGACAATTGTGAGATATAAACTTGCAGTTCTCCTTCTAAAATTTGCCCTACAAATTGAAATAGAATTGCTGCCATGTCTGTCCCAAAATCAGGTTTTTGCATAGTTTTGGAATTTCCATGCAATTAAGGGCATAAGGGGTGTTTCTTGACATCTTGAACATGTTCCTTTTTCAACTTGTCAATATTGTATGAATAGTTTATGCCAAATACCGATTATCATACACTAAATGCTAAATGTTTACTATGAATTAAATGCAAGAAACACATACCTTACTGTCCTGAAAATTGGTCATGCACCTTACAAGCTGCTTTTGATGATTGTTAGCAGGCTATCTAAAAACATAAACAAACATAACACATGTGCGGTGTGAGATTTGTACAATGGTGGAACAATGATGGGTAGATCAACAAGGCAATGCATGCCGAAAAATCGGTTTTCATGCAAGCCAACTCAGTAGCGCCTCCAAGAAGGTTTTCACTACTGAATTATTCATTTTTTTATTATTTTTTTCATCATTTTTTTTTTCATTTTTTTTTTCATCTCCTTTTTTTTTCATTTTTTTTCATCAGAAGAGGCTGCCATTTCTGGTTTTCAACCAACTTCTGTCCTTTTTTTTTTTCAAGTGCTTCAATGAGAGAGAACATCTCTCACTCTTATTTGGATAAGACCAATCCTTATTCTGCAAAAACATGTCAATTGTTGTATGAAAACACCATCTCTTTCTGTTGAAACCTGCAACATTGATGCAACCTTCCTTTCTAGATGAGCAGTAAGAATCTTCTTACATCATAATTGCCTCCTTATTGCTGGAAATGAAGTATTGGCTCCATTGTTCCTCTTCCTTGCTGAAATTGATGCTTGTCCTCATGTATCCCCATTTTGTGGGACATGCCTTTGCTGCAATTTTTTTCTCTCTCTTTTTTTTTTTTTTTTTTCAATTTTTCTTGTCTTGCTTGTACCCAAGAAGGAAGTTCACAAACAAGACTATTCTTCTTTTTGCTTTTCTTGTATTTTTTTTTTTTTGTCAAACTTTTTATCATCACTCTGAATCTGATATTGAAGAGAAATTCTCTTCCATTATGTGTACATCCAATGGAATCTCCTTCAAGAACTCCTCCTTAGTTAATGGTGCATGGTATACCCGAAGGCAATGTCCATTCACCACTAACATCCTCCATGAATTACCAATGGGAGAAAGAAGCACTACTCCATATCTAAAAACTTCTTCAATCAAGTGTTGTCCATGCCTCCTAGTCTACAAAATCTTGTCAATCTATTCTTGAAACAATTAAATACCAATTCCCAAAAGATGTTAAGTGCTTACATCAAGATAAAATCTTGATATACCCTTGTAATTCCATGTAAAGGGATTGAAATATTGTTTCAAAATAGCAACAATTTTGCTTTTTGTTTATAAGTCAGCCAGCTAATAATGTTCAAGAATTTTCTTGGCTGCACTTCAATTTGTTTCATTCCTAGGAGGACAAAATTTACCCCTTTGTAATTTCTTACTAAGGAGTTCAATGGAAGTAAATTTTCTATGTGCAATTTTTCTAGTTTTTCTCCTTTATCCAAGGCTAATTTCTGTGTGTTTGGACTAAAGGTTTTCTGTGTATCTCCATTGATTTTTGTCTCTTCAAGCTCAAGTAAGTTCTTGTTTGAGCACAGTTGGATGTTGCTGCAGTCAATAACATTTCCTACAGGTTTTTTTTTATATACCAGATTCAGCTACATAGACAGGGGTTGCCTATCCTGTATTATTCAGACTGATCACAGGTTGGGCTAAAAAAAGAAATATTTTTGGTTTGCACAATAAGACAAGAAGTGTACAACTTTAGCAGATCAACTACTTGTCAAGTAGGATCACCTCTAATGAGATCAACTATTGTCTATGTAGGCTAAGAATTGCTAGGTTGTGGTTTAGCGTGGTAAAATCCTAACAATATTTAAGTAATAATGGAAAACTCTAGGATCATCATTAAGTTGTAAACTCCTATTTTGATTGTGCAAAAGTTTTTGTGATTTTTTTTTTAGCTTACATAGACAGGGGTTGCCTGTCCTGTATTATTCATATTGGCCACAGGTTGGGCTGAAGGTGGTGGTTGATTTACTTGCCCTATTTGTTGTTGTTGGGATCTCTCTTTGAGAAGAATTCAGACTAGGCAACAAATTTTGCATCTCTGAGTTGTGGAAGTAAATGGCATTCATCAATGATATGTCCCTGTGAACAAATGCTACAGGTAGCTGATATGGCTATTTTGTTCAAGGGATAGTCTTGTATATCTACCATGATATCTTTCCAACACCTAGTACAAATTTGTTTATACTACCCTGATGATATGGATATAAAAATGGCAGTACTAGCAGATGGCTCTTCTAAATTTTTTAAGAGATCTTATGTTTCTTGATAATGAGGATGATGAATTCTTTCTATTTTTATCAAGAATTTCAAACATAGGCAATTTAACCCCCAAGTGTGAAGATCACCTCCCTGTGGTTGCTTGTTTTCTAAATGGACTGAAATGCAACTATCAATAATTATTATTTATACCAGCTATTTCATTCAGATTTTACTCTAAACTTCATAAGTTAGCACAATAATAATTATTTGACTACTTTTACCCTCTAACAACACCATGATCCCCGACAACGGTGCCAAAATGATGAGTGTCATTGAGTCTCATCATTTAATCTCAATGATTTATCAATCCGGGGTGGTGTCCAAGGCTGTCTACGATAGAAGGCTAGGGCAGAGTACAATTCAGGCATTCAGATTTCAAGCATTTATTGGTGAAGCAGATTTTGGTTTAGCCTTTTGGTGTCACACTAAACCTAGTCTGAAGAATGGAAACTAAAATAAATTACAGGAATTGAAAACTAATTCTAAGTTGCAAGAATTGAAATCTAACTACAATTGCAGGAATTGGAATTGCTAAATTGAAAGTCTAATCTACTCTTGCAGAATTTAAATTGCTGAAATGAAATCCTAAGTTACATTTGCAGAATTGAAATCTAGTTACTTTTGCATAATTGAAATGATGCTTGTAAATGAAACTTATTCTAAAAACACCTGTCAATGCCCTGCCACAAAAGGTCGTCAAGCTTCTACTACAGGAATTGACAACAAAATGAAATATGCTAAAAATGGAAAGTTGCTAAAATAGAAAGCAGGGAAAACATGGAAAGCAAAGGAAAAATGCGTAATATAATTTTTCAGCTGACATACACACAAATTTTGTACACAAACATAATAGAAAACATAAATCACATAATACAAAATAAAAACAAGAAAATGAAATATGGCAAGCAATCTATTAATTTTGTTGCAACAAAATTACAGATTAAAACCTGCCATAAAATCCCTCCTTCTAGATCTGAAAGTGGGCCCATACTTCCTGATCTAGAAGGAGGTGAAAAGCACTCCTTAACTAATTAACACTCAGAACAGAAAATGATAAAATAGCTGCACTTTTATTGATGACAGAACATGCTAAAAATTGTTACAAAAAATTGTTGTACAGTCCTAATTGCTGCTATTGAAAACTCTCCTCTATTCTAATTCCTAACTGGCTCAACCAAGGAGGGAGCTATGTTATTTATATAAATATTTACAACATATCCCATGCTCAAATCAGCCTATGTGCTACTTTACAATGATTTGCCAATAATTCTGGATCTAAAATAAATGCAAATCTGGACAGTTTGTGTTGCAGTAGTAGTCATTGGCCCTTAGAAAGCATCTTCAGTGGTGGGAGTACGTGGGAGAAGTCTAGAAATATCTCACACATCTTTCTTCACTTCAGAATATGCCATTTCTATCTTGCAAACAACTTCCTATTATGTTGCAATTATTTATGTGTTTATCCTAGAAGAGGATCAAAATTGATCTTTTCCATGAATGGTGGCTTTGGACGGCAAGGACGACAAAATCATATGGGAGATATTTTCCCTTAACCTTCTCAACCTTCTTTCCCTTTTTCCACCATCAAAAATAGTCAAAAAGTCAAAAAGCACTTTTCTGTTCTCATTCCGAAGATAAGTGGCTCATTCCGAAGAGACTGTATTTCTCATTCCGAAGATGTCTTGTTCATTCCGAAGATCTTCGAAATGAACAACTGTGTGCTCTTCAAATTATTTTAGCTACATTTCTCAAGTGGATTAGCCCTCAGGATCATATTGCAATAGCCTTCATTCCTCTCCATGTGTGAATTCCATGCCTTGCCATTCATTGGTAGCTTGCTAGAATTTACATGGTAAATTACTGCATTTTCCAGTTCTACTGCATAGTTGTAAAATATTGGCATTTCTTGCAAATTCAAACAAATTAGAACATGGAAAAATTATTCAAATATCAACATGAAGGAGTACATCAAGTTGCTACTGAATTTATACACTTCATTCACCAAGTAACCATGCTGAAATAGTGCAACAGTGCTGCACAATTGCCCCTGCTCTGTTATACCCTATTGTTGCCTATTTAGACCATGTGGGAATGCTTCTAAATAGGTCAGATGTCTTCTGTAGTCCTTCTGAACTCATTCCATCCATATCCTCATGCTTTTCTTGACAACTTCAAGGTGTTCCTATAAAGTAACAGCTTGCTGATTTTTATATGGCTATTTTTTCAGATTTTCAGATTTATGACAGTCCTAAACTTTTGGCTTCAATGTGGATTTGAAACAAGTTGAAGGGTAGGAAAACATTCAAAAACCATTGAGAAGTTAATGGATATCAGCATACCACATTTGGTTAATTGAAATGCATGTTCTTACTTGCTACTTAATCAAGCAAAATCAGTCACAAAATGCTGAAAATAGTCAAAAACAGAGATATAGTATTCCTAACATAAAATCATGTAAACACTTAACAAATAGTATATTTTAGTCAACTATTTGGCAATTAACTTATCATATGGTAGTCAAACATTGTGCAATAATGAGGCACTTTTGGGCCTCATCACCAGAAAAGTTAAGAATATTAAGGAAAAGTGTTTGGGCATGAGGGAGTCACCTTTTTAGCTACTCTAGCTAACACGTCCTTTCGGATATTTTCTGGGTTTCTCTAGGTGATGATTGTATATGTTATCATAGCATCCAGGTCTACAAACTTGACATTATTTTCTTCCTTCTTATGTGTTTTTTTAGTAGTTTAGGAAGATCCTATCATGGTTTCTTGTAGAGGTGCCACAAAAGGTTTTTGGGAAAGGATCGTGTGAAGCTGAAGTTTTGAGTGAAATTGGAAACATATTTTGCAAAGAAACTCTTTAGAATAGAAAATGTGCAAGAAAAAAGGATTCCATGACATAAATAAGGAGTGCATGCATGATTTAGGGCACCATGCAATAATTGTGGTAGGTGGTGCATATTTGTGAATAATTTTGAACGTTGTTGGGGGTCTTGTTTCATGTGCCACCTTCTTGAAACCAATCACTATGCATCGTCATTTTATTTAGACCAATAATTTTGCATCACCTTTCCTTTGGACTAATAACTTTGCATTATGGTACTTTGAATGGAGCAAGTTTAAAATTTCAAAAAAATGACTTTCCCACCAAATAAAAAAGTGTCGCTATTTGAATTTTACTGGGGGAGTCATTACGTCGTGAAATCATGACCATTTTGCTTGAAGTGGCCTTTGAATTCCAAAATATCATGAAATCATGACCAATTTGCTTTAATTGGTCTCTAAATGCCAAAGTGTCATGAAATCATGACCATTTTTCTTGAAGTGGCCTCTGAATGCCAAAGTGTCGTGAAATCGTGACCATTTTGCTTGAAGTGGCCTCTAAATACCAAAGTATCATGAAATCACAACCAATTTGCTTGAAGTGGCCTCTATATACCAAAGTATCGTGAAATCACAATCAATTTGCTTGAAGTGGTCTCTAAATGCCAAAGTGTCAAGAAATCATGACCAATTTGCTTGAAGTGACCTCTGAATGCCAAAGTATCATGAAATCATGATCATCGTGCTTGAAGTGACCTCTGAATGCCAAAGTATTGTGAAACCATGACCATTGTACTTGAAGTGGCCTCTAAATACTAAAGTATCATGAAACTATGATAATTTTTCTTGAAGTGGCCTTTGAATGCCAAAGTGTTATGAAATCATGACCATTTTGCTTGAAGTGGCCTCTGAATACCAAAGTATCACAAAATCATGACCAATTTTCTTGAAGTGACCTCTGAATTCCAAAGTGTTGTGAAATCATGACCAATTTGCTTGAAGTGGCCTCTAAATGCCAAAGTGTCATGAAATCATGACCAATTTGCTTGAAGTGACCTCTGAATGCCAAAGTGTCATGAAATCACAACCATTTTAGTTGAAGTGGCCTCTGAATGCCAAAGTGTTGCAAAGGGGGGTAAATTTTGGAGCTTACTTAAAATATAGCTTTATATGGAATCCATTAATAGGGATAGATTGCATTTACCTTGCTCATCTTTCATATGGAAGGATTTTTATTATTTTTTTGTTGTTATCTCAAAAATTCCTTCCCAAAAAGCATCAAATTTTTGATGATTTTTGGGTTTCACGTTTTTCCTATTCCACCTTAGAACCAGCTCTCTCACTTTAAATTTCCTAAGAGTAGCCTTTTTGTTGAACCATTTCTTCCCATTTCCCATGTGTTTCTGATAATAATTGTAAACTTGTTCTTTATGTTCTTCTAGTTGTAAGAGTTGTATCAACCTATTTTCCATTGATTCTACTTCGTCCATGCCAGTTTGATTGAGCAGTTTTAAAGTAGGTATTTCTATGTGTATAGAGCGAAAAACTTCCTTACCATAGAACAATGAGTAAGGAGATGTATTGATCGATTTCTTGATTGTAATCATGTAATTCCATAACGCCTGATTTATCAGAGAGTTCCAACTCCTCTTCTTGTCTCTCAGAGTTCACTTTAGAATTTTGAGTAGGTTCTTATTTTTTGATTTAGCTAAGCCATTTCCTTGGGGATAGTAATTTGAAGAAGTCTTCAAATAGATCCCGTATTTACTAGAAAAATCAATAATTTTAGCACCTATGAAATACATGCCATTGTATATGACCAATGTGTCAGGGATACCAAACCTTGTTATTAAAATTTCAATGAATTCTATCACAACTTCTTGATCAACTTTCTTAGTAGGTACTACTTCAACCCACTTAGTGAAGTAGTTAGTGGCAATCAGAATATATTTATGCCCAATAGATGAGTTAGGTTCTATTACCCTAACAAACTCCAAGCCCCATTTCTAGAAGGGTTCTTCAACCTAAATAGGTTTTAAAGGAATTGAAGCATTTATATTCCTCCCAACATATCTCGGGAATTCTTCATAATTTCTAGTTTCTCTATATGTGTTTGAGAAAATAGATGGTCAATAGAAATTGGTTCTAATTATTTTCAAAGTTGTAGTCCTTCTTGAGTAATGTCCACCTGATGGACCTCCATGAAACTCCTCCAAAACCCTTTGCTTTCGATTATATTTTATGCATAAAAGTAATACATCATCCAGATTTTTTTGTATAGTCCTTCAAGTAGTAAGGTATACTTCAAAGCTTGTATCTTGTATCTTCTTCTCTATGAAGCATTTAAACCTACTAGAAATTTTCCAGTCTAAAAATATTTTATCAATTCATCAGCCCAATCTGTACTTTCTAAAGGTTGATCATCTTCTAGAATTGGTTCTTGCACTTGGCAAGCTACATACTCCGTTGAGGCTTTTTTGGTGAGTTCTTGACATAAGGCTATGCCTCTCACTAGCTTGGTTGGGTGAATTTCAACATCATATTATTGTATCTTTGATGCCAAACCAGCTATTTTCTTGTCAAGCTCTCTTTGTATAATGAAGTTCTTGACATCAGGGTGAACCACATACACAATAGTTCTACTCTGTGAAAGGAAGTACCTAAATGTTTTTAATGATTTCATGACTGTGTACACTTATTTTTCTGTGAAGTTGTATTTTTCTTCATGTTCTTGCATGGTATGACTTAGGAAGGCTATGGGCATTTCTTCATTATCTATCCCTTTCTAATTAAGGACTACAGTGTAACTCTCTTGTTCACCTATAGCATATAGAATGAAACCTTTAGAGTAATATGGATTCACTAGGATAGGTGCTTGGGCTATCTATTCCTTTATAGTTTTGAAAGGTTTATTTCACAAGTCTATCCATTTAAACTCAACATCTTTCTTCAATAGCTCAATCATAAGCTTGACAATTTGTGCAAAGTTTGCCATGAACTTGTGCACAAAGTTGATCTACCTAAAGAAGGATTGTAAACCCTTCTTGCTTAGAGGTAAGGGGAGTTCTAGCAGTGCTTTTAATCTCTTAAGGTCTATAGCCAACCTAGCTTTAATAATAATATGACCAAGCAAGATCCCTTCTTCAACTACGAATATAGACTTCTTGGGATTTAGAGAGATACCTAACTCTATGCATTTCTCAAAAACTCTCCTAAGGTGTTCAATGTGATCTTCTTTATGGTAGGATAAAACTATCATATCATCCAAGTAAATCGTTATGATCTTATTTACAAGCTCCCCAAAAGCCACATCCATTGCTCTCTAAAAATTTGCTCCGAAATTGGATAATCCAAAGGGAATCCTTTGGTAAGAAAAGATTTCCCATTTTATGGTGAATGTGGTTTTGTATTGGTCTTCATATTTGACCATACCTAGTTGTAATTGGGAAACCCATCCAATAATGAGAACCTCTCTATCCCTGCCATAATATGTAGAGTTTGGTTAATTTTTGGAAGTGGATAGTGATCTTTCAATGAATATTTCTTTAAATTTTTGAATTCCACACATAGCCTGATGTCTCCATTCTTCTTCTTGACCAAAACCAGGTTAGCCACCCAATTAGAGTGTTTGATAGGATAGACAATTTTGGCCCCAAGTAGTTTCAGCAGTTCTTGTTTCATCAAGGCTTCAATTTTTGGGTTTACTGGTCTCTATTTCTGCTTGAAGGGTTTTGCACCCTCTTTGAGCTCAATGGTATGTTGTATGGTTTCTTTTAAGTATACTTTCAGATAGCCATAAGTCCAAGCTATGATATTGAGGAATTCTTTTTATAGTCCTTGAATTTGATTCAACTCTTCTTCTATACAGTTTACTCCTACTTTGATAAATGTTTTTGGTTCTAACTAAACCTCTTTGTATTTGTGTTTTTCAACCTTCATCTTGTGACCATTAGGTATGTCATTGTTGTTGAACAAAATTTTGAGGGTAATCAATCCTTTAGGGATATGATTATTTTTTAATTGGATCATACCTTCATCTTCTTCGTCTTTTAATACTTTATCACTTGAACAGTTTATTTCATGGACCAAGAAGTCCAATATCTGTTCATCACTCTCAAACACCTACCAAAAATTATCTTTGTCTAGCACAAAAGGCCTATATATTAGTCTAACTATTTTAGACTTTTAGATGGCATTACTTATGGGGAAGAAATTGACACCTACTGATGCCAATAGATCAACATGAGTATTTGTTTCCCTAGGGATTTCTTTAATGTTTAAAGCTTCAAAATCTTCAAGTAGATCCCAAAATTTATTTATGTAAGCTTTGAGGTAGTGTTACTTACTAACACATTTCTCAATGACTTGGTTTACTATCAATTTTGAGTCTCCATAAATCTACAATTGTTTGATCCCCAACCTCTCAGCTTTCTTAAGGCCCAGACAAAGTGGTTCATATTCGACTACATTTTTGGTACAACTCCAAGTTAATCGATAGGAGAAAATATTTTCTTCACCTATTGGGGAGATTAATACTATGTCTGCTCTAGCTCCATTCTTGCATCTAGTGCCATCAAAGAAAATTTCCCACATTTTTTTGGTAGATGGGTCTACTTCATGCAAAGGGGTGAGATTACTTTTCTTAGGTTTCATGATTGAATAACTTCTAAGTCTTGTTTCAATCATGGCATTGAAATCTTGGAGGGAGAATTGGTCTTCTTCTTGTAACACATCTAGAGATTCTTCCATCAAGTTCAAATATTCCATCTCCTCAGTCATTATGTTTACTATAGTGGTATGTCTTCCTTTTTCTTCAATCTTTTTGATATGGAAGGTAGATGGTTTTTCATTGAATATCTTCACTCTTTTACCTTTGAATGGGATTTCTAAGTGTGAGTAATCCATGGATAGGTATCCTCCTATTTTAGTTGTGAATTCTCTGGATAGACACATACCAAAATAAGGTTCCAAATCCACTACAACAACCTCTTGTATAACTACAAGTTGAGGTATTATGTGTAGAACTATAGGATATCTTTTATCACCCCCATGATTTTGACTAGATTCCCATATAACTGTAAAACACTTGGGCTAATTTGGGTGTATTACATCCCCATGATGTCACACATAGCTTTTCGTATTACAGTAGCCGTAGTTCCTGAGTCTATCATACAGTTATGAACCACCCATCCTTCCATCTGGAGGGACAAATAGAAATGAGGGTGTATATTTTTTTTTGTAGCAAATGTCAAACTGGTCTAAGCCAAATTCAATTGAGCTGGTCTTAATTTTTTTTTTTATGGACCTTAGGGTTTCTTGTAACAAGTCAACTTGTCCTAAAATTTACAATGCATCATACATACTCGCTTTAGAAGAAGTCTTCTTCATTTCTTCCACTATATTGAAAGGTAGTGGATCGATGCTTTTCTCATTTTCTTTTGCAAAGGTGTCATACTTGTTACTATATCCTTGAGTGGCATCTATCCTTTGACACTTGGTCAAAGAGGGATATCTCAATTTATCTCTTGCCTGCTCCTAAGTTTTAACTTCCTTTTGTAGTGGGGCTTCCTTGTGCTTCTTCATTTCTTTCTGACCTAGGCTTTGGGGTACCTTTTCATGGGAGACTCTTTTCTCAACCTGGTTTCTCACAGGTGAAGGTACTTTTAGGGGATTAAGCTCTTGGGAATTTACCTAGAGGGTTTTCTTCCCTGACCTGGTCAGAACAACTACTTGCTCTACTGAAGGCATCATTAGATTATGGATTTCTTCCCTAATCATGTTTACTTTTCCTTTATGAGTCTTTTCTACTCTTTCAATAGTTATCTTCTGGACATAATATTGATGGATCATACATAAATTTTTACTGTGGGGATCATTACTTGTAGAAAACTAGAAGTATGATTATATTGAAGGTTTGGTAGGTTCACTATCATCATTAGCGTAAACCACATTTTATCTCTCTTGATTTCTACCGCTTGTGGAAGCTTGATCTCTTGTTACCTATGGAAATCTCCTTGAATGGAAACTTCTCTCTTCTTCTCTTATTTCCATTGAAGATATCTTATTGGTTAGATTTTTCAAAGCCGATTGCAGGTCCAATAAAGCTGAAATCTAAGGATCAGGAGTCAGTAAAATTGATGTATAGGAATTGTAGGAACGACGAGTAATGTTGAGGGGGCAAGGAGTGCTTGTATCACTGGGATAGTAGGTTGTCCGGTCCATTTTGGGAGATCTATATTAGAAGTAGAAGCAAGACTTGGAAAAGTAGTATTAGATGCTTGTGAAATATCTAGGAAGATAGGCATTATCATCTTTGGAGGGAACCATCCAATAGCAATGAGATATTTCTCAGCTTTCTAAGCTTCTTGGAAAATTTCTAGGAAGGTAAAAACTTAAAACTATCTAATAACTATGCTTATATTTGAATTAAAACTCTTAGGTAATAATACATTTCTTGCTTGTGTGTCGATCTCAACCCATCAAGCACTCTCTTCCAAGTACAATTGAATCTGATATTGAAATAAACTATTTCTTCCTAAGGATGCTTCTGAATAACAGTGAACTGATTGAGCAAAGAAAAGGGATCAACTTGTTCATTGAACTCTTCTACCAATTTACCAGTGAGTTGGGCCCAGGTAGCTATAGTTTGGTTAGAAAGTGCCATATACCAGTAGAGCATATTTCCCTTCAGAGAAATGACTAGCAGTATTATCATTACGTCTTCCTTTGTAATGTTATGTATTAGTGCTAATGATGCTACATCTTGGTAGTGTTCATAAGCCATCTTACCCATACCATCGTATTGAGGCAAAGCTTTCAAAATAGCTATGGGGATATGATGTCGGGCTACCAAATTTAGGGGGCCTGAATGATTCCATGTAGGGTAGGGCATATTGGATTGATTTACAACCATTGTAGCTATGATATCGACTAATAATGCAGTAGTATGGGTAGTTGTGCTTAAAAATCCACTAGTAGCAATACTAGGGAGAGATACAGGGGAAGGATTTATCGATCCTGTTGTAACGGTAGATGAAGAAGTTGAGCAAGCAACAAGTATAGAATTAGCTCTGAGGCTATCGAGGTGTAATTCAAAGAACTCAATGGGTTTTTTAGAATTTTTTGCTTTAGATCTGGTTTTCATAAAACTTAATATTTAACCAACAAAATGGATAAAGGATTTTCTTAGGTTTGAAACTTTTGAACGGAGTCACCAAGTGATTGATAAAAAATATGCAGGACAAAGATAACCATCGTAAATTTGGTCTGTATAGATAGTGGTATTGGGTCCCACTAGGCATGCCAAAAACTATTGGTGCAAAATATGCCTTTGGTTACGTTTGCACCAAGACTTTACCAACATTGAATGATCGAGTTTAAAATAGAGAATACATGGCTCAATCTCCAGAGAAGGTTGGTTCCTTGCTTAGTTGTAAAAAAAGAGGAAAGAGTAGAGTGCATAAAGAAAGGAAAATATAGCTATTGCTAGAAATGTCAAAGGGGTACATGCTAGACAATAGCAAGAAAATGCATACAGTTTTTGCAGATAAGCATTCTTTAAACCATCAAATAAGAACAACCAATTCTCTAGTGTAGATTAAAACAATCGTAAACCTACTAGAATCGTTAACTTCAGAACTAGTGGAACTCAAAGCGTAGAAATCCAAAGATAGAATTAAAATGATTTGCATTCAACGTAGTTTATATAGAATTTAACATTCATACATACATGATTAAACACCAATGAACCATAAGCCAAAATGAGGAGTATTTATTGCTTTTATAAGTTTGTATACATTGCCCTATAAACATCCAAGAGCCGACCTTTTGTTAGGGTCGCTCATCCTTATATATATATATATATATATATATATATATATATATATATATATATATATATATATATATATATATATATATATATATATATATATATTCTTACAATAGAAAAACTAAAGTTTGTTACAACGACATGCTAGTTGGCTTATTTTGGTAATATGTTGTACAACACCATTTGATCAAGAAGGAACAGAGTAGTGGGGTCTTCAATGGAAAATAGTTAAGATTTTTCTATTATTGCACACTTGCATCAATCTTCTCAAAAATGACGTGGCCCAACTGTCTTCTACTCCTTCATCTGGCTTCAGAGCGAAAACTGGACGGATTGCGAAATCGTGACTATTTTCTATACTTAGCAAAATTTTGAGAAGTCTCTTCACTCCCCTTAGTGTAGTCATTTTGACCTACAAGAACTTGACTCTTCTTCAACCTTTTCATTATTTGTTAGTATATCAAGACCTTTTATCTTCCTTGTAATTATATTACGTGAAGATGCTCCCTTTCTTTGTGTAGCCTCCATCACATCTAATATGGCTATGATATATCTCAATATCTCAACTATATCAACATCGTTATGTGTTCGTGTCCTTCCAATTATATAGCATCTATATGCCATAACTTCTCTAACCTAGCTCTGATACCGTATGATGCAATCATGTATGTGGAAACCAATTAAGGTTGCACCTCTAGGCAGCCTAACTTGCTCACATGCTCTGCAAAAGCTTTCAACTTATGAAAATAGTTGAGAAAACAATAGCAATTATATTCTTGTAGAAAATAAAGCACAACAATTACATTCTTGTGAATAATAAATAACAATTACAATATTGGCCTCAACCACTTTCCTCATACCTCCCTACACACACTCTACACTATACAATTCACACTTAATAGTTGCTTTCTATAGTTGCCCCCCCTTTGGGCAACTCTATACAATTATCATTATATTTAAAGGCTAAAGCCTAACTAACCAAAGATAGCTACTTTATTACTTATTTTATTTTTATTAAAGTTACCACCATTTTTTCTTCTTCTCTTCTCTTTTTTTAAGGGTGGGGGATGTGGGATAGCCTATTCACCCAGATGCTCTTGCATCAATATGCAAATGCACCACTCAAATATTCCATTGAATCATAGTAAATTTATGTTACATGTTCATACAATTCAATCCAACTATTGATGATACACATATTAGATGATCCACTCATATGATGGATTAGTCAACTAGTAGAATATACATGAGTATATAAGATTGATTACAATGCTAATAATAGCTTTTCTTAAACATCTAGTTATTCTTTTCTATATATTGTTTGTGGATTCCATAGTGTGATAAGTTGTTGGAAAAGCTATCCAGATTCATCATATGAAGATTTAAAAGTCCTAACATTTCAAATTTGAGTTTTGGAAACATCCACATGGGTCTAATTATTCTTTTATATTTATATATTTGTCTTTCTATTTTCATAGTTACCTCTTTCCCATTTTTACAATTGCTTTTCTATTTTCCAATTTTTTTCTTTCCTAAGAAAATTCTTTGCATGATGTGCAACCATCCAAAATTATATGGTTGTGGGTATGGTGTGACAAGCAGATTCAGATACTTCACAATGTGATTATAATTTTTTTTACTCCTACTATTAATAATAAAATGTAATGGCTTACCCTTGACCCAAGTCTATGAGTAAAACATGCATTCCTCTTCATGTGACTCCTTTGGTGTGGCATATGTGATCGTAATTATCATATTTGAATCAACTAACACAATCAACTTCCCTTTATCCTCATCCTATAGATGTGTAAGAGGTGGTGCAGTGCATGTTAAGAATTACCTCTTAGTAAATAATGATTGAATTACTTGACTTTACTCCCTTGAATATCGATTGCTCCTATAATAATTGCACCATTTTCTAGTCTTGATCTTTTTGGGGATTTTTATCTTGTGACTCTTTCTTCTACTTCTAATTTTGGTTCCTAGCCTAACCCTTCTTTTCTTGATTCTTGGATTCTTACTATTATCTTTCTTGGGTTGGTACTTGTACTCTAAGTCTTATTATTTGCTCCTTCTTTATTTCTATTTTTATGCTTATGCTCCATTTTGATAGCACATTTGTATGTCTCTTTCAAGACCTTGAATTCAAAGAGATCAATTTTTGCTCAAACATGCCATTGTGTCCCACTATTTCACTTATAGATTCAATGCCTTTTAGTATCTTGAATACCTAGTTTTGTTGCCATGAAATGGAAAGCATTACTATAATATTATATAGACTTGTCCTTACCTTGATCAATTTTTTTTATTGAATATAATGTTCATCATAGGCTCCCATGGGATAATATTAATCCTTTATAGCCTTCATAAACTCATCCCATGTGAACTCTACTTCTTCATATTTATTTTCTTATTTGATCCTATTATAATATGTTTCCCACCAATTTTGAATAGGTAATGAAGCTTTGAAGAGTGCAAAAGTGATTTTCTCACTATCAGTGAATTTATTTATAGAAAATTATGAAGACAACTAATCCAACCAATTTTATATCACATCAATATTACTTTTTCCTTCAAAAATAGGAATGTCAAAATTCACCTACACCATAGAAGGTGTGGGAGAAATGAATGGTGCTATGGTAGTGAGATTGTTTAGAGAAGGAGGTTGCAAATTTTACAACAAAGTCCTTGAAGAATTTTATAAGATCGATTTCTCCTCTCATTCCTCTATTTTGTGAGGGCTTCACTCAACATCTCCTTAAAAGGATCAACAACCTTAGTGTTGATTGTTCTATGTGCCATCTAAGATCATTTGAAATGAGAAGAAAAATAATTAGAGGTATCTCTCATCTAATACTGAAGCTTTCAATATATTAATCTCATATTTATTGGCATAGACTCGAAATATAAACGACTTTGATATCGTTGATGTAAAACTAAAGGTTTTGAGTTATGAACAAACAATAAATAATGCAATTCAATAAAATAATAGAGTACCACAAATCAAAATATAGAAACATATGAGAAGAATAACAAAATGATTTTGTTACTAAAAAATAGAGTATAATGCAAGTAATTTCTAAGAAAAATTTATACATTACTCTTTTTTATATAGTTAGGGGCACATCCCTATTTATACATTGTTTGATGGATTACAAATTCTTTTGAATATGAAATGTCACCAATATGGAAATGTGTTAGTCCAGCTTCCATGAGTTACAAAATGCATATCAAATAAAAATCACATAAAGATGACTTATTTTTTTGTATTTTGTCCTCCAATGATGTATCAACATGGCTAGAGATGCATTTTGACTATGAATATCTAAAAATAGATCATTTATATTTTTAGTAATTACTTTATTTGTAATTTTAATGGCCTCTAGAGATTTTTGTCCTACAATTGTTGGCAACCCTATCTGTAACAAAGTTGCCTATGAAAAAAATTGTTCTTCCTTTAAGCTTCCCAATGTTTTTCTAATAGGTCAAAATAGAGTCTCAAGTACAATGTTATGCCCTCCACAAGATCAATTGTATAGGTCACATGCCTATGATAAATGAAATAAAATTGCATAAAAATGATATGAGTGTAAATCTTAAAATTATAATGAATTTTTTTGTTATAAGTAAATTCATGATAATATGATTTGTTGTATGGCCACATTAATGTGGTTTGTTGAATATTGTAATAATGTGATTATGGTATATCCTAATGGGAAATTATTCAATCTCATATTTCCAACTGAAAAGAAAAGCAATTAAAAAACTTTTCAACATCTCCATAAGCTAATTTTAGCATTAATTTTATTTTGGTATTATAAATTAACATAGAATGTAATAAATTTAATACAAAATGATTAAATTTTAAATATTGACTAAATAAAATTTCTTGCTACAAATATGTTAGAACTATAAATTTAATACTAGTGTACAAAATTAACATTAAAACAATGTGAGTAGTTAGACATTGCAAGCTAATATGATGTGACCACACTTGAGTAGGCTAATGTGTTCTTGAATTGGAGAACACATTAAAAGTGATTACACAAGGAAATCCCAAGGTGTTGTCATGGAACCATGGTGAAGTTTTTAGCTTGTAAATTAAGTATACATGGCTAAAATATGATAGAGAAGACAATCAACTTTAAGATCAAGGAATGGAGATATGTGGATCCCTTAAAATCCTTTGTGTTAACATATATACTTTAATCAATTGAAAAGCATGGCAAGGACATAGAATAGAGATAAAGGGAGGTGGTTTTTTGGTCAAGGATACCTACTAATAAATATTAAAAACAATGACAAATGTATTCATGGAAGACGAAAAATAAATGACAAGGAAGCATAGGAATTTAATAGAGTTTTAGTGGAATTTAAGAGGTGCAATGGAAGAAGGTCATGTGACAAACAAGGAAATAATGTTAATAGAGAATGGCCTTTGAAGGGTTGAAGGAGTTATTAGTCACAACAAACAAAGAAAATAGTGAGTGGGAGATATATATGGATATTTTATATGGAAAACAAAATTGAGGGCCTTAATAGGATGAAGAAGAGGTATATGGTGCCCTAGTATAAGCGTGAACAATGTATGAGAAGAAAGGAAAGGAGGCTTAAGTTGGTTGGTTTTATCAAAGGTGGTAATTGGTAAATTGAAGAAGGATTCATCAAGGGATTGCTTGTCATGGAGGATATTGAATAAGTAATCATAATTTTTTCTTGGCATCAATTCAAAGGATTTAATATTGATCTTGAGATGCAAAACTAATGTTTGTTATGATACTTAGCAAATATCTAACTTATAAGTAAAATTTATGGGCAAAAATACAACAAAATGTCATTAACGGGAGAATTGGATGTAGAGGAAAATATCACTATAAAGGTAGATTCAAGCGGAAGAATGAAAGTGTTCTTCTATCATGTGGAATGTATGTGCATAGAAACATCTATCCCTAACTAATTTAGGTACATTGAATCTATGCAAGATGCAATATAAGGGAGTGGTGAAATAAAATAGCCAATGCAAAAGGGAAATGGGTTGTCATTGATGAATCCACGAGCTCTATAAAGGATATGAGATGAATCAATTGAGGGTTCACAACCGCAAAAAGGGTGATGTCTCCATGAAAATGGAGTACACCCTTGAGGTAAGGTTAAAGGCTTTTGAGGATGTGCAAGAATTCATTTTTAAAAGGGGTGGTTTTCTTAGAATTTGCCTTCATACAAAGGTATTGCTACTAATGGCATTTCATAAGGAAAGCAAAAGTTGGTCAAAGTCTAGGCGAGAGTTCCATCTTGGAATAAACAATCCATGGAGGGTGATTGTGCTAATGGTAATGGATAAGTCTTTAATACTATTGTGGAGTGTCATGCAAAGGATGGGTACCCACCCTTGAAGGCCCTGCCAATAGGCATGGTCTTCTATGTTGCAAGGTCTTTCATTCAAGATAAATAGAGGATATTAGAGAATAATCAAAGTAACCAACGATGGTATTGATTGAGATGCATCATGGTCTTCTATGTTGCAAGGTCTTTCATTCAAGATAATTAGAGGATATTAGAGAATGATCAAAGTAACCAAAGGTGGTATTGATTGAGATGCATCTAAGTTGTTTGTGCTATAAACAAACTTGCAAAACCTATGATAAAAATCATTTTAAGAATTATGACAATGATAGTCCAAGATACTATGAATTGTACTCTTCATTTCAATTATGGACTCATCAAATGTATTCAAGAAACAAAAAATTTCATCCCATTCAAAAGCATAAGAACCTTAGTGATGACTAGTATTTTAATAAATACTAAAAGGACTCTACTTCTAATAGAATAAAATAATCCATATATATATATAAAGTAATGCAAAGTACAAAGAGCCACACTCTCCGAAGGTATAGCAACAAAGAGCCTCCCTCTATGATTCAAAATGAAACACAACAACATATCATTAAAATATCCCCATAAAAACATATTTTTTTTATTATTAATATAAGTTATTTACATTGACAACCCAATAATAGTTATTTTATTACGTACTTATATTTTATTTTACTTATATTTTATTTTGATCATTAAAAAACAGTACACTGACAAAAAAAAAATAGCCACCAAAATCTGTGCCTTCAGTCAATACATATATTCCATATTTATTTACATTTCGGCTCTCTAAAATTAAAAAAAATTGTGAGATATCAAAAAAAGAAGTTGCGTTTGAAAGCTCATGCTAAAGTGACGTGATCCAGAGCCAATAGAAATCTCGTGTGCATAATGCTGCCACAGGGGTGGAAATCTCGTGTGCATAATTCTGCCACACAGGTGTATATATTTATTTTCGTAACAATTAACAAGAGTATAGTACCGATTGTTCCTATCAAACCTATTCCATTATGTTATTGTTGATCCGACTGCTAGACTCTTATATTATGTTACACTTTCATATTATGTTATTGTTGATCCTGACTGCTAGACTCTTATATTATGTTACACTTTCATATTATGTTATTGTTGATCCTGACTGCTAGACTCTCATATTGTCATTGTCTGACACAAACTCAAAGTCGTGGGTGGATTCTTAGTAAGTGCTTGGCCACTCAAAGTACTAGTGTCTTCTTGGTAAGTGCATGGCCACTCAAAATACTAGATGTTTTCTTGGTAAGTGTCTGATCAGACAACCACTTACCAATCCACCTAACCTTCACAGACCACATAGATATATTTATCATTGTAATTATAAGAAAAACTTTTATAATGACAAAAGAACCTTAACCAATGAGATTGAAACAACCCATTAACAAATACTTGGGCTGTTATCAAGAGACCAATCCTTTTTTAATTAAAAAACAAAACTTAAATCACTGCTAGCTAGAATCTCTTTTGCCCTCCTCTCTAGTATACCTGGTTCTGTACAGCCTCCGGGTTCTAAGAAGAAGGAAACAGTTTAATATCAGACCTACCAAGCAGATGCAGCCCCATATCAGAAACGTAAGCCTGTAACATTTTACTCCCATGCACATTACCATTCTCCTGAGTTTCTTCTCTACGCCGTTCCCTTGGGCATTGGAATCATATATCAAAGCCGCCATGTAACCAAACAGCAGAGACCCCAAGGGAATATTAGCCACCAAAATGTTGTGGTTTATCCCAAAACTATTTGTCCCAAACAGCTCCGCAGTCGTAGACACAGCAGTCGAAATGATAAATCCAGAGCACATTCCAATGATGGCAGTGCTCACATAAAGAGATGCGGAATCCCCTGTTGCCAAGTAAAAGAATGCAACAGGTATAGGAATCAATGCCAAGCCCATCCACCCAGGCCTTCCCAATCCAGATTCCCTGCATTAAAATGGTCTCCTTCAAATTTAGTGGTTTCCAAAGTCTTTTTAAATGGAGGAAGGGCTAAAAAAAATCTGTCATACAGAGCATACCTAGGAAAATAATCAGGCCCTCCTGACATGAGACGGCCAAAGAAAGCAGAGGAAGAGTAAAGAGCTACGAAAACGGTAGAATTTGAATGTCCCCGAGACTGAGCTATCTGGCCCAAATTGTTGCTGTAAGCCAGTCCTACGCTGGCTCCGCAGAAATACACAAAGAAATATAACCAGAAATCCACACTCCGCAGAAGTTGAAATAGATTATGTTCTTCGCCCAATTCAGGCACAGGCTCC
Organism: Wollemia nobilis; assembly: GCA_028583015.1. Taxonomy (NCBI): domain Eukaryota; kingdom Viridiplantae; phylum Streptophyta; class Pinopsida; order Araucariales; family Araucariaceae; genus Wollemia; species Wollemia nobilis. The sequence goes on from JAQPPZ010017218.1 coordinate 9,965,241, forward strand.
GAGCAATTCCATGGAATGCTGCTCTCCCCACTATTGCCTCTGTTTTCTTCTAAACCTTCTGTCAAAACCCCCCCTGCATTTTCTTCGACTTCCGTGTCCTCGTCGTTGATGTGAAACAGTTTCCCCAATACGCCATTGCTGTTATTGTCATTATCATCCAAAATCCTTGAATAATACCCATTACCTTCACTCTTCCGATTTCTCACATATATTGTGGCCGGTATGCAGAGAGGAGCCAGAAGCAGCAGCACCATGCCCACAGCATACATTTTGTAGGAAAACGTACTGCTCAGGCTGAAAAAATCAACGGGAAGGAGATAGAAACCCAAAACTATGGCGATTATGTTCAATATCACGAATACTTGCCTCTCGGCCACGAAATCCTCCGTTGGCCGAATCTGCCGGATAAAAGTGAATGCTACAAAGCCAATTATCAGGGGAAGCACGGCATTCAGGAACAGATATAGGGTTCCGTCCGCTAGCGTCATGGCCTTCACAATCAGGGTGAAAACCGCCGCCGTCAATCCGTTGTAGCTTGTGGATATTGCAAGCGCCATAGCTTTCCTCGTCGGAAAATTCCGAATGCATAGAATAAAACCCACCGTATTCAACCAGCATATACTGTTTCCAGCGAGAAAACAGAGCAGATAAACCTAAACATAAATTTCTCCCAAAAACATTTTAGAGCTGGAACATATCATTCCATTAAAAACTACTTTCGTCTACCTATATGAATTGATGAAATCTGTGAGCTAGATGAACCAGCTACAAGTCAACAAGATACAGAGGAAGTAGCTAAAAACATAATTCCTGCTAAAATGGCTAAAAATGAAAATACCTCGGAATAGTTGAGTGAAATTCTCTGTGTGATAACGAGCCACTGGAGTCCATAGCCCACAAGCCCCATGGAAGTGGCGATGAGCAGCACGGCCCAGAGAGGCATGCGGCGTATTGCATAGCCGGAAATCCATCCAAGAACTTTTCCCAAGTCGGAAGCCACGGCCAAGTTGTTAAGCTGCACCTGGCTGATCTGCAAAACCTGCTTCAGGGCCGAGGAATACCCGGAAAAATCAAAATTGGTGCCGCTGAGAGCCTGTATCCACAACACCCCAATCAGGTTCATCCATTTCTTAGCCTCTACGCTACAGCCAAAGCCACAGGAATTCCCATAAGATCCTCCATGGGATTCCATGATTTCAAAACCCTCTATGCCCTATTTGCATTAACTGTAATCTGATGAATGTCCGATCATGGCCCCTCTCCGGACCCTTGGCATCATCTTGATATTGGCAACGGAATGTTCAAAAGTTTAGAGCTATTTATGTTCATCGAGGACTCGTTGGTGCGGCGGTTTGGATCTTGACGTGCAACCTCTATTCTTTGGATTTACGACCATCCTTTGGCACAAATTTGTCCACGACCAACCAGAATAACGTCAAGCAATGTCGTCCAATTATGAAAAAAAGGGTTTTTTTTTTTTTTCCTCGAAAAAAAAGGGTTATTACCTACCAAATGCGGAGGTAGTGAGATAACTTTCATTTATTACTAGAGGTGAACGTAGGGTAGAGAGAATGTACAGATCGTCCTATATTTGGAAGAGCATTAACCTAATAGTGGACGGTAACATCTCTTCGATTTCTTCGAAGATTGGTTTCTTTCACTTTGTTTTAGTCCGTTAAAGGTATATTGTAGTGGACATCAAAGTGTTTTGTCCATATATTGGACTAAAATGTTACCAATTTTTTTTTATAACAAAAAGAAAATAGTTTGGTTTTATTTTTCCTAATTTGAAAAAAAATATAATCTATTTAAATTTTTGGTTTTATTTTTTCAAATTTGAAAAGAATAATCTATATAAATTTGAGGTTTTCTTCAAATATGTAATTGAATTGTTATTCAAACTACCTAATTTTAATCATGGGAAGGAAGACTAGCTTTGTATGTTATTGAATTGTTATTCATGCTATCTAAGTCTGAATCAAGGGAGGGGGGCCATCATTGTGTCTAGAAAGCATGACCACCCGTTGTACTTAACATTACTTTAAAAACAATATGGTCATGGTAACATTTAAATTCGTGAAGATAACACAATGTTTACCACTTTAGGCTCTCTTCTAAAAGTTCCAAGTTCAAATACATGTTGGAAGATAAGTTAAAAAGACGGGTCATACTATTCAAACTACCCAAGTTTTAATCATAGGGAGGGAGATTAGCTTTGTATGTCATTGAATTGTTTTTTTGTACATAGGGGAGTTGGTTACATACACACTAAGTGTCGAGTTCAAATAATAGGGTTGCTTCCAATAAGCCTATACTACCTTGTTATTATTGACCTACTATTCAAACTACCTAAGTTTTAATCATAGGGAGGGAGATTAGCTTTGTATGTCATTGAATTGTTTTTTTGTGCATAGGGCAGTTGGTTACATCCACACTAAGTGTTGAGTTCAAATAATAGGGGTTGCTTCCAATAAGTCTATACTACCTTGTTATTATTGACCTGGTGTGAGGGGGACCATCAATCGCTTAAGATTTGTATTGTCGTCGTCGATCTATCACGCACTCAAAGGATTTAGATCAGACTACTACCTTTAATACCTTTGCAAATAAACAAGCATGCTCCCAAGGTTTGAACATAGGTCTCTTATTGATAAGTGTCTGGTCAAACATACAACTACAAATCCACCTAACCCTTGCGGACTATGTCATTGAATTGTTTTTTTTTGTTTGATAGGAGAGTTGGTTACAACCACACTATTTTTAGTAGTTGACAAGTGCAGGGTTCAAACCACAGGGCTGCATCCACCAAACCTATTCCACCTTGTTGTTTATAACCCGATGTGAAATGGACCATCGGATGCTCAGGATGTGAAATGGACCATCGGATGCTCAGAATTTGTACTGTCGTTGTCAGTCTGATGCACACCCAGAGGATCCACCAAACCTATGTCATTAAATTATTATTCAAGCTATCTAAGTTTGAATAAGAAAAAGGGAACCACTATTGTGTCTTCAAGAACATGACCACTTGCTATACTTAACATTACTTTAACAAAAATATATAATTATCATAATATTTAAATTATTAAAAATAATACAATCTTTACAACTTTGAGTTCTCATCTAAAAGTTCTAAATTCAAACTACTAATAACTATATAAACTTGTTAAAAAAACAAGTTAAACTCTTTTTAATGGTTAATTATGTATATTCCTCATAAATTTCAGCTGCTCGTGAGGATACGTAGTGTTTCCAGGCCGCTACATAATAATGAAGTACGGTCAACTATTTTCAAGTAAGACAAGTTAAGCCACTAGCATCGTAATATGCCTTATAGTAAACCTTGCAATTAGTTGAAACCTCAAGGAATTCTTATACTATTATGTGCCTTCCATATATCTTCGAAGATAAGCTAAAATGACGGGTCAGTGTACCTAAATCTTAAATGGATTAAGAGAGATCCAAGCAAACAAGTTGAAACCTCAAGGAATTGTTATACTAGTATGTGCCTTCCATATACGTTGGAAGATAAGCTAAAAAGACGGGTCAGTGTACCTAAATCTTTGAATAATTGTAATATCTTTATTATTGTAATATTTTTGTAAATAAATTGGCATGTTCTCAAGTTTTGAATTTAGGTTTTTTTATAAATGTTTGATCAAACAAACAACTACTAATTTATCTAATTTTTTGGGACTATGTTATTGAATTGTTTTTTTGTTTGATAGGAGAGTTGGTTACAACCACAATATTTTTAGTACATTACAAGTGTAAGGTTCAAACCCAAGGATTGCATCCACCAAACTTATTCCACCTAAACAACCCGACGTGAAATAGATCATCAGATGCTCGAGTTTCATACCATCATTATCAATGTAGTGCACACTCAAAAGATCCACCAAACCTATGTCATTGAATTGGTATTCAAGCTATCTAAGTTTGAATCAAGAAAAGGGACCACCAATATATCTTGCCACCTATTATACTTAACATTACTTTAAGTTCCTAAAACTTTTCAGTGGCTATATAAACTTGTTAAAAAAACACTTTAAACTTTTTTAATGGTTAATTATGTATATTCCTCATAAATTACAGCTGATGGTGAGGATACGTAGTGTTTCTAGGCCGCAACATAATAATGAAGTACGGTCAACAATTTGTAGGTAAGACAAGTTAAGCCACTAGCATCTTCATATACCTTATAATAAACCTCAAGGAATTGTTATACTATTATGTGGCTTCCATATATGTTGGAAGCTAAGCTAAAAAGACGGGTCAGTGTACCTAAACCTTAAATGGATTACGAGAGATCCAAGGAAGGTGACTACAATACGTTTTATAGTATAAATTAGAAGATGAATCAATAGGACTTTCATTTAATAAAAAAATTTAATATATTGCTGAATAAGTTGAAAGATTAGCTATTACAACTAAAGTTTAAATAGGTTATAATATTATAATTGGTATATTACAACTAAAGTTTAAATAGGTTATAATATTATGGTTGGTATATTATAATTAAAGTTTTGCAAATGGTATTTTTAGTCTTCGGAGTGTTTAAGATTAATATTGATGGCTCTTTTAGAAAGAATTCTGGGTATGTTGGTATTGGTGGTGTTGGAAGAGATAGTAGTGGTGTACTTCTTTTCATTTTCTCCTATTATAAGGGAAAACAAACTAATAATTATATGGAGGACATTGTTATTCGTGTTGCTTTGTAAAAAAGTTATGCTCTTGGATCAGATTCTCTAATTATTATTAATTTGTCTACATCTGGAGTTTATTGTTCATATTTCCAGGGAATGGAATGGTGTGGCTGATTGCTTGGTCAGATGGGCTTCCGAATTTCAGGAAGATTGGAATGTTAGAGAATGGGATCAACTCCCATTGGATTGTTCTCGTCATCTTGCTAATTTTCTTGCTACGGATATGCTTGGTTGAGGATGTTGTTTGTTGGGTGTCTTTTGGTCGAGTGCTTGATGGTTTTGAGGTCTCTTTCTTCTGGCCCTTGTAAGGATTATTGTTTTGGATTCTTTGTTTCTTGTATGGTTTTATTGATTCAATAAATTTTTATCAACATATTAAAAAAAGTTTAAATAAGTTATAATATTATAGTTGGTATGAGCAAAGCAAAGAATTGTCGAGAGTTCTTTAAAGTATGATGTAAAAGCTACTTCAAACCATTAGTGTTTACGCAGATTTTTTATTAGATATATTGGCACCAAGATTATATTAGCAACAAACTTTAGTTTTGGCATCAAAATTGTTTAAGCTTCATTCATTTGGCATCCATGTAAGATGACAAATTCTATTAACGACAAATGATGTGTCATTGTCAAGCATATGTTGCAACCCTCAACCTAGTTAACTAGGTAGGTTCACTCAACCTAGTTAACAAGGTAGGGTTCAACCTTTTCAAGGCCCCACAAATTGATACTTGGTTTGTTAAGAACCAAGAAACAAATTTTTGGTTGTTTCTTGAAATAACCAAGGATTAGTGTAAGCTTATGTGCCTCATCTTTCAACTGCTTTGCACATTCTATAAACATAGTATAAGTCTTCTTCCATTATTAATATGGAGAACCAAGAACATAAGACTTTTCATTTTTTTTTGCCTCCTTTTTCATTTCTTCTACTTATTACTATACTTTTGTAGAATAGAATACCTTACACCTTGTAGCGTTGTCTCAAATTAATCTAATAGCATGCCCTGCATTGTAAAAGAATGCTATATTTTAGAGTCTACTTCTACATTTGCAACATTGTCCTAGAAGCAGTTTTGTCTCTTCACTTCTACAATGTCACTTTAACTTATGTATGATATTAAATGATTTTATAAGTTATCGTTCACAATAATTATCTTAAGTCTAATGTATAAATCATACATTCTATCGTATAAATTAAACTTTAATTGTATAAAATTCAAGTAAAATACAATATTATAATACTTATTACTATACAATATTTTTAATTATAAATTAGATTCAAACTTTTAAAAAGTAACATACCAAATAAAAATTGATTTAAAAAAAAAATTAAACTACTTTTAAAGGTGGTTGTAATTATCATTAAAAGTTTTGAGAAAATTATAACTATCATTAAAAGTTTTGGGAAAGTTATAGTACCATTTAACCATAGTTAATTCATTTAAGTTATACTAACATGCCTTTTAAGTTTTGTTTTATATAATTATGTATTAAGTTTTGTTTTATATAATTATGTATATGTAACATAATAGAATGATCATTAAAAGACAATTGGAAGACAAATCATTAAAAGTTTTGGAAAAATTATAGTACCATTTTTTTTGGGTATAAGGTAGAGGTGGTTATAAGGTCCACAAACCTTTTACAAAGTCAAAATGGGCTGGTTCTAGCATCAAGCCCGTATAATCAAAATACAAAATGGATCTTTCTAAGACTCACATTAAGCCATACTTAGAGTCCACAGACCTATACTTGTCGCTTGACTATTCAGGATAAAACAAAAACCAAACAACACCTAGCACTTACTAACACTAGGTTGCTGTACCGTACACTTGTCACCTCCCAGTGCCCCAAAGAAATGGGATGCCTTTTCTCGCCTAATTCCATCTCGTCGGATTACTCATCATCAGCTCCTCTGATCTCCTGATGCTCTAATAGGTTTGATCTTAGCTCTTCTCTAGCAACCAACACCAATAGTTCTTGAGGGAAGTTATCCTTCCAAATTTGCATCTCCCCAACATAAACTGCAATATTTGCCATTAGATCCGCCGCTCGGTTCCCTTCTCTCAAGGTGTGTTGGATTCGGGCATTAACCAAATGAGATTTATGAATCTTTGCTTCTAGGATAAGCTCCAATATGGTCCAACTGGGGTCTTTATCCTCCTTAATTGCCTTGATTATATTAAGCGAATCCCCTTCAAAGATAACTTCCTTATAACCCTCAAGTCTGGCAATTCTCATTGCCTGCATGCGAGCTCGGGCTTCGCAAAATGATTTGTTTGAGTTCCCAAAGGCTCGAGAAAGGCAAGGACCACTTTTCCTTCCTCATTTCTCAAAACTCCTCCTCGCTCCCGCAGCCCCGGATTTCCTTTAGCCGCCCCGTCAAAATTAAACTTAACCCACTTTTGTGTGGGGGGTATCCACTTGACACCATCCCGTGGGTTGGTTGTAATGTCTAGGTCCTGGAAGTTCCTCTCCCCAGCTCCGCAAAATCCTCCTTTCCCTTAGAGACATGGTCTCATTTTTGAAGAAGAAAGTTTTCCAGCTTTTCTTTCAAAGCTCGATTATTTTATTACCACATAACCCGGGATCTTTCTTACGTCCTTTAAATACTCTCTTATTTCTCTCATTCCATATCCCCCATAAAAAATGGGGTAAGCCGAGCTTCCAGAGCCAAGTCAAAAGCTTTGCCCGAAGGGGGAAGCCCACCGTATGCGTAAGTCGACATGCTATTTGGACAGACCCAATCTATATGAAATTTGGACAGATCATTTGGAAGACTCGTACAAGAAAAATCACAAGTTAGAAATATATGACTTACGTATTCTATTGCTTTCTCACACAAGATACATCGATTGATGAATTGGAAACCTCTCCTTTGCAGATTATCTCGTTGTCGGATCTTATTTTGAACTCGCCAACCAAAAGAAGAAAGCTATTTTTGGGGTTAAATTATTTAACCAAATAACGTAAGTCGGAGTCCACCCATTGAATCCCGAGTGGATTAACTTATAGGCGCTTTTACCGAATAGATCCCACTTGTAGTTTTGCCCCAAATCGCCTTGTCTCTTCCTCCCCTAGGAATGATCGGGAACACCCTTAAAGCATCATTGAGTTTGGTTAGGGCCACCTTCTCTTGCTCGACGGATTATGAACTCGTGATTTTCTTCCAAGAAGAAGTTTCCCGTGCTACAAGCAATAAAATCCCCTACTTTTCCTCCCATTTCCTTCGAAAGTTTATGTTGGAGGACCCGAAGGTCTAAGTTATCTTTCGTAGGGGCCTCTTCCAACCACGGGTCTTTCCAAAAGTCCACTTGTCTTCCATTACCAATTCTCCATCCGATGCCTTTCCCCGACTACCTCCCGACATTCGAGCAAACAATTCCAAAAATAGGATCCTCTAGGAAGATTATCGACTTTCGAGAAGTCCCGATTATTTCGATATATTTTGCCTTAAGAAGTTTTACCCATCCCAATTGATCATTATTGATAAATCTCCATACCCGTTTGCCAATCGTAGCTTGATTCATTTCTTTCATTCTCTTTAACCCCAGTGCCCCCCGATCCTTGCTTGCACACACCCGATTCCATGCTACCAACGAAATTCTCTTTCTCTCCTCTGAACCTGACCACAAGAAGTTGCGTTGAATTAGCTCCAATGTAGCTCGGACCTTTGCAGGCATTCTAAATAGAGACATGCAAGAAATTGGAATGCTCAGTAAAGTAGTTTGAACTAATAAGGCTTTTCCTCGCGGAGCCGAGAAGGCCGCCCTTCCACCCCGCTAACTTTTTGGAGATCCCGTCAATGACTGAGTTCCACAATGTAGCCTTCATTCTTCCTTCGAACATAGGCATGCCTAGATAAGTTGCCGGTAGAAGCTCCTTTCCACAACCGAAGAGGTTAGCTATTCTTTCCTCCCTCCCACCAGGCATGTTAAAGAAATAGATGCTACTCTTCTTATAGTTTATGTACCGTCCTGCTTCTGTCTCATACTTGGTTAGAATTCTCTTCAACTTCCTAGCTTGAGGCACCGAGGCTTTGGACACAATGATTGTATCATCCACAAACCGTTGGTGAGACACTGCTCTCGCCGCTGAGGCCGGTTTAAAACCTTCCAATTGACCATCCGCCACCGCAGCTGAAATGTTCCTACCCAATGCTTCCGCTAAAATAATAAACAAGTATGGAGACAAAGGATCTCCTTGTCGCAACCCCCTTTCACTCTTAAAGTAACCGGAGGGTGACCCATTCACCATGACAGAAAATCTTGTAGTAGAGATACAACTAAAAATCAACTTAATCCACCGGGGACGTAAACCAAACTTACCCAAAATCTTGGTGAGGAACCGCCATGAGACCCTGGTCGTAGGCTTTATTCATATCAAGCTTTAGTAACATACCTCGCTTCCTTACTAGTCACCATTGAATGAATAACCTCATGAATTGTGATGATACCATCCAATATTTGTCGCCCTTTCACAAAGCCACCTTGGTTCATATCAATGATGAAAGGAAGGATAACCTTCACCCTATTGGCGATTTTTTTTGTGAGAATCTTCATCGGAGTGTTACATAAACTGATAGGGCGAAAACTGAAAAATTCCATTGCTCCCACTAGTTTAGGGATGAGGACTAAAAAAGTAGCATTAACTCCTTCTGGGATTTCCATGTCCTTTTGAGCCTCAATTATAGCTTCCACTACATCATTGCCTAGGATATCCCAAAACTTCCGGAAGAAAGCTGCAGTGGAAGCCATCCGGTCCCGGGGAGTTGTTACCATCCATGTCAAAAACGACCTTCTTGATTTCCTCCTTTGTGAAAGGACTAAGTAAGAATCCATTAAGATTATCTGTTACGAGGGGTGGAATGGCTGCCAACAGAGAGTCCTCTTCTTCAATAGTCGGATTTACATCTTCTAGCAACGATTTAAAGTACTCAACCGCTTCCCTCCTTATGTCTTCCATATCTTTGGTGTTAGACCCATCGGCCATCTTGATCTCCTTAATTTTGTTAGTACTCCCGTGGCGAAGAGTAGAGACATGGAAGAACTTTGTATTTCTCGTCACCCTCCTTTAACCAACGCAACCTGGATTTCTCGCCTCCAAAAGGTTTCTTCAAATCCTAGCATCGTGTGGTATTCGGCTAATGCCTCCCTCTCCCCGGTTTCTCGGATCCTCTCGTAAGTCGCTCCGACTTCAACTTCTCCCCGTAGTTCATTGATCTTGTCTTTTAGTTCTGCCTTTTTAACAAAAATATTGCCAAAGGAAGTTTTGTTCCACTCTCTAATGTTAGCCTTCACATTCCTTAGTTTACATGCCACTTGGGCCGGTTTCGAACCATTATACTTTTTGTCCCACCATTGGGCAAACCGGATCCTTGAGATCCTGATGTTGGAACCACATAAGTTCGAATCGAAAGGGTCTGATGTATCTTTTCTTAGAGTCCTCCCCTGTTTCCCACAGAATTGGGTTGTGATCAGACCCGATTCTTGGGAGTGCCGTTAATGAAGAGTCCCCAAACCTCTCCATGCATTCTTGAGAAAGAAGAAACCTATCTAATCTTATCTGAATTTGGTTTTCCTTCAATCTTTTGTTAGACCATGTATAGGAGAATCTACGCAGTTCCACATCCATCAGCTCATGTTGCTCAACAAAATCTCTAAACTCGTAGATATCAGCAGCTATTCTTTGAGAGCCCCCCAATTTATCTACAGGATTAAGGTAGCAATTGAAATCCCCCGCCACAATCCAAGGGTAGTTGGGGACCGTCTCCCTCAATTCAGCTAGCCGACTCCAAAGAACCCTTCTCGATCCCTCGTCTAACCGGAGCATATACATTCGTTAAGATCCACTCTTCCCGCGTGGTTTTATCCACACATAAGAGACAAATAAACCAACTAGACATCGGAATCACTCTACTATCAATCACATTTTTGTTCCACATAACCAGGAACCCTCCTGCTGTTCCAGTGGCCTCTTGGCCTACTACTTCAGCCTTCTCGCCAAGTCCTATTCTTAAAAGGAATAACTCTACTCTCCTCCATTTTAGTTTCTTGCAAGTAAAATCATATCCGGTTTGTGTTCTTGTCTAAGAGCATACAAAGCTCTTATTTTTGCAGGATTACTCCCACGAATATTCCATGAAAGAATCTTCATTTATGGGCTTTGGATCCTCGAGCCTTCGCCCCAAAGAGCAACACCGCTTGAGTGCCATCGCCCACTCCTCGCTCTCGCTTCTTTCTCGCCTTAAGGCAGCATTGCTAGGTTTCCCCCTTCCTACCGAACCATATCCCCATACATCCGCTCTAGGTTGAAGTTCCTTGGGATTCACTTGGCTTCTAGTAACCATCTTGGGTAGGTCGGTCTTGGTCTTTGGGGTAACAATCTGGCTTTCCAGGTTAACCGGTCTTTTTGACAATGGAGATGATTCCGTGCTCTTAGCTTCTTGATTAGTAGATTCTTTTTCCCTGCTTTGGGGTTACACCGATCTTGGTGGTTCACCTCTTCCTCCCCGAGTATCCTTGCCTCGTATTATTAGTTTCCTCGCTCCTTCCTCTCGATTTTTCTCCTCTAAATCCTTCTCTTGAGTCTCCTCTACCTCGAATTCCACTTCTTGGCTGTCCATCCGATCTCCCTTCAAATGATTTAATGCATCAAAACCGTTCTCCACTGGGATGTTGATCTCCTTGGAATTTCTTCCCATAAATTCCTCTCGCAAGACATGGGACCACTTCCACCGAGCCTCCATAGGCCTCCCGTATCACCCAATCAAACTTACTTGCCCCGGGGCGTTGATCTATGGGGTTCTTTCCTTTGTGATTTGGCTCGAGGCTTGTCGTATCATCTTAGGAGCAAGGTTGAGCTTGAGGGTTCCCATCAAAGGGACCAACTCCCCTGTGAGAGGGTTTCGGGGCATAGGAATTTTTGGGAGGAGGGTTAAAACGTTGCCTCTTGCTTACAATAGGGCGAACAGGGTCTCTGATATTCGGATTTCGAGCTCCACGTCCTTGAGGCCCAAGTTGGGTAGGAATGGAGATCTACGGGGGAGGGAAATTATTCTCGGGTTTGAGGATCAGCATTTTGGAGTGGGGGCTGGTTCTTGGAAATGCAAGTGGATACCCCGGTGCCCTACCTTCCCACAAACACTACACTTAAAAGACATATTTTCATATTCAAAGACCCGAGTATGAAGGCCAAACATAGACGACAAAATAATGGATTTAGGGAGCTCTTTACTCGGGTCCGCCAACACACACATGCGAGCGGACAGGAATCTTGTTTTGCTCAAGGTTGCAGGATCAATAGCTATTAGTTCTCCAATCTCCGTAGCTATCCCACCCAAGATTTGTTCGCTCCGAAAAGCGGAGGTAATCCCGGCATCTTAACCCAAATAGGAGCCAAATCCAAAGACTCCGAGTCTCGGGGGTTGAAATCGGGGGACCAACGCTTCAGATACAAGCCCCTTTTCCCAAAAAACCAAGGACCTCCTTGGAGAGTCCTTTCCATGTCCCGTTCACATTGAAATGTCACCAAAAGAAAACTCTTGGGTAAAGCCTTAATCATCATACCGGCCCTTGGCTGCCATTTTTGGATGGCCCATCTCCTTATGACTTCCAAGTCCGGCCTCACCCCCATAAATTTAGCCACCAGAGATGTTCTCCCCCTCCATAGCCACATGCCGAGCTAAGGAATCCGGGATGTGCAACCTACCATTGACAGATTTTAGATTAAAACAAGAGTCGGATAATTTTTGCTTACCGCGAAGAGCATTAAGATATGAAGGTCTCCAGCTGCCATGTTTCTCTTTGTCTCCTTCTTGGGTCTTCCTTTGATCCCGACGCATAGAGTCCCGGGTCCCCCTCGTAGAAATCTTCAACCGCATCCGCCCAACGCCCTTGGACCGGTTCCAATAGAACTTCCTTGTCCACATCCTCCGCCCGGGGGCCTCGCTATCTCGCCGGAGCCCCCACCCGCCGCGTCTCGCCGATCCGCCCTCTCGAAGTCCCACACCTAGGGTTTGATGCCCCTAGACCTCTCGCTCCTCCTCCTTGCTCCTCCATCCGTCACAACTTGTTGCCTCCAAAATCTGCCATTTTTTTTTTTTTTTTTTTAGGGCCAAAATTTTTGTGACCGCTACCGTGCACCGGATTGCTAAAGTGGCGGCTGCTACAGTATGCAGGCTTCTACAGTGTCGGCTGCTACAGTGGCGAATTTGATGGGAGACTGCTGCTCCCCTCTCCGACTGATGGCGGCTGCTGCTTCTGCTGCACTATTGCTGCTGCAAATAAAATGATCACTGCCAACATTGTTTGCATTGTCTGAAGCATTATTTGCACTATCCGCTTCCACTAGGCATTACTACATTCCAAGAAATGTGTTGTTCTCTCTTCATCTTCTCAAACTCAAGCCAAATATCTTAATGATAATCAAATTATATTATAGTACCATTTAACCATCTTTTAAGTTTTGTTTTATATAATTATGTATTAAGTTTTGTTTTATATAATTATGTATATGTAACATAATAAAATGATCATTAAAAGACGATTGGAAGACAAATCATTAAAAGTTCTGGAAAAGTTATAGTACCATTTAACCATAGTTAATTCATTTAAGTTATACTAACATGCCTTTTAAGTTTTGTTTTATATAATTATGTATATGTAACATAATAGAATGATCATTAAGAGACTATTGCAAGACAAATCATTTAAGTTACACAAGCATGCCTTTTAAGTTTTATTTTATATGATTATGTATACCTGACATAATAGAATGATTATTTTTTTTTATTGAAAAATACTTACATCCACCGTGGGGATTGAACCTGAGTCACGGGATTGAACCTGAGTTACATCATCGGGGATTGAACCTGAGTCACATCATCGGGGATTGAACTCGAGTCACATCACCGATAATGCAAGTGGCATCCTTGCCGATAGACCACATCACGGTGGGGATTGAACCTAAGTCACATCACCGATATTGAACCTAAGTCACATCACCGATAATGGAGGTGATGTCCTTGTCAGTGGACCACATCACATGGATAGAATGATTATTAAAAACATTGTTACAAAACAAATAAAAAAGTGAGATAAAAAAATATTTTTTTCAAAAATATTTAGATTCATATAAATTAATATGTTTTATTGAAACATTTGAATTTCATTAAGAAACCACATTAAAATTATAAGTCATTTTACTTTCAATAGCATTTTTCATTATGACAGGCTAAATAATAATAAGGTGTAATAAATGTTATTAAAGATAACCATAATTTAAACCATACTTAAAAGTAAAAAATGATTGTAAAGATAACAAACTTTTATGAATTAAAAAAAATTAAAATAAATATATTCATATTTATTATTGGGCGTATTTTCCAATCAAATGGGTAAAGATATATTCTCTTTTTCAAAAGGGAGAAATGCATTAAAATAACCTATTAGGCTTTTTCTTTCGATTGAAATTAATGTTGAATATGATTAAAATAATTTAAAATATTATATTTTTAATTAAAGTATATGGATTAATATCCACTTTTAGTATCGTGTTCCAAAAATTCAAGCTTGCTACTTCCAACGTTTACTTCCAACGCTTTAAAAGATTATCTAGTATTATTTTAATCTTATTAGGAAGTATTATAATTTAAGTTTTATATTTAAAATATATATATATATATATATATATATATATATATATATATATATATTTTATTTGGTTAGTGTGAGAAACTTTTATCATGTGATTAGTGTGAGAAATTTCTACCATTAATGCATAGAGTTGAGTAGTCTTCTCTCAATTATGACTCCTCGTAAGAATTTAACACACAACCACCACACACTCACCCCTCACATACTCGCCCATGCCATGATTTGAACCTTAAACCTCCCGAAGAACAACTAAAACTCGAACCCTTGCTTTGTGTTGTCCCTCTAAAACTAAAATATTTAATTTTGATTACAAAAAACCTATTAAAATTTAAGATTTTTAAAAATATTTTTATAATTAAATTTTGTTTGTATTAAAATTTATTTTGATATTTAAAATTTAAAATGTAAAAGAAATAATTAAAAACCTTATCAAAGTTTTAATGAATAAATTTTAATTTTATATTAATAAAATCAGACTTACTATTTTGTTTATAATCAATAAAAGCTATTTAATTTGAAATAAATATTATTAAAAAAATAAATTAATAAATTAATATAAATAAATAAATATAGATATATTATTCAATGTCAATTTAAACTTTGAATTCAAGTATTTGTATATCAAAATACTGCAAACTAAAATCATTATATTAAAACTTAAAAAACGACTATACAAAAAAGTTGTGTGGGTAATATACTCGAGTCTTATACTCTAGATTATGTATCCTTGAAAATTGAGATACATATAAACTATGGTCTACACAATGCTGAGAAACCTTATAAAAACTTTGGTTAATATATTAAAAAAAATATATTTTTAATAAGTTATGTGTTGCCTTGAGTGCTACTATTTTTTAAATTTTTTATAAAATATTATATTGTTATTAAGTTAATTAAACTATATAATTTGTCTTTTTATTAGAGATATTTTTTATTTGCATTTCTATTAAAGACTATCTTCCTCAAACGACCAGGTTTTTGCAATCAATTTCTTATATATTTTTTTTGTTGGAGAACAAGGGGTTGTACTCGGGTCCCCCACCTTTCATAAATCACAACTCTCTTCTTTAAAGCTTGAGAGTTTACAAACAGATTCAATTCTCATCTTAATTGAGTTGCTATAGCTAGATACCTATATCATTTTTCATAATGTTTGAGTTCTTGATTTTCATTTTCTAAATCTTCTTCAATTTTTTGTGTGAATACAAATATTCCAGAATTGAGCATCCTTCTTCTTGATATTTTCCTACAACATCCTTCACAATACCAAAACTCCACCTCTATTGTCTATGCATTGCATCTTAGTAGAGTTACCAGATCTCGATTGCTAGTTTTCTTCTTAAAGCATAAGTGCAACCACAAAAATTGTAATAAATAATATATATGAAAACAAGTTAATGTTACAAAATAAAGCAAATATTACCACTAGAAAACAATAAAGTAAATACTAATCATTTTTCATAAGTTTACAAAGGTTTTTATGAGGGGTCTTGGTCCCCTCATACTGAGTGGGGTTTGAATCTTAGACCTCTCAAAGAGAGGTCAAAGCTCTTACCACTATAGTAAGCTTGAAACTATTTTTTCAATGAGTTTACACAGGTTTCTATGAGGGGTCTTGGTCCTCTCATACTGAGTGGGGTTTGAACCTTAGATCTCTCAAAGAGAGGTCAAAGCCCTTACCACTATTGTAAGCTTGCAACTATTTTTTCAATGAGTTTACACGAGTTTTTATGAGGGGTCCTAGTCCCCTTGTATTGAGTGGCGTTTGAACCTTGGATCTCCCACAAAGAGAGGCCAAATCCCTTACCACTACAATAAACTTGATACTATTGTGTAAATACTAATCATTATTTGATTCAGACAATCAATATTTTCTTGTTAGCTTTAGCTAAACTTTTTTTTTTAAAAAGAGGGTAAATATTTATTATGTGGTCAGGATATAACCGTTACATAGCATATCCGCAACATGTGAGGGGAGATATTTGAACCTAGGCTTCTCGATTTCAACTGGAGAGTTTTAACTACCCACTTGCTCTCCAACTCCTCTACATGAGCTTTAGCTAAACTTACTACTTCCTTTAACCATAGAAAATAAAATTAGACTTCACAATCCTCAAGTAAAACCCCTTTATTGGCTAGCCTATTTGCATATTTGTTTCCTTCCCTTAACGTATGTGTAAACCTTATCTGTTCAAACTCTATAACAAGGTCTTGTATTTCCTTGATATTGTTTTTATTAAGAGATAAAATCTCATTTATATAGTTGTCTTCTGAAATTTGTTAAGATGAAATTCAACACCACAAATGGCTAAAATATTTGCTACCCAACTTCGATATCTATAATTATGTTGTCTATAACAACTTGACAATTTCTTAATACTTTTTTTAGCATTTTTATTCATGCCCCTAATATTTCAAAATATTATTTTCATTATCATTTTTTATTTTTATTTGTGGATTTAGCCTTACTTCTTGTTAACAGTTACAAGATTTGCTTTTGTTTTCCTATATGAATATCCCTATTTCTTTTCTCTTTGTTTTTGCTTCTTGGGTCTTCCTCTATTTTTTCATTCCCACCAATAATTTCATCTTCATCAATCTCTTCAATCTTCTCACACTACTTATAGTAATACTTATCATCTATAGGTTTGTCTTACTCTAAAGGATCCAAAGTGCAAAGAATAACCTCAAAAGCATATTCTTCTTTATGTTGTCATGGAAACCATAAAGTGCAAGGACGCTCTTCCATAGCAATTACCTTCTTATTTTACCCTAAAACCCCTAAATTGCTAAGGATTTCCTCCATGCTCATTTATTTTTTATGTTGCTCTTGAAATGCTAAAGTGCAAGGGATAACCTCTACACCATTTTCACTTTTATTACTAGGAGATAATTCTATACTAGAGGAAAATGAAGATGATTTACCTAGAATAAAATTGACCTCTTATGTTGTTTTTATTTTAGGATTTTCCTCCATATCTTCCTTTGCATCTTTAATTCCTTTTGAACTTGAAATTACACATTGTACTTTCTCATCCCTTATATCCTTCTTTATTTCTTCTAACAGTTTATCTAAGTGAGCTATGATGGCCTTTGCCATGTGATGTAGATAGACTTTCTTTACCTCTTATTTTGGAGTGGAATATCCTTTGATCTGATCTAGTACTATTACAGTATTATTTCCTTGATTTGTCTTGAAGTTTATCTTATGGCCAAAATTTTCTCTCTTTCTTTATAAATTTCACTTTGCAATATCTTGCCATGTGTTTAGTCTCATAACAATTGTGGCATCAAAATACAATATATTCGTAATCCACTTGTTGATTCTATTCTCTTGATTCAGATTGAATCTTAATAAATTATGGCAAAGGTTTTGAAATACCCATAGCAACACATATTTAGGCATATATAACATGTTTGCACTCCTTAATAATTAGTCTCTCTTTGTTGAATTCCCTTAGGGTATTTCCCATATTCTTCAAAACATCCTTATTAATAATCTAATATGGAAGTCCCAAAAGCCTAACCCACATTATAAGCCTCTTAATAGTTTATGTCTCAACAAAAAAAATCCATTCCATAGTCTTAAATAAAAGTTATATTTACCCCTAAACCATTGACCACTACCCATTATTTTATCCTTGATTTCCAAACCAAAAAAGATGAGGAAAAAACCTTTAGAAAAAAAATCATAGAATTTTAAATTTAATCCCCACTTCCACTTGATTCAATTTTGAATCTTCAAAAAACATGGCCAATATCCATGGGACTTACATAATACTCTAATTTTATGAACCGTTATATCATGCTCGGTTATCTTATCCTTGATAATCACTTCTACTGTAACATTTGCTACCTAGATCAAAATTGGCATATATGTGTTCCTTTTCTTATCTCCAACTTGGGCATCCATACTTCCAACTAGGGCATCCATACTTCCAACTAGGGCATCCTAACTTCCCATTAGGGCTTTCAAATATGACTTTCCTTCCATACTAGCTAGTGGGGCTCATTCTTGGTTTACACTCCCTCCCGACTCACACACACTCCTTGCTTGCACTTGCTACCAACTTGCACTCACTCTTGGATTGCAAAACAATCCTTAAAATTAATGACACTCATTAAGATTTATGGTAAAGGGATAACTTGTTGAGATACTTTCTCTTGTGTTATAATAAAGAACATAATTTTCACATTATTTCTAAAATCTATATAATTACTAAAGAAAATAACACAATGAACTTACAAGACCATAATAATATATATATATATATATATATATATATATATATATATATATATATATATATATATATATATATATATATATATATATATATGTGTGTGTGTGTGTGTGTGTAATATTTTTTATATCAATGCACTTGCAAATTAAAATAATTACATTGAAAGTGATAATATAATAAATTATTTGGACAACTTATATTATTGAAATCTTGTACTCTAATATGTGTAATTGTGAGGGCATTTGAGACATTGAAATATAAATGCTTTAGAGATTATGATAGTTGATAAGGATTAAAATATTATAGTTTTGTCTAGTGTTCTTGAATATATTTTTAAAGTTAAAATAAAAATTAAACGTGTCATGCTATTTTTAATCCACCATATAAAAATAAAAATATATAATTGGATATTTTAAAGTTATTAGATAGTTTTTTGAAAAATAATTTGAAAAAATTATATAGAACAATATTTTTCACAAGTTGGGATGAGACTCCTCCCAGCCTTAGCCAACAAGTGCACCCATTTCCTTCTTTTAACTTTTCAACAAACTTTCATAACTCTAAAGCCCAAGATCCTAAGAACTAGCCACTTTTGATTACAACAGTAAAAGGAGATTTGCATTGAATCCAAATCCCCTAAAGCATATGTATACAATGGTTGTCCAGATTTTTCAAACACTAGATTTGCTCACCAACTTGTCCAATCCTCTCATCCTCAATAGACATGTCACTGTGTCACTAAACCCCTACTTCCTTCTCGATACTCATCTTAGCCAAGAAGTTTGGAATTGTATTCAGAACTCTACCTACATAAATTATGATCACATCATCCAATCCCCTCCACAACTCCTTATTTTGGGTGATAGGAGTCCTCAACCTCTACATCTCCAAAGCAAAGTTCCTCATGCAATATAATGCTCCTATCAATATTTGAGAATTTGATTCTATGATTATCCTCCTATAACCTTATCTTACTGCTTAGATAGAAGCATATTTATAGCTAAGGCTTCTACTTCATTTTTCATGATCTTGCCCAAGCCCTATAATTCCCAATAGAGCATTATCCCAACGTGATTTCTACAAACCACTCTAATTCTAGGTCTACCTCATTTTACTTTTTTACCTCCATTAGTATTAATTTTAATCCAACCTTCCGAGGGTATTTTCCAACTAGCTCTGTCCTACCCCTCCTGCATATCAATTTCCTTCTCCATCATCCCTATATCAGCCTGAGTTTCCTCTTTAGTATACACTGCCATAGTTTCTGTGACTTTGCTCCAAATGACCTACCAGACACCATCCAAGGATGAAAATATTTTTCTAAAATTTTTGCCATTTCTCTCTAGCCATAATTACCATAAAATATAGTTTAATCCAAGCTTCCACTTCATATGAAGAGCTTTAAATTTACCCCTTTTCCATATTTTCCAAAAATTAATCTAGTTCAGATCATTTTTAGCTCAAATTTTATAAGCTAAAAACTATCTCTCCCTAATCTGGTGCTTGAATGGTCACTCAAACATCAACTGGTTAGATTTTTCCTCACTTTTTAGCATAAAACACACTAGGATGGGCCAAAAATTCCCCTACGTATACTATTTCCAAAAGTAAGAATTCCATTGTGCATGAACTACCAAACAAAGAAGTTTACTTTTGGCCAACCCTTGGATTGCCAAATATTTCTCCAATCCTCAACCTGATATGCATGAGGAAGAGGTTCTGGAAGGATATTTTCATATCCATCCTTCACCTTGTAGACTTCAAGGCTCCCATGGCCCCAAGCTAATTCATCCTCCTCATCCCTACTTATGAGAAATATTTTTGCTAAGATTTTAGTCATGATGGGTGTCAATTTTGAAGGGTTTGAAATTGGTCACTCATCCAACTTCTTAAGCTACTTAAATGTATAATCCCCCACCTAGATGGTGTTGAAATAACTTTCAATCTTGATCCAATATTTTCTTTCCATGGTTGTTTTTACTAGTTGTAGATTTAGGAATTCAACAATAATAAGTGGGTATTGATCCCATGAATCTGTACAACATTGTTTCTTCTCCCCCTCTTCCCACTTTTCAAAATAATTCATATTTTACTACTTGAATTCCTAACTTTAATGCCTACCACACTAGGGATCCATTACCATCCAAAGAAAAATGACTCACCTCATTTGGGTTCACCTATACCAAATATTTACTAGTTAAAACTATGTTGAATAAATATTTTGGCTAGGAGATCCACCTCTAGTAAAGCTTTCCATCCTTAATCCCATACCCTCTTCACCTTGGGATGGATTAATTTCTTCCAACCTACTAACGTCCATTTCCTCTCTCCTTTTGTTCCTCCCCATAAATATTTCTGTCCATCTTGTCTAATTATTTCCATTTGGTATGTGGGGTAGCAATGATAGAAAAAATATAAATTGGCATGGCCTAAATGACTGATTACAAAAATGTTAATCTTCCCCCAAAGGTTAACCATTTATGAGACTAATGGTTAATTCTATTTTTGAACCAATCTAAAAGATTCCTCTAGACAACTATCTCTAGTTTTTTAAAAGACATATAAGGGACCCCCAAATAGACCATTGGCAGAGGTCCTTATGAATTCCAAGATCTCTAAAATTTTATCCTGAAGCTTTTAGTCAATATTGAAGAATACCAAAGTTTTAAGCTTACTGCAATGGTAAGGGCTTTGGCCTCTCTTTGAGAGGTCTAAGGTTCAAACCCCACTCAGTATGAGAGGACCGAGACCCCTCATAAAAACTTGTGTAAACTCATTGAAAAAATATTAAAGAAGACCATTTTGGATTTCTTATCATTGATGACTTGGTTTGTAGCCCTAATATAAACATTAAAAATATCTCTAATCATTCTTGTCCTCAATTTGGCCACTCTCATCAATTCTATGTCATCCAAAAACTATAGGTGAGTCAAAGCCTCCTCACCCTCCTTGATACCCATGAGCAAACCTTCTTGTCTTCTCCTCAAGATAAGTCTACCCAATCCTTCATCCAATATGAGAAAAAAGATAAGGGGAACAAGGATCTCCCTGATAAAGGCCTCTAGTGGCTCCAAATGGTTGTAAGAGAAGACATTTTATTAACATTGAGTATGTTAGAGTAGAGATGTAACTTATGAACTACTCTATCCAATCTTGAGAGAAGCTAAAGGCTGCCATCATCCTTGATAAGAAGCTCCTCTCCACCCTATCATAAGCCTTTGACATATCTAATTTTATGAACATTCCTCTATTACCATATTTTTGCATTGAGTGGATTTCTTCCTGATCTAGAACCAAACCATCCAAGATCTACCTACCCTCTATAAACCCCCTTGTTTTGAGGAGATAATGCTATCTAGGAGAGGTTTTAGTTGCTCAACCATTACCTTTGTGATTATTTTGTATATGACATTATATAATGCAATAGTTTTATAATCTAAAATATTCACCCACTCCTTCCCTTTCAAAATTAAGACAATGAATAATTTAATGCTTTAAGAATTCTTTTACTACCCCTAGACTCCTCTATGACAACCATTACATCCTCCTCCAAGTTGTCCTAGAAGGTCTAAAAAAATTGATTGGGAAGCCATATAGACCTAGCATTTTTTCTATACTCATTCCAAAGACTACCTTATTTTAATTATCTTTATCAATGGGTTTAAGCAAGGCCTGGTTTTGTTCTTCAAAGATGATAGAGGGTATGGTAGCAAGAACTTCTTTCTGATCCTCTTTATCTTACAACATACCTACCTTAAATAATTTAGCAAAATGATCCATTGAATGAAAATGCATACCTGGGATCATATCAAAGGAAATCACGTTCTCATCCTAAAGAGATTCTATCTTGTTAGTTTATCTCTTAGTGCAAGCAACCCGATGGAAAATTTTGGTGTTTTTGTCACCTTCTAGTAACTAAGTGATTCTTTCTCTCTATTTCTAGGAGATCTCCTCTTGGTTTTCAATGTCCTCAACCGCTTTATGCAACTCATAATCCTCTCCTTTGAGCTACTCCATAATTATTGCTTCCTTGAAGAGTTCTACACCTTGTAAGCAAAATAATATACACTCAAACAATGAAACACCAAAACAAGCAATTGCAAGAATGAATGAATTTTATATTGAAAAATTTGGAGCCTTGGTCTCCTTTCTTTTAAAAATAATGATTTACCTCAAATTATGGGGACTTGATTATAATGCTTCACTTGTTACTTTCAGATTACAATAGATCCAAATGGGTGGATATCCCCTTTGGCAACTTTAACTAGAAATGGGTGCTTGTGTTCTCCTCTACTACAAATCAGTTTGATAGGTGAGATTGTATTAGGATCCTAGATCTAAACTTGTGGTTTTACAATAAAAATAGAATTTAGATAAAATGAATCACTATTTTAAAAGGATCATGGTTTCACTGGTAGGAAGGTCCCTCCAATGCATTCAATAAACAATTATATATTCTTCTTCATGGATGCCTTATGATAATATCAAACCCTAATATTTATATCTATCCTAGGGCTACATGGATGAAGGGACATGACTATTCACATTAGTAATTAATAATATAATAATAAATGAATTAATAATATTAACTATTAATGTTAGGATGGAGGATCCTAACATGCCATCCCTCTTAGAAGAAGCTTTAACCTCAAATCGGGGACTAAGGAAATTGTTGTTGAAATTGATGAGGCGCTTTCCAAGTAGTATTTGCACAAGTTCTTGCACAAGTTTAATGTCACTTTTCCGGAGGTAAGGATATCTTGAGGGTCGAAGTGTTAGTGGGGGGTTTCTAGGAAGAATAGTAGGAGCGTGATAACGGTGGGGGGGGGGGCAACCCTTGGGGTTCCTCAAAAACTTTAGAATGATGCATTAAAATTGGTGGTAATGCTTTTGCATCTTATTGTTCCTTAGTAGAGGTAACAAAAAATGAGTGTGTAGTCACCTTTCTGCCTTGTTTTTGGGTAGGTTTTACTAAGTAGTGAGAACTCACTATTTGTGAAGAACTTTTGGGTAGTATTTTTAGAGTGTACGTTTGGTCTTCATTAGTCACTTCTTGTATGTCTACCTTCTCTTTTACTTGGATATCAATCACTTCTTGTACATCAACCTTATTACCTTCATGGTTGTGATCAGGTGTTTCGATCATTTCTTGCTCATCTTCCTCATATTCACCCTTTATGGATTGACAAGGATCAACTACCTTCAATAAATACAATGTTTGTGTAGCGCATTTATGGTGGGGTCCAAATTGCTCATCACAAGTATCACAAAGGTCTTTCACTTGTTGTTCCTTCATCTCCTCAAAGTTGAGACATTTAATTGGTAAAGTTTGGTTAGGTTTGGGGGTGGTGTAAGTGGTTTGTGATTTCTCCATAGGTGGTTTTCCTAATCGACATTGAACATTGAGTTTGTCTTCGATTAATAAAGCTAATCCAAAGGTTTGCATCAGGGTGTAGGGATTGAATATTTCCACCTCCTTCCTAATCTTGTCCTTTAATCCACTAATAAAGAAACTTATGAGAAATAATTCATCTAACCCTGAGATGTGATTAACAAGATCCTAGAACTAATTTTAATACACATGCACAAAAGTGATTTTATGAAGGGTGGTGAGGTTAATCGATAAAAGAATGTTAGAATCATGAGACCATTCTTCATCTACCATGTTGATAGTTTAAGATTGTTGCAATATTTAATAAAGAGCATCTTTATACAAATATTGATAGAACGTTCGCCAACTAAAATTTAAATGATCTATGGTGACAAATTGGGGACAAATTTTGCTATTTTTTTGTTTTAATTTTTTAGCAAAAATTAAATATAATTGCCCTCCAAAAATTGGTTTTAAGCAACTTAATATTGGCACCCCTCAATAGTCACCAAGTTTGAATTTTTCAAATTTGAATTGATAACGCAAACTAGAAGGAAAGTCCAAGGTGGGATAAGCAGGAAACACAAGGTGGATGGTGTCAACGACTAGTGGGAGAGCATAAGGTAGATGGTAAGGAGCACGAGGCAGGGACAAGATGACACCCAAATGACAGGGACAAATTTTCACAAGGTGAATACGAACAATGAGGTACATGGATATGAATACCAATCAATATGGGTAGAGGGAGAGCACAAGGTAGGGTACATGGAAGGCAGAAATAGGTATATGTGAGTAGTATCAAGCACAATGCGGGTGGCATTAATAGGCAAGGGAATGCCAAGCATGAGTTACGGGCAAGGGAATGGTGGTAGGTAGTCGTACAAGGCACAAGAGGAGGTGCATGATCTAAATCATGATATCTTTTACGTATTATCGTGTATATAAAAACTTAGTCCTCATTTTCCTTGCCAATGTGGGACTAATGTCCCTTAAATAAAATAATTTTTTTTCTTGTGCAATATTCTGGTGATGGAGATTAATACAATGGTCAAAAAATATTTTTAAACCTTATGTTTAATTTAATTTATTTCATCGGTTTTCTACTGGTTTCCCAAAAAACATCATCGCTTGTCAGATCGAGTTTTTTCCATGGTTTTGATTGTATTTTTTAGTTCTGGTAGTGATCTATCATTGGAGAATGACATTGAGTAGATATGATATTAAAAAAATGCTAATGATGCTTCAAGAGTGATATGTCAATGATGTAGAGCACAATATGAAGCTGGAGATGACATTGAGTAGACAAATAAACTAGAATTGCTTTCAAACGTTTGCTATGGTGGGCAATGAATTATAGAGGTTTGTGAGCAAAGTGATAGATGATATGGTGGCTTATGTAGATTGTGATCAATGCTATTACTATAAAATATGGAACGTCACAGATGATATGGTGGCTTGAGCGATGCTATCACTATTGGATGTAATATGCTATACAATGGGTGCAAGATTTTGATATGCAATGATTTACAAATAGAAGTGAGTGGTGTATGAGAAGGATGTAAGAAGGTACAAGAATTTAACCACTCTGACACCAGATGTTAGGATCCTAGATCCTAACTTATGTTTTTACAATAAAAAAAGAATTTAGATAAAATGAATCACTATTTTAAAAGGATCACGGTTTCATTGGTAGGAAGGTCCCTCCAATGCATTCAATAAAAAATTATATATTCTTCTTCATGGATACCTTTTGATAATATCAAACTCTAATATTTATATCTATCATAGGGCTACATGGATGAAGGAACGTGACTATTCACATTAGTAATTAATAATATAATAATAAATGAATTAATAATATTAACTATTAATGTTAGGATGGAGTATCCTAACATATTGTGTATCCTTGGTGAGCCACTCTTGCCTCAATAGTTGCTCTTAGATATATTACCTACACATGTATGGATGCAAACATAAAAGAGATTAGTAGCACTTGTAGAGCCTCCACTGTGTGAGGCCCTATTTGATATGAATAGAAGCTACCAAAAAACCTAATATAAATTATTTTAAAATGTATGAAATATGTAGAGAATAGAAAATAAAATGACCTTTATAACTTATTGATTTACCTGCTTCGATCTAGGTCTGTCGATGGCTGAATCTTCTCCCATTCAAACATAGGGTTTATTTGCGTCTCTATTGCTCCAAACGATCTAAAAATTAGTGGATATATTTTAGGGTTTGTTAGGAATCTACCGTCAAAATTTTAACTCAATCTAAGTTTGGATGAGTGAGATATGAGCAAATCAAGTTGGGCCATTTGAGCAGTCCTACACAAACATAGACACTGTGATGGTATGATTTCATCCCCCTTTCCATCACAAAAGTGATGGGGTTTTATAACCTTTTGGAAGGTTAGGGTTAGGGTTAGGTTTTGGAAAGTGGATTAGGTTTTGTGAAGGATTAGGGTTTGGCAAGTGGTTAGGATTTGATGTCTACATATGCTCCTTTTCATACTATGTTGTATAAATCACAATGCAGTGCAAAAATAAGAGACACCTAGTTTTTTTTGATGGATAAATAGACTCTTTCCTTATTGTGCAAGAAAATTAATTTTTGGAAAATTTGATTTTGACTTACCCCCTCAAGCGATGAATGGGTGAAATATGAAATAGATGAGACCCACAAGCCGATTGACCAAATGGGGATGATGAAAGGGGTATGATTTGACATATGTATATGTCAAAAAATCAGATCAAGTTGATTTCTCCAAGTTTTGGGTGGGTATGCATTGTTGGAACTTTGTCATTGATAAAATGATGAGCACTTGTAATATGGTAGATGGACCAACCACTCTAGGTACTATGTTCAACCCTATGGCATGATGCATACCAAAAATAATTTTGTTAATGATTTTTGCTTTTGCAACCCCACAAAGAGGGCTTGATGACATGCTCAAGTAAATTTCCTTAAACACAGTCACTTTCTAAAACTAGGTTAACAAATTGATTTGATTTGGTTTAAAATTAATTGGAGTAAAATGTGGTATGCATGTATGAGTGATCTTATATTTTGTTGAATGTTGCAAATTAAAATCAAGTTGATTGCCCCAATTTTGGGTGTGTATGCATTGTTGAAAGTTTGCTTTTGGTAGAATTATGAGCACTTGTAATGTGGTAGATGGACCAACCACTACAGGTATCATGTTTGACCCTATGGCATGATGCATACCAAAGTTAATTTTGTAAAGTATTTTTGCTTTTGCAACCCCGTAGAGAGGGCTTGATGATAACCTTGAGCAAATTTTCTTGAATGCAATCACATTCCAAAATTGAGTTACCAAATTGATTTAATTTGGGACAAGATGAGGTGGATGATGTGTGGGATGCATGGATGGATGATTTTGTGAATTTTTTGAGTGTTTTATAGCCTTTTGGGGCCTTTAGGGTTTTGGGGGCCTTTTTTGATCTTTTACAAATGCAGGTTGCGTTTGAGCACTCTAAAAAACATGAATTTTGGCTATAAATAGGCTTGGGGTGCTCATGTTGACTTCATTCTTGCATTTGAGAGTTTTTTTCATGTTTGAGAGGGAAGAAGATTGAGTGGTTGCATTTGTGAAGTTTTGAGGCTGATTTGATGGTTTTTTTGAACAAGTGTCCTTATGGTGATTTACCCATCCTACCGGATTGCATGGATAACCAATCATTGCAACTGCTAGGTGACTAGAGTAAATCACTAGATACAAGGTTCACTTGAGAATGCCTTTTGAATTGAAAATGACCAAAGGGTTTTGATTCCTTTGGAGCCTTTTGGATTTGAAAGTGACCAAAGGAGTTTGGTTTCTTTGGAGTCTTTTGAATTGAAAGTGACCAAAGGAGTTTGGTTCCTTTGGAGCCTTTTGGATTGAAAGTAACCAAAGGAGTTTGTTTCCTTTGGAGCATTTTGAACTGAAATTGGATTTTTTTTACTTTATTGCATGAATGATAATCTAACCAGTGTCTTTATGGTACCCATCCTATTAGATTGCATGGATAACCAGTCGCTACAATCACCAGGTGACTAGAGTAGATTACTAGATATAAGGTTCACTCAAAGATCTTTTGACCAAAGGGGTTTGGTGCCTTTGGATATTTTAAAATGATTTGACCAAAGGGGTGTGTATCCTTTGGAGCATTTTGAACTGATTTGACCAAAGGGGTGTGTTTCCTTTGGAGCATTTTGAATTGATTTGACCAAAGGGGTGTGAATCCTTTAGAGCATTTTGAATTGATTTGACCAAAGGAGTGTGACTCCTTTGGAATATTTTGAATTGATTTGACCAAAGGGGTGTATCTCCTTTGGAGCATTTTGAATTGATTTGACCAAAGGGGTGAGGTTCCTTTGGAGATTTTTGAATTGAATTGACCAAAGGGGTGAGGTTCCTTTGGAGATTTTTGAATTGAATTGACCAAATGGGTGTGTCTCCTTTAAAGTATTTTCTATTGAAAGTGACCAAAGGGGTTTTGTTCCTTTGGAGCCTTTGAAACTGAAAGTGACCAAAGTGGTTTTGTTACTTTGGAACCTTTGAAACTGAAAGTGACCAAAGAGATTTTTCTTTGGAACCTTTTGAATTGAATTGACCAAAGGAATTCTTCCTTTGGAGTATTTTGGATTGAAAATGACCAAAGGAGTTTGGTTATTTTGGAGCCTTTTGAACTGAAATATGAACAAAGGGTTATATGCCTTTGAGACTTTTGAATAAAAATAATGATCAAAGGGGTTAGGCACATTTGGAGCTTTCAAATTAATGAAATGATGAGTGTCCTTATGGTAATATATTCATCCTACTGGATTGCATGGATAACCAGTCACTACAACCGCTAGGTGACTAGAGTAGAGCACTAGATATGAGGTTCACTCGAGGAGTTGTGCTAGTGAATCGAATTGATGAATGCATGAAAGTAGATGGAACTAGATGTGTTGTATATGTGAATGCAAGGCAAAGGGTGCAACCTTTGACAAAAGGGTGCAACCTTTTGAACCTAGCAAATGATTTTTTGTGATGTGAATGCAAGGCAAAGGGTGCAACCTTTGACAAGAGGATGCAACCTTTTGAATCTAGAAAATTGATTTGAAATGTGAATGCAAGGCAAAGGGTGCAACCTTTGACAACATGATGCAACCTTTTTTATCCTAGTAGTTGATTTGTTAATTGACTATTTAATGTGATTGTTGGGGTAGGTGTGAGACCTTGAACCCCTCCAATTGGTGTTGATGATGTGATTGTTGGGGAAGGTGTAAGACCTTGAACCCCTCAAGTTATTGAATTATTTGAGTGTATGGTTGGGTTCGATCAATTAGTGGGGAAGGTGTGATACCTTGAACATCCCCAAGTTGCTTGATTGATTGTTTGATGTGACTGATGGGGAAGGTGTGAGACCTTGAACCCCCCTAGTTGGTTGATGATGTGATTGTGCATGTATATGTGTAATGGTGGATTGTTCATATTTTTTTGGTGTGCATGTGATGAAATGAATGTATTATGAATGAATGCAATTGGTGGTGATGTATGCAAATGAATGAATGGTGTTGCCTTATTTATTATCATTCGAAGAGGTTATGGACCATTGTTTATCAGATTTTGCCTTTATTACTTAATTAGGGGTACCAATATAGTAGTATTGGTTTGACCATATGTTGTAGGATGAAATGGACTATGATACATGTGTGACAATGTGATGGTGGTATGGAATGGAACCTCACTTATGACTTTGTTTGCCTTAGGGATAAATGATCTAGAGTTGTTTTGCAAAGACTCAAACATCCTAGTGATCTCAAACAAACTCATCTACTCATCTCGCAAATCCATATGATGCTAATGGTGTCCTAGCGGAGTCAAATATCTCAAGGACCAACTATGTGTGCAATGAATGTTCATTTTCCATCGATTTTGAGTAAGGTAATGATGCAAGCCAATCAAGAACCATTGTGTGTGCAAATAATGAATTCATTTACCAATCTTGAGTAAGGTAAGATTAAACTAGTCATGAAGAGAACCAAAAAGCTAGCTTGTCCTTATGTGCATTCAAAGGTCTCTTCAAGAGAGATGTATTATCATGCATGAGCATAGTCCAATGCTAGGGTCTCCAAGATTTGGGGAATCAGATTCTCAACCACTCAAATCAAGTCTTGATGAGAATTAAACCCTATCCTTACTACTTGAAGGCCTATTATTATTATTTTGTGTTTATAAAGAGAGAGATTTGGGGAATCAGATTCTCAACCACTTGAATCAAGTCCTAATGAGAATTTTATCCTATCCTTACTACTCACTCTATTATTATTATATTTAAAAAAAATTCTCAACCACTCAAATCGAGTCCTAATGAGAATTTTACCCTATCCTTACTACTCACTCTATTATTATTATGTTTTTATGAAAAGAGTTAGAGCTTTGGGGAATTAGATTCTCAACCACTCAAATCAAGTCTTGATGAGAATTTTATCCTATCCTTACTACTCACTCTTTCATTTTTGTGAAATATTGCAAAGATGTATATTTATTTTATTGTTGGACTATGTGCATAATGGGACAAGCAAGAAGAACTTTTCACTTCAAGATTCAATCCAATCATGGCATCATCCCTCTCTGATGCAAGATCTCATTAATAAATGTGTCATGTGATTGGTTCAAAAATGGTAGAGTCAACTCCCAAAACTCAAAATTTTCTTAGTGAAAAGTGTGCTTTGGTCCAAGAGGAGACCTGATTTAACTAGGAACAACCTATAGCACCTAAATATTGTTTGACGTTCAAAGACTACCAAATAAATGAGGTGCTATGGGGTTTTATTGCAACTTTTTTGTTCATCATTTTGTTTTGTTTTTATTTTTTTGGTATGGTGGTGGATGGTGGAATGAAACCAATACTAGGATGAAGGTGCCCCTGATTAAGGCAACAAGACTCAGTGGACTAACAATTATCTAAACTAATTGAATGACAACCAATATGGCAAGTGACATGTATGAATGTAGATGATAGGGATACATAAATGCCATGTACAAGGAAATGATCATGGAATGTATATGAGTTATGGATGCACAAAATGCAATATGAATGATTAAGCTAATTTTTTTATATATATATTTGTTATTTTTGCCATGTATATATGTACATATTTTACATTAGGTTGGCCAAGGTGGCGGTGGTGGATCGACAGGTGGCTCGGCTCACTCTAGCAGAAGGAGTAGATGAAATATGGGTTGATGGATAGGAAACATGCGAAGGTAAAACTCATCTTCATCGGTGAAGGGTGCAATGGGGACCGAATCTTCTTCAGAGCTATCAGAGGTGATTGAGAGTACGTCATATTCCTCATTGAAGTCTTCCTTAGAGTCATCATAAAAAATGGAGTCTATCATGGCAACTTGGGGTCGCATTTTGAAAAAGCCTCGTATAAAAGAGGCATTAACTTAGGGTCTATGTATTCATCCTCACTATCATCACTATCTTCATCCTCCTCACCATCCTCTTCAGGACCTATAGTGAGTTGTTGAAATGCTTGCTCGAAGGAGGTGGTGGAGGAGAGTGGCCTGTATCCTAAGCTAGAGCGATCATGCACCTCTCGATAGTGAGGTTCAATGATATCATGAATACCCTATTTGTGTCATCCTAAGCCATATCCCTACTAGTTAACCCATCAAAAATATCACATCGAGAAATCTAGATTGGATAGATATTCGATATTGGCACAAACTTATATTTGGGTTTCATCGAGAGGAGGTAGATCAAACGAAGAATCTACTCCCCCATACATAAAATTGATCCTGTTTGGAGTTGAACCCATGTTATATACCACACCTATAGCTAAAGGTGGGTCACATGGGTGACCATAGTCTCTAACAGTCTCGATGCTATGTGGGTTGATTGTGACATTCTGAACTATGTACTCACCAATGCTTGGATTGGTGAGATGGACTGCAACTTGGGTGGGTGCTGACATGGATGATGTGGGTGCCGAGGTGGAGGCTCCAAGAGAAACCTATGGCTCAACTAGTGGTGGTAGAGGAGGGTTCGACTAAGTGGTGTGGCTAATAGGTTGAGGCTCAGGACAAGGTGGGGTGATGATGAGTGTTGGTTGACTTGGATTGGGTGGTTGACTCTATGATGTGGAGGCTTATCCCCCTATGTGATGGTTATAGGGGTGACAAGTTGATTGTTTGGTTGATGTGATGAGATGTGGCTTGATGAAGGTGATGGTTGATTTATAGGATGATTTGGTGTGATTAGAAAATGATATGAGGTTGATGTGGAGGCATGATTTGGGTGGATGGTTTGGGATGTGGATGGATGATCAACTATGGGAAGAGCCTCTAGGATGGGTGCTTTTGATGATGTGTTTTGGTGTGGGGTTGATTGAGTGGTGATGGGGGTGAGGGATAAATGTGTGGATGGGAGTGATGGTTCATATGGATTGGAGATGAAGTTGTAGTACTTGAATGGCTCTATGTTAGTTGGTATGCAATGGATTTATCCCTCATGCATATATTTCAAGCATTGGTGCAATGTTGAGGGAACACTCTTCATTTCCCTAATCTAGGGGTGCCCAAGAAGTATGTTATAATCCATGGCTCCCTCTAGAATATGGAACATGGTGTGGATAGTCTTAACCCCCACTCTCATAGGTAGGATAATTATTCCAATTATAGAACATAGGGCATCATTGAAAGCTTACAAGGTAAAGGTGGAGGTGATAATGTGTGAAGGTGGAAGGTTAAGGTGTTGAAGTGTTGTGGTGGTGATGATGTTGATAGAGGAGCCAATATTGATTAGCACTTGTTTAAAAGGTTTTTGGTCAATATGAGCTATGATATGCAATGGAGGATCAGGTAACTCTGATGGCATTATTTTTATTTCAAAATCATAAAATGAGATTGAAGGTTCCATGCATGTCTGAATATTCCCCACAAAGTTAGCAAAGGTATTGGGGTCTTGGGTTTGAAATTCAATGGATTTTAGGATCTCCATCAATGCCTCTCGATGTGGGGGAGACTATTGTATAAGCTCATATATTGATAGTTTGGTCGAGGTCAACTTTAGGCTATGCATCAATCGACTCCTCAGTGTGATGGTTGGTCTTGGTGGATGGTTTTGGAGATGAATTTGTGGTGGTGGATTGGTGTGATTCGATTGTATAGGCATGGTGGGTGATGGTACCATAGAAGGGAGTACCACTAGTGTTGGTTCATTTGATTGTTGTGTTTGATTGGCATTCCTTTGACTTCGGGTTACTATGTGGATAGCACCCACAAAACCTTGGTATTGTTGTGCATTGTGTATATGGTTGACTTGGTTAGGGGTAACTGTAGAAGTTGATGCCCTCATTGTTTGTTGTGTTGCCTCATGATTAGGTAGTGGTGTCTGATAAATACCAAGGTTCTAGTTTTGTTGTGCCAAAGGGTTATCAATATTAATAGTCCCCTTGTCTATCATATCTTGGACTATATCTTTGAATGAATAGCAATTACTAATATCATGACCTTTCTGATGATGAAAGGTGCAATATTGGTACTCCTTATAATTCCTACCCCATGGTTTGTTGGGGTCTTCTAGTTTAATTTGTGGCAATGTAATCATTTGTACCTCATACAACCATTGGAAGATGTTGGAAAGTGGCTCGGGTAATGGGGTGTAGTTGTGAGCTAGTTGATTGTATTATTGTCTTTATCGATTATCTATTGTGTTGCCCTGATTTTGCATTTGAGGTGGGGGTGGTACCACTTGATATGCTTGTTGTTGCTATGGTTGTTGTTGTTGTGGGGGTTGTTGGAATTGGACTTGAGCTTGTTGTGTCTATTGTTGAGGTTGGCTCAAGACCACTTGATTCACTTGACCAAATTTTGACTGGCCTTGATTGTTCCCCCTTTGATTCTTATTTTTCCATTCTTTCTTTTTAAGCTTTATCTCACCCTCTTGTATCTTGATTTCTTCGATGACTCGAGCTTGGGTGAGAGCTTCTTCGAATGTTCTATATTATTGCAATTGTAGTAACAAGGATATGGGTTTAGAACAACTCCTTGTGAATATTCTTGTGAGTTCCACCATAGGGAGGGAGAATGGCAACTTGGTGATAACTACCCTCCAATGGTTTCCATAATCATAGATCGACTCATCTTCGAATTGATGTAAGTTGAATAGGTCGATCAATGTGGTTTTCTTTCTAACATTTAGAGAGAACCACTCTAGAAATTGGTCTACTAATTGTTCAAATGTGTAAACACTATGGTGTGGAAAATGGTTGTACCATTCTAGGGCATCTCCTCCAAATGTTTGAGGGAAGGTTTAGAGCATCAAAGGGTCATTCTCTTGTATTCTGAAGCATGCATGGATGAATGCACCTACATGCTCTCGAGGGTCCTCATCCCCTTTGAATTTGTCAAACTTTGGTAGTGTGAAATCTATAGGGTAAGGTGGTGATGGTACCGAAGGATGAATTGGTTGATTGACCAACTACCATAGAGTGGGTTTCTGATATAACATTCTAGGCATCTGCATGGCCAAGTTGTCAATCTAGTTCTACAAAAATTGAAACTTAGGGTCTTCCAAGGGTGGTTGAAAGCCCTGATTTGCTTGTTGTGTGTAGGTTGGGTGAGTTTGATGTGTGGTGAAGTGGTTTGATGGAATGAAGTTTTGATTGGCTAATGGGTTAGTGTTGGTTGGGATTTGATGTTGATGGATGTTATGTTGGTTATGATTATGAAATTGTTGTTGTTGATGATGTGGAGATGGTTGATGTGGATATGGGG